>QRFJ01000025.1:1225411-1912808 GCA_006176705.1 Cocos nucifera
AGGGGCACATAAGGGTCGTTGTCAGAGCCTCTCCCCTTATTTTATCTAAAATGAACGAGGCCTTCGATTTTACTCGCGTTAGAACGAGATTCTCCTCTTATTCCAAATGGATGGTAGGGACACATAAGGGCCGTTATCAGGGTCTCTCTCCTCATCTCATCTAAAATAAATGAGGCATTCAACTTGCTCATGTTAGAATGAGATTCTTCTCCTATTCCTAACATGGCCACTAGTGATTATTTCTTTTTTATTATCACATAGCTTTTATATCGAGAAATAATAATGTTGAAATGGAGGAGTTTTATTGAAGAAAAATTATAGACAGTACATTCTCAGATTCTCTGAGTTTCAAGATCGTGGGAGCATTGTTCCTTCGAGCTTCTTCAGATGATAAATTTTGAATCGGACAATCTCCTCTACTTCATATGGGCCTTCCTAATTTGGGGCAAGCTTTTCCTGGCTCTAAGGCTGAAAGATAATGGCTCGCCAATATACTAAGCCCCTCTAGAGATAGCATTGATGGTGCCAGGAGGTGGCCGATCTTCTTGTTGTTTCTACCTCATTGATGGTTCTAGCTGTAGTAGCATCCTTGGCTAATCTTCTCTTGCTTCAGATCGATGTCTATGGAGCATTGAGGGGGGCGTAGTTGTGAAACCTTTTGGGAAGAACTTCTTCGGGTCCTTCCATCGGAGCTTCTTTGATGATGAGCTCAAGGAGGAGTTCGGGCTCGCTTGCGCTCAGGGGGAGTCTATGAGCATGGTTGAACTTCATTCGGCCCTCCATCAGCCGTGGGTTTACTAGACTCGCCCACCTGCCACTCTCCTATGGCTTTCTCATCTCTCAATTTGAAGGCTTCTTCCGCTCGGGCATATCCTTTCACTCGAGCTAGCAAATCGATAAAATTTCTAGGGTACATCTTTTTCAGGAAGAACAGTAAATCATTCTTCTAAAGGCCGTCCTTGAGTGCGGCCATTGCAATAGACTGGTCCAGATTCTAGACCTCCAATGCAGCAATATTAAACTAGATGACATAAGCCCAGATAGATTCCTCCTTCTGCTTGATATTCATCAGAAAATTCAAATCTTAGTGCGAACATCGGCTGTTGATAAAGTGAGCCATAAACTGATGGCTCATCTGGTCAAAGGAGAAGATCGTACCTAACTTCAATATCGAGTACTAATTTTTTGCTGCTCCCTTTAAGGTAGACAAAAAAGCTCGACATAAGATGATGTCTGGTGCGCCATGGAGCAGCATCATAGTCTTTCAAATCAGAGAAAGCTCGAAGTTCGGTGGAATGGGCTCTTGCATAATTTGGAGAGAGAAAGGAGGGATCAGTGCGAACGTCATCATGGTGAGTTGGGATGACGTGGCCGAGCTCCTCAATCCATTGATCCATCCTTCACAGTTTCTGATCGAGGACGTCATCTTGATCGCAGATCTTGGAAGGCTTCCGGTTGTAGATGGGAAAGATTTCTTTCGGAGAAGAATCATGATCCAAACAAGGATCCTCTGCTCTCTGTTTCTCCTTTTCAAGGGCGATAGGTATGCTAGTCCAAGTGCTCTTCTTTTGGATTAGTTTCTGACATCATGATGGTGAGTTTTCTGGCAAAATTACCATCGAAGACTGCCGCATGGTCTACACCATCTCGATGAGGCCCTGAACTCGCTACATCAGCAGGTTAAACTGCTTCGGATCTATCATGGCCATCGGTGGAGGAGGAGGTTGAAGTATCGGTGCTGGAGCTAGAACGGATGGATCTGACTCGAATCTAATGGTAGAAGTGGTAGATCTCCTGGTAGTCACCTTCTTTGGAGGCATTTCTTGGGATTGAGGGAGAGGATGGAGATGGACCTTGGAGAAGAAGATCCAAAAGATCGGTTGAGCACTCCTTTAAGAACAAGGATACCTCAGGAATAGCAGGCCCTTTCTCTAGCACCAATCCTATTGGTGCAAAATCTGGTCAATGCCGGATTGAGTTGGAGTTGAGAAAGAAGAGGTCCCGTCGGTGACCTACAAAATAAAATTTCGTTCGAAGTCGGTGGTGGTGGCTCCGGTAGGATCCTCCGACGATCAAGTCAGCTCTTCTGATCAACAAAAATGGAGTGCTCAAAAAATAGTTCAGCAAAATTTTGAAAAGGAGAAGAGAGCTTAGAGAAATATATCTGGAGGATCCCTTTTATAGATGACGTCTGGAGCAGATTAATAGTGATGGCCGTAACCATCCGGTACTAGGCCACTCGGGGCTACGTAAAATTTGTTATGGAGAAAGGTGTCCATTGCCGTGATGTGGCCATCGTTGAGATTTAATAGTCGAAGTTTGGAGGAAGCAGGTGTTGGTTGGTGAAAAGCTTTGACATACATCAATTCCAGAGAAGTTCGGACTCCTAAAAAAAATTTGACTGAAAGAAAAATTCGGAAGGACTTCGGCTCCTGAAAGAATTTGACTGAAGAAAAAATTTGGAAGGAGTTCAGCTCCTGGAGGAACTTGACTGAAGAAAAAATTCGAAAGGAGTTCGGCTTCTGGAGGAATCCGACTATAAGGAGTTCGGCTCCTGAAGAAACTTGACTGAAGAAAAAATTTGGAAGAAGTTTGGCTCCTGAAGGAATCCAATTGAAGAAGAAATTCGAAAGAAGTTTGGCTCATAGAGGAACGTGACTGAAGGAGAAACCGTAAGGAGTTCGATTGATGGAAAAATCCATAAGGAGTTTGGTTGATGGAGAAATCTGACTGAAGGAAAAATTTGAAAGGAGTTCGGCTCCTAGAGGAATCTGATTGAAAAAAAAATCTAAAAGAAGTTTGGCTGATGGAGGAATCTAACTGAAAGAGAAGTCTAAAGGAGTTTGACTCCTGAAAGAATTCGACTGAAAGAGAAATTCAGAAGGAGTTTGGTTGCCGGAGGAGTTTAACTGCTGAAGGAGTTCGACTAGGGCTTGGCCGCTGGAGGAGTTCGGCTGGGATTCGATTGCTGAGGAGTTTAGTCAGCTGAAGGAGTTCGGCTAAGGTTTGGCTGCTGGAGGAGTTCGGTTGAAATTCGACTGCTGGAGGAGAATTCTCGATTAAAGCTTTTTCGTGATTACCAGTTGCATCAAGCTAGACTTTGACGGAAGTAGGATTTATCCCCAATAAGATTCGAATTAGAATTAATATATTTATTTATCTAATATTATAGAAGTGATGGAAGAATACTAATTTAAAAATAAATAAAATAAAATTTTATGACTTTCTTCTATTTTCATTCTCCTAGACTTTACATACAAGTTGGAAAAGAACCAAGGTTCTATAAATCAAAGGTTATTGACTGTTATCACTAGCTTTTTAAATAATATTAAATATTTTATACTCATTCTTATATGCTTTCATTAGTTAAATCTTGGTACTTATTTTAGCTTCATAGACTTCATTAGAAATATTAATAAGAATAAGAACACGAGTAAAACTAGGCATGAGTTAAGAATATGCAATAGAATCAACATCTGTTTCATGGTCTGAAAATTAGTATATCAGCTAACAATTATAGTTTAGATCCAGATCACGAACTGAGCCTATATTTTATGAATCTAAACTAGATTATATATGAATTCAGTCTTATCCGAATGATTTATTAGATCAAAAAATTTATTTATGGATTCAATATGATTTATTTTTTTATTAAATTAAATTTAAAATTAATATTTAAATTTTTAGAAAAATTAGATTAAATCGGAGTCATTTATAATCGGTGTGATCCAAGATCATTAAATTATGAACTCTGCGTCAATTTTGCCGCACCTCACGATGCACAAAGAGTCTCCCTTCAACGCGATTGCGCGAATTGCCTGGTGGGACCGCACAACCACGCCCGCCTTACTCGGGCTTTCCTTAAAACGGATAAAAAGGAGGTTATTTATAAAATCCTCCTTAAAAGAAGAGCAAGAGACCCAAAATTCCATCAAATTGACCTCATAGAGGTCTTATGCGAACTCATATCTGTCCGCTAAATTTCAACAGTTAACAAATCCGCGTGGTAGATGATCGGCCCGCTTGGAAATTCCTATGCGCGAGAATAGATAAAAGTATACTAGCCCCGTTATTAGATACGAGATGGCGCAACCGCTCGCATCCTGTTTATGCCAGGTCTTAATCATAGCCGTCCAATCAAGACGGGATCTAGACGACGAGGTGGGCCCGGCTGCGTTGGACCGATCATCGGCCGTTCCGACCATGCATCTAAGGGAGATCAGACAGCAAGGATCGCGTCACCACCAACGAGGCACAGGACGGTGGTCGCTCCTCAGTGACTGCTGGGCGAGAGGGGCGAAGTAGGGGTTCGTCTTTTCACCTAAAAAGCAAAAGAGGGTGACCGTCCGGATCGGAAGAAGTGGGGTGTCCTCAGAATTGTCGCCTAGCGAGTGATATTTATTGCCACGCGGCATGATGACGTGGCGTCAACCACTTGTGGGCCCGGCAGGGCTCTCCCTCGTGGTGTTTTGCCCCCCCCCCCCCCCCCCCCATTCTGTCGGCCCTTGGATCAAAAGCGAATTTAGCATGTCGCTTGGTCTGGTACAACAGGAGCAGCGTAGAAAGAATCTCATCGACTGATGCGTGTACCGGACTGAGCAATACAGGATTCCCCTCTTCGGGTGTGATGGAAGCTCATGAGCTGATACGGTAAATTGTCTGACAAATTAATCCGCTCTCTACGCTACCTCTATTTTTACGCAACGAAATAATTTAAAATTAATGATATAAAAATTTTTAAATTATTTAAAATTTTTTGATCTCATTATAAATTTCAATTTAATATAATTAAATTATCTAACTTCTAAATTTATTCAATTCAAATTTTAATCTTAAATTTTATCTAATTGGCATGATAAAATTAACATGTGATGCCATTTTCTACATCATCCCATCTACCATATAAGCAAATCATATGATATTATATGATAATTCTGTTATAACATCAAACAGAATTCACAAATAGGATCTAAATTAAATAAATTTAAAAATTAAGTAATTTGATTAGTACTACATTGAAATTCATAAAAAATTTAAAAATCTCTAAATAGTTTTAGGATATGTTTGATTAGCCATTAAAAAATATTTTTTTTATTTTTTATATTTTAAAAAATAAAAATAAAAAAACAACATTCGATAATATCATGAAAAGTAAAAAATCAAAATCAAAATAATCAAAATAATTATTTTATATATATATATATTTTTTTTTTTAATTTTATATATAAATATTTTTTACTTTATAGTAACATTATTACCAAACATGCTTTTTATTTTTTTTATTTTTATTTAATAATAAAAATTAAAAAATATAAAAAATATTTTTTAAAAATTAAAAATTAAAAAGTATAACCAAACACATCCTTAAAGTGCGCTTGGTTAGCCCTTTAAAAAATATTTTTTTTACTTTTTAAATTTTAAAAAATAAAAATTAAAAAATAATATTTGATAATACTATGAAAAGAAAAAAATAAAAATAAAAAAAATTAAAATAATTATTTTATATGTAAAATAATTTTTTTTGCTTTTTACTTTATAATAACATAGTTACCAAATATGTTTTTTATTTTTTTACTTTTATTTAATAGCAAAAATTAAAAAAATATATATAAATAAAAAATTAAAAATTAAAAATTGTAATCAAATGCTGAGAGATACAGAAGGAAATAGTTTTGCACATGTAAAATGAGAGGATTAAACAACAAGATCATGTCTAATATCATGTGAAACGTTTAATAAGGAAACTTATATTTTGAATGTTAAAAAAAGATAGTAAAACGAAAACTTATATCATACGTCTAGTTTATTAACTTAATGGTACATTGGACCAATAATATGATGCCGTACTTCATAGAGAGAAAGAGAAAGTGAGATTAAGAAAGAAGGATGATGAAGGTCAGATGCAAAACTAAGACAAGATAAGGCAGACAATGCCACGATCTTTGCATCCTCTTTTGATCTGCTACACTGCCATCATCACCTTTATATCGAACTCCACCAGCATCACCACTGCCATTGAGAGGGAGAAAAAAGAGCAGCTTCTTGTCTTTGAGGGCTTAGATCTCATCCACCTCTTGCTCATCCGAGTCCCAAAAGATCCTAATGGTTAAAATTGACTCACACAAGAAGCCCGCTCTTGAGAGTGAGGCGGAACTCTCGACTGGGATTTTTTTCACTCAAAAGAGGGGGCAGAGCACTTGGTCGACCCGCTTATCTCTCTCTCTCTCTCTCTCTCTCTCTCGTGTGGTTATATATATATATATATGTATATATATATATATATAATTGGTCTGATATATATCTCTCAAACTAGTATATCGGGTGCAAGATATAACTTTTTTAAAATATAACACCACTTCCGAAGCTTAAAGCATTAGTTTACCTCTCTGCTTTTCGACTGCAAGCCAAGCCTCAAGATCAGAGATTCTTACCCAAAAAATAAAAATAAAAAAGATAAAAAAACTCAAAGAAATATTAGAGGTCAAAATCATAGGTTGCAATCTTAGATCTCAATTGTTAAAGCTAAATCCTAGAGTCGATAAAGAGCTCATCAGCCTGATTATATTGTGTATTTTAAGAAACCATCTGAAAAGGAAATGCAGGAAGCAACCTCGTCCCGATCTCACTCGCTCTTTCATCCCTTCCTCTTAAGTGTCGTTCCTTCGTCCTCTTCTCCAGCTTTTCCTCTCCACTACGTAAAAAAGATCCATACAAGTGTATATTTAATTATATATTAATTATTCACTAAATTTTTTTTAAATATTTATATATAATAAAAAAATTTAAATAATATTTTTTAATTATTTTTTTAAAATAAGATTCTATATTATTATAAATAGTATCAAAATAGATCTAATTCATAATTTATGTAGATTAAAGATACTATAGTATGAGTTTATTGGACTGATCGTGGTATTTATGAATGAATATATAAACTTGAGTTGTAAGTTTGATGAGGATGCCATAGCTCGAACAAGCAAAGTATACATAAATCCATGCTTAAAAAATCTTTGATATTTATAAAAATAAAAAATCTAATATATATATATATATATATATATTATTATGATGATTACATAAATATCTCAGATCGACCTGGTTAATACCCGAATCACCTTGGATTAGTATGAAGACATTAGTATTCAGAGATACGAAGATCCTCTACATCTTCTCCAGCCCGAAGAGTGAGCCGAAGTACGCTGCCGAGACGATCTCATGATGGCGCTCATGACCTTCTAAATCACCTCGGATGAATAGCCCATCGGCACTTCTAATGGCTCTTTTTGAAGATAAGTGACAACCCAGTTGTAGTCCAATCATGATTAAGCTATTCTCCACTCCGCCTAGACTCATGAGAATAGATATGACATTCTAATCATGTCGACAATAGTCTTCCTATTCTGGGAGAATGGCCTTAATCTCGGAACCACATAATTAGTGGCATGAAATCAGTGGAACAGCATAACGTCCGCGAGATGTTTCCTCGATCTATAAATATCCTAAGCCCCGAGGATCCAGGTAAGCATAAAAAATTTCTCTCAGAGAATCCATTCGTTCTTTGCTAACTTGAGCATTGGAGGATTCTCGTCGGAGTCAAATCCTCTGGCTCAGACTTTATTTTATAGGTTACTCCAGCACCCCTGTGCGACACTGACTGCTTTGCTTCTGAAGCATAATATTTCAAGCAACAACAGATAAAAGAAGGATCTTTAATTTCAAACATGCCACCAAAGAAGACATCATCATGTCTCACTTACGTTACCGCCTCTCATCAGGTGGATCTTTGAACTGACGATCAAGTTCAGACTCCTGCACCGAAAACCTCTTCACCAACCCAATCAGTTCAAATCATAATAGGTAGTTCAATCTACTCCTCTACCGGTCAACATTCTGACGGTTGCCGTTTAGACAGTCCAAAATGCTTTCATGCCTCTCCTAGCAGTGCCACACCCGAGCCAGGCTATTCCTACACCATCCTTTATGGTGCAACCTATATTTCCTTCGGTGGTTTCAACTACGCCCCCCTACGATGGCACCACCTCAACCTCAACCTCAACCTCCAGCCTCCTAGCTGCAATAGTAAGCCGAGCCTCCTCAGACGCTCCCTCAGAGCCTGAAGAAGAAGCAAACCCATCGGCAATCTCCTAGCCCACAGTCTAGGCATGATTCTACTCTCGATCACCATTCTCCTCAGCAATTAGAGGTGTGCACCATCCAAGATCAAACTTTAAAAAGAAAGCTTCAAGAGCTCGACAAGCATATTGAAGCCATTAATAAAGCTTCCTCTTCTCGACCTATGATGGGTTTAGCGACGAGCCTTCCTTCAATGAGAAGATCATGAAGGAGCTACTTTCACCAAATTTTAAACTTTCTCAATTCGAAACTTATGACAAGACCACCGACCCCATCGATTATGTAGAGACCTTCAAGGCAGTATTACTTTTCCAAGGAATATCCGATGCTATCCTCTATCGGACGTTCTGCACTACTCTTAAAGGGGCAGCCCGATAATGGTACTCTAGTTTGAAATCAGCTTCGATCCACACCTTCGAAGAGTTGAGTCGGTCTTTAGCTGTGCATTTTATCAGCAACTACAGGTAATAAAAGTGATCCAACTATCTCAACACCATCTGCTAATGGGAGGGAGAGTCGACCGCGATTACATGAGCCACTTCAATGCGGCAACCCTGAAAGTCCGCAACCTGGATCAGTCGATCGTGATGACCATCCTGATGGACGGACTGTTGAAGAATGATCTAAAAAGATCGCAAATAAAATCTTTTTCTCAGGACTATACTGGGATGCTGGATAGGGCGAGAAAGTATTCCCACCTAGAAGAGGCTTTTGCTGAGAATGTCCCTATCAGCTCTATGGTGGTAGGAGCAAATAAGGAGCACTCCTCGAGGAAAAAAGAAACTTTTTGTCAGCACTCTCAATCTCCACCCAGGAGGCAACAGAGGGATGGAGGCCTATACAGAAATCGCCAATCTTCAAGTTCTTAAAGAAGAGACTGGAAGCATTCTCCCCCGAGGTGATACCACAACCACACGCCTCTAAATGCAACATGGAGAGAAGTTCTGATGGAGATCCACTCTGAGCTCCCTCAACCTTTGAAGATGTGGATGAAGTATGAGTGCCGTAACTCCATGGGGTATTGCTTCTACCATCGTGATCATGGTCACGATACTGAAGACTACTGCCTCCTCCACGATACGATCAAAAAGCTTGTCTAGGAGGGAAGGCTGAACCATTTTGTTCGGAAAAGAACTCCTCTACGCCAACCCCCTGTAAGAGCTAGGCAACCACCTCACCAACCTCAGCATTCGGTGCCAACACCAGTTCAGGAGGTGGAGGAGCCAATGGTAGCAGAAGAGTGGCCCCTCCAAGGCAAAATCCACGTGATTATTGGAGAGTCGTCTAGATCAATGATGGTAAAGAGGCTAAGGCTTGAGGATAGGCTCAGAGATGCAATGACCTTCACTGAGTAGAATGTAGAAGATATACAACAACCATACAATAATGCAGTAGTTGTTACATTAAACATTACTGATTATAATGTACACAGTGTATTCATTGATAATGGAAGCTTAGTTGATATTTTATACTTTTTTATTTTTTTGAATGGGACTTTCTTTTGATTTGTTAAGTAGATCTGATATGCTGATTCAGAAATTCTTCAAAAGCTTAGTAATTTCGAAAGGAATTATCAAGTTGCCTATCACTCCACCTCAATAAGTGACAATTCATATAAACTTCCTTGTTGTAAAGCTTCCTTCAGCTTACAACGTGATCCTCAGACAATCCAGTCTTTGAACATTGAGAGCCACAGTGTCCAGCTACCATCTGATGGTCAAATTTTCAACAACCAATGGAGTGGGGAGTATCTGAGGCAACCAAACAGTGGTGTGGCAGTGTTTCGCCGTCAAACTTCAAGTAGAGGATCAAGTAAAGATTCAGCTTGAACTCCCAATAGGACTGGACACTCGAGATGATTTGGTAAAGGACCGTGCCCAACCGTCCGACGAACTCTTAGAGGTCTCATTGAGGAAGGAGATTCCTCATCAAATTATGAAGATCGATTCCTACCTCGATCAGGTAACAAAGAGCCGGCTAATCACTCTTTTGCAGAAAAATATGGATCTTTTTGCATGGTCAGCAACGAACATGCCAGCATTGATCCAGAAGTGATGTCCCACTATCGAGGGTGGATCTGACCTGCTGTCCAATTAAGTAAAAGAAGCAAAGTTTTGTTTCGAAGTGCCAAAAAGCCATCACCAAGAAGCTAGACAAGTTTATCAAAGCCAGCTTCATCCGAAAGGTAATGTACCCAGACTGGTTAGCGAATGTTGTGCTAGTGAAAAAAGCAAATAAAAAATGAATGCATCGACTTCACCAATTTGAACAAGACTTGTCCAAAAGATAGCTATTCACTGTCTCGAATCAACCAACTAGTCGATGCCACCTTAGGGCATGAGCTCTTCAACTTCATGGATGCTTTCTCTAGCTATAATCAAATCTGGATGGCACCTAAAGATGAGAAGAAAATAACTTTTATAACTGGTCGTGGACTCTTTTGTTACAAGATAATATCTTTTGGCTTAAAAAATGCATGAGTCACATACCAAAGATTAGTGAATAAGATTTTAAAAGACCAGACTAGTAGGAATATGAAGGCATATGTTAATGATATGTTGGTCAAGAGCCGAGCGATGCTAGACCATATTATAGACCTTCAAAAGATCTTTAATACTCTTCGTCGATACAAGATGATGTTGAACCCTATGAAGTATGCTTTCGGAGTCACGGTCGGCAAGTTTCTTGGTTTTATGATCTCCCACAGAGGCATCGAGGTAAATTATGAAAAGATTAAAGCAATTCTAAAAATGGTATCTCCAAAAATAGTTAAAGAGATACAACGCCTAACTAGTAAAATAGCCTCTCTTAACCATTTTGTCTCTAGATCGACCAAGAGGTGTCTTCATTTTTTTCAAACCCTCAAGTAGCCAAAAAATTTTCAATGGACTTCAGAATGTCAAAGAGGCCTTTGAAGAGTTGAAAAAGTATCTTAGCTCCCTATCTTTGCTCATAAAATCACAACTAGATGAAGAGCTCCTTCTATACTTGGCCGTTTCTCCAGTGGCCATCAATGCAGTCCTCATCCGAGAAGAAGGGTAGCTATAAAAATTAATTTATTATACCAGTAAGATCCTTCATTATGCGGAGACCACATAAAGCTGAAAATTTTAATTTTTGCACTAGGTATCACTGTGGTACTGGAAGTAGGGCTCATACTATGGTACTGCTCATAGATCAGTTAATAAAAATGGTGCTACATCATCCTAACACTTTGGATCAAATTGCAATGTGGGAATTAGAGCTCTCGAAACTAGATATACACTACTAGCTGAGGCCTTCCATCAAAATCCAAATCTTAGTTGACTTTATCCTCGAGTGCACCATCCCAGACAAAGAAAAGTTAGAGGAAAGAGAAATTGAAAAGAACTCAGAAGACCCCATAAGTCCAAAAGATGATGAAAACATGGGGTTAGATTTAGAAGATTATGGGCCCTACATGTAGATGGTTTCTCAAATTCGTCAGGGTCGGGGGTTGGACTCATTTTGTCTAGACCTAAATGAGAGGCGGTTGCATATGCTCTATGCTTTGAATTCCTAACTATAAATAATGAGACAGAATATGAAGCTCTAATTATGGGGCTAAAGATCACTAAAGAAGTTGGAGCCTACAATCTAAAGGTTTTCAGCAACTCATAGCTAGTGATCGGACAAATTAAGGGCGAGTACGAGGCACGAGAAGAGAATATGAAAAAATATCTTCAAAAGATAAAAGATTTGATCTCATCCTTCCTATATTTTAATATTCAATAGGTCTCTAGGGCGCAGAACTCTAGAGCTGATGCCCTGTCAAAGCTGGCGTCATCACTGCCCATTGGCCTGAAGAAGAAAACCTATTTTGAGGTCTTAAGAGCCTCAAGTTTAGAAGAGCCTACCACCATCCAGCAAATCAATGAGGACCTAGCTGGATGGACCCTCTTCTTAGGTATTTAAGATTAGGTGAGCTACCACCTAATCGAAAAGAAGTTCAAAAGATCATAAACAAAGCTGCGAGATATGTGTTGCTTGACAATAAATTGTGTTACCTCAAAAATTGATTTTGATGACTATAAAATATTTGAGAGAAATACTAATGAATTTTGGCTTAAAAAAAGAATAATATTCATTTCAGGTTTTACAAGATTTTTCAAGTTTACTAAAAAAAATTGAAAAAAAGGCAAAATCATAATTTCATCAAGTTAGAGATTAAGAATATATGTTTTAGAAGCCTCAAAGAAGTGAAAAAAAATTCTGATATTTTGAAGATAATTTCATATTTTTTGGATGTTAAAATTAAAAAAAAATTAAATATTAGTAAAAAAATCAACCCCAGGATCGACTCCTAGGTCGACCCTTGCCGAAATAGGCTAATTGGCATGCTGATTTCTAGCCGATAGCCCAAAAAGAATGACCCCAAGGTTGACCCCTATGCCAGGGGTCGATCCTAGGGTTGACCTTTGCTGTTCTGTAGGTTAGAAAATAGAAACTGACCATTTTTTATTTTCTACCATAGAGGTCGACCCCTATGCCTGCGATGGAAACTTCCATAATGAGTAGTTTTCTGTCCATTTTTAATGTATTAAATATCTAATAAATGCTCTCCAATGGCTCTAAATAGCTACTAATTATTCTCCATCTTTGATTGAAGATTTAAAAGGCATTTAAAAGGAAGAAAAATGTATTAAAAAAAAATTAAATTCAAACTTGTGAGCTCCATTGAATATCTAAGAAAAAAAAGAGAGAAAGGAACCAACCTTCAAAATCAGAAGGCTTTCAAGAGAAAATATCTCCATCATCTTTCATATTCTCTCAAGCATCAAGAAGAAAAGTTGAAGTATTATTTAAGCAATTCAATAGTAACTTCTTCAAGCTTCAAGAGTTCTAATTTTTATTTTTTATTTTATGCTGAAACTTATACTTATATTTTTGTTTATTTACAAGTTTCTTTGAGGAAAAAAAACTTGAGATTTAGGCCAGTCTAAGCCCATAATTGGATGTTGTATAGATTTTGGTTGGTAAGCCTGAAAAATCAACCAAATTATTGGTAAACTCGAAAAACTAATGGTGTAAGATTTTGATTGATGCTCTTGTGAAAACTAACTGAATGTATTTGTAAGATCAAAAAAATAAATACATGATAATCAAGAAAGAATTATAGTAGAACTTCCAAGAAAGGCTTGAAAAGTGGATATAGAAGCGGGTTGCTCCAAACCACTATAAACTTTGAGTGTTTGTGATTATGTTCTTCACTTTCTTGCTTTACTTATCTTTACTTCTTACTTTATTTGCATTACTACTTATTTAGCTTAGTCATACTTCTTGCATAGTTTTATATATATTTGATTTTGCTGCATACACTACATAATCATATCAAGCTAAATTAGTTAAGTACATATTTGGTTAGAGCTAAAAATTTGATCAAAATTTTATAAGAATCCAATTTACCCTCTTAGGTTGTTATCTATGGGCAACAAATTATACAAGCGGTCCTTCTCTCTTTCTCTCTTAAAATGTCTATGCCCATCAGAAGCTGACTATGTCCTACGAGAAGTTCATTAGGGGATCTATAGAAGCCACTTGGGGGGTAGGTCCGTATCTTATAAAATTCTCTGACAGGGCTATTATTGGTCAACAATGCAGCAAGATGCGCAAAACTTCGTTAGAAAGCGTGACCAATGCCAGTGGAACGATATGATTCAATATCAATCGATGGCACTTCTAACCCCAATTGAAGCCCTATGGCTCTTCATCCAGTGGGGATTGGATATCTTAGATCCATTCCCTCGAGCTTCAGGCCAGCAAAAGTTTCTTCTGGTGGCCATTGATTATTTCATAAAGTAAGTTGAAGCTCAGCCCTTAGCCCAAATCATAGAAGTGAAGGTCTAGGACTTCATCTGAAAGTCGATTATCTATCGATATGACCTTCCCAAAGTATTGATCTCCAATAATGGTAGGCAATTCAGTGGAGCCCAACTTCGTAATTTTTGTGAAGACCATGGGATAGAGCAGCGCTTCACTTCAGTACGTAGGCCATCCGCAAGCAAATAGAGAGGTTGAAGTCGCTAATCGAACTCTCCTACAAGGCTTGAAAGCCAGACTAGATTAGACTGGGGGGTCATGGATGGAAGAGCTTCATCATGTTCTCTGAGCCTATCGAACCACCCATAGGATCCCCACCAGTGAAACATCTTTCAACCTGGTGTTCCGAACTGAAGCGGTCATACCTATGGAATTCAGGCTTCCTTCCCTTCGAGTTGAAGAGTGATGAAGACACCAATCCAAGCTCAGAGCCAACCTCAACCTGATCGAAGAAGGTAGGGAACGTGCAGTGATAAGGATTGCAACTTATCGCTAGAGGGTAGCTAGATATTATAATGCTTGGGTCAAGGCTAAAGAATTCCAAATTGGTGATCTTGTCCTTTAATAAATTGAGATCTCTCAACCTACGGAGCAAGAAAAGCTCATACCTAATTAGGAAGGCCTCTATCAAGTCGATGAGGTGATACGTTTGGAAACCTATTATCTGAAGTAGCTAAATGGGATTGTACTTTCTAAACCTTGGAATTCGGCCAATCTTCATATGTATTATCAATAATCTAAGTGAATAAATAAATTTTTAAATTCATCCTCCAAAAATCTTCAAAAATTGGGAGAAGTCCCTCAAAGTCCCTTTGATCGGGACCTTATTTCGGCAAATTCTTCAGATTGGAATTGCTTCAAGTCAAGATCCCTTTCATCGAAATGTTAATACAACAGGATTCTCATATCGGAACCACTTCTAATTGAAGTTCCTTTGATCGAAACCTTAGTTCAGTAAATTTCTTAGATTGGAGTCATTTCAAGTCAAGATTTTTTTGATCGAAACATTAATACAGTAGGTTCCTCAGATCAAAACCACTTCTAATTGAAGTTTCTTTGATCAGGACCTCAGTTCAGCAAATTTCTTAGATCGAAATTGCTCTAAACAAAGATCCCTTTGATCAGGATGAGTATATAGTGAAATCCTCATATCGAAATTACTTTAAATGAAGATCCCTTCAATCGGGACAATCACACAATAAGTTCCTCAAATTGGAACCACTTCAAACAAAGATTCTTTTAGTTGGGACAATTGATGTAACAAGTTTCTTAGATTGGAACTACTCCGTATGAAATCTATACGACTGGGATGTTGACTCGATAAGATACTTAGATCGAAACTATTTTGTATGAGATTCCTATGATCGAGATAATTAACTCAACAAGTTCCTCTGGTTGGAACAACTCTCCTTCGAGTCCCTTCTTATCGAGATGTCGACTTAACAAAATTGCACAAGTTGGAGTGCACCATAGGAAAATAAAAAAATATATTTATTCATCAAAGGAAATTCTTATAAGAGTAATAACACCGGTATTGCTTTTATAAGAAGCAACGAAAAGAGAAAGAAAAATGTAAGATTTTAAATCATGATAAATCCTATGGGATCGAGCTTCTGACATAATGATGCCTTTTCCATTTTACTTCAGAAATGGCATAAAATAGTTGTGAGCTCATTGAGGTCAAAATCCATTCATTCATTGCATATTTCTCCGCGACACCAAATTTTAGTCTTCGAAGAAACCATAACTGATGTCGAGATTGAGGAGAGCCGCAAGCTAGAGGTGATGAAGGTGATCCCACCAAGGTTGAAACAGTGTTTGCTTGGAGTCCAACTCTGCATAGCCTCGGACCAAGGAGCCCTCCATCAATCCAAATGCATGATAGATACCCCAAGGAGATAATCAGATTTGCATCAAAGCATCCCATTAATATCTTAAGGCTGTAGTCTCCAAGAAGACCACAGTAGAGGAAGCTTTGGAGGCAGGGGATGTGATCTAGATTATCACCCCCGAGGGTGGCTCGACCCTCTCCTCTTTCCCTTTGGAAGCAGCGCATCATGCAAGCACCCAAGGAACAGTTACTAATTCCTATCCTTGTCAGGCGAGGGAATAGTGACAAAGCTCTCAGGGCCGAGGGAATGACCACCTCCAAGAAGATTAGTAAAATGATAAAGATCTTAGGATCGAGAACACAAATGTCCCGCAGCTGGAACATCCATCATGAACATCTTTGAATTGACCGAGGACTAAGGAGGTTTTTTTGCTCCTTCAAGTAGGCAATTGTAGCCCTAGCAAAGAAATATAGCTTCATACCCCCCTAAGGTGTTATGCCATTCTATCACCATCTCATAGAATGATCCGAATATCGCTAATGAAGAAAAAAGGTAGATGAAAAGCCCCCTTTAAATAGAAAAATCCATTATAATGGATAACATTAAATCATGCCATGTGTAAGTCAAAGATTGGATAGCTCTGCCATCCCATAGCTGTTTACTAAACTTTACGTGAGAATTACGGTTATGATGCTTCTTAAATCATGCATATTTAATACTGTGCAGAAAAATGAGCGCGTCCCATTGGTTACCGGCACACTTAATAGAAAGATCAATTCATAAGATCTCAAGTCGGAAATTAATTCATCTAATGCCCCTCAGACCAAAGTCTTAACTCCTCAGGTTGGAGCAAAATAAAAGATTAAATTACAAAGAAGAAACTACCAAAAATTGATAAATTTTATTTATCAAAAATTTTCTTTAAAATATTCTGGACAAGTCAGAAGTACTCAAGTAAAAGAGAAGAAACTCAAGAGGCATTTTTCGGATTGATAGGAACTCCGACCATATTTGCAACAGGCATTTCTGGGACCTCTTCCAAGAAATCCAGACTTAACTCTAGATATCGAAAAGTCACCCTGCTTTGGACAAAGCATTTCCTTTCATCGTAGGCCTCGGTTGAGAACTCAACATTTTTGTTCTCATTTTCCTCTAATGACTAAAAATTCTCAACAACTCTTGAAGCAACAGCCTTAACTCGTGCTTCCACTTTGCTCTACAGCTTGGTCAACATGGCCTTAGCCTCTACTTTAGACACCTCAGCCTTAGCAGATCGGGTTTTAAGCTTCTCTACTTTAGCTACTAGTGTCTTTGGCAATTTTAAGCATTTTAGCCTCCATCTTGTATCTAGATGCTTGGGTTGAAAGCTTAATGGTATGTTCCATAAATCCATTTAAATAGTGGGTGAGCTACCAAAACACTCTATGCGGTTTATAATAGATACATCTCAAAACAAAGAGTCAAGCAAAGTATAACGATATACATTTCTGACTCATCTGGATAAAACAGTCCAGAGCCTTTCATCTCTTCATCTTCAAAGGCTTGATCAATAACTTATTCGCATCGACTAGATAGAGAAAATCAAAAAATACCTTACACGCTAAATCATAATCTTCCAAAGCAGAGGCGTAGAGCTGTACTTTGGTTAGCGCAGTTTTGGAGGTTCCTGCAGCCTCAGTGAGCTATGCTCCGATCGGCGTAGTTTCGAAAGTTTCTATAGCTTTAATGAGTTGTACTCCAGCTGATGTAGTTCCAAAAGTTCCTACAGTCTCAATTGGTTCCTCTTTTGAAAAGAAGTCAGAGACATCGAGAGCTGGTAAACTCAAAATAACCATGCTGAACAAGCATTCAGTAGGACTCCTTTGACCCTCCTCAAAAATTGGAGAGTCTGAATCATACAGAACCTACACAATCTTGAAATCATCAATAGTATGGGGTTCTGGATCCTCTGATTTAGAGATCGATGGTGTAGGGAGAAGTTTAACCCAAGCACGGGCAGACTTACTGTCGGTAGTTTTCGCCTTTCTCTTCTGAATGGTCTTCAAATCCAACACCTTCGACAGACTCGGATCCATACCTACAACTCAAGGCATCAACTAATTAGTGTCCTCAAAGCCCAAATGAATACGATCATGGGGCAGGAAGCAAATACATATTCTTGGGACCAATTTGGCTAATACTAGCATTGAACAAGGTTTGCTCGGATAAAAACTCTTTTAATTCTAGAACCTTAGAGTTGCAAAGCTTCTAAATCTTGGTTCAAGCGCTGGTCAAGTGGTGGATCCCTCAATACGGTCTCTTGAGGTTTGCTCCAATTCACAAAACCCCATTCCTCACCTGAGGAACAAGAAACAAATAAAAAGCATCCTTTTCAACTGTGAACAACGGAAGGAAAGCCTCAGAGAGGAGTGTTCTTCCTACTCCTAGAAGTTAGGTACCACCATCAGCGAGATCCAGGATGCCTTTTTATGGTGAAATAGTAGTGAAAGAGCATGATACTGGGTTCAACCCCAGCCAAAATACATACTACGATGAAGCCACAGATGTACCACCATGAATTCAATACCACCGAACAAAGTAACATCTCGAGAAAATGAAAAGGAGTAACAAAAAAAATGATGGAGAGAAAATCTTAGTCCTGCTTGAAAACATTCTTCATAAAGACTAATCCAACTTGGGAGAGGACTGCAAATGCACTCCTCTGCCTTCGAAACTTCCAACCAAAATTTAGGAGGAATATGAAACTAGCTATGGATCAATACCAAGTTCCTCTCCATCTTCTAAAAAAGGAAGGCCATCGTAGTGAAGTTAGAATCACCTGAGTGATCCATCCTTCTAAATGAGGGAAGAGGAAAGAAAAATGAAAGAAAATCAGAAGAAGAACCTATGATGAAGAAGGACTACGAAGCTTGACCCCTTGTCTTTTCTAGAGATTAAATACAAATCAATTTGGGGGAACTTTCAAATGATTCATCTTTTTAAAGCATTAATTATGGAATGTTGGGATATCAGCTACTCTGATATCACTTGTTAAGAATCTCGTACTAGCATATTGCGACAAGAAGAGTGAAAAAAATAAAATAAAAAAATAATCAAGTACGTGGATCAGCCCAAAGGCTCACCTCTACGGGGCATGCAAAGCTTCACTATAAAAAAAAAAAATAAATATAAGAGAAGAATATCCACTCTCAACTCACAGAATCCTAAGAAGATCCTCAGAAGCTATAAAATACTCTACCCTCACAGCTTCCACGCTAAATGCTATGCATCTGTTACTTCTCTCTCATGGGCTGCACGTATTCGATACTCTACCGAGCTTCTCTCGATAGCTACCTGAGACTCTCTATGTGCCCCTCATACCACATGTGCCACCACCTACTCCACAGCACCTCAATCCTTTAAACAGGATGAGAATCTTCTTTTCAGCAATTCACAAGAGTCTTAATAGAAATTTTTCTCCTAATATGAGTCAAACATGATCTTGATGGAGTCTTAAAATATTTTTCAATCTTTAGATCATGACTGTAGCCCCCATGGCCGCTGGATACTGTGGTCCACATGCAACTCTCATAGATCTTTTGGATTAATCATAATCTAAGTCCAAACAAAAAATCTCATCCTGTTCTATTCATCTCTATCGAGCCAACTCTATTAGGGGTCGAGCTGGTTCAACTGCATCTCGTCCGAACTCCTACTTTCTATCTACATGAGAGGGCTGGCTCGATTACGATTCGAGCCAACTCGATTGCTTGATGATTTGATTCTCTTTTATTATAGATCAAATTCGAGGCATCAAATCCTAACAATCTTCATCTCGATTCGATATTCGGCCTCCACCTAACTTTGAGAGCTTGTGATCCATCTCTCTCCCATACTCTGGAACATGCATGCCGATCATGGATAGGCAAATATGGGAGTCAAGCTAGGCCACTCGATCCCACCTCCATCGACTGTTGTGATCCTTCTAACCTAAGACCTACTTGGGATAGCCTCTTACAGTAATAGAAACTTTACCTTGTAATGTCACATGTCATCCTCCTGAGTCTCTAGTCCCGTGTCCAATCCATCTTCACTTGGAGCTCCATCTCGCACTGAGCTTCCTCTGGCTTTTGAAGCTTCACCTCGCACTAGGCTTCCTACTAGATAGTAATATCCTTTCATCCTCTTCTCCTCCTCTAATATCATCCTATCATCGTGTATGATCTTTAGAATTCCATCACCAGCTACCTACTTGTAGCCATTTGAATCTAGTCTACTCAGTAAAATAAAATTCTATCTAAAATTAGGTATGTATCGGATCTGATTAATACCAAATCGAGCTAGATCTGAGGAAGATGAGGTTGCCATCGGTGATCTACAAAATAAAATTCTATCTGGAGTCGATGGTAGTGGCTCTGGTAGGACCCTCCAACGATCAAGTCAGCTCTTCTGACCAACAAAAATAGAGTACTCAAAAAAGAGTTCGATAGAGTTTCGAAAAGAAGAAGAGAGCTTAAAGAAAATATATCTAAAGGATCTCTTTTTATAGACGAAGTTTGTAGCGGATTGATAGGGATAGCTGTAGCTATCTGACAGTGGATCACTCAAGGTCTGATGGAGTCTATCATGGAGAGGGGCATCATTTGTAGTAGACTGATGGTGACAGCCATTGTCGTTAGATAGCGGATCACTATCGTCTGCAGCGGACTGATAGTGACGGCCACAGCTGCCCGATACTGAGCCACTCGGGGCCTTATGAAGGAATAAAGAGCTTTAATGTATATCAATTTTAGAGAAGTTTGAATTCCTAAAGGGAATACGGCTAGAGAGGATCATTTGGAAGGAATGCTAGCTGAAGGAGGAGTCCAAAATAAGTTTGGCTCCTATAGAGATTTGACTGAAGGAGAGATCCGAAAGAAGTTTGGCTCTTAAAGGAGTCTAGATGAAGGAGGAGTTCGGCTCCTAGAGGAACTTAATTGAATGAGGAGTTCGGAAGGAGTTCAGCTCCTGTAGAAATCCAACTGAAAGAGAGATCCGAAAGGAGTTGGGCTCCTATAGAAGTTCGATTGAAGAAAAAGTTTGGAAGAAGTTCGGCTTCTGTAGAAGTCCGACTGAAGGAGAAGTTTAGAAGAAGTTTGGCTCCTATAGAAATCAGACTGAAAGAGGAGTCCGAAAGAAGTTTGGCTCCTATAGAAATCCGACTGAAGGAGAGATCTGGAAGAAGTTTGGTTCATGTAGAAGTCTGATTAAAGGAGAGATCCAAAAGGAGTTCAGCTCTTGTAGAAGTTCGATTGAAGGAGAAGTCTGGAAGGAGTTCGGCTCTTGTAGAAATCTGATTGAAGGAGTCTGGAAGGAGTTTGGCTCTATAGAAGTTCGACTGAAGAAGGAGTCTGGAAGAAGTTCGGCTTCTGTAGAAATTCGATTGAAGAAGTGATACGGAAGGAGTTTGGCTCCTGTAGAAGTTCGACTGAAGGAGAGATCCAAAATGAGTTCGACTCCTGTAGAAGTTCGACTGAAGGAGAAGTTCGAAAGAAGTTCGGCTCCTATAGAAATTCGACTGAAGGAGGAGTCTGAAAGAAGTTTGACTGCTGTAGAAATTCGACTGAAGAAGAGATCTGGAAGGAGTTGGGCTCCTATAAAAGTCCGACTGAAGGAAGAGTCTGGAAGAAGTTTGGCTCTTATAGAAATTCGATTGAAGGAGGAGTCCGAAAGGAGTTTGACTCATGTAGAAATTCGACTGAAGAAGAGATCCGAAAGAAGTTCGGCTCTTGGAGGAGTCTGACTAAGGGAGAGATTTAGGAGAAGTTTGGCTGGGGTGCGGTTGCTGAAGAGTTCAGTCGGCTGAAAGAGTTCGGCTGAGGTTTGACCGCTGATGAGTTCAATCGACTGAAAGAATTTGGCTGGGGTTCGACCGCTGGAGGAAAAATTCTCGATCGAAGCTCTTTCATGATTGCTAGTTGTGTTAAGCCAAGCATCAGACTAGACTTCAATGGGAGTGGAGTTTATCCCCAATAATAGTCTCCTACTCTCGAGTTTGAAACTCAAAGGAAGGAAGTACAAAAAAGGTGACTACCGAAGTTTTTTTTCGGGCTCTGCATCCGTTGGGGTTGAAGCTCAAGGAAGACCTTATCTCCAGCCGAGGTTGACGTTGAAGTTGAGGCTCGGAGGAGATCTTGCCTCCAACTGAGGTTAAAGGAGATTTTATCTTCTATTGATATTGCAGTTGAAGCTCGTGGAAGATCTTATCTCCAGTCGGGGTTGACGTTGATGTTGAAACTTAGGGGAGATCTTGTCTCCAGCCAAGATTGACGTTGAAGTTGAGGCTCGGGGGAGATCTTATCTCCAGCTAAGGTCCAGGGAGATCTTGTCTTCTATTGATGTTGTGGTTGAAGCCCATGGGAGATCTTATCTCCAGCCAGGGTTGATGTTGATGTTGAAGCTCTGGAAAGATTTTATCTCCAACCGAGGTCGAAGGAGATCTCATCTCCTATTGACATCATGGTTGAATTCTGTGGGAGATCTTGTCTCCAGTCGGGATTGACGTTGATGTTGAAGCTCGAAAGAGATCTTATCTCCAATCAAGGTTGAAGGAGATCTCGTCTCTTATTGACGTTACGGTTGAAGCTCATGGATGATCTTATCTCCAGTCGAAATTGATATTATTGTTGAAGCTTGGAGGAGATCTTATCTTCAATCGAGGTCAAGGAAGATCTTATCTCTAGCCGAGGTTGAAGGAGATCTTATCTCCTATTGTTGTCGGGCACAATGGGGCCGTTGTCGGGATTTTTTCTTTCATTCCATCTAAAATGAATGAGGCCTTCGACTTTGCTCATGTTAGGACGAGGTTCTCCTCCTATTTCTAATGGACTATGAGGGTACATAAGGGCCATTGTCAGAGCCTCTCCTCCCATCTCATCTAAAATGAACAAGGCCTTCGACTTTGCTCACGTTAGGATAAGGTTCTCCTCCTATTCCTAACGGACTGTAGGGGCACATAAGGGCTATTGTTAGGGCCTCTTCCCCCATCTCATCTAAAATGAATGAGGCCTTCGACTTTGCTCATGTTAGGATGAGGTTCTCTTCCTATTCCTAATGGGTTGTGAGGGCACATAAGGGCCGTTGTCAGGGCCTTTCCCCCATCTCATCTAAAATGAATGAGGCCTTCGATTTTGCTCATGTTAGGATGAGGTTCTCCTTCTATTTCTAATAGATTGTAGGGGCACATAAGGGCTGTTGTAAGGGCCTCTCTTTCCATCTCGTCTAAAATGAACGAGGCCTTTGACTTTGCTCATATTAGAATGAGGTTCTCCTCCTATTCCTAACATGGCCACTTTTAATTGCTTCTTTCCTATCATCACATAATTTTTGCATCAAAAAATAATAATATTAAAATAAAAGAGTTTTATTGTAAAAAAATTATTGGTAGTACATCTTTAGATTTTCTGAGTTCCAAGGTCGTGGGAGCATTGTTCCTCCGAGCTCCTTCAGGCGATAAGTTTCAGACCAAATGACCTCCACCACTTCATACGGGCCTTTCTAATTTGGGGTAAGCTTCCCCTGGCTTTTAGGCTAGGAGATGGTGGCTCACCGAAGCACTAAGTCCCTTACTTTGAACGTTTTACTTCTAACTTTGGAGTTATAATATCGGGCCACCCTTCGTCTGTAGGCCGCCATCCGAATCTGGGCTTCCTCTTTTTTTTCTTTTAGCAGATCGAGGTTGGCTCTGAGGTCCTATGGGTTATGTTGTTCATTGAAAGCCATGATCCATGCTGATGGAAGTTTAAGCTCGATTGGTACGACTGCCTCCATTTTAAAGGTCAAGACGAATGGTGTTTCTCTAGTCGGCAATCTTTGAGTAGTTCGGTATGCCCAGAGGATGTGGTAGAGTTCGTCCACCCAGGCCTCCTTTGCTCTATCGAGCCTCATCTTGATGCCTTGCAGCAGAGTTCGGTTGGTCACTTCAGCTTCTCCATTTATCTGTGGGTGAACTACCGATGTAAAGTGGTGGAAGATGTTTAGATCTTCGTAGAACTCAATGAACCTCATCCCAGTGAATTGTCACCTGTTATCTGTTATGGGAGTTCGAAACAGACCGAACCGATAGACTATTAACTTTCAGATGAAGTTCTGTACCTTGATCTCGATAATTTTTGCTAGTGGTTTGGCTTCGATCCATGTGGTGAAGTAGTCGATCGCGATCAGGAGAAACTTTCGCTGTCCGAATGCCGTCGAAAAAGGGTCAAGTATGTCCATTCTCCACTGTGCAAATGGCCAAGGTGCACTTAACAGAGTAAACTCAAAGGCTGGCTATCTTTGTATGTCTGCATTCTTTTGACAGCGATCATATTTCTTGACATACTCCATAGAATCATGATACAAGGTTGGCCAATAGTACTCTTGCTGAAGTAGTTTTTTGTGATAGGAACCTGGCTCCTACATGACTTTCATAAATTCTCTTATGTACTTTTTGTAATGCAAAGTCAGCCTTTGAAGGTCGGAGACATCTCAGTAGTGGTAGCGAATACGACCTCTTATACAACTTGCCCTCGTACAAAATATACCAAAAGACTTGATTCCTGAGTTTTTGAGCTTCTTTTGGATTATGAGGAAGAACTCCCTCCTTAAGGTAGGCAACCAATGGGTCAATCCAACTCGACTCAAGCTTCGTTTGCATAACGACCTATGATTCCTCTAAGGTTGAGTATTTCAGAGTCTCAAAAAATACTTCTTTGGTTAGTTTGGCTGGGGCTGAAATGGCCAATTTAAAGAGGAGATCAGCTCTTATATTTTCTGCCCTCGAAATCTGTTGAATGCCAAAACTGTCGAAGGTCAGAGTCAAATTCTTTACTTTCTTCAGGTATTTCATCATATTTTTTTTCTGTGCTTCATAGTTGCCACTAACTTGGCCGACCATCAATTAAAAATCACTATAGAATTGGAGCCGATTTACTTTTAACTCTTTTGCTATTTTTAATCCGATGATTAGCGCTTCATACTCGGCCCCATTATTAGTCGTAGAAAAATTGAAGCGTAGCACGTACTCGACGATGACTCCTTCGAAACTGACTAAGACTAACCCTGCATCTGCTCCAGCAGAGTTGGACGAACCATCCACGTATAGAGCCCAAAAACCTTTAGGAAGGTCGGCACTCTCCTCGAAAAGGCTCGGTTGCAATAGTAGAGCATCGATCTCGTTCTCTTCAAGCTCAACTTCAGCTAGAATGGTACATTCTACTACAAAATCTATCAATATCTGGACTTTGATTGATGGCTGGGGTCGATAGTTGATGTTAAATTTTTTGAGCTCGATTGTCCATTTTGCAATTCTTCCAAAAGCATCCATTCGATGAAGGACTGCTTTTATTGATTGATCCATAAGGACCGTTATGATGTGCCCTTAAAAGTAAGATCGGAGTCTCCTAGCAATAATTAGAAAAGAGTAAGTCAATTTTTCTAGTTTAGAATACCTGATCTCTACATCCTTTAGGATCCGACTTACGTAGTAGATCGATCACTGTCTTTTCGCTTCCTTCTTGATCAGAACTGCTACCAAGAATGCTAGGGAGACTACTAGGTACAGGAATAGTTCTTCTCTAGATTCAGACTTTGTTAGCAGTGAGGGTGAGCCGAGATAGTTTTTAAGCTCCTCAAACACCTGTTGGCACTCCGTCGTCCAGCAGAAGTTCTTTGGTTGCCTGAGAACTCGAAAGAAGGGCATGCATCATTCGATCAATCTCGAGATGAAGTGATTTAGGGATGCCACTTTTTCAGTCAGGTGCTAAACTTCTTTGATTATTTTTGGAGCAGTCATCTCCTGAATGGCTCAGATTTTCTCTGAATTTGCTTCAATCTTGCATCTTGACACTATAAACCCCAGAAACTTTTCAGAGGTCACACCAAAGGTGCACTTGGTCGGGTTCAACTTCATCTTGTACTTTTTGAGTGCGCTGAAGATCTCTTCGAGGTCGGCATTTTATAGAAGTTCGACTTTTGACGAGCATGTCATCCATGTACATCTTCATGTTGCGGCCAATCTACTCATTAAAGATCTTGTTGATCAGGCATTGGTACGTTGCCCCTATATTTTTGAGTACAAAGGGAATAACCCTGTAACAATAAAAACCATGGTTGGTAACAAAAGCAGTTTTTTTCTCATCTTCCGGTGCCATCCGTATCTGATTATAATCAGAGAAGGCATCCATGAAGGTGAGGAGCTCGTGGCCCGAGGTTGTATCTACCAGTTAATCAATCCTGGATAGAGGGTAGCTATCTTTTGGACAAATTTTGTTCAGCTTTTTGAAGTCTATACACATCCTCCACTTGTTATTTATCTTTTTGACGAGGATCATGTTTGAGATCCAGATCAGATAGTTAACTTTCTAAATGAATTCAGCTTTGAGGAGCTTGCCTACTTCTTTTATGATTGCTTTCTGCCTCTCCGGGCTGTGGTTACACATCTTCTCTTTTATCGATCGATACTTCAGATTAATGACCAGCCGATGTTCCATGACCTCGGCATCAATTTCTGGCATATCCGTTGGGGCTCAGGTGAAGACGCCCGCATTCTTTCTGAGGAAGGTGATGAGTTGCTTCCGAACCTCATCCCCTAAGTTGGAGCCGATCTACACTGCGTGCTCTGCATTTCTATCATTTAAGAGCACAGATATGAGGTTCTCCATAGGCTCATCCTGCTCCTCAATGAGGTCTTCACAGACATCCAGTCCATCAATAAGATAAGGATCGGATAGTTCTTCCTTATGCAGGGCGATTGAGTAGCAGTGCCTTGCCAGAGCTTGATCTCTCCTGACCTCTCCGATCCCATGACTTGTCGAAAATTTCATCTTCAAATAATAAGTTGATACCATTATTCGAAGTGCATTTAGACCAGATCGATCGAGAATAGCATTATAGATAGATGGAGTTTTTACGACTAAAAAATTGATCTGTACCTTAGCCAGCTTCAAGCATTGTCCTGCAGTTACAGCCAAGATCATTATGCCCTCAACTGGTATGGCATCGCCAGTAAAGCCTACCAATAGAGAGTTCATCGATCTCAAGTGGTTATTAAGTAAGGACATTTTTGAGAAAGCATCATAAAATAAAATATCAGTCGATCTTTCATTATCTACCAAAATATGGCGTACATCATAGTCGGCAATATTTAAAGAGATTACAACTACGTCATTATGCGGAAACTGGACCTCCTGAGCATCTACCTCAGTGAAGATTATGGGTTCTTTAGTCCTCCATCTCTTCACTGATCCCTCAGATCCATTGGCCTCTCCTCATCGAAGTTCCTCTAAGATAGTGTTGATGATGCCGAGAGGCAGCCGATCTCCTTATTGATCCTCCCTCCTTGATGGTTCAGGCTGCAGCAATGCCCTTGATCAATCTTTCCGCCCTTCAAGCCATCGTCGTAGGAATCGGCCAAGTCTGCCTCACCTGATGAGCTCTTCGATCTCATCTTAGAGTTGGATACACTCCTTAGTGTCGTGACCATGGTCATAATGATAAAGACAGAATTTGTTAGGATTACGCTTGCTGGGATGAGAATGCATCCTTTTCGATCTCGATAGTTGCTCCCTGATTTTCAACAGCACTTAAATTTTTGGAGCATTGAGAGGGGCATAGTTATGAAATCTTCGGAGAGAACCCCACCATGCCCTTCTATCAGGGCTTCCCTGCCTCCGAGCCCAGAGAGGAGTTCGGACTCACTTGCGCTCAGAGAGAGTTCAAAAGTACGATCGAGCTTCACTCAACTTTTCTTCCTCGATGGGCTTGTCTGGCTCGCTGATTCATCGCTCATCAAAGGCTTCATCGTCCTTGGCCCTAAAGGCCTCTTCAGCTCGGGCATAACCTTTAGCACGAGCTAGCATATCGACAAAGTTTCTGAGGTACTTCTTTTTCAGAAAGAATAGCAAATTATTCTTCTGAAGGCCGTTCTTAAGTGCGGCCATGGCGACTGATTGGTCCAAGTTTTAGACCTCTAATGCAGCAGCATTAAACCAGATGACATAAGCCTAGATGGATTTCTCCTCCTTCTGCTTGATGGTCATTAGGAAATTCGAACCTCGACATGGATGTCGGCTGCTGACAAAGTGAGCTACGAACTGATGGCTCATCTGATAAAAAAAAAGATGGTACCCAATTTACGTGTCGAGTACCAGTTTCTGACGGCTTTCTTGAGGATGGATGGAAAAGTCCGATACAAAATAGCATCTAGCACATTGTGGAGAAATATTATTATCCGAAAGGCCTTCAGATGGTCGATCGGATTGGTGGTCCCATCGTAACTCTCAAACTACGAAAGCTTGAAGTTCGATGGGATCGGTTCCTACATAATCCTTTGAGAAAAAGAAGGATCAGTGCAAATATCATTACCATGTAAGGAGGAAGTATGACGGAGCTCTTCGATTTATTGGCTTATTTCTAGGAGCCTTTGATTCAGGAGATCTTCACGATCATTGATCTCTAGAATTTTCTGATGGAATGGGTGCGAAGCTTCCCCCTGGGTCGAGTCATGGTCCGAGCAAGGGACCTTCATCCTCTGCTTTCCCTTTTCGGAGATCAAAGGCCGGGTAGCTCAAGTCGGCCATTCTCAGATCGGACCATGGGGCTCCGAAGAAATCTGCTCTGATCGAATCGATGCTGGAACCTACCGATGTATGGCCTGCATCACCTTCGTGAGACTACAAACTTACTGGACCAGTAGGTTGAACTACTTCACGCCCACCATGACCATAGGTGGAGCTTGAGTTGCCGGGACTGAAGCGGGAGTGGATAGATTCGGATGGGATCTGACCATAGAGGCTGTCGATCACCAAGTCGAAGCTTTCCTAGGAGGTATTTTTTCTCGAGGAAGAACTCTAGAGAGGAAGAAGAGAGATCGCTGGTGAGCACTCCTTTAAGAATAAGAAAATCTCGAAAATAGAGGCCCTTCCTCTAGCACCAATTTTGTTGTTGCAGAATCTGGTTGATGTCGGATCGAGTTAGAGTCGAGAAAGATGAGATCATCATTTGTGACCTACAAAATAAAATCCCATCTAGAGTCGGTGGTGGTGGCTCCGACAGGACACTCCGACGATCAAGTCAGCTCTTTTGGCCAACAGAAATGGAGTGCTCAAGAAAGAGTTCGGCAGAGTTTCGAAAAGGAGAAGAGAGCTTAGAAAAAATATATTTGGAGGGTTTCTTTTTATAGACGGAGCTTGTACCAGATTAATAATGATAGTTGCAGCCATCTGGCAGCATGCTGCTTGAGATCTGGTGGAGTCTGTCATGGAGGGTGGCGTCGCCTGTAGCATCACCTATAGAAGACTGATGGTGATAGCCATCGCCGTCCGGTAGCGGGTCGCTGTCACCTATAGTAGACTAATGGTGATGGCCGCAACCATCTGGTACTAAGCCGCTTGGGGCTGCATGAAGGGATGAAGAGCTTTGACGTATGTCAATTTCAGAGGAGCTCGAACTTCTAAAGAAAATACGGCTAGAAAGGATCATCCAAAAAGAATGCTAGTTAAAGAAAGAGTTTGGAAGGAGTTTGACTCATGTAGAGATTTGACTGAAGGAGAGATCTGAAAGGAGTTCGATTCTTGGAGGAATCTGGCTGAAGGAGAGATTCAGAAGAAGTTCGGCTCCTAAAGGAGTCTAGATGAAGGAGGAGTCTGAAAGAAGTTTGACTCCTAGAGGAACTTGACCGAAGGAGGAGTCCGGAAGGAGTTCGGCTTCTATAGAAATTCGACTGAAGGAGAGATCCGAAAGGAGTTGGGCTCCTGTAGAAGTCTGATTGAAGAAAAAATTTGAAAGGAGTTTAGCTCATGTAGAACTCCGACTGAAGGAGGAGTCCAAAAAGAGTTCGGCTCTTATAGAAATCTGACTGAAGAAGAGATTCGGAAGGAGTTTGACTCCTGTAGAAGTCCGACTGAAGGAGGAGTTTGGATGGAGTTTGGCTCCTGTAGGAATCCGACTGAAGGAGGAATTTGAAAGGAGCTTAGCTTCTATAGAAGTCCGATTGAAGAAGAAGTCTGAAAGAAGTTTAGCTCCTATAGAAATCCAACTAAAAGAGAGATCCAAAAGAAGTTCAACTTCTATAGAAGTCTGACTGAAGGAAAAATCTGAAAGAAGTTCAGCTCCTATAAAAATCTGACTGAAGGAGGAGTCTGGAAGAAGTTTGGCTCCTATAGAAATCTGATTGAAGGAGAGATCCGGAAGGAGTTTGGTTCCTGTAGAAGTTTGACTGAAGGAGAGATCCAAAAGGAGTTCAACTCCTGTAGAAGTCTGACTGAAGGAGAAGTCTGGAAGGAGTTCAGCTCCTATAGAAATCTGACTGAAGGAGGAGTCCGAAAGGAGTTTGGCTCCTGTAGAAATCCAACTGAAGAAGAGATCCATAAGGAGTTCGACTCCTATAGAAGTTCGACTGAAGGAGAAGTTCAGAAGGAGTTTGGCTCTTATAGAAATCCGACTGAAGGAGGAGTTCGGAAGAAGTTTGTTTCCTATAGGAATTCGACTGAAGGAGAGATCCAGAAGAAGTTCGACTCCTATAGAAATCCGACTGAAGGAGAAGTTCGAAAGGAGTTCGGCTCCTATAGAAATCTGACTAAGGGAGAGATTCGGAAGGAGTTCGGCTGGGGTGCGATCGCTGAAGAGTTCGACCGACTGAAGGAGTTTGGTTGGGATTCGACCAGCTAAAGAAGTTCGATTGGGGTTCGACCACTGGAAAAAGAATTTTCGATCGAAGCTCTTCCATGATTGCCAGTTGCATTAGACCAAGCATCAGACTGGACTTCAATAGAAGCAGGGTTTATCCCCAATAGGATCTCTCTCAATCTTCTCACTGTACCATCACGTGTTCTCCAGCTAATCATTTTAATACCTCTGACCGCATAGCTCGATCCATTCGATAGATAAACAGTGCCCTCACTGCTTTCTAGAAAGTCAAATTGCTCCTCTCTGCAATAAACATGATATGTGCATGCAGAATTTAAAATCTACTACTAAAAAGAAGTAGATACCTCATCAGATATCTTCAGGACATCATCTTCTGACTCACTACTAGTCATTGCTATAGTAGCCCCCATCCGATCCTTGAGTTATGGATAATCCTTGACTTGATGCCCCAACTTATCGTACCTATAACATCTAATTTTGCTTTGGTCCCTCGTCTTGGATCTGGATCGTCCTTCTTGCGATTCTCTATCGCTCTGTCTACTGCCTCCTACTTCTCCAGAAACTATCAAAGCTGAGCTATCGTCATCTGAGCTCGAAGCTGGGTTCTCTCTTTTGAGAATCTCATTCTAGAGTATCACTGCAGTGACATCGTCCATCTTGATGGTGCTCTTTTTTACTAGAAGAGCAGTCATTAAAGACTCATACGAAGGAGAGAGCAATGCTAGCAAGACCAACATCCTGATCTTTTTTTCAACTTTTTTGTCAATGTTGAGTAGGTTGGTGAGGATCTTCTGAAAGTTGGATAGATACTCCCGCATGCTCTGGCCTTTGTCCATCCATAGCTGATAGAATTGCCTTCAAAAAAATAGCATGTTGGTGAGCAACTTCATCATGTACAACTCCTCGAGCTTTGACCACAGCGTTGTCGAGAAAGTCTTGCCAAGTACATCGATTATCACAATATCCGTTAGGTACAAGCGGATCGTGCTCACTGCCTGCATCTAGATCCGTTTTCAATCCTTCACCTCCATGGTGGCTGGCATCTCATCGTACAAGAGAGCGTCGATCAACCCATGTTGGATAAGGACATCCTTTATCCTTGCTTGCCATAAGAAGAAATTATCCTTCCTATCGAACTTATTGATCTTCATCTTGATTGCACTTATCTTCTCCATATTCTTCAATCTCTATCCACTATTGCAATCTGCGCTCTGGTACTGTCCAACTCTGATACTAATCTATTGGGATATCAGCTACTCTGATATCACTTATTAATGATCCAGTATCAATATATTACGATAGAAAGAAAGAAAAAAATAAAATAAAAAAATAATCAAGTACGTGGATCAATCTAAAGGCTTACCTCCATGAGGCATGCAAAGCTTCACTATAAAAGAGAAAAATAAGTATAAGAGAAGAACACCCACTCTCAACTCACTGTACATAAATCTCTCTCAACTAGAAGCTATCCTTACAAAAGTTCTCTCAGAATCCTAAGAAGATCCTCAGAAGCTACAAGATGCTCTATCCTTATAGCCTCCGCACCAGATGCTATGCACCTGTTACTTCTCTCTCTCATGGGCTGCATGTACTTGATACTCTATCAAGCTCCTCTTGGTGGCTGTCGGAGCTTCTCTACATGCATCTCATGCTACACATGCCATCTCCTACTCCACAGCACCCCGGTCCTTTAAATAGGATGAGAATCCTCTTCTCAACAGTTCACAAGAGTCCTAACAGAGCTCTTTCTCCTAATATGAGTTGAACATGATCTTGATGGAGTCTTAGAATATTTTTTAATCTTTAGATCATGACCGCAGTCCTCTGTGGCTGCTGGATCTTTTGGTCCACGTGTAACTCTCGTAGATCCTTTGGATTAATTACAATCTGAGTCCAAACAGAAAATCTCGTCCTATTCTATTTGTCTCCATCGAGATGGCTTTGTCAGGGATCGAGCTGGCTCGACCATGTCTTGCCTAAATCCTACTTTCCATCTACCTGAGAGGGTCGACTTGATCACGATTTGAGCCAGCTCGATCGTAACCCAAGCCAACTCGATTCCATATCCGAGCCAACTCGACTGCTTGATGATTTGATTTTTCTCTACTGTAGATCGAATTTGAGGCATCAAATTCTAACACGGAAGACGTGAATCAACATAACACGGATGTGTGGTAATTGTTGGTTGGACGTAGCCTTCGCTGCTTACATAGACGACTGGATTTGTGCTCTCTGCTACTCCCGAAGGGATATGCAAAGGTGTACGGTAATAATCACCACACGACAAGAGGTTTCAACTCTACTTCCTTTGAAACCCTTCGAATTTGCAGGCATAGGCTTTGAAGATGACAAAATATACCTAGGATCGAAACTTAAGATACAAGTTTGGATTACAATAGGGATAAAGAGAGAGAAGAACTAGATGACCACTTTGACAAAGATAAATATTTTTTTCATAAATATTAAATGCCACATCGGCTTACAAGAAAAGGAAAGAAAATATAATTTTTAAAGATTCTTCAATGATTAACTCTTGAATGGCCTTCTTCTGCATCGGCCTCCTCTGTTTGAGAGGCAGAGTCAACTCTATTTGTCCCCATAAGAGAATCGGATGCACTTGAAAACTTTATGAGGCAAAGACCTATCATAGTCCTCAAACTTTTATCTGACGGGTCCACTCGCAAGGATTTAGTGCCATCCAATGGAAGATGGGCTCGAACCATTTCTTTACATCTCTCAAAGCCTACAGAGAACCCTAATTTGCAAGCTTTGATCATGAAATCATTTCTGCTCTTATATAGTCAATCGAGCCTCTCTTTCACCTTCTAAAGCTTGATTTAGGATGCGGAAGGTTCTCAAATTGTAAGCGCCTCTTTCATAGAAAGACCTTCATCCCTCCGAGATGACTCCTCCCCTCAATGTGCTCGATCAGAAGTCCTAAACCTTTTGTTCGACCTCCTATCAGAATTTCTTAAAGAACGTGCCTTAGGTGTTGAATTTCTTCTCCCTTCAAGCATTCTCCTCAAGCGGTCTATATCTTCACGAGCTCGATGGTAATCCCATTCAGCCTCCAACTTTTGTCTTTCCAAAACTTCAATTCTTCTATGAGCCTATTTTAACTCGTCATCTCAACGATTGTTCATCGCATGGGCCTCAAAAAGTGCCTTTTTGGAATAATCAAGCTCCTTGACTAGCTCAACATTGGTAGCCTTCTCTTGTTTCAAATAATACTTTAATCTATCAATCTCCTCCTTTGCTTCGACGAACTCTAGGGATGAGACTCCAGAAGAAACCCCGATGAAATTGGCCAAATAATGACCAACTAAAGCGAAGGATCTAAAGGCACCTATCATCCGACGCTGAGCACCTTCTATCTCCAAAGCCAGTCTCTCTTCCGATGAGAGATAGCCTCCAAAGAACTGAGCTATAGCTCTAAGGGTCTCTACGGCAGAGGAAAAAGGAGGATTTGGTTGAGAAGTCTCTGCTCAAGCTCTGGTCAAAGGCATGCTAGGAACAGACACTATCCGCTCTGGTAGATCTCAATTATCCTAGCCAACTCAGGAGCTCCTGCAGCCTCTGCTGCTCCTCCAATAGGATCCTCCGGTGGAGCCCCTCCTATAGGATGATCCTTCATAACAACTTTCTCCAGAGAAGCCGACGAAGCTAACCTTGTGACACTCTCCATCGACAGGCCTACTAGAGCGACTGCGACATCAGTATACTAAACCACCATTTCGATCATGGTTCCTACCTCTGGACCTTCAGGCTCACCAGTAGATGAAAGGTTTTCATCCCCTTGACACGTCAAAATAGGAGGAGGTATAGTTGGAGGAGCAACATCTAAAACCCTAACGGTGTTCCCCTCAGGAATCGAAAGATGAGTGGATGAGGCCCTAGCCTGATTCCTTCGGGCCAAAGAAGCTTGAAGCTTCCTTGCTAACGTGTGGTTCATTTACCCTCCAAAATCCATGAAGAAGAATCCCAAGTGAGGAAGCTAGCAATCACCACTATTGCAATTGTCCGTCTCCTGCATATCCTCTAGGCATGCTTGAAGGAGAAAAGATGAAAACAAAAGGACATTTTTTAAATTGTTTCTTTAAAAGAATCAATGATCGAACGATTTTCTTGGTTGTGATCGCTTTCAATACCATAAAGTGATATCATCACCTATTAAATGGCCAAGGTAATACTAGAGGAAAAAGAAAATGATATTTGATCTGATATGTTACTAAAAAATAGTCCTTTCGCCTGATTCTCAGACTCAGCACTAGGAGGTAGTATTATGGTGGTTACATAAATATCTCAGATCGGCCTGATTAATGTTCGAATCACCTTAGATTAGTATAAAGATATCGGTATTCATCAGAGGTACGAAAACCTCCTACATCTTCTCCAATCCGAAAAATGAGTCGAAGTGCGCCGCCAAGCCGATCTCATGACGGTGCTCATGACCTTTAAAATCACCTCAGACAAATAGTCCTTCGATACTCCTAATGGCTCCTTTCGAAGATAAGCGACAATCTAGCTGTAGTCCAATCATGATTATGCTATTTTCCGCTTTGCCTAAACTCGTGGAAACAGATAAGGCATTTCAATCATGCTGCTAACAGTGTTTTCATTATGGAAGAACAACCTTAATCTTGAAACTACATAATTAGTGGTCCAAAATCAGCAGAATAGCATAACATCTATGAGATGTTTCTTCTACAAATATCCTAAGCCCCAAGGACTCAGGTAAACATAAGAAATTTCTCTCAGAGAATCCGTTGTTGCTTATTCATTTTCTGCTAACTTGAGCATCGGAAGACTCTCGTCGGAGTCAAATTCTCCGGCTCGAACTTTATTTTGCAGATCACTCCAACACCCCTGTGCAACACCGACCGTTCCGCTCTTGAAGCATAATATTTCAAGCAACAACATATATATATATATATATATATATATATATATATATATAGAGAGAGAGAGAGAGAGAGAGAGATAGACTAAACTCCGATCGATCGGAGTCTAGCCTATATTCGATCGAATTTTTGACCATTCGATCAATGTGCATCTTCGAGCATGTGCCTGAAAAAGCATGTTGGCTAAAAAAAAAGGTACGGGTGTGCACCTAAAAAAATATGAATTTGAAAAAAAAATCTGTATGAAAAAATTTAGAAAAAAATTGAAAAAAAAATTAGAAAAAAAATTGAATCTGAAAAATTGAAAAAAAATAAAAAAAGATCTAAAAAAATCAAAAAAAATTTAAAAAAACTTTAAAAAAATTTTAAAAAAATTAAAAAAAAAGGGAAGGCGCCGCCTTCCTAAAAGAAGGCGCCTTCTTTTGGGAAGGAGGCGCCTTCCTCTTTTTTTTATTTTTTATTTATCTATAATTTTTTTTCAATTTTTTAGTTTTTTTTTTTAGTGCTTCGGACATCTTTCGAACTAAAAAAAATTTAAAAAATTAAAATAAATAAAATAAATAATAATAATATCTATTTTTTTTTTAGCACAAAAGGCATCTAGAGGGCACATGGAGGTGCCTTCATACGCCCCGTAGGCACCTTGGAAACGTTTGAAGATGTCTTTTAAATTATAAAAAAATAAAAAAAATATTAAAATAATAATAATAATAAATAAATATATATATTTTAGATAAATTTATTTTTTTAAAATTTTTTTTCTAACGTAGATGCAACTCTTTTTTCTTTTTTCTTTTTTCTTTTTTTTTTTTTTTTTTTTTTTTTTTTTTTTTTTTGTGGACCTATGTACCTTTTCAGACTTTGTTGATCGAATGATTAGAGACCCGAGGAGCCCGCCCCACCCCACCCACCCTCTAATTAACTTCCCTTCCGGTTTTTTCCGATCCCCGCATTCCTTCGTTCGTACCAACGACCCTCCTCCCTCCTCCTCGCAATGGCCAAACGCTTCCGTCTCCGGCTATCCCGCGTTATCCCCTCCTTCCAGAGCTGCCGCCCTAAGGATGACGCCGGCGTCACAGTTACCAACCCTGCCTTCCACCTCTCCCCCGTTAACCGGAAAGGCCTTCGACATCGACTTCCCTCCCCGCCGACGCCCCTCTGCCACCTCGTTCCTTCCTCCGCCGCCCCCATCCCCCGTTCGTCTTCGGCCCCGCATGCGGCTGCCTCCCTTCCCGCCGCGGCTTCCGTTTCTCCCCCGCCGACGACAGGGAGACCCCGGCGTACCTCTGGCGGAAAGAGGAGAAGTGGCACGTCGTCGCCTACGCCGACGGCTACGGCGTTGGCCGTTACGACTTCCCTTCCTCTCCCCGCCGGAAGATCGACTCCGACGACGGGTGCGACATCCTCCTGCCGGCGGCGATGGCCAATGGGAGGCAGAGGGAGGCGAAGCTCCGCCGCAGGCGGCGTCGGTGGGAGACAAAAAGATCATCGCGATCCCGAGCGCGGGTGAGCATCTCCTCGGCCGACACCGGGTGGTTCAGCAGCGAGGGGGACGAGGAGAACGACGAGCGGGAGGACGATTATTTCGACGAGGAGAAGGACGACGGCGAGACGGAAACGCTGGTCTCGTCGACGGACTGCTCGTCGGATAACGTGCTCCGACGGAGAAGGATTAGGAGAAGGCGGCGGCGGAGGGAGGTGGTGAAGTGCTGCTACTATCCGTCGCCGGAGCGAACTGCAGCAGCGGTGCTGCGGAGACTGGTGCCGTGCGGGGCGGCGGCTGCGACGGCGGCGGCCAAGGGGAAGGTTAGAGAGAGCTTCGCGGTGGTGAAGCGGTCGGAGGACCCGAGGGCGGACTTCCGGCGATCGATGGCGGACATGGTGGTGGAGAAGGAGATGTACGGTGCTGGCGACCTGGAGCAGCTGCTGCGCTGCTTCCTGTCGCTCAACTCGCGGCATCACCATGGGGCCATCGTCGCGGCCTTCTCGGATATCTGGGAGGCTCTCTTCTCCGGCACCGCCACTCCCGCCGCGGCCCCCGCTGTTCCTAAAAATTAGTTATTAGTAAAATTTTGTTCTTATGATTTGAGTTTATATATGTATACGTATTTTGATCTTAGTGCGTGGGTGTGATGGACTAGTTTGCTAGGTACGGTTCTCTGGCCACCGCTCGATCTCTCTCATGTTGATCACTAGGGGTGACAGTGGTGGAGGTGCGAGCACTGGGTTGTGTTTGTTAAATGGATGGAAAAAGACTTTATTTTATAGGCTGTGTTGTACCCTGCACTTGTAATGCAACCAAAATAGGGATTTATTTGCAAATAGCTATAGATGTTGATATTGATGTATCACTTTATATTTTTTCTGATAATTTTAAAAAAAATTATATTATTTTAGTATAAAATTTTAAATAAAATATTTAAAAGTTAAGTTGTAATAATTGATTTTATAAGATGCCATATATATATATATATATATATATATATATATATATATATATATATAATAATGCACTCTAAATTTTAAATTTTAAATTTTATGTATTTTATACAGAGTATGTGACTCAGAAAGCTGCTCCGTTCACCAAGGGGTAACGCTCGGGCCGTTGCCCAAAGGTCAAATGGTTGCGTTACGAATGGTTGCGGTCGGTATTGAGTTCAGCTATGGCAATTGGAGCAAAATTCGCATAAACCTCGCTTAGCCCAAGGCATCTCTGCCACCTTTGCGAGCTACGGCAATTGGAGCAAAATTCGCATAAACCTCGCTTAGCCCAAGGCATCTCTGCCATCTTTACGCATCATTACCGCCTTCCACAGCACTTTATACTTTCCCTTTAGCACCGAAACCATTGCCGGCGACTAATGCAAGTCTGCTACCATCTTGCCAATATCAGGAAAGAAACATGAAAAAAACCTGGCCTTAAATAAAAAAATCATAGCATAACTCACTACATGTTGGGTCAGTACACGGACCTCTAAAAAGTTGCAGCCCTTCGTGCAAGGTTCACTTACACTGGCAAACTGAGTCAAGTGGGAACGTGGTTCACGGATCTGCATGCATTACAAAGCTGCAGAAGAGAGGACCTTTGGGCTGCTAAGCTACTTTACTAAGCTGCTTTATATACGAAAGATTAATCGAAGAAACAACGGGATGGAAAAAAAAAAAAAAAAAAAAAAGGATGAATGAGAAACAGATGGATGGATTTTTATCCATCTTTTTATATATTTGATGAAATATAAAAAATAGATAAAAATAATTTTCTGATTAGTATAGAAGGAATGAAGAAAAAATAAATAATATTTATATAATATTTTTATTAAACTATTTTTTAATAAAAAATATTATTATTAATTTATAATACTTATTATACTAAATAATTAAATAATTTATAAACTTATAATCTTTATAATTTATAATTATATAAAACATACATAAATATTTAATTTTAATCTAATTTAATAAATAACTTTATAAGTTAAATGTTAATAAATTATATATATATTAATGATATAAATAAATAAATAATTTAAGATTTAGTTTAAAAAATTAATTTATCTTATGTAAATAGTTACTTAAAAATAATAAATATAAATAGAAAATAGAAGATAATTTTAATTATTTAATTATAATTATAAAAATTATATATTAAAATTAAAATAATTAATAATAAATATAATAAAAATATATATAAATAATATGAATAAAAAAAGTGATGAAGTGTTATAGTGTTGTTATAAAATTTAATAAGAAATAATATTATCAATGCTAAAATCTATCTTTTAATGGTCCATCCATTATTTCTTACATCCTTTTAAATTGAAAGGATGCATATTGGTAGGATAGGATGGATGAGTATTTTTTTTTTTATTCATTTTTTTATATAATTTTTTAAATAATGATGGATGAAGATTATCCATCTTTTTAATTTTATTTATTTATCCTCGACCCTAATCAAATATAGTGTACTATGCATCTTGCCTGGGCCTAAAATGCTATACTTCTATTTATCATTAGAAGGTAGATGGCTATCAATAATGATGTGTCATGTATATTTGATAGTTGTCCATCTTTTGATAACGGCCTTTGTGCATTGTATGGCACTCTACGGCGCAAAACTGCACACAGATGGGTGCTGATTTAGAGATGGGGACCTCAATATCTAAGCACGATAATAGGAAAACCGATACGCGTGCATGCAAGCAGGCCTCTCTCTCGTAGCGCCGGAGCGGTATTTTCGGACCACAAAAGCGTAGATGACATATACGCGTTTGCTTTCGGAGAGACCATGATGGCCCAGAGTTCATGGTAGATGATTATTCGGTTTCCCTTTAACCGAAAGCCATGATATTGCCATCAGGTGTCCATGATGCTGATCCGTAGAAAAAGTTAAAGTAACAAGAAAAAGAAAAAGATTCAGAATTTTGGTAAATCACCGGAGGGTTTTTGCTCGTACAAGTGGGTTCACCCAAATTAGGCTTTGACAAATCAAATGCCCAAGTCAAGCATGGATTAACAACTCCGGCGCAAAAAACCAACTTCAACTTGCCTTCATGTTTGGTCCTTGTTTTATTAGATCGATCAATTATATAAGCTAAATTAATTTTATCATCTTTCATGCCGGAACATTAAATTATATATACTGCAAGTGTTCGAATATCCCCCCTTCTTTTGCCCCTAGCAGTGTTACATCTAGTCAAATATTTTCTCTATTTAGTACAAACGTACATACGAACAATTAAAAAGTAGGATTATAGTTAAAATAACTTCAATAGTTTTCCTTAAACATTATTCCTAATTGCAAGCAAGCAAAATGTCTCAGTGATGATCATATTATTCAGCACTTGACTACATTGCTATAGATTTCACCTTAACCTAAAATATTTAATATTTCAGAGAACAAATATTTTGAACCATGCATTCGCATTCTAGTTGAGCCACAGCTAATAATATGGAACTGATGGAGATATAAGATTAACATTATTTTCATTATAAGAATGCTCTCGAGATAAAAGCAAATGAAAATTTTGAATCTTTTCCCGACCATATTTACAGCGGCAGGTCTTCTACCAGCTACGTATATATAGCTCAGCATAGAGCTACATTCTTAAATCCACCTCACCAGTCACCTTCAATAGAATAATGCTTTAGCAGGCAGCAATTATCAGTTAAGAAAAGAAACAGCTTCCAACATCCATTGCGGCTCAATCCAAGACCTAGATTTCAGAGGCAGACTGCAAGGATAAAGGATGAAATATCGTCCACCCATGTAGCCTTTCTGCCACAGGATGGAAGATACAAGCATCTGTGATGGAGGCAATTGTCCAAGAAGCGGCCACTGTTGCCTACCCCTGCGAGCATTGAGAATGCTAACAAAAATTACCAGTGTTTCAGATGACATAGCAGACTATTGCTATTCTACAACGGTACATGGCTAATATCAGCCTTCTCAGTTTCACGTACAACAACATGTGCTGGCTCTTGTCTGAAAACTTTCACCTGGCAGAGAACACCACCAGCTTCATCAGCAAAGGTAATCTTCTTCTGTTTCTTAGAAACACCATTAACAGGAGCAGTTACCTTGTTCTCAGGTAATCTCTGTCACCAATAAGACATGATGGGGATCAGATCATAAGCTAGCAATCAAAAAATTGCAGATCAGTAACATCTCTAATTTAGTGAAATAAGAACAAAAACTAACCATTATTTTACAGAAGCGATTGCAATCCTTTGTCATCATAGATAACCACCTCCTTGTGGTCTTTTCAAGCTCTGATGCATTCTCAGCAGCTGCCCTGATCTGCGAATAAAAGAAATCTTGTTAAAGAGAGGAACAAGATTATGGAGACATGCATAACTGATCAACAAATAAGTTTTGCATGAAGAAAATTTGTGGAAGATTTTAAATACCTAAAAGGATTATGTGCCATGGTAAAGCTGCATAGAGGATGCAAGTCATGAGTTTTGTGGAGTACCTAGGTCCAGTTGTAATGCAAAGAATAACATACATGCATGTGCAGGGATGGACACAAAAATATATTGGGCACTTGATGCAACTGCTTAGTTATAGGTCTAAAACTAGCACTCACAGAAAGGATAAAGATCAAGGGTTAAATGAAGCAATATGAATCAAGGAATTGGCAGTTAAGTAATGTAATCATACAACATCAGCTACCAAATTCAAATGGCAAGAAACATCAAAAAACGATTGTGTGAATGCAATCGAGTGCTATTAATTGGTTGAAATTAGCAACATAGAGATGGTAGGAGCATTCCAAAAACATAAAGTTGCCACTGAAATACACATTCAACCTCAACTATAACACAAAAAGAAAGGTGGCAAATTTCAAAATATAACATTATAGTGTTCAATTTTTTTTTTTAAAAAAAACAAACAAATAACAAAATAGTCTAGGAATGAAGAATCAAAGTCAAAATAAGGTTCACCAAATAGTCCGAAGCACCCCGAATCGGACGGTTTGGGACACACCAAATTGTACTGGCGGCTAATCAGTGTAATTCGGACGTTCGACTTGGAACACCGGTGAAGACAGCGTGAGAGAGAAGGAAAGAGAGGAAGAGTGAGAGAGAGGAGGAAAGAAAAGAAAAGGAAAAGGCCAATGGTGGCCCACCAAGGCCGCCAGAGGGCCGCTAAAAACTCCGAGACTTTGTCATCTGTGAGATGCAAGAAGAGAGAGGGATAGAGAGAGAGGGGAAGGGAGAGAAGAGGAGTGGAAGGTGGTGAGGATCCCACTGGGTGGCCACCGTGGCTGCTGGATGGCTCAACATAGCCCCACGGCTATCATGGGTTTGAAACAGGGGTTCGTCTTTACTTCATCATCTTTTTTAAAAAACATGATACACAGGCCGATTCACCATTTTGAACTTATATAGAAGATTTTTCCGTACTAGCTCCTGAAGCACCTAAAGGAGAATTTAGTGTCTTTCTTATTAGTAATGGAAGCAATCGTCTCTACCATCGTAAAAAAAGAGCACTTGGCTCTGCCCATTCATAAGGACTTGATTCTATGTCCAAACATCACACGCCAGCACATGTAGTCACTATCATAGGTACTCAAGATATTGTGTCTAGACAAGTAGATAGATTGGACTACGTCTTGCTCAATCAGGAACCTAGCTTTATTGCAAGCCAAAAGACCTATATGACTTTCAGAAGCAGCTTGTTTAGTCTCCATCTCAGTCAAAGAAATCTAAGTCACCTTTCTTTGATGTTCTTTCCGGAACCCAAAAAAGGACCTAGTTCACTCGCCTATGGCTGAATGGTGGAAACACCCAACTGGGACAAGTAGGTTCGATTCCTACTAGATGCATGCTAATAGGAAAGTTCAATAAGACTATTGAAATTGGCTCTCTATAAATGAAATATACTATGGATCATGGGGTGGGGAAGAGGAATCGATGAACAATCCAAGAAAGTGCAGCGAAGGAACATGACGATAAGACTAAAAGGAAAAAGAAGAATGGACAAACATCCTGCAATGTATCATGGTTTTTAAAAAATATGATGAAATAGGAGCAAACCCCTATTTCGAACCCGTGGTGGCTGTAGGGCTATGTTGGGTCATTCGACGGCCACGGCGACCCTCCAAAGTTCTCCCTACCACCTTCCGCTCCCTCCTCTTCTCTTTCTTTCTCTCTCTCTCCCTATTTCTCTCTCTTCTTGTATTTTCTCTCGCGGAGGACCACAGAGCCTGGAAGGCCTTAACGGCTGCTCCGGTGGCCACTGCTGGTGTCTCCATCAGCTTCCATTTCCTTACCTCCCTCTCCCTCCCTCCCCTCTCTCTTTTTCTCTCTTTTCCTCCCCAGTTCATCCCTCATTTCCATATCGATTTGGGCACGGTATGGTCCGGTACAGGGTCATTATCGACTCATACCACCGATCGGCTGGCATGGGATCTAGTTCCGAGTCGATGATCCTTTGTCAAAATGATGAATTCTAATGTGTGGGTTCAATTTGAGAATAATGATACAAACAGTTTTTCAATGTTTTTTTATCCCATAGGCAGGCATCATGAGAACTTGGAAATTATACACATGGTTCAGGTTCCACTATTGCCCCTACCGAAGCATCAGACCCAGGTGCTGCTAGAGATGCATGAGTTTGTGTATGCTATTAGATATAAATGCAGATGTCCAAGTGAAATCAATATTGTGGTTTTGCACAAAGCTAGCTTGGGCCTAAAGGTTTCAAACCATATGTACCTCATCAGCAGCAAATTTTGAGGGTAAGGAAGAATGTGATTCGGAACAAAGAGTTTCTTCCACAATGCTTTTCATGGACTTCAACCGCTTCAGAAGTTTCATTGCAATGGTTTCTATATCATGCATCTGTCGTTGTGAGAATTCAATGGTCTTCTCAGTTTGTTGGTGAAATGTTGAACTCTTCATGCAAGAACAAGAAGACCTACAAGAAGCATCCGGCGACATAAGAATTCCTCTGTTAACTGATAGAAGGGAACCATGACTATTGTTCTTTGGTTTCTTGCTCATTTGCTCAGGGGCTAGCAATGCTTCAGCTTCCTTGTGACCTGATAATGATGATGAAGTCTTCAATTTAGTCCACTTCTCCGACCAAAGCCTCTTCCTGCTCTCTGGAATTTTTTGGTTACAACAAAAGCACAATTATAGGTATAAAAATAGATGAAAACATATGTAGATGATTTACTTACTGGGAAGTTGGCTAGCACCATATAAATCAATGTCACTCAGAGACGGACAAAGCTTTTCCTGAGAAGTTGGAGAAATGGTATGCCAGATAGTATGATCAAAATCAAGATAGTATCAGATATGGACCCATGAAGAAATAAACTAACAGTATATTCCAAACCTTTCCGCTCGATGGTAGCTTTTTTGGAGAATGATCTACCCACAACCCTTTGTCACAATTGTGTTCTTTTCCCATGTTCTGTCCCTTCGCATCAATTAACTTGGAGATTTCAGCAGAAGCTGGCTGGCCTTTAGTAGCTTGCAACTTTTCCTCCACCCCGAAAGATGAAAACTCTCCTGTAGCCTTAAATAAACTATCAGCATAATGCAAGCCTCCGAGAGCACTGAAACATGGTGGGGATATTTTAGGAGACTGAAAATCAGGTGCTCTAGCAAGTTCCTCCAGGTCATTGATACTAGATATTTCAACAGAATAAGATGTTTCTTCCTCTGCGTGGCCTTCCTCTTTGGAACATGACAACTCAGTCTTACGTGAGCTTTCAGCAAGCGCACCACAGCATGTATGGGAAGGTTGTGGGGAATAGAGCTTATATGCTTCAGAGGACTCTTCTATAAAGGTACTACTACTTTCATTACTGTTTATTTGTTCATCTCCAGCAACCGAATGATGAGCTGAATTACCAAGGCAATCACCTTCTATACCAGTATTAAAGATTTCATCCAAATCATGTTCCCTGCAAAGGAGGCTACATTCATCTGCAGCAATCATATGGTGAGCTGAATTATTACAGCATTCACTGTCTGTAGCAGTATTAAAGACTTCATCCAAATCATGTTCCTTGCACAGAAGGCTACAATCATTGGTCACATGTTCTATGTGACTGCATATTGGCATCTGTTGTACAGGTAAATCATGAGTTAAACTTTGAGAATCTTCATGTCCCAAGACAGAAGCATGAACTTCTGCAACTTTGACATCCATGCTTCTGGAGCTACAGCTACTTGCTGAAGGGATATCAGCACCAGGATCTATGGTCATACAGGCCGGCCCAGAGCAGCAGGAATTCAAGGGAACTGCCTTGTGTATAGAGACTAAGGAAGAACAAAGTTTCTCATTGGACATTCCTGAAAGGTCCATCTTCCTGATTTCATTATGTTCGTCACTTTCTGGAAGACAGCACTGATCAGATTCCATATATTCAGTAGAGACCTCATTAAGGCAAGAATATGTTGATGTATTACTGGAAGAATTTGATCCTCCATTATCCAAGACTCCATGTCTTCTAAACGGTTCAGTAAATGATTTTTCACAATAATTAAATTTTGCAATGAAATCCACAGTAGAAGCAGGAACATAAATTGTATTCTCATGCAGTGAGGAATCATTTTCCAAGATCTCCCTTTCAATGGTATAAAGCAATTCAGGGCTATCAACATGAAGAGTCCTCTGTAAGTCAGGTACTGATGATGGGAAACAGTTATTTAATCCTTCGCCAACTTTCTGAAGCAGCTCAGCAGATGAATTGTCATGAAAATTAGAAGAATTAATAATGTCCAAAGTAGATTTAGTAGCTATATTTACTGCATTTTGCCCATCCAAGTTACAGGGTTCCATGATCTCTGTTTCGAAATGATAAACCAATTCAGAGCTGCCAGCATAAGTTGTTGATGACAGGAGAGAATGCTCTACTTCAATAAAATTTTCCTTTGCACTACCTCCAAAATCCTCTTCGACAGTCACTGCAAGAGAAACAGCAATATCATAAGTCTAAGAATATAAAAACCAACAGAGAAATATATAGGTAATTAAATTCCCAGCTACCTTCCACATCCTTATCAGGAAATTGGGACAATGACTAAATACAACATCAAATTCAGCATAAAGTCCATGATAGGAGACTCAGAACCATAAACATTCAGGTAATCGCATGAATTGTTTCCTAAATCTCACCTGCCTCACTTTTTAAGTCATGCAGATTTGCAGCACCATCCTTTGAAGGCCTATCTGTTATTGATGCCTTCATTTGTGCCACAGGCATTGAACCATGCATGTCATTAGAAGATAAGGAACATGTCTTTGCAGTCACTGCTTCAATAGAACCCGAAGAGACCAGGAATAAGCGTGCATGCTTCCTTTGCTTTCTATCTGCAGTGGACTTTTTTCGAATTTTCAAAGTAATTAGGGGTTCCTCAAGGTCAGGCTCCTCTTCTTTTGGTTTCACATGTTCATGCTTCCACTTTTGAGATGGATCAAAATGTGAGTAGTTCTTAAGCCCAACTTCTGCAGAACTAACAGATTTCAGGACCTTCTGCTTCTTAGATTTGCAGCTTGCTTGCAAGTCCTTTAAAGTCACATCATTAAGGCTTTCGTCATCATCGTTGGTATTCATTTCTCCATAAATATGGTTCTCAGGATAGCTTCGTCAGTGAGATCATCAACATGTTCATTTGATTTGGAAGTACAGTTACATTCTTCAGGCTCAAGCACCACAACTTTCATTCGATTGGCAACTGTAGAACAGTTTCCTCCACTAAATTGCTGCTGATGCTTTGTATATAAATTTGCAATATCTTCTGCTTCATATGGCACTGATTGCCTTGAGCCTTAATGATTGTCTCCTAGGGAAAGTAAAGTTATGTTTTTTAATCTTTGAAGCCCCCATGGTAGCCTGAATGGAATTTGTATAGCTGCAACCGTCCAGTGTAGAAAAATTGACAGCTAGTCTATATTCCCCCTTCCTTCTCAAGAGACACCTTTTTTCCTTTTCAGGAGAAGCCCTGGAAAATATGGAAGATAGAGAGGCACGTTATTACTGGTGGTCATGAACTGCATATTTAATGTGATTTTAGCATTTCCACTCTAAGATCAGAAAAGGTCAGGAAATTTGCCTAAATTGTTAGTATCAGTCAAAACACCAAAACTTGTGTACCAGATTAGGCATCATAACCAGTGCAACATAAAAGGAACAACAAGTTCACAGAAGGAATCCTTAGACATCATATTTAGCAAGATTTTGTATAACCAAAAGTGTAGATTTTCAAAATCAGATTGCTGATATGAAACTAAATTTTAGTAACACCTGCCTGAAGCTGCTCAATGAGAGAAAGCAGTGCATGCATTCTCAGGTTATCCAGTAATTCCCTTGTTCATTTTGTCAAGCTTGAATTGAACTCCCTACAGTATGGACTAAAAATCAGGAAATGAGGATAGAAAACTCATTCACATGTGAAACAGAAAAGCGTAAAGAATAAAAAACAATTTCTTGCCCATTCATCTACTGCTGCATCTATCTTTTGACATTTTTGTGGTTCTCTATTCTCTCTTGGATGTAAATACAATGCTTAATGTCTGGTGGTATTGATATTTTGGGGATGTGAAGAGCTGTCAATATAACAACATGCAGCTTATGACAGCAACATAGTGGAGAGAGAGAGAGAGAGAGATGAAGGATGAATATATGGTCGGAATCCTGAGGCATTTCTGGCAATGCAGAATGCAGAAATGCTGTATAGATTTACTCTTTGGTGGTGCAACATGAAGACAGCGCTCTTTTCCAATGACATAACTCCCCTATCTACTCTCAGGAATGCATTCTGAGGACGATAGGGTCAAGCTTGATGGTAATTAGCTACTACCACTAAGAAATTTAATAGAATGAGAAGAAAATGATGACAAAAGCTGCTCCAACTTTTCAGAAACAGTGCAGGAAAACTAACATTCTACAAGGGCGACAGATATTTTGACAATTGAAGACAAGTTTAAGCTATCATTAGTATATCCAGCATTAGCCTGGAAAACAATGACTGAAAAGTGCTTCACGCAAACATAAAAGATAAGAGGAAATAGTAAGGGATTAAGCTGAAGGAACAAAAGAAATATAAAAGGTGAAGGAAGGATGATAATACGAACTCTTGCACTGCATCATTTTGTCCCATGTTATTTACAGCAAGGGCTGTGTGCTGGCAAATTCCAATGTGAATATTCAAATGCATAGGATTTGTATGAATAAGGTCCAATTGGATACTTTCATGAGAGCAATGTAGGACTAAATCTTTTTGCACAGACAATGATCCTTCCAAACCATAACAGTCAATGTCAAACTCAAAACGCTTTTGTGTGGAGTGCAGAAAATGCAGAGGACTTGGCTGGTTGCATGTCAACCAAACTAGAGACTTAATATATCTAGAATTTCAACAGTCTCCCAGACATTCAAGTTTTTGGCATTTACCATTCAAAAGCATCATATATCATTTTGTTAAAGATGTCTTGCGGTCTTGGAATTTGGACCTACATTTGTACAGGAAAGCACCTTTGGATAGTACCTCTATGTCAGATTTGGCAACCTAAATGCATGGTATGAGGCTAATGATTGTGTTCTGATCTTGATGAAGGTTGTTGAGGTAATTTAGTGATCCCTCATATTGGTCAACTTATAGGCCTTGAGCTCTCTGATCGCAAACATTCTGTTGTACTGATATCAGGAGAAATTTCATCATAAAGGTGTGCTTAGAAGATACATTTCCATAATCAATTCTACCACAAAAGCAAGAAACATAACCACCCAAGAACCTAACATAATGAATCCTCCATTAGATCAGTGCCATCCACAGCTTACTTGAGCAAATGGCTATCACAATGATTTGACATGCATCCCTCAAGTCATTTGGCCTCAGCCAATTGTTTGAACCGCCATAGATTCCAATTTCGTGACAAAGAGGTCATTAGAACACGTTTCATATTGATTTGAATCAGTGCCTCTAAAAGCCAAAAGGTTTGCTTATCAAATTGGTTAAGCTAGGTAGTGACATCATTAGCCCTCTAGCACACCTGACAGACCTATGACATGAAATCCTATAACACAGCTTTATTATGCATTTTCATCAGCCTCTTAGATGTAACAGAACGGTACCTGATAAACCTGCCTAATAACCTATTCTATCTACCTTCTGCACAAGATATTAATTGCCGTGCAGATTTAGGCACTTCAGTAATGTAGTTATTTTATAATGTCTTTATATATTCATGTCATTGAGTCAGAGGCAGATTAGTTGGTTGGCAGGATATAGACTCTGGGATGTTCCTGAACATGGAAAGAGGTAAAAGATCAATTTCCATATAGGAAGCAGTGCAGGGGTTGGATCATAGGTTCAAGGTTGGGGTAAAGCCAGATTTATCCCAACTGTTAAAAACCCTAATATATAGAATTATCACAGACCATAAAGAAAAAAATACCAAAGTTCTGAAATACCATGGGATGGCAGGATGTCCCACCTGAGTGTTCAGACAGGGCACTGTCCGAAGTGTCGATATGGGACAAGGCAGAGAATGGACCAGGACAGGACATCCACTATTCGAAATGTTAGTAAATGAAGCATCCCATTCCACCATCCCGTGTCAACACAGGACTAGACAGGAATGGTCTGGGACAGGATATCCACTGTCATGAGTGTCGGTACATGGAGCATCCATTTCCATGGAAAACCAGGACACCCCTGTCCCGCAATCTTTAAAACCATAAATCCACGGAGAACCTAGGAACTATATTTTCATGCAGGACAAGGAAAATAGCACTTATGGTCCTAGGCCTTGCAAATATTGTTTTCCATTACAATGTGCTAGCTTGAGCAAAGTATATCCCACTTCAGGTAACACAGCTAAGCTAACCCTCCAATGCTAAATAAAATGATTATTCTTTATTTCCTCTAGAAATTTCAAATTTAGGATTGATAATATGCGAGATAGCCTCCACCAAGTTATCTAAATTTTCTATCTAAGATACTTGATTCAACAATTAAAGACTTGACTTTGTTATGGTACTATATTTGGATTCGGATGCATATAGTGGCAGTGGTTATATTAATAATTTCGTTATCCTCATGATACTAGTAGAACAAATTTAAGATGTCTACTTAAGTTTATGTCTATATAGCACCAGAAGCTCTAATTTGCATGTATAAAGATATCTTGAACTTTTTGTTGGAATAGGTATTTCAGTCTTTCCACCACATCCAGTCCATGCATTTTATAAATGCCACAATAAATTAGTTGGTAAAAAGTCACTTGCAAGAGTTCACCGCATCCGAGGTTGTTTCAATGATTCTAATGTACATATATTAAAAGCATTCTTCTTGTCATATTCTACTGAAAATTTCATGGACATCGTTTATGTTAATGTCTTGAAAGTTCACAGATTACAAGATCGATTTTTAAAGCAAAGCAAGAGGTTTTTTCCTCAATCAAGTTACCATCATTCTTGGTATGCAGGCATATATCCTTTGATAGTAATCTGCTTCCCTCAATAGACCTATACTCAGAACTAGTAACCTAATATGTTTGTTTACTAATTTATAATGATATTGGATAAAACCTGCTTGCTAATAAGATTCTTCTTGACTTCCAGTACATATGAAATAGGATGCAAAAGCAATGTCTCGTTTGAAAAAAATGAAATGCATTAGCATATACTTCCAACTTTTTAAATATATGTGTGCTGCTGAAAAAGTAATGATACAAGAGGAATGGTGGAACAATAGTGGTCAAACAAAAAAATTGACATTCTATATATTCAATTAGGAGATCTGGTCATGTTGGTGAGTTCCAGGTTCAGACTAGTGGATTTGCTCACTAAGTCTTGTTGTAGGCAAGTTAATGTGCCATGCCTAAGCTACAATGGCTCCATCTAAGAGGAAGAACGAAGATGCTTGAAAACACCTATAAATGCCTTTTAAGTTATTTGTTAGCACAAAGAAAAGTGATATTTTTTGACATGGAAAAATCAAAAGAATGAAGACAATAGGAAGAAGAAAGTTGCTTACGGAAACCTCCAAGACATCTAAATGTCTTTAAGTTATTTGTTGGTGCAAAGAAAGTTCTTCTTAATATCTAAAAGGAAAGGAAGGACTGCTGCAGGATCATAGCTTCCCCATTTAAAAGGCTGATCACCCCAGACCCCCTATTGTCTAAGCACAGACATGTAGTAAGGAATGCAAATCATCAAAGTATCAAGCGCCAACAAGTAGATGTTAATTTTTTTGTAGATAGGAATTGGTAGACTTGGCAAGAAAATATGCAGAGCACACTTACACAATTACGACAATCCACACTGAATCATGTGCTATGGATGCCAAAACCCAGAGTAAATATGCAAGCCTGAGGCACATGTATAATGATAAAGGTCTCGCAGAGGCTTGCCTTGGCAATGTAGGCCAAATTATTCTTTCCAATATATTCTTTCTTCCAAAAAATCAGTGCCACAATTTTGAATCACATGGAGCCAAGATAAATCATGATGTGTACTACCAAAAAGCATAGTCAAACATCCCATGAACTTGTTATGCAAGATCAGCCCAAGGAAGACTTCTTTTGAGATGTCTGGCATTAAAAGTTACACTAGTTTAATGTTTTGAGGTAAACGAGGAATGATCAACTTGCCAATCATCTGAAAAGAAGTTGGAGATAAATAGTTTAGTTGACGCATCTATCCCTTATTCAGAGGATTTATGAAAATAAATTTTGTTGTTACAGAATCTGGTTGACGTCGGGACAAGCTGGAGTGGAGGAGGACGAGGTCGCCGTCGGTGACCTGCAAAACAAAGTCCTGTTCGGAGTCGGTGGTGGTGGCTCTGGCAGGACCCTTCGATGATCAAGTCAGCTCTTCTGACCAATAGAAATGGAGTGCTTAGGAAAGAGAAGTGGGCTTAGAACTTGGAGCAAACGTATCTAGAGGGTTCCTTTTTATAGGCGAAGCTCGTAGCGGGTTGATGGTGACAGCCGCAGCTTCCTGATAGCAGGCCGCTCGAGATTTGGTGGAGTCAGTCACGGAGGGAGGCGCCGCCTGCAGCGCCATCTACAACAGATTGATGGTGACAGCCATTGTCGCTCGGTAGTGGGTTGCTGTCGTCTGCAGCGGACTGATAGTGACGGCCGCAGCCGTCCGATACTGAGCCACTCGGAGCCGCATGGAGGGTTGAAAAGCTTTGACGTATACCCATTTCGAAGGAGCTTCGACTCTCAAAGGGAATATGGCTAGAGAGGATCATCCGGGAGGAGCGCTAGCTGAAGAAGCCCGAAAGAAGTTTGGCTCTCGTAGGCGTCCGACTGAAGGAGAAGCTCAAAAGGAGTTCGGCTCCTATAGAGATTCGACTAAAGGAGGAATCCAAGAGTCCGGCTCCCGTAGAAGTCCGACCGAAGGAGAAGTTTGGGAGGAATCCGGCTCCTGGAGAGTTCGGCAGGAATTCGGCCGTTGGGGGAGTTCGACTGGGACTTGGCCGCTGAGAAGTTCGGCCGACTGATGGGGTTCGGCTGAAGCTCAGCCACTGGAAAGTTCGGCCGGTTGAAGGGGTTCGGCAGCTGGGGAGTTTGGCCAGTTGAAGAGATTCGGCTGGGCTCAGCCGCTGGGGCTCTTCCATGATTGCCGGTTGCATTAGGCTGATCATCAGACTGGACTTCGGTAGGAGTGGGGTTTATCCCCAACAATAGTCCCTCCTACTCCCGAGTTCGAAACTCGAAGGAAGGGAGTGCAGAAGATGCGACTGCCGAAGTCTTTTTCAGGGCTCTGCGCTAGTTCAGGTTGAAGCTCGGGGGAGATCTCATCTCCAGCCAAAGTTGAAGTTAAAGTTGAGGCTCGGAGAGATCTTATCTCCTGCGATCGAGGTTGAAGCTCGGGGAGATCTCTGGCCGAGGTTGAAGCTAGGGGAAGATCTTATCTCCTGCAGCCGAGGTTGAAGCTCGAGGAGATCTTATCTCCTGTAGTCGAGGTTGGCTCGGGGGAGATTTTATCTCCTACAGCCGAGGTTGAAGGTTGAGCTCCTCGGGGGAGATCTTATCTCCTATAGCCGAGGTTGGTCCGGTCGCTTGGAAGAGATCTTATCTCTAGCCGAGGTCGACTCGGACGCTGGGAAGAGATCTTATCTCCCTGCAGCCGAGGTTTGGCTCGGGGGAGATCTTATCTCCTTGCAGTCGAGGTTAAAGCTCGGAGGAGATCTTATTTCCTACAGCCGATGTTGGCTCGGAAGAGATCTTATCTCCTCCAACCGAGGTTGAAGGTTGAGATCTTATCGTCTGAAGCTGAGGTTGCATTGGAGGAATCTTATCTCCCACAGTTGAGGTTGATACGGCCCAATCGCTCGAGAGAGATCTTATCTCTAGCAATCGAGGTTGACTCGGACGCTTGGGGGAGATCTTATCTTCTGCAGCCGAGGTTGGCTCGAGGAAGATCTTATCTCCTGCAGCCAAGGTTGAGACGAGCTCCTTAGGGGAGATCTTATCTCCTGCAGGTCGAGGTTGATACGGGTACTCAGGGGAGATCTTATCTTCCTGCAGTCGATATTGAAGGTTGCCTCGGAGGATTTTATCTCCTACAGCCGAGGTTCAAGCTTGAGCTCCTCGGTGGAGCTCTTATCTCCCACAGTCGAGATTGGCCCGGTCACTCGGGAGAAATCCTATCTCTAGCCGAGGTCGACTCGGGCGCTCGGAGGAGATCTTATCTCTTGCAGCCGAGTTAAAGCTCGGAGGAGATCTTATCTCCTGCAATCGAGATTGAAGGTTGAGCTCCTCGGGGGAGATCTTATCTTCCACAACCGAGGTTGGTCGATCGCTCGAAAAAGATCTTATCTCTAGCCGAGGTTTGACTCGGACGCTCGGAAGAGATCTTATCTCCTGCAGCCGAGGTTAAAGCTCGGGGGAGATCTTATCTCCTACAGTCGAGGTTGAAGTTCGGCGAAGATCTTATCTCCTGCAGCCGAAGTTGAAGGTTGAGCTCCTCGGGAGAGATCTTTATCTCCTGCAGCCGAGGTTAAAAGGTTGAGCTCCTCGGAGGAGATCTTATCTCCTGCAGCCGAGGTTGGCCCAGTCGCTCGAGAGAGATATTATCTCTAGCCGAGGTTAACTCGGCGCTCGGGGAGATCTTATCTCCTACAGCCGAGGTTGAAGCTCGGAGGAGATCTTATCTCCTGTAGCCGAGGTTCAAAGTTGAGCTCCTTGGGGGAGATCTTATCTTCCGCAGCTGAGGTTGACCCGATCGCTCGAAAGAGATCTTATCTCTAGTCGAGGTTGACTCGAGCGCTTGGAAGAGATCTTATCTCCTGCAACTGAGGTTGGCTTGGGAGAGATTTTATCTCCTGCAGTCGAGGTTAAAGCTCGGGGAGATCTTATCTCCTGCAGCCGAGGTTGGCTCGGAGGAGATCTCATCTCCGACAGCCGACGTTGAAACTCGGAGGAGATCTTATCTCCTGCAGCCGAGGTTAAAGATTGAGGTCCTCGGAGGAGATCTTATCTCCTGCAGCCAAGGTTGATGGTTGAGCTCCTCGGAAGAGATCTTATCTTCTGCAGCTAAGGTTGGCCCGATCGCTCAGAAGAGATCTTATCTCTAGCCGAGGTTGACTCGGATGCTCGAGAAAGATCTTATCTCCTGTAGCCAAGATTGGCCCGATCGCTCGGAAGAGATCTTATCTCTAGCCGAGGTTGTCTCGGGCGCTCGGAAGAGATCTTATTTCTATCCAAGGTTGAAGGACTTCAATCTGCTCGTGTTAGGACGAGGTTCTCCTCCTGTTCCTAACACGGCCACTATTGATTGCTTCTTCCCTGTTACCATATAGTTTCTGCACCAAGAAACAATAATATCGAAATGAAGAAATTTTATTGAAAAAAAATTACTGGCAGCACATTCCCAGATTCTTTATGTTTCAGGGTTGTGGGAGCGTTGTTCCTCTGAGTTTCTTCAGACGATAAGCTTCGGGCCGGATGACCTCTTCTATCTCATGCTGGCCTTCTCAATTTAGGACGAGCTCCTCTTGGCTCTGAGGCTGAGAGATGACGGATCGTCGAAGTACCAAGCCCCCCAAAAGGTAACATTGATGACGCCGGAAGGCGGCCGACCTCCTTGTTATTCCTCCGTCATGGGTGGTTCTGGCTACGGCAGCACCTTTGGCGGATCTTCTCTTACTTCAGGCTGGCGTCTGTGGAGCATTGAGGGGGGCGTAGTTATGAAATCTTCTAGGAAGAGGACTTCTTCCCATTCTTCTGTCGGAGCTTTCTTGATGACGAGCTCGAGGGAAAATTCGGCCTCGCTCAGCTCGAGGGGAGTCCATAAGCACGGCCGAACTTCATTCCGCCCTCCTGTGAAACCTTCTAGGGGAGAACTATGTTCCCCTCTGCCAGAGCTTACTTGACGACGAGCTCTTAGGGGAGTTCGGCCTCGCTTGTGCTCGAAGGGAGTTCGTGAGCATGGCCGAACTCCTCAATCCGTCGGTCCATCTTTCGTAGTTTGTGATTGAGGACGTCGTCTCAATCGCGGACCTTGGAGGGCTTTCGGCTACAAATGAAAAAGATCTCCTCTAGAGGAGATCCATGATCCAAACTTGGGTCCTCTGCTCTCTATTTTCTCTTTCCAACGGCGATGGACATGCTGGCCCAAATGCTCTTCCTTAGGGCCGATTTTCGACATCCTGACGGCAAGTTTCCTGGCGGAGTCGCCGCCGAGGGCTGCCGCATAGCCTGCACCATCTCGATGAAACCCTGAATCCGCTGCATCAGTAGGTTGAACTGCTTCGCATCTACCGTGGCTATAGGTGGAACCTAAGTTGCTGGGACTGAAGCAGGAGCAGATGAATCTAGACGGGATCAGACTACGGAGGCTGCCGATCGCCGGGTCGAAGCTCTTCTGAAAGGCATTTTCTCTCAGAAAAGAACTCTAGAGAGAAAGAAAGGAGATCTCTAAAGAGGGAAGAAAGAAGTCGTCGCTGAGCACTCCTTTAAGAATAAAGGAACCTCAAGAATAGAGGACCCTTCCTCTAGCACTAATTCTATTGTCGCAGAATCTAGTTGATGCCGGGACGAGCTGGAGTGGAGGAGGACGAGGTCGCCGCCGGTGATCTGTAAAATAAAATCCCATCCGAAGTCGGTGGTGGTGGCTCCGACAGGACCCTTCGACGATCAAGTCAGCTCTTCTGGAGGAGTTCGACCTCGCTTGCGAAATGGAGTGCTCGGAAAGAGAAGTGAGCTTAGAACCTAGAGCAAACGTATCTGGAGGGTCTCTTTTTATAGGCGGAGCTCGTAGCAGGTTGATGGTGACAGCCGCAGCTGCTTGATAGCGGGCCACTCGAGGTCTGACGGAGTCAGTCACGGAGGGAGGCACCGTCTGTAGCACTGCCTGCAACAGATTGATGGTGACAGCTATCGTCGTCCGGTAGCGGATTGCTGTCGCCTACAGTGGACTGATCGTGACGACCGTAGCCATCCGATACTGAGCCACTCGAGATCGCATGGAGGATTGAAGAGCTTTGACGTATACCCATTCTGGAGGAGCTCGGACTCCCAAAGAGAATACGGCTAGAGAGGATCATCCGGAAGGAGCGCTAGCTGAAGGAGCCCGAAAGGAGTTCAGCTCTTGTAGGCATCCGACTGAAGGAGAAGCTCAGAAGGAGTTTGACTCCTATAAGGATTTGACTAAAGGAGGAATCCAAGAGTCTGGCTTTCGTAGAAGTCCGACCAAAGGAGAAGTCTGAAAGGAGTTCGGCTCCTGGAGAGTTCGGCAGAAATTCGACCGTTGGGGAAGTTCGACTGGAGCTCGGCTACTGAGAAGTTCGGCCGACTGATGGGGTTTGGCTGGAGCTCGGCCGCTGGAAAGTTCGATTGGTTGAAGGGGTTCGACTGGGCTCGGCCGCTGGGAAGTTCGGTCGGGCTGGGTTCGACCGCTGGAGAGTTCGACCGATTGAAGAAGTTCAGCTAGGCTCGATCGCTGAGGCTTTTTCGTGACTACCAGTTGCATTAGGTTGATCATCAGACTGGACTTCGGCAGGAGCGAGATTTATCCCCAACAAATTTGAAACAGTTTCCTTAACAGAAGAGCAACGGATAGAAATCTCTAAATCATAATATCATCTCGGCCATTGGGGATCACAAAAGTAACATGTCATAAGATGGGAGGAAATATAAATTTCTCAAATATAAATCCAATGCTACGATGAACTTTAGAACCTAAAGAGAAATGCTTAATTTGGAAGCCCTAAATTTTCTTTTAATACTGTTTAACTTTTAAGACAACACTTGCAACAAATCTTGGAGTGACTTTGACATTGCTCTTGAATCATTGAAATTATTGCTTTCTCAAACAGATTCAGATATAAAATTCAGCTGGTCAACAAAAATCTACAGCTTTATGGTCACGATATCAGGTTCTTCTCGATGATCCTCAAAATGAAGAACATACTAAATTAACAGTAATAATATGCAAAAATGAAACATAAACACTCGTAGCATGACCAAGATAACAGTGACAATAATTGATACGATAAAAGAAGAAATCAGAAAAAAAAGAAACCCAAAAGAAATAAAAAGCTAGCTGCAGAAACCCCGGCTAATCAGATCTTGACAAAAAAAGGGTTTAAATAAAAGAAAAGTGAGCTTAAGCATCAAAGAAAAATAAAAAGAATCCAGCCATAACCAGAAAACCAATTCATGGGATAAACAAGAAATCAGAACGGTCAAAGAACGAAAAGCTAGATGTTTTAGCTACATAAATCCTGGAGCTGGTAACATTATCAACAAAGATCCGCATGAACCTAAACCTAATCGAAGCGAATCGGAAACAGTGCCCTAATTTGCAGTAGCGATTAGATCGAACGGAAAACTAGATCCAGATGCTACCGATTTGCCGGAAACTGACCTAGATAGAAGCGATCCAACGAGTAGCAGATTGCGAAAAGCGGCAGCTTGCGAGCAGAAACCCCAGGTGGAGACGAGATTCTGGGAGGGGGTGGGGGGTTTGGAGGGTGTTGTGTGGGTGGTGTGGAAATTTAGTGAGGAATGAATGAATAAATTAGGAAATAAGAAAACGGTCGCCAAAGCCTTGGCGGGAAATGTGAGGATGCATTGAACCCCATCAGATCTGGACGTTATTTTTTTGCTGCGCCTAATCATGACCGTCAGATCAGCGAATTCGTCGATGAGATATCTTATGGTTCAAATGGACGGTGGAGATGAGCAAGAGTGAAGATGGCTGCCGGTGGGTCAGATTAGGTCTGGCGATGATCAACAGGGATAAAGATCTCATCAGAATTGGTTTTGACTTAAAACAATAACAAATTAGCACATACAATGCATGAAAAAAAAATAATAAATAAAATAATATAAAAATAAATCGGTAAGAAAAAGTATTTTTGAGATCTCTAATTTGGAGAAGCATATGCCAACCAGCCGAGCTATACATTGTTGGTATCTAAATTCAATATCTCAAATTAATAAGTATTTAAATTGACCTTGGACCTTTATGCTACTAGAAAAAATGTTACCAGTAAACATAGAAGATCTCTTAAAATGATAAATAAACTTGGATTTTGTCAACAAACTTTTTGTGGAGATTCTTTCTACTTTATTATGAATCTAATGGGAGAAGAAAAGAAAGGTTATAGATAAGAATTCTCTAATATATGTAAATAATTTTTTTGCTATATCTTTATTTAGAAAAATTGTTGATATGTTATTATACCAGTGAAGGCATATATTGTTCTTATTTTGAAACTTTTTTTTATATCCTTTTTGATGGGAGGAAAGGGGTCATGCTCCATGAAGTTACCATCTCAAAAATACAACTCAATTAGTATTAATTTGTGAATGGTAAGAAACCACACAAGGAGCTTTGCAATTCTCATCTTGGTGCAAGAATATTATTACAAGCCAGGTTCATAATTAAAAAGGTCTGCCACTTGATTCTTGTCTCCATAAACATGTGAGGCATTGGAAATCCAGGAGTGTGGTAGCACCTAATTGATGTCTCATAGGCATAGATGGTCATATTTATCATTTTGTCATAACCATACGATACAATAGTTAAATCCCCCTCAATCCAAATCTTTAAAAACTAAAAATAAAATGATCGCCATCCTTATTTTAATAAGAGATACGAACCCCTCATATGCTAGGGTAGCTTCTAAAGCTAGCATATGACCTATGTCAACTCACAAATAATAAATCCAGTTCAAGCTCATCCATCACTATGCAAGTAACCATCAAAATTAAGCTTCAAAATGTCCATTATGACTATGGTCATGATACCAAGAATTGCCTCCAGCTGAAGGATGAAATCAAAGCTTTTATCTGATGAGGTTACCTCGGAAAATATATTTGAGGATGTAAGGATTGAGCTCCTGAAGAACCATCTTGGCACCAGCCTGAGGGGAGAATAACAACAATTGATCCACTACTGGTATCATCAATATGATTTTGGGTCTCTACAGTAATAAGAGGGTGAGAGGACTAAGCTGAAGACTCCGAGAGGCAGCAGATTGAGGGGATGATTTTTTTTCTGATGAAGATATTCGAAAAATTCAAACTTTTCATGATGATGCTATCGTTGTCTCAATAATGATAACAAACTATGATATAAAAAGAATACTAGTAGATAAAGGAAGCTCAACAGATTGTATTTCCACATATGAAAATGCTGACTGATTGGCTATAGAAAGTGAACACTCCCCTAATCGGATTCTCAAGAGATTTGATAGCCATTGAAGAGAAAATCACTCTACCATTGATTGCTTGGATGGAACCTCATCAAAAGACACTATGGCCAACCTTTCTTGTCATTTGAGTGCCTTCTACTTACAATACAATCCTTAGATGACCTAGACTTAATGCACTTCGTATAATTGTCTCCACCTACCACCTTCTAGTCTGATTCCCAACTAGGTTTGGGGTTAGAGAAATCCAGAGAGATTAGATGCTTACCTGATAGTGTTTCCTTGCAACCATCAGAGGGAAAAAGCTAATGGAGGCCCTATCAATCGAAGATCATGAGGAAGATTTAGAAGAATCCCAAGGATAAATAGCCTAGCAACTTCTAACTGTCTCTTTCGAAGATGACTTGACCTGTAACATTCAGATCGATTCACAACTGCTAGCCAATTATAAAGAGCAATTTCTGAAGTTCCTCCAAGCAAATAAGGATGTCTTCGACTGGTCGGCCTCGAATATATCAAGTATTTCTTTTGACATCATTGTCCATAAGTTGAATGAGAAACTGTATTACCGACCACTATGACAGAGGAAAAGAAGCTTTGCCTTAGAGAGACAACAGGCAAGCAATGAGGAGGTTGACAAACTAATGGTAGCAGTCTTCATTTAATAAGTTTATTACCCATAATAGATCTCCAACATCGTCATGATTAAGAAAGTCAACAACAAATGAAGGATATGTATAAACTATACCAACCTCAATAAAGTATGTCCAAAGGATAGCTTTCCACTCCCAAGGATCGATCAACTAATTAGTGCCACCTCAAGACATCAATTATTAAGCTTTATGGATGCCTTCTTGGGATACAACCATATTTGGATGGCACCCGAGGATGAGGAGAAAACCTAATTCTAACCAACAAAAATTTATACTATTATAAAATAATATTTTTTGATTTAAAGAATATAGGTAACATATCAGCATCTAATCAATAAGGTGTTCAAACACCATATTGGTCGTAACATAGAATTTTATATCAACGACATGCTCATGAAAAGTATAGAAATAGATCGGCATATTATCGACTTGGAAGAGGCATTCAGTAAACTCCAGTGGCATTAGATGAAGCTAGATCTAAATAAGTGCATCTTTAAAGTCATCTTGAGAAAATTTCTCAGATTCATAGTGATCATCCAATGAGGAATAGAGGCAAATCTAGAGAAGATTTGAGCACTCCTCGACATGAAACACCCAAGTGTCAAGAGGGACATCCAATATTTATCTGGTCAGGTCACAACACTCTATCAATTCATTTATAGGTCGACTAAGAAGTGCCTCCCTTTCTTTAAGTGCTAAGAGAGATAAAGACTGTTTTAAAGCTTAAGGAGATGGCTATAGCCTTTCACAGTCCAGAAGTCCTATAGATTTTTAGGTTGAAAAATGCTCAAGTTGATGCTCTTTCCCATCTCGCTATTTCGGATTTGACCGACCATAATAAATGAGTCTTTATCAACCATCCACATTTTCAAAGTATTGAGGAGTCCAGAGTACTTCAAGTCGCTCATGAACCAAGCTGGATGGATCCGATCATCAACTATTTGGTCAAAAGAGAACTCCCTACCAATCCCATCCATGTGCAGGACCTAGTATGGTACTTTCAAATCTTAATTGGCCAAGGAAAAGGCTAAGGTTTATGATCCATGAGGTATTCATGAGGGTTCTAGAGCTATTTAGGCTCTAGAGCGAAGGGTGTCAGCCTTTATGGTCTCAAAATTTAGTGTTTAGGGTTTTAAGGGTCTTGAGGCATAGATAATTTGGGTCTTGAGGGGTTAACCCATTATTGGAGTAGGATTGAGTCCAAGGTCAGTGAGTGCACACAAGTCAAGGGTGTAATTAGGCTTGGGTGAGTGCAACCATGTTGGGTTAGCCTAGGAGGGGCTAACTCTTTTCTCCCTAAAATCATCTCTCTCCTCTCTCTCTCTCTCTCTCTCTCTCTCTCTCACACATCCTACCTTTCCTAAAAGCCCTAGCCACTGCCCATAGCAAGGAGCACTGCCCATAGCAAGGAGCAAGGAAACTCCTTATTGCCCCCTATCATCTTCTCCTAGTTTGACTATGAGAAGATCCTATCTCCAAATCCTTATTGTTCTAGAAATTTGGGATGCCCAAATCACCTTTGTGGCTGCTGCTCTTGATCTCCACATTCCTTTAGGAGTTATGATTAGCGTCTCTAAACAATCTTAAAAGGATCGGGAAGGAAAGTGAAGTTATAAGAAGGCTACCATCCTGAATTTCTGCCATAAGCTTTTATGTTTCAATGCCTCCATAGCCCTTGTTGCTGGTTCTAAGGTCGCCACACTCCAAGAAAAGATCAAGGAAGATCCCAACATTTGGTATCAGAGCTTCATTGCTTGATTTGATAAAGAAAAGATTGAAATCTCACCTAGATCTTGGTAAGGTGCAAAATAGATTTTTGCTTGTGTACTAGTTGTCTGTTTATTTTTCTATTTGGTATGGCATCTAGTAACCTAAAGATGAATTTTGAAAAGTATGATGGCAAGGAGAACTTCAACCTATGGCAGCAAAAGATGAAAGATCTACTAGTACAATAGAGGATTTATAAGGTTTTGGTAAGGGAAAGATTTGAGAAGATTAGTCTTGAAGATTGAGAGGAGTTGGAAGAGATAGCTTTTAGCACCATTAGGATGTATTTGGGTGATTAAGTCTTGCCAGAGATTTGTAAAGAGACCATGGTGAAGAGGCTTTGGGAGAGATTAGAGAACACATGCTGAGTAAGAGTATAACAAACAAGTTGTAGTTGAAGAAACAGTTGTACAGCTTGAGGATGCCTGAAGGAGGAGACTTTATTGCATATATCCAAAAATTTAATCAAGTATGCTAAGATGTTTGAGTCTTAATGTGATGATAGATGAGTAGGATAGAGCTTTTTTATTGTTGTATTCACTTCTAGCATCATATGATGGTCTAATAACAATCTTAGTCTATGGAAAGGAAACATTGAACTTTTGAAGAGGTTGTTGGTGTTCTCCGATTGAATGAATAGAGAGAAAAGATGAGCAAGCAAGGCTCAGCTTTAGAGGTGCTTGCTATGAATGAGAGGCAAGGGAGGCTTAGAGAGAAGGTTAGAGACAAGTCAAAGGGTAGGTCTAAATCTCAGGGCAAGTAAAAAGCATGGAAGTGCTACAAGTGTCATCAAATTGATATATTAAGAAGAATTGTCCACTTCTAAAAAATGAAAAGGAGAAGGGCTTTTGCATGGGTGGTTTGACTAATATGAGTGGTGCAAATTCATCTAAGGATAGTAGGAAAGATCTATTGATAGTGTCAAATAGAACTACAGAGTATGACAGCTATTGGACACTGGATTCAGCTTGTTCTCACCACTACACCTCACCTCGGGAGTGGTTTGCATCCTATAATAAAATTGATGGAGAGAGCATAAGTCTTAGTGACGATCACCCTTGTAAGAATTTTGGTGTTGGTATCATAAGGATAAGAATGTATGATGGGGTCATAAGAATACTGACCAATGTCAAACACGTCCTGGAGCTGAAGAAGAATCTAATTTCTTTGGGCTATCTAAGGAAGCATGGTTATGCATTTGGTAGCCAACTAGGCAGCGGGTGTTTGAAGATAACCAAAGGAGCATTGGTGGTGATGAGAGGGAGAAGATTGAATAATAATCTTTATAGGAAGATAACCAAAGGAGCATTAGTGGTGATGAGAGGGAGAAGATTGAATAATAACCTTTATAGGATAGAGGGCTCAATGGTTACAGATAGTGCATAGGTTTAATGATAGTATAGGAGGAATAATTGGCATATCAGCTATGGTACTATCGGATGGGATATATAAGTGACAGAGTGTTCACAGGACTCAATAAAAGAGGTTTGATTTGAATACTTAAAAAGGAGAGGGATAACCTATGTGAGCTTTGTATCGATAGTAAATAGCATAGGATAAGGTTTGCCAGTAGTACCAAGTGGAGTGAAGGCGTTTTGGAGCTAATTCACTCAGATGTATGAGAACCGGCCCCTATTTCTTCTAGAGAAGGGGCTAAGTACTTTGTGACTTTTATTGATGACTTCTCTAGAAAATTATGGGTATATAGAGCTACAGTGGAAAAGGAGACAAGAAAATTGATAAAGTGCCTCAGCTCTAACAATGGAGAAGAGTATACCAGTACTAAATTCAGAAGTTACTATGAGAAAAATGGCATCAAACATGATTATATAGTAAGGATGACTCTTCAGCAAAATTGAGTGGCTTAAAGGATGAACCAAATGATAGAAAAGGCTAGAAGTTTGAGGCTGCAAGCACCACTTCCCAAAACTTTTTGGGGTGATGCAATAACTTTCTCTTATTTCCTTATTAATAGGTTCCTTAATTGCAAGCTTAATGGAAGAATTTTAGAAGAGATCTAGAGTGGAAAGAAGGTAGAGCTTGGCCACCTAAAAATCTTTGGTTGCTCGATCTATGCATTGATGGAGGCAACCAAAAGAAGCAAACTGGATCCTAAATTGCAGAAGGTGATCTTCATTAGGATTCTACATGGAGTCAAAGGTTATTTGCTATGGGATCCTCATTCCCAGAAGTTTATCATTAGTGGAAACGTAATCTTTGATGACAAGAGCATTCTCAAGAGATCAGGAGGTGCAAACAGAACTAAAAAGGCTGAACAGGATAGCAGTGGACGATATTTGCAACTAAGTGTTATGCCTTTAACTTCCACTACTAAATGTCTTCCTTTTGAGGTGGAGTTTGGCAGGCATGTTTCCACACATGTGGAGGACCAACGAGGAGGGCCATCTATTCAGGAGGAGGTGTATTTAGAGCCACAGACATTAGACTTGCAAGATAGTAAAAGGAGAGTAGCACTGCACAAGTCGAAGCGCAGCATTCGCAAATCTGTGTAATATGGCATTGATGAGACCATCTCCTATGTTTTCATCACTATCAATGAAGATTTAGAGACTTTTGAGGAGGCCATGGAGAGTTCAGATTGAGAGCCATGGATGCAAGCCATGATGGAAGAGATGGAGTCACTAGATAAGAACAAGACATGGTAGCTAGTGGATCTACCTAGAGATGCTTGAGCTATTGGTTCAAAATGGATGTTCACATGGAAGAAGACACCTTCAGAGCAAGGTGGAGTCAAGTATAAAGTGAGGATCATCACAAAGGGGTACTCATATAGAGAGAGTGGACTATACAGAAATATTCTCTCTAGTGGTGCATCATGTTTGAATCTAAGTGTTGCTGCTGTTTGTAGCTTAGCATGATATGGAATTAGAGTAGATAGATGTAAAGATGGTGTTCTTACATGGAAACCTAGAGGAGAGGATCTATATGAAGCAACCAACTAGTTTCATACAAACTAGATTGGAGGAAAGGACTGCCTACTCAATAGATCTCTCTATGGCTTGAATAGTCTCCCCACTAGTTGTACAAAAGGTTTGTAACATTCCAGCCCAACTTCAAAAAGAAGGGCCCAATAAGGTTTCTACACAAATATTAAAGCATGAGCAAAAAAAAACTTTTGGCCAGCACATGCTGTGCATTGTTGGGTGGAAGAATTGGACTCCCATTGGGAGTCCTCTCCTATGCGAACTCCTAACGACAATGGAAGCCAGGGAGGACTCAAACTCCTCCCTTGGTGCTCTTTAAAAGGAGTCAAACCCTCCCTTAGAGCCCGACACCCTCCGGCCTTCACCTATCGTTGAGATGTTGAGGAAAATGCCTCAAGATTCGATCTATAATAAGTCCAGAATGAGGTCCAAGATGATGAACGAAGTCCAACGAGCCTAAGAGCAGTCCAAATGGAGTCTAGATGGAGAAGTTACGAATAAAAAGAAAGATCAGGCAAGGCAACACAATCCACGGGCCCATTGGAGGGTCCCACAGGTGGCATCGATCAACGGCAGTATGGCCCAAGCTGGTAGTGCACAGTGGCATTGGGCCAGCCATGTACTGGGCCAGCCCAGGCGTGCGAGCACACGTAGGCTACGTGTTGGAAAATGTATCCCAAAGCCAATCATCGGCCTATTGATGATTGAGCTTATTGTAATTATAAATAATTTATTAATAAATAAAATATATTTTTGATATTTTTCATCATAAAGAATTCATTTTCTAACGAACTCCATTATTATGATGAAGTCCTTAAGATTACTTAGCTTCGATAATGGGAGGATTTATTGATTACTCTTTAAATCTGTTCACGATCAAATGATAGGCTGTTAATTAGGAAGACAGTATCTATTGAGCATAGGTTGTTGTATGCCATATAAGTTGGTTGTCCTCTTAACCAAGGAGTGTAGAGATACTGGTATGGCATATAGGTGAGATGTATAGGTACATCATCATTGAACGTGATCAACTCTAAAGCATTCTGTTATCGAGAATATTTCTAATGGAATATAGGTATAAGTATCCCTTAGACCTGAGATCACCTTAGTGACTTGCAAGCAACTCACTGTATTTTGGTATCGGACTAGCTGAATTTTTAATTCAGTAATAGAAGGCTTCTGGGCATAGTTAAGTATTATGAAGTCAGAGTATGATCAAGATGAAATTGACCATTCTAAGAGTTAGAGAAGAATGTATCACTGTATTTTAATATAGCAAAATCTTGGCCAGGATAATCCATCAAATGGATTTGATATTTTAAAATACAATATGGGCAATCTGATTAGAGTTAACAGTTGAGCTCTAAGGTGTCCTACGAGTATTTTGGTCAAGGGGATGAATTATATGAAAACTACATTTCCACGGATTCTAAAGATGTTGTTCTACATTCGACTTATCCGACTGTCGGATACCATTGCTAGATGGTTACTTTAATTGGTACAAAAATTTATTTCTATGCTACTAGCTTAGGTTCGAACCTATGAGGTCATACACATTAGATCTCATCATCCGATCGGATGGTTGATCAATGATTAAGAATCATTCTAGGGTTAGACGATTAATACGATTGATGTTTAACCTAGTACAAGTGTTGCAGGAGGATTGATTAGCAATTTGATTGATAATTAACTTAATTTGATTAAGCCAAAGGATTGAGATTAAGTTTAATTAAATATAATTTAATTAGATTTAGTTTGGACTTGATTGGATCAAGTCCAATTGACTTATTGGATAAGCCAAGTGCAAGGAAAAACTAGTCCTAGTTCAACTAGGACTTGGATCAACCCAATTTTCTAATTTGATTAGAAAATTAAATTAAATTTAATATAATTTAATTAAATTTTTAATTGAATTAGAATCTAATTTAATTTTATTGACTTGGTTTTGATTTAATTTGATTTGAAAAATCATGTTTGACCAAGTCATAGATGGAATTCTAGTGAGACTAGGATTACACCTTGCACCACCTTAGCCCTCCATGCCTATTTTTTAGAAAGTTTTCATGGAAATTCTCTTTCTCCTGATCTTCATGCATGCCTCCTCTCTCCCTCTCTTTCTCATATGGTAATTTGGTGGTTGACCAAGTCAAAAGAAGAAGTTTGTTTTTGATCTAGGATTCTATAAGATAGAATCCTTATAAACCAAAACACCTTCTATGTGTGCCACCCCTTTCCTATTTTTTTCTCCCTTATTCCATGTGAGAAAGAAGAATTTTTATGCATGTATTCTTGCTGGATTCATCAAAAAAATTTGAGGGGCGTCCAAGAGTTGGGCGCCCCAACCTCTTGCCAAAACTTGTCCTTTTCTTGTTTGAGTTTTTGACCAAACTTGGATTATGCATATCTTTTTATTTAGGATAAATTTTGACCTAATTTTTTCATAAAATATAGACCATTAATAGAGCTTTGAATGTGTAAAAATCAGAGAGAGAGAACCTTTGGGCATTGGGTTTCAATAGACATAAAACTAGATATCTAGGTGAGAGTAAAGAGAAGAAGAAGAGGGTCTTCTTCTAGGGTTGCTGTGTTCATCTCTTTCCTTCAGTCTTTCTTAGTTTTTTTGAGAGAGTCTCACATCTGAAACCTCTTCTCCACCTTTTTCTCTTTGGAAGAGTCTAAATTCAGAAGAAGGAGGCATCTGATTGACCATCAAAGAAAGATCAGTACAGTACTAGCATACTGTATTAATTTCCTACATCAGGATTTTTGATCGTGCTTGTGGGCTCGTGTGGATGACTCCTAGAGGTCGGATGCATGTGCGACTTATGACACCATCCTCAAGTCCAGATCAGTAAGTTAGAATGTCTAACTTGTATAGGTAATAGATCTGATCTATTTATTTTATAGCTGCATTAGATGTAGTATTGTAGCATGTTGATGAGATCAATATGTTAATCTTTTCTTTATATTTTTTAATTTTTGATTTAATATCATACCTTAATCATATAATAAATCTTAGATCTAAAATATTTTCATATTTATATAAATAAAAATTTAATTTATTTAAGTTTTTCACTATCCGATCTTGAAATGTTTCAAGATCTATCCATGAAACCCTAAATCTGGTTCTTTCAATTGGTATCAGAGCTTAGGTTCTTATTACATAATTTTTTTGAGAATATTTAGATTATTTATTAGATTAAATTTAATTTATAATCTAATTATTAAATTTAAAATTAAAAATTTAGATCTCATGAACTGCCATAAGGTTGTCCTGCTGTAAGGTTTATCCCTTATAGTGAAAAGGTTGTCCTAGTTCGTGATGATCTATTTTTAATTATAAATTTATTAGATTTAATCTAATTTTATTTATAATTTAATAAATTTAAAATAGTTTTAGATCTAAAAATAAAATTTTTAGATTGCACGAACTACTATAAGGTTGTCCTGCTGTAAGGTTTATCCCTTACAGTGAAAATGTTATCCTAGTACGTGCTGATCTAAAATATTGATCATAAAATTTTAGATTAGATCTAAAAAATTTTATGATCTATTTAAAAATATTTTAATCTAATTTTAATCATCATAAATATGTTAGATTTGATCTAAGTTGATTTATAATTGATTGGTATTGAAACTATTTCAATTATATGAATCTGTTTAGATTAGATCTAAAGTAGATTCATGTTTATGTTACTTGCATTTTGATTATGAATCAAACATGCAACTTGATTGATAGAACCATGTTGTAAAAGTATTTTATAAATATAAAAATTATTTTTAAAAAGTCGAACCCTAATTCTCAGTCTAAAACTTAATTAAGAATTAAGAAGTTGTTTGATTAGGATCTAGGATTGTAAATTGAAGATCCTAAGACATGAATCATAATACATTAGGTTAAATGGGTTAGTAGAGATTAGGTCCATTAATTGGGTTAGACCTAAGGTTAGATTAAATAATGGACTTAATTAAAGAATTGACTAAATCTAATCAATTGTTATCTTAAATTAGGTCAAGAATTCTCTAGATCAATTATAATAATTATAGTTGGTCAAGTCCATATCTTTAGCGAGATTCAAGATGGACTTGATTCTTGGCTACGAGGTCCAGCACGAACTATTAGGTTGATCTAATTAAAATTAATTAAATTAGTTGATGTCTAAGATAAACCAAATCGGTGATTTTTAATTAATAGTCCGCTTATCTAGCCATTTTTAATGGTGTCTAAGGCAAGCTTTGACAGATCCTTTCACTGATCGAACTTACTTGGCCTCTTGGTGAAATTATATTTTGATCGAATCATTTGACTATTTGAGCTGACCCATGTCAGCTAGGTAAATTAGTATGACTGATTTAGGTGCTTCATGACCAGTCTATTAATGGTCTCCCTTAAGCTGACTTGGTAAAGTCAGTGGAAGAATCATGATAAGTTGGTTTATCTGACCTTTTCTCTTCTTTAAAAATTAAATTCTCTAAAATTATTAGATCCTTAAAATGAATTAGTTATGATGATAATTAGATCATAGCCTCCTATTAAGTGGATGATAATGGATCCATTAGTTGGATAATCATTGGAGGTCCATAGGTCTGGTGCTTATCCGCTAATAGAATTATCATTCATAATATGATTTTTTAAATGCATCTCTCTAAATGATAGTTAGATTGATCAATCATAATTGGGCTTAATCATTCATTAGTTAGATGGACAAAGTATGATCATGTTAATGGTTGGATCTAATCGAAACTTTCAGTGGAGGCCCTATCCTACTGAAAAGATACTTGGGACAAAATTAAATTACTAAAAATTATTTGGAGAAATAATTGATTATGAATATATTCTTAGATGTACATAGATTGACCAACCATGGTTGGGCTTATGTACAGTCTATGTGGATTCTAGTATTCACTAAGAAATTAGGATAATTTCTTGAATTAGAGGTAGAGGCTACCAATTCGAATAAAATAGTGGAAGACCTTTTGATTAAAGTTCAAATCTTTAGGTTTAATGAATCAATTACTAATTAGACTTTTGGTTCTTCTTTATGCAGTTAAACCCAAATCGCAGTTGCTTCATTCACTGTTAGACAGTGATTAACTTATAGGACCCAACTTTGATAATAAGTATCGAAAGTTGAATGTTGTTTAGCAGCACGAAGTGGTTTGTCCTGGGGCCTCTATGCCCAATTTAAATATAAGATCCAAGAATAACCTAGATCAGGTAGAGTGCTTCCATTGTAAGAAGCAGGAGCATTGGAAGAAGAATTGTCCTTAGTGTCGTGACTCCCATGACCATAATAGGCAGAATAAGAGAATGAGCAAGTAGTTGCTGATCAAGAATATTATATGATAACATCTTATAATTTCTTTATTTGCGATACTTCTACTTGGGTATTGAATATCGAAAGTCCAGTCCATATTTGCAATATGTTGCAAGGACTTCAAATTAGTAGAAGATTTAAGAATAATGAGCGATTCCTGAATGTTGGAGATGGAAGATCTGTTTCAGTTCTAGCTATGAGAATAGTTCAACTTATTCTCAATACTAATATTATTTCTTTAAATGAATGTCATTATTGTCCTTCCTTTTTGGTGAATATAATCTTTGTTAGTCTTTTGGCTAAAGATGATCATCATTTATCTATAAAGAAAGATTATTGTGACATTATTATGAATAATATTATAATAATATAAGAATAAAAAAATGATATTTATATTTTATCATAGCCTATGAGTGTAATGTATACTTCTAGAAAATATCCTACATTAGATAATATCTCTGATATCTACCTATGGCACTGTAGACTAGCTCATATTAACAAGAACATGATAAATAGGTTGACCCAAGAGAAAATTCTCGAAGTTGGTGATTGTGAATCACTTTCAACCTGTGAGTCCTGTCTTCTTGGAAAAATAATCAAGTCACCTTTTACTAAAAAAGATGAGAGAGCTACTGAGCTCTTAGATCTAGTACATACTGATATATGTGGATCAATGAGCATTGGTGCTAGAGATGGATATTTACTTCATCGCTTTCACAGATGATCTATCCAGGTATGGATATATTTATTTGATGAAACATAAGTCGGATTCATTTGAAATGTTCAAAAGATTTCGAAGTAAAATAGAAAAATAAACTGAAAAGAGTATTAAAACTCTTCGATTGAATCGAGGAGGTGAATATCTATCCAGTGAGTTCTTGACATATCTAGGAGAGAATGAGATTCTCTCATAGTGGACTCCTCTTGGCACACCATAGCATAATGGTGTATCAGAAAGGAGAAATCGAACCTTATTGGACATGGCTCGATCCATGATGGGATTTGCTAGTTTGCCTATTTTATTTTGGAGTTATGCTCTTGAGACAACATATTATATATTGAATAATGTACCGAGTAAATCTATCGCAAAGACTCCATATGAGATATGGACTGGGCGTAGGCCTACACTCTCTCACCTACTGGTTTGGGATTGTCCGACCTATGTCAAACATTTGCATATAGATAAGCTAGGACCCCAGTCTGATAAATGCTTATTTATAGGATATCCCAAAGAAAGTAAGGGTTACTATTTCTACCATACTGATGAACAAAAGGTGTTCGTCAGCCTTAAGACAATCTTTTTGAAAAAAAAGTTTCTTGATGAAGAAACTGTTGCCTCGAAGGTTGAACTTGATGAAGTTCAATAGGTAGAAAAATCGACACCTATAGCTGAACCTGAGTCGAATTTGATTAGATCAGATTTAGAGCCCAGTGTACCTACACCATTAAGGCAATTCGATAGAGTACCGCATCATCTGGACATATACTATGATTTTTTGATCTAAGACGGTGATCCCATTGAACTCGATGAGAATGATGAGGATCCGATCACTTATATGGATGCTATACAGAGACTTGATTCCAAGAGATGGCTTGAGATCATGAAATTCGAAATGGAGTCCATAAAGATTAACAATGTGTGGATATTGGTTGATCCACTTGAAGGGGTTAAACCCATTGGATGTAAATGAATCTTCAAAAGAAAAAGAGGCACAGACAAAAAGATGGAAATCTATAAAGTCCGTCTGGTTGCCAAGGGGTATCATCAATATTATGGTATTGACTATGACAAGATATTTTCTTCTATGGCAATGCTTAAATTCATTCAGATTATGCTTGTAATTGATGCCCATCTAGACATGAGATCTGGCAGATGGATGTGAAAATAGCTTTTTTGAATGGAGAGTTGACTAAAGAGGTATATATGATACAACCTGAGAGGTTTACATCTACAGATGAGTCCAAGATGTGCAGGCTTCATAGATTCATTTATGAACTGAAGCAGGCATCTCGGAGTTGGAACATGTATTTTGATAAAGTGATCAAAATATATTACTTCATTAAGAACAGAGAAGAATCTTGCATTTACAAATGGGCAAATTGTCCAGTAGTAGTATTTTTTGTCTTCTACGTGGATGACATTCTTTTAATTGAGAATGACATCCCCACACTATAGGAAATAAAAGTCTGGTTGTCATTATAATTCTTCATGAAGGACTTGGATGAAGCATCCTACATCCTAGGGATGAAGATCTATAGGGATAGATCTAAAAGGATGCTTGAGTTATCCTAGTCTATGTACATAGATACTGTGCTGAAGAGGTTCAGCATGGAGAATTTTAAAAAGGGCTATCTCTCGATAGGTCATGAAATTTTTTTCTCTAAGAAGGATTGTCCGACAACTCCTGAAGAGAGAGCGTATGAGTAGAGTCCCGTATGCTTCAACAGTAGAATCTATCATGTACGCCATGATATGTACAAGATCAGACGTAGCATACTCACTAGGAGTAGTGAGTAGATACCAGTCTAATCCTGGAGAAAATCACTGAAAAATGGTTAAAATCATCCTTAAGTATTTGAGAAATACTAAGGATCAATGGTTGGTTTATGATGAGTCAGATCTGAAACTTATGGGATTTATAGACTCCTGCTTTCAATCTAATCATGATGATAGTAGAAGTATGTCAAGATATATCTTTACTCTGAATGGTGGAGCTATCTATTGGAAGAATTTCAAGCAGCATACTGTGGCAGACTCTGTTTGCGAAGTAGAGTACATCGTAGCATCAGATGTCATGAAGGAAGCTGTATGGCTGAGAAAGTTTATCACCGAGCTCGGAGTAGCACCCTTTCTAGATGGTTCGGTCCTACTTTACTGCGATAGCATTGGTGTCATAGCTCAGGCAAAGGAACCAAAGGCACACCAGCGGACGAAGCACATCCTATGCCGCTTCCACCTATTTCGAGAGATCATGGATAGAGGTGACATCAACCTTCTGAAGATCGGCTAAAAGGAGAACTTGGTCGACCCCTTCACTAAGGCCCTAGTGATAAAGAAGTTCGACAACCATAAGTCGAAGATGGGTATTATATACTATGCCGAGTGGCTTTAGGATAAGTGGGAGTTGTTGAAAAATATATCCCAAAGCCAATCATCAGTCTATTGATGGTTGAGATTATTATAATTATAATTAATTTATTAATAAATAAAATATATTTTTGATATTTTTTATCATAAAGTATTCATCTTCTAATGAACTCCATTATTATGATGAAATCTTAAGAACTATTTAGCTTCGATAAAGAGAGGATTTATCGATTAGTTCTTAAATCTATTCACGATCGAATGATAGACTGTTGATTAGGATGACAGCATCTATCGAGCATAGGTCGCTGTATACCATATAGGTTGGTTGTCCTCTTAACCAAAGAGTATAGAGATATTGGTATGGCATATAGATAATATGTATGGGTACATTATCATTGAACGTGACCAACTCCAGAGCATTCTGCTGTCGAGAATATCTTTAATGGGATATAGGTATAAGTGTCCCTTAGATCTGAGATCACCTCAGTGACTTACAAGCAATTCACTATGCTTTAGTACCGGACTAACTAAATTTTTAATTTAATAATGAAAGGCTTCTGGGCACAATTAAGTACTTGTGAAGTCAGAGTATGATCAAGATAGAATTGACCACTCCAAGAGTTAGAGAAGAATGTATCACTGTAGTTCAATATAGCAAAACCTTGGCCAGAATAATCCATCAGATAGATTTGATATTTTAAAATACAATGTGGATAACCTGATTAGAGTTGACAGTTGAACTCTGAGGTATCCTATAAGCATTTTGGTCAAGGGGATGAATTATATGAAAATTATATCCGCATGGGTTCTAAGGATATTGTTCTACACATTCGACCTATCCAGCCATCGGGTACTATTACTAGATAGTTACTTTAATTGGTATAAAAATTTATTTCTATACTACTAGCTTAGGTTCGAACCTATGAGGTTATACACATTAGAGCTCACGATCCGATCGGATGGTTGATCAATGATTAAGAATCATTCTAGGGTTAAACGATCAATACGATTGATGTTTAATCTAGGGCAAGTGTTGCAGTAGGATCGATTAGCAATTTGATTACTAATTGACTTAATTTGATTAAGCCAAAAGGATAAAATTAAGTTTAATTAAATATGATTTAATTTGATTTTGTTTGGGCTTGATTGGATCAAGTTTAATTGGCTTATTGGATAAGCCAAGTGCAAGGAAAAACTAGTTCTAGTTCAACTAGGACTTGGATCAACCCAATTTTCTAATTTGATTAAAAAATTAAATTAAAATTAAATCTAATTTAATTTAATTTAATTAAATTCTTAATTGAGTTAGAATCTAATTTAATTTGGTTGATTTGATTTTGATTTAATTTAGTTTAAGAAACCATGTTTGACTAAGTCATAGATGAAATCCTAGTGAGACTAGGATTACACCTTGCGTTATCTTAGCCCTCCATGCCTATTTTTTAAGAATTTTTCATGGAAATTCTCTTTCTCCTAATCTTCACGCATGCCTCCTCTCTCCCTCTCTTTCTCATATGGTAATTTGGTGGTTGACCAAGTCAAAAGGAGAAGTTTGTTTTTGATCTAGGATTCTATAAGATAGAATCCTTATAAACCAAAACACCTCCTTCTATGTGTGCCGCCTCTTTCCTATTTTTTTCTTCTTTATTCCATGTGAGAAAGAAGAAATTTTGTGCATGTATTCTTGCTGGATTCACCAAAAAAATCAGAGGAGGGGCGTCCAAGAGTTGGGCACCCTAACCTCTTGCCAAAACTTGTCCTTTCCTTGTCTGAGTTTTTGACCAAACTTGGACTCTACATATCTTTTTATTTAGGCTGAATTTTGGTCTGATTTTTTCATAAAATATAGACCATTAAGAGAGCTTTGAGATGTGTAAAAATTAAGGAGAGAAAACCTCTGGGCATTGGGTTTCAATAGATATAAAACTAGGTGTCTAGATGAGAGTAAAGAGAAGAAGAAGAGGGTCTTCTTCTAAGGTTGCTGTGTTCATCTGTTTCCTTCACTCTTTCTTGAGTTTTCTGAGAGAGTCTCACATATGAAACCTCCTCTCCACCTTCTCCTATTTGAAAGAGTCCAAATTTAGAAGAAGAAGATATCTGATCGACCATCAAAGTAAGATCAACACAGTACTAGCATACTGTGCTGATTTCCTGCATCAGGATTTCTGATCGTGCTCGTGGGCTTATGTGAACGACTCCTAGAGGTTAGACACGTGCGTGGCTCATGACATCATTCTCAAGCCTAGATCAATAAGTTAGAACTTCTAACTTGCATAGGTAATAGATCTGATCTATTTGTTTTATAGCTGCATTAGATGTAGTATTGTAGCATGTTGATGAGATCAACATGTTAATCTTTCCTTTGTGTTTTTTAATTTTTGATTTAATATTATGCCTTGATTATATAATAAATCTTAGATCTAGGATATTTTTATGTTTATTTAAATAAATATTTAATTTATTTAAATTTTTCACTGTCTGATCTTGAAAAAATTTCAAGATCTATCCGTGAAATCTTAAATCTGGTTCCTTCACTATGCAGGTGCAAGCCGCACAGGCCCAGTAGTGGAGCACGGTCCACGATTGACCGCAGGCTCACACCCTATGCGTGGACCCACCGACTAATTCCTGTATTGTTTCATGCGGTCAATGAAATTATTTCATGGATTGGTCGCGATCTGATGGCTAGGAGAGCTTCCGATCACAATCGGATGGCTCAGATGTAATTCTAGCTTGATCAGGAGGCTATGTGCACGATCGGATGGCTTTGAAGCGAGCCGGTCATAATCCGATAGTTCAGATATGATCTCGAGTATGTTTGGAATTGGGTTTTTTACTGAAACACTATTTTTGAATTTCTAGCATCTATATAATTCTGATTGACGAACTATTTGTTATGTCAGAGAGCTAGTGATGTCCTAGAGGTGTTGAGAGGCTTCAATCCATATACTTGATTGGATGATGTCTCTTATCTTTTATTCTTTTTTCTTTCTTTTATGATATCTACACGTGATCGAGTGCAGTGCAAGTGGTATCAAGAAGGTCCTAAGGTGGTGGTGTCCTGGCTAGAATTCACAACAATCAATATCAAAGTGAGCTGATACCCTAACATTGGTATCAGAGCTAGGCAATACTAGTGCACGTGGTTGCCTAAATCGTGATGGTGTTGATCAAGATCAAAGAAGATGGAGAAGACAAGCTCAATCAAGATAAAAATCAATCAATTTGACGAGAAGAATAATTTCTCCTTATGGCAAGTGAGGGTAAAGGACGTGCTCATCCAATATGGATTGATCGTTGCTCTCTTGAATGAAAAGAAGTCGGACACTATAGAGAATAGGACCTGAGAGCGGCTATAGATGCAGATGGTAAGTACTATCCATATATACCTGACGAATGAGGTGGTGATCCATGTACTTGGCATGACTTCTCGATGGTGCTGTGGTCGAAGCTTGAGGAGTTGTATATGGCGAAGTCTCTCATCAACATTCTCTTTCTTTGGAGATAGTTCTATCAACTATGGATGATCGAGGGATGGAACGTGCAGGAGCATCTCAGCCACTTTCAGAAGATTCTCACTGATCTTCTCAGTGTATGTGAGACGGTTGAGGAGAAGACTTGGGCGTTGGTCTTGCTAGCATCGTTTCTCTTTTCGTATGAGTCCTTGGTGACTGCTCTTCTAGTGAGGAAGAGCACCATCAAGATGGATGAGGTCACTATGATGATTCTCCAAAATGAGGTTCTTAGGAGAGAGAACTCAGCTTCGAGCTTAGATAGCAGCAGCTCAGCTTTGACAGTTTCTGAAGAAGCAGATGGTAACAGACGGAATGGCAGAGGATCGTAAGGAGGATGATCTAGGTCCAAGATAAGAGACCCCAGTAAGATTAGATGTTATCGATACAATGAGTTGGGATATCGTGTCAGAGATTGCACATAGCTCAGGGATCGAACGAGGGCTACTATAGCGACGGCCAGTAGCGAGTTAGAGGATGATGTCTTGGTGATATCTGATGAGGTATCTACTTTTTTCTAGCAATGAATTTTAGATTCTACATACACATATCATAGTTGTTATAGAGAGTAGTTTGACTTCCTGGAGTGTAGTGAGGGCACTGTTCATCAGTCGGATGGATCAAGCTATACGATCAAAGACATCGAAATGGTCAGCTGGAGGACACATGATGGTATAGTGAGAAGATTGAAGGAGGTCCAATATATATCCGATTTTAGATGGAATCTTATCTTACTGAGCAAACTGAATTCAAATGGTTACAGGTGGGTAGCTAGTGATAGAATCATAAAGATCATGCACGGTGATAGGATGATATTAGTGTTAGAAATTGTATTCTAAAGCCAATCATCTAGCTTGTAGATGGTTAATAAATATATTAATTATAACATAAAAGTATTAAAATTTATATTATTTTATTTTTTATTTTATATTTGATATTTTTTATGATCTTTGTAGGAATAATTAATTTTAAAGTTTTAATCGCAAACCAACTAGAAACGGCCTTCTAATATGTGTAGATGAAGCTTCAGTCCAAATTCAAGCTTGTCAGGAGCACAACATGCAAAGATACACAAGATGCAAAATAAGGATCCAAATAAAAAAAATAAAAAAAATTAAGAAAAGAATAATTGGTGCTGTTGTCTATTGGCTGTTAGTTTTGCATGGAGCATTTTATGCAGAAAGAGGCTGCGTTGGCTAGCGTCGGGTGTCAAGGATCAAAGCACTAGTAGTTCTTTTATGGAAACAGGATGCATGTAGCGTGGGATGGCGTGAGGAATCAGCATGGGGAATCAACGTGGAAATGACAGCTGGTCTTCATGTGGGTGCAAACACACAGGATGCAGAAAATGAAGGAACGAAGAAAAAAGAAATATATTTTTAGATTTTTTTTTGGATTATAAACCTTGTCTTGCCTTATCTTTTCTTTCTCCTTCCATTTTATCCATCTATTCTCTTTTATTTTTTCATCTCATCCATCCATCTTCTAATCCTTATTCTTTTATTAGTCCTACATCTAAAAAATATAAAAATCTTCTATCTTCTAATATCTATAAATAAAATTCAGTGCCTCTACCTTGGAGATCTATCTCTCTTGATACTACAACTCTTGTAGAAGCCCGTATGATAGACGAAAATATTTATCCATAAAATTTTTATCCATCTTTTTTCCACTTTTTTTTATCCTTCCAACATACGAGAAAGAGAGTTAGCTAGAAAAAAAATATGCCAGAGGAGAGTTTGTATTTTTTTATTTTCTTGTTTCAACTCCAAGCCTTGTTAATGGTTTAAGAGTTAGTTCTTTTTTTTGTATCAAACTATTTTTTTTAGTAATAAAATTTTATTTTTCTTTAATTATCACTTATGCAATTTAATTTTTGTAATTTTTAATTTCAGCACCAGGATAGTTTATTTTTATAATTCTTTAATTTTTGTAATTTAAATCAGCAAGTAGTATAGAATTTAATTTTAAATAATTTTAAAGTTTTAATTTAAATTATGTCTAGCTAAGCAATCCTCTAGGATTTATGATGAAGCTAAACTATGATTAAAAGATCTTCTTAGGATTTCTCCTCGACTTTTATTTTTTTTAGAATTCTTCTTCTTTCAAGCGTCTTGCCTAGAGATTTGATGGACTATCATTGGATTTCAGTCCCTTTATAGTTCATGCTTGATTCGGTCCAAGAAGGATAACAGGAGGAAGGCCTATAATTTTGTTAATTCCTTTTTTCTTCTCTCTTATGGAAAACTTTGATGGATTATTGTTGGATCAAAGTTCCATCATAGTCCATACTTAGGTAACACAAGAAAAGCAATTGAAAAGAGAGTTTCTTAATTAAGATGAATGCCTGTCCATGCATTACACCTTAATCAAGGGACATCATAAGAGAAGTCTTAAAAAGGCTTTCTAAGTCATTGGTTCAGTGGATTCAAAAGTCCTAGATCTTTAGATTATTATTTTCTAAAATTAATTTACTATTTAGTAGTTAGTAATAAATAATCTTCCAAACTCTTTGTTAAAGCTTGCCTGAGCAAAGATTTTTAACGTAATTTAAATATAATTCCTCGTGGGATCGATCCGTATGCACTGGACGTGCTATCTTGCACACTGTGCACTTGCGATTAATTTTAAGACACACCAATGATTGAGCTGATTTATAAAATATACTTGAATTATAAATAAATAAAAATTTTTATTCTGGCAATTCATCACTTTTGTATATCTTTCTATAATGAACTCTTCTATGATGAAGTCCTTAGGATTATTTCGACTCTACAAAGAAGGATTTATCGTTTAATCCTTAAACTTGTTCGCAATCAAATGATACGTTATTACCTAGAATGATAACATATCAAGTGTAGGTCGCTGTGTGCTATATATGTTGATTGTCCTCTTAACCAAGGAGTATGTTGTATTGGTATGGCATGCAAGTAAAGTGTAGGGACATATTTCACTGAATGTGATCTAATTGCGTAGCTCTCTGCTATCAAAAGTTGCTCGCAAAGGATATGGATATAAGTGTCTCTTAGACCTGAGACCACCATGGTGACTTGCAAGCAACTCACTATACTTGGGTACCAGACTATCTGAATTTCAAATTCAGTAATGGAAGACTACTGGGTGTAGTCAAGTACTTATAAAAATCGGTGTGGGAGTCAAGATAGGATTGATCTCTCCAAGTGTTGGAGCAAGTATATCACTATATTTTAATTTAGCAAACCCTCAGTTGGAGTGGTCCATTCGATGGACACTAAATTTTAAAATACATTATAGATTTTTTAGGATTGACAGTTAATCCTAAGTCATCTTTTAAGCATTGAGGTCAAGGAGATGAATTATATGGTAATCATATACTATAGGTTCGTTGATGTTGCGTTGCGACTATTCGACCTATTCAAACGTCGAATATCATTGCTAGATGATCACATCGATTGGTATAGAAAATTGATTCTTGTACTACTGGCTTAGAATTTGAACCTATAGGATCACACATAATAAGAGTTTCTACCTGATTTGATGGCTGATCAAGAGTCCTAATGACCTGGGACTCTATGGTCAAGAGTCCCACTTATCTGAAACTCTATGACCAAGAGTCTCATTGGATTGAAACTTAAAGTCCTACTTATCTGAGACTCTCTGATCAAGAGTTTCACTGATCTGAGACTTTGTAATCGCAAGTTTCATTTGTTTGGGACACTGGGTTTCAGAGTTCCACTAGTTTGGGACTCTTTAGGAGATTCATGTTGATGAAACTCTATTATCCAGACATCCATCCGATTGAAACTCTATGTTTATTGCAAGATTTATTAGCAATTTAATTGCTGATTAGCTCAATTTGATTGAGCAATGAGGATTCAATCAAGTCTGATTGAATTAGACTCGATTGGATTTGACCTGATTAGGTCATGAGTTGACTTAATCTTTAAGAAAGATTCGATCCTGATTTGATCAGAATCTAGATCTAATTAATTTTTAATTTAATTAATATTTTATTAAATTAGATTAAGTATAATTTGATTAGGTTTGATCTTGTTTAATTGGGTCTGGAGTATTTGTTTTGGTTGAAACTAATTTAGAAAAGTCAAATGAGTTTGAATTTCAAATGCTAGTTATCCCTGCACCACCCTATTTTGACCCATGCCAGTTTCCACTCCCTCCTTTATTTTTTACATGAGATTTCTCATGTAGAAATGGATGTGCACCCCTCTTTTCTTCTACCTTTGACCTGGTCCAAGAGTTGGATCAAGTTGAAGTTGGTTTTGAATTTTGAATTTAAAACTATTGGTTAACTCTAATTAACTCCCCATCCTTATCCATTCACCTCTCCATGCCCTGTTTTTGGTTTTGTCACATATTTTGATGTGCTTTTTCGCATGGGCACATAGAAGGAGAGTCCTTCTATGTGTTACCCACTTGAGATGGGCATTGGAGGTGGATAAGAATCAAACTTGAATTTTTAATTCAAGTTTAAACCCCATATCCCCTCTACGTGTTTAATCCACTATGAGCGCCCATTTAAAAGATTTTTTTTTAGGTGGGCATGCATGGGTTTACGTGAAGGATTAGGGAGGGGCATGGGAAGATTTCTTAGAGAGAGAAAAACCAGGGAGGGGAGCAAGTTTGGGCATGAAAATGTCCAGAGAGAGAGGCGGTGTCTTTTCTACACCAACATTCCTCACACTCCAGTTCTGTTATTTTTTTCTACTTTGTCACCCATCTAAAAATGTTTTGAGATTGGGTATACGATAGAGGGAGAGTTCATATTTTCATGAAAATTTGTTTCATGAAAAAATTCATCTGAGAGTGTGCGGAGAGGATTTTCGGGCGTCAAGGTTTTTTGAGTGTTCAAAATCCTAGAGTTGGGACTTAGGGTTCGAGTGGAGAGATTGAGTGCTGTGAGCATCGAATCATCATCAGATTTTTTACACCATCTCATCATCCTCCATATTTTATCTTCTAGCCTTCTAGAGCATCCAAAAGATTAGGAGAATGGTCATCGATCAGATCGATGAAGATCAACCATCGAAGGCCCTAGCGAGGAGCTAGCACTCTAGTGGAGCTTATCGAGATCAAGAGCTCTATATGGACCAACCGTGAAAGTCGGATGAGTGTGGACCAATCGTGGAGCTTTTTTTGATGGATTCAGATCATGGAGATCAGTTATCCATGCATATATATTGAGTTCTGAACTCGTATTGATCAATAAATATGATTTACTAATCGATCGTATTTAAATTTTTAATTATATATTAGCATGCGTAGAACTTGAGTAAAATTTTATTGATTAGATTAATGCATGCAGTAAATTAATTTTAGATTAATTTAGCTTCTGTTGCTATTTAATTCAAAAATATTTCAAAAATAAATGCTTTATCAGAGCAAGGGTTGTTTGACATGTTCTAATATGTTAATTAGAAAATTAAATGGTTAAATATTTAATATGCTAGATTTAGATAACTTAGTAATCGAGGATGAATGAGCTATCAAGTCATCTGGTCATAAGGGATAAGTATGGTTTAAAAGCCATCTCCTCCCATTCAGTGAAAATCTTTTATGGCGATTGGGGTGCCATCATAAACTCATTCATTAAGATGAACAGTGAAAGAATTTTTATGATTGAAATTATTTCAATTAGAAAGTTAAACATGAATGTGTTTAGATTAGATCTAAAAAGTAATTCATGATTTAATTTTCATTATGCTTGATTTTCTATTTAAAACTAGCAATAGATTACTGTTTGAGAAATAAGCCAACCTGTTTCTTAAATGAGTTGACCTATTTGAAAAATAAAAAAATAATTTTTTTTTAAAATTTAAAAATTATTTTTGAAATACTAAATCCTATTCCATTAGTCTAAAATTTAATTAAAATTAAGTATTGTTTCATAGGATCTAAAATTATGAATTAAAGATTCTAAGACATTTGTATAAGCTGTGGATTAATAGGTTAGATGAATTAGGCCCATTAATTAGGTTAGACCTAAAGTTAGTTAAAAAATAAATTAATCTAGAGTAATTGATTAAATCTAACTAAGTGTTGAATTAGATTAGATCAAGGATACTTTAGAATCAACTTCAATAGTTGTAGTTGGATGAGTTCATATTTTTAACAAAGATCAAGATGGACTTTGATTCATGGCTATGCGGTTAAGTCCGAAATTACTAAGTTGATCAGATTGAACCTGATTAATCAGTTGATGTCTAAAGTAAGTTTGGCAGTCTGACCAGTGATTTTTAATTAGAAGCTACTTGCACTGATTTGATCTTTAATGAGTTAATGGCATATCCCTTCCACTGATCTCACTTACTTGGCCAACATGGTCGATTAGGATTTGATTAGATCACTTGGTGATTCGAGCTAATCCATGTCACTAGAAATCAGTTTAACTAATTTTAATCAGTAAAATTGAGTTAGGTGCTCATGGATCGAAATTGATCTTAGTCCTAACCAATTGACTTAGTGAAGTCAGTAGAAGGATTTGACTTGATGAAGTCAGTGGGAGTAATTTGGTTCGTGTCATTTCTATCCTTAAATCATAAGTAACCTAAATCTTTTAAATTATTAGATTCTTAAAATGACTAAGTTATGGGGATAACTGAGTCATAACCTTCCATTAAGGTGAATAGTAATGAGTCCAATATTTTAGATGAATATTAGAGGTGCCTTACACTTGGTGTTCATCTGAATATTAAAATTATTGTCCATCATATGATGATTAGATTTCACTCTCTTAACGGTGGTCAGGTTGGCCAGAGCTTTTCTGGGCCTGGTCATCATTGATTTGATGCACTAAACTCAATCATGTTAATGGTTGGATCTAACCAGATCTTTTTAGTGGAGGTCTTAGCTTACTGAATTAGCTTCTAGGATAAAATCTAATTGCTAAAAATTATTTAGAAAAATAATTGATGGTGAACCTACCTGTAGATGCACACGAATTAGCCAGAGTTTTCCTCGAGCCCATTTATAGTCTATATGGATTTTAGTACCCACTAAGGAGTTAGTGTAATTTCTCGAATTAGAGATAGAGTCTATCAATTCATAAAAACATTGAGAGGACCTTTAGACTAAAGTCCAAGTCTTTAGGATTAATTAATTTAAATACTAATAAGGTTTCATATTTTTCTTTTAGATAAATAGAATGGCTAGTGTTAGTCCGCTCCATTCACTGTTGAATAGTTGCAAGCATTTAGGACTTGAATACAAGAGGTCTAGTATCGACCCTAATCTGGTAGACCCAAAGAGAAATGGTCCTCTTGATCCGAATAGACTAAACAGGAGAAATCAACAAGTGATTGCTGGTCAAGGTTGTTATATGATAATACCTTATAATTTCTTTATTTATAATACATCTATCTTGGATTAGATTTCGGGAGTCCAATTCACATATGCAATTCATTGCATGGACTTCAAATTGGTAGAAAGTTTGAGAATAACGAAAGATTTCTTAATATTGAGGATGAAAGTAAAGTTTCAGTCATAGCATTAGAAACTCTTGAGCTTATTTTTAAAAAATAATAATATCGTTTTAAGTGACTATCATTATTATCTATCTTTTATGATGAACATAATATCTATTAGGCTTTTGGCTCAAGATGGTTATTATTTGTTAATAAAAAAATTATTGTGATATCATTATGAATGATGTTATAGTAATGCGAGAATAATTAAGAAATAACATTTATATTTTATCACAGTCTATTAATATAATGTACATATCAAATAAATGCTCAAAACTAGATAATGTCATTGATGCATATCTTTGGCACTGTAGGCTCGATCATATAAACAAGAATAGGATTAATAGGTTAGTCAAGAAGCGTATCCTTGATATCGATGGTTGTGAATCATTGACTACCTGTCAGTCCTACCTTCTTGATAAGATGACCAAATCATCTTTTACTGAAAAGGATGAATGGACCACCGAGCTTTTGAGTCTAGTACATACTGATATATGTGGACCTATGAACATGCGCTAGAGGTGGGTTCTACTACTTCATTATATTTACAGATGACCTATCGAGGTATGGATATGTCTATCTTATGAAGAGTATATTTGATTCATTTGAATTGTTCAAATGATATTGAAATAAGATAGAAAAATAACTTGAAAAGAGTATTAAAACTCTTCGATCAGACCGAGGAGGTGAATATCTTTTCAATAAATTTTTGACATATCTAGAAGAAAATAGAATTCTCTCACAATGGATCCCTCCTGGAGTATCACAACATAACGGTGTATATGAGAGGAGGAATCGAATCTTATTGGACATGGTTCGATCCATGATGGAATTTGTGAGTCTGCCAAATTCATTCTAGAGGTATGCACTCGAGACTACTTGTTTTATTTTGAATAATGTTTCGAGCAAGTCTATTGCAAAGACTTCATATGAGATATGGACTGGGCATAGGCTGACACTCTCCTATCTTAGAATTTGAGGATGTTCGACTTATGTTAAATGTTTGCAGCCAGAAAAGCTTGGACCTAGGTCCGGTAAGTACTTATTCATAAGGTACCCTAAGAAAACTAGAGGTTATTACTTCTATCTTGCTGAAGAATAAAAGGTATTCGTCAGTAATAAGGCAGTCTTTTTGAAAAAGAAGTTTCTTCTGGAAGGAACTACTACTTCTAATGTTGAACTTAGTGAAGTTCGATAGGTGAAAGAATCAACATATTCTAGTGAACTTGTAGAACTGAATTTGATAAGATCAAACCTAGAGCCCATTGAAGAGACACCAAGGAGATCCGGTAGAGTACCACATCAGCCGGATAGATACTATGATTTCTTGATTTAGGATGATGATCCTGTCAAACTTGATGAGAACGACAAGGATCTGATCACCTACATGGATGCCATGCAGAAGTCTGACTCCGATAAGTGGTTGGAAGTCATGAAATCTGAAATAGAGTCCACGAAGGTGAACATTGTATGGACATGGTTGATCCACCTGAAGGGATAAAATTCATTGGGTGTAAGTAGATTTTCAAAAGAAAAAGAAGCACAGATGAAAAGGTGGAGACCTATAAACTCCATTTGGTTGTCAAGGGATATCGTCAATGTTATGGTACTGATTATGATGAGATATTTTTTTCAGTGGCAATGCTCAAGTCCGTTTGAATCATGCTTACGATAGCGGCATACCTAGACTATGAGATTTGGTAAATCGATGTGAAGATAGCTTTCCTAAATGGAGAGTTGGATGAAGAGGTATATATGATACAGCCTGAGGGATTCACATCCACAAACAAGTCCAAGGTATGCAAGCTTCAGAGATCTATCTATGGATTGAAGCAGGCATCGTGGAGTTGGAACATGTATTTTGATAAAATGATCAGAACATATGGCTTCGTTACGAATGAAGAGAAAGCTTGCATCTATAAATGGGCTAATAGTTCTGTAATAGTATTTCTTGTACTATATATGGATGATATTCTCTTAATCAAGAATGATATTCCTACACTACAGGGAATAAAGATTTGGCTATCGTCGCAATTTTTCATGAAGGACTTGGGAGAAGCTTCCTACATCCTAGGAATGAAGATTTATAGAAATAGATCTAAAATATTGCTTGGATTATCCCAGTCTACTACATTGATACCGTGCTGAAGAGGTTCAGCATGAAGAATTTCAAGAAGGACTATCTTCCAATGGGCCATGAAATTACTTTCTCGAAGAGAGATTATTCAACAACTCTTCAAGAGAGAGAGCATATGAGTAGAATACCATATGCTTCGGTAGTGGATTCTATTATGTACACCATGACGTGTACGAGATCAGAAGTGGTATACTCACTAGGAGTAGTGAGTAGATACTAGTCTGATCCAGATGAGAATCATTGAAATATTGTAAAAACAATCTTGAAGTATTTGAAAAATACTAAAGACCAGTGGCTTATCTATGGAGATGCTAACTTGAAACTTATGGGATATATTGATTTTAGTTTTCAGTTAGATCATGATTACAGCAAGAATATGTCAGGTTATATGTTTACCCTGAATGGTGCAACGATCTACTGGAAGAGTTCCAAATAGCATACTATGGTCGATTCTATGTACGAGGCGGAGTATGTCACGATATCTAATGCTGTGAAAGAAGCTATATGGCTGTGAAAGTTCATCGATGAGCTGAGAGTGGTACCCTTCTTGGATGGTCTGATTTTTTTATACTATGATAGCACTAGAGCCATAGCTCAAGCAAAAGAGCCGAAGGCACATTAGCGTACCAAGCATATTTTGCATCGCTACCATCTTGTAGAGAGATCATGGAATGAGGTGATGTTGAGCTTTAGAAGATTGATAAAAAGAAGAATGTGGCTGACCCATTTACTAAAGCTCTCAGAATCAAAGAGTTCAATAATCATAAATAGAAGATAGGTATTCGATACTATTCCGAGTGGCTTTAGTCTAAGTAGGAGTTGTTGGAAATTGTATCTTAAAGCCAATCATTTGAGTTATAGATAGTTGAGTTGATTTATAAAATATACTTAAATTATAAATAAATAAAAAATTTTATTCTAGCAATTCATCATTTTTGTACATCTTTCTATAATGAACTCTTCTGTGATGAAGTCCTTAGGACTATTTAGACTCGACAAAGAAAGATTTATTGTTTAGTTCTTAAACTTATTCATGATCAAATGATATGTTATTACCTAGGACGACAACATATCAAGTGTAAGTCATTGTGTAATATATGTGTTGGTTGTCCTCTTAACTAAGGAGTATGTTATACTGGTATGACATGTAGGTAAAGTATAGGGATACATTTCACTGAACGTGATCCAACTGCCTAGCTCTCTGCTGTCAAGAGTTGCTCACGAAGGATATGGGTATAAGTGTCCCTTAGATATGAGACCACAATGGTGACTTGCAAGCAACTAACTATACTTAGGTACTGAACTATCTGAATTTCTAATTCAGTGATGAAAGGCTACTGGGTGCAGTCAAGTACTTGTGAAGTTGGTGTGTAAGTCAAGATAGGACTGATCCCTCCAAGTGTTGGAGCAAGTGCATTACTGTATTTCAACTTAGTAAATCCTCAGTCAGGATGGTCCATTCGATGGACACTAAATTTTGAAATACACTGTAGGTGATTTTTTAGGATTGATAGTTAATCCTAGATTATCTTTTGAGCATTGAGGTCAAGGAGATGAATTATACGGTAACCATATGCCATAGATTCATTTATGTTGCATTACGGCTATTCGACCTATCCAGACGTTGGGTATCATTGCTAGATAATTACATTAATTGGTACAAAAAATTGATTTCTGTGCTACCAACTTAGGATTCAAATCAATAGGGTCATACATAATGAGAGTTTCTACCTGATCTGATGGCTGATTAAGAGTCCTGATGACCTGGGACTCTGTGGTCAAGAGTCCCACTTATTTGGGATTTTATGACTAAGAGTCTCACTGGACTAGAACTCTTAGTCCTACTTATTTGAAACTCTTTGATCAAGAGTTTCATTGATCTGGGACTCTGTGATCGCAAGTTCTATTTGTTTGGAATATTGGATTTAAGAATTCCACTGGTTTAGGACTTTTCAGGAGTTTCATATTGATGGAACTCTATTATCCAAACACCCATCAGATTAGGACTATATATTTATTGGAGAATTTATTAGCAATTTGATTGTTGACTAGCTTAATTTGATTGAATAATGAGGATTTGATCATATTCGATCGAATTAGATTCGATTGGGTTTGACCCGATTAGGTCATGAGTTGACCTAATCGCTAAGAAAGATTCGATCCTGATTTGATCAGAATCTAGATCTAATTAATTTTTAATTTGATTAGTATTTTATTAGATTGGATTAAGCTTAATTTGATTAGATTTGATCTAGTTTAATTAGGTTTGAAACATTTGGTTTGGTTGAAATCAATTTGGAAAAGTCAAATGAGTTTGAATTTCAAATGCTAGTTCTTCCTGTGCCACCCTATTTTGACCCACGCCAGTCTCCACACCCACCTTTGTTTCTTACATGAGATTTCTCATGTAGAAATGGATGTGCACTCCTCTTTTCTTTTTCCTTTGACCTAGTCCAAGAGTTGGATTAAGTTGAAGTTGGTTTTGAATTTTGAATTCAAAACTATTGGTTAACTCTCTAACTCCCCATCCTTAACCATTCACCTCTCCACGCCCCTTTTTTGGTTTTGTCACATATTTTGATGTGCTTTTCAATGTGGGCATGCAGAAGGAGAGTCCTTTGCATTACCCACTTGAGATGGGAGTTGGAGGTGGATAAGAATCAAACATGAATTTTGAATTCAAGTTTAAACCCCTTATCCCCTGTACGTGTTTAATCCATTGTGAGCGCCCATTTAAAAGATTTTTTTTTAGGTGGGCATAAATGGGTTTATGTGAAGGATTAGAGAGGGATGTGGGAAAGTTTCTTAGAGAGAGAAAAACTAGAGAGGGGTGCAAGTTTGGGCATGAAAAGTCTAAGGAGAGGTAGTGTCTTTCTTGCGCCAACATTCTTCGCATGCCGTTTCTGCTATTTTTTTCTACTTTGTCATCCATCTAAAAATGTTTTGAGATTGGGTATATGATAGTGGGAGAAAATATATTTTCATGAAAATTCATTTCATGAAAAAATTCATTTGAGAGTGGGCATGAGAGGATTTTCGAGCGTCAGGGTTTTTTGAGTGTTCAAAATCTTAGAGTTGGGACTCAGGGATTGGGTGGAGAGATCGAGTGATGTGAGCATCAGATTATCACCAGATTTTCTACACCACCTCATCAACCTTTGTATTTTATCATCTGGTCTTTTGGAGCATCTGGAAGATTAGGAGAAAGATCGTCAATCAGATCAATGAAGATCAGCCATCGAAGGCCTCGACGAGGAGCTAGCACTCTGGTGGAGCTAATCGGGACCAGGAGCTTCGTGTGGACCAACCATAGAGGTCGAACGAGTGTGCAACTATAGCTTGATGCTAGAGCTTCTTTCGATGGATTCAGATCATAGAGATCAGCTATCTACACACAGCTATCGAGTTTTGAACTCGTATCGATCAGCAAATATGATTTGCTGATTGATCGTATTTAAATTTTTAATTACATATTAGCATGTCTAGATCTTGTGTAGAGTTTTATTGATTAGATCAATGCATGCAATAAATTAATTTTAGATTAATTTAGCTTCTGTTGCTATTTAATTCGAAAATATTTTGAAAATGCATGCTTTAACCCTTTTTGATTACCAATAATTAGAGGGGAAGAAGAGGATAAGAAGATATTACTATCTGGCAGGGAATCTAATATAAGGTAGAGCTTCAGAAGCTAGAGGAAGCTCAGTGCAAGGTGGAGCTCCTGGTGGAGGTGGATTGGGCACAAGATAGGAGGCTCAAAAGCATGAGAAGCGACATCGCGGAGTGAAGTTTCTATTACCATAGAAAACTTTTCTGAGTAGGTCTTTAGTTAGAGTGGACACAGCCATTGATGGAGGTATGATCGAGTAGCCTAGCTCGACTCTCACATTTGTCCATCCATAAGACAGCAGGTGTGTCCCAAGGCGTGGGGGTGAGATGGATCATAGGCCCCAAAAATAGATGAAGGCCAAACATTGAGTCAAGATGGAGATTGTTTAGGAAAATATTTCAAGATTCAGTCCATAATAAGCCCAGAATGAGGTTCAAGACGACGAACGAAGTCTAACAAGCCTAAAAACTGTCCAAACAAAGTCTAGATGGAGAATTTATGTACAAAAGAAGGATTAGATGAGGCAGCACAATCCTTAGGCCCATCGAAGGGGCCCATAGGCAGCATTGACCAGCAACAGCATAGCCCAGGCTGGCAGTGCATGGTGGCATAGGGCCAGCCACGTGCTGGGCTGGCCTAGGCGCGCGAGCGCATGCGGGCATAGGCCGCGCAGGCCTAGGCAGTGGAGTGTGGTCTACGGTGGATAGTAGGATTACATCCCTATGCATGGATCCGCCAGTCAATTATCCTATCATTTCACATGGTCCATGGAATAGTTCCATGGACCGATCGTGATCCGATAGCTCAGAGAGGAGCCGATCGCGATTGGACGGCTGGAGCTTGATTTGGTGTGATTGGTTACTATTTTACATGATCTAACGGTCAAGAGAGCTCCCAATCATAATCGAATAGCTTAGATGTAATCCTAGCTTGATTAGAAGGCCGTGTGCATGATCGAATGGCTCTAGAGCAAGCCGGTCATGATCCAACGATCCAGATATGATCTCGGACATGTTTGAGACTGGGTTTCCTACTAAAACATTATTTTTGGATTTCTGGAGTCTATATAACTTCGATTGATGAACTATTTATTGTATTGGAGAGCTGGTGATGTCTTGGAGGTATTGAGAGGCTTCTTGAGAGATTTTAGAGAGCTTTTTTGAGAATTTTGGAACTTCTTATTGAGAGACTCTTATACAAAGATTGAGTGATAAGTTTTTTTGTATTTGTTTGATTTTCTTTCTCTCATAGTGAAGTTTGTATACCCCATTGAGGTAGACCTTGGTCTAATCCATGTACTTGATTGTGTGCTATCTCTTATCTTTTATTCTTCTTTCTTTCTCTTATGATATCCACACGTGATCGAGTGTAAGGCAAGTGGTATCAAGAAGGTTCTGAAGCGGTAGTGTCCTGGCCAAACTCCACAATAATCAGTATTAAAGTGAGTTAATATCCTAACACGAGAAGGCTCTCTCCCTTGCCATCCTTCTCCCTCTATTCTTTTCTCTTTATTTTGGATAACTTTCTCCATGCCCGCTGGAATCAAGGCCGAAGATCACCGAAAATAAGGTAAGAACATATCTAATCTTCCTCTGCATCTCCAAAGCTCATAGATTTTGGGATTTTTGGCTGGCAATTATTGGATTTAGATAGGATCTTAAACACTTTATTTTGGCCATCAGTCTTTCTTGGATTTCCAGCAATGTTTGTCATTGTCGGCCAGCATATCGAGCCCCTAAGGCTGCGCCACCATGGCTGCAGTTCGATCACCCATCTTCTAGCAAGACTTCTTCGGAGTCGTAGGGAGAAGAAGGGGATCACAGATCCCCTATTTTGTTTAACCAAAGGAAGAAGAAGATAGGAAGAAAGAGAAAAAGAAAAGAAAAGAAAAAGAAAAGAAGGAAAGAAAGAAAGAAGAAAAAGAAAAAAGGAAGGAAAAGAAAAAAAAGAAGAAAAAAGAGAGAGTCTCTCTCTTGCTTTCCCAACTTGAGTTTGAAATCCTCTTTTCTCTCTCTACTTTCTCTCTCCTATTTTCTCTCTCTTTATTAGGAATTATTGGATTTTAGAAAAGAAAAAAGAAGAAAGCAAGAAAAGAAAAAGAAAAGAAAGAAGAAAATTTTCCCTCTCCTCTCTCTTTCTCTCTTCTTTCCCTCTCCACTCTCTCTATAATTTTCTCTCCACTTTCTCTCTCTAAAATTTTCTCTCTTTAAAAATTATATCTTCCTCTATATTATTTCTCTCTCTTAAGGTTGTATAGTTCTTTGAAAAGATTGATGATGAATTTGAATGATCCTACTGAAGGAGTATTGATCTATGATCATTGGGCAGCGTATCGGCACCGACCTTGGTTAGATCAAATACCTTTAGATTTTATCATCCATGATTCTATTTAATAATCTATATAATAATTTTATTATGATTTAATTAAATTATCTTGATTTGATCGATCAGATTTATTAAACCATATCACCTGATTAGTCTTGATTCATTTCATAGTTTCTCTCTCCTTTGACTTGTCTATCTACTTCATTTATGAACTCAATGAAAGATTTTTGATCCTACCACTTTGAATCTGATTTGATCTGGATAAAATAAACTTAGAACCATCTATCTTCTAATCTAATCTTGATCGATGATGTTAGGATGATCAGACCAATCTAGACCGTTGGATATGACCACCATCAATCTATCTTTTCAGATTATTCATATCTTTTTTAATTTTTGAAATTGATCTTATATAGGATTGTAGATGTTCAATAATAGGGTATTATGATATGATATATGAACAAAAGATTTAAAAAAAAATTACAAGAATGATATAGATTTTTAGGAATGCGTACGAGGTAAGTAATGTTTCATTTTTTTCTAAATTTATCGATAAATTATAATATATTTTTTTGACATAATTTATGAAACGATGCATGAATTTGATGAATGACATTTTATTATTGAAAGTATTTTATTTTTAAAATATTATAATGAAGCATGATTAAAAATATTGATCTTATTATGTATCACACTTGATTGATTTTAATACCACATGGTGATGTATATTCTTAACAAATTAAAATAAGAATAATAAATTATGAAAAAAAAAATAAATTAAGGTGATTTAAACTTTCAGCCTGATTATATAGAGGATTCCATCAATAATGGCTAATATATTAGAAAAGATTTAGTCCTAAGGATCTATGTCGCCAGTAGACTAATGATAAACCACCAGCAGACCAGCGGTTTAGAAAGACTTTGCTATCAAATAATTCACAGCTTACTATAAGATGATATGCAGTGTTATGACCTTGCCATAAGGATAATATGGTCATAACTCATGGCTGATAAGAATTTGATAATTTGAAAGAAAATTAAATTTTTAAAAGAAACTAGAAAAGATTGATTTTAACATGATAAATATTTTGACAATACTGCATAATAGATACTACAAGAAAATAAAGTATTAGCGATGGACATTAACGATGGTAAAAATACCATCGCTAATAATGGGTATTAGCAACGAAATTAGTAACAATAATTTTGTCATCACTAATAATCTTTTTTATCGACAACTTTAGTGATGCAAGTTTAGCCATCGCTAATAGTTATTAGCAATAGCAGTGGTGATGGCAATGTCGCCACTATAGTTATTAGCGACAATATTAGCCACGACAAATAGCCATTGCAAATATTAAGTAATTTTATTTTTTTATTAAATTTTATTATTATTATCGATGGTAAATAATTATTAGTGATGATATTTTATCATTGCTAATAAAAAATAAATTTATTTTTTTAAAATTAAATATTATTATTAGCGATGGTAGATAATTTTTAGTAATGGTATTTTGCCATCACTAATAATATTTTTATCGATGGTAAATAGCAACCAAATAATATGCTATCATAAAAACTAAAAATTATTAGCGATGATAAGTTTGGCTTTTAGCGACGACAAGGTGTGCCACTAGTAAAAATTAATTTTTTTATATTAGTTCTAATATTATTAGCGATGGAAGATTATTATTAGCGATACCAAAAAACCATCGCTAATACTAAAGTAATTTTATTTTTTTAATTTGATTATAGGATTATTAGCAATAAAAAATAATTATTAGCGATGGTTTTTGTTATCACTAATACCATTAAATAACTTTTAGTGATAGCTATTAGCAATGACAAATTGGTGACGGACATTACCATCATAATTTTTTTTATTAAATTTATTAGCAATGATAAAAAAAGTATCAGTGATCGAAGTTACCATCGCTAATAATCATTAGCGATGACACTATTTCCAACAAAGTTACCATTGCAAAAAAATATTTTTTTTCTATTTTTTCTAAATATAATATAATTTTAAAATTTAAAATTTATCTTTATCATTATCTAAATAATTATCATTAGAGTATCATTGCAAAAATCCATCTTGATCTGATAGTCCTAGCTAAGTCGATCAATAAAATTTAATTTTGACGGCTATGAACGATCGCTTAATGATCTGATAGATAAAAACCATCGATGAATTCAAAAATTTATAATAATAATTTTGATGATATTTATAAGATACTATCAAAATTTTACATCAATTAGACATCATTATCATGGTCAATTTAGCATGGGATTATTTTGATCGTTAAATGAAAAATGAGTGATCAAAAGACCAAATGGCATTCGATCAAGATAATTTTTTAGATAAATGATCTTTGCTACAACTTTAATCATTTGTAAGGTGGAGATCATAAAATTCAAACCACACTTATGTGAACAATCCAAAATATTATATTTCTTAATACTCATTCTTAAAGTCCTTAAGTAATATACTTGTATTTTTGTAAGATCTGCTTAACGTAGATGATTCATATATATACAGTTTAGATTTTATGATCATCATCATATAAATGATTAAAGTAGTAGTAAATATCATTTATCTATAAAATCTTTTTAATCAAATATTATTTGGTCATTTGATCACTCATTTTTTATTTAACGGTCAAAATCATCCTGTGCTAAATTGACTATGATAGGAATATCCGATTAAACTAAAATTTTGATAGTAAACTATAAATATCATTAAGATTATTATTATAAATTTTTGGATCTATCGATGGTCTCTATCTATCAGATCATCAAGCGATCATTTGTGGCCATCAAAATTAAATTTTATTGATCGACATAGCTAGGGCTATCGAATCAAGATAGTCTTTTATGATGATACTCTAATAATAATTATTTATATAATAAATAGTAAAGATAAAATTTAAATTTAAAATTATATCATATTTAGAGAAAAATAAAAAAATAAACAACTAATTTTTTTCAAAAAAATAATTTTTAAAATATTTATGACCAAATTTTTGATTAATTATTATTTAAATTTTTAATTTAATATTTTTTGATTAATGTAGCGATTGATTTTGTGATCAATTTTTTTTTAAATTTTTTTTTTTAAATTTATAATCAAATTTTTGATCGATTCTTATTTAAGTTTTTAGTTTAATATTTTATAACCAAGCTTTATGTGATCGAAAATATTCGGTCACAAAATCAATCATTAAATTATTAGCGATCGATTTTTGATTTTTAGCAACTAATTTCTTGATTGCTAAAATTCTATTTTCTTATAGTGAATTTTACTCCATCCATCTTTTTTTTATTTATTTAATCATTCATTATACTTTGTATTCACTCATTATTTTTTTAAAAGAACTAACTTTTCTTTTCTTGTATAGAGATGAGATAGTATCATCATTAAAGAAAAAAATGTATATCAGATAATTTAATTTCAAACAACTTATTCTTTTGCTACAATAATTATTTTATTTAATTATGATATGTATGTAAGTTTATAACATGAAAATATGATATTTATTTTTTGATTTTCAGTATAAGCAAAGAAAAGAGTTATAAAAAATTAATCAATGTATAAATTTTTAAAATAATATTATATATCATATATTAGGACTCACGACTGTGTGACTAGCTGGGCTCATTATTTCAGTCATCACATCAGATAATTCTATTAGTAAATTTTTTTTACTTATTTTAAGTTTTTATATTTAGAAGCTTCACATGTTTAGGCTAAGCTTGAATCGAGAAAGAAGATCTAGGGGCTAAAAATTTAATCTAATTATTCAATTGATGGACTGGAGGTAGCTATAGTTTAGTATCATTAAATGAAATATATAGAAATAAGCTATTCGAGAATCGAAGAAGGATATCGAAAGATATGCCTCCGTATCGAAAGATATATCTCTATATTAAAATTTATAAATAATATTTTATTTTCTTTATTTCAAAATATTGGGACATCCGGCTCTCATCCACCAACTGTTGGACATGAGAAGGATGAGAAAAATGTTACTTGATTTTTTTTGATTTATATAATTTTGATATGTTATTATTCTATATGCCCCAGTGGAGTAGCGAGGAGTATGCCAATAGGTGACAGAGGGTCCGATAGAATCGGGCTTCCTAGCAAGATTCGATCAGGCACACGAGTGGCTCCATCGACATATATATTATGGCTAACCGACTATTAAGAAATCTATACTAAAACTCTTTACTAGAACTATAAAAATTCTTATATGTATGCTTTAATTAATTTAATTTTATTATTTATTTATTGTAGACACAGCAATTGGATCATCCATCAAGCTAGCTATAGTTGTGGAAGGCCACACATTGGTCTAGAAGAACTGATGATTATTTAGATTCTAGGTCATGATAGATCATGATAAGAATTTTAAACTATATTTATTAAGTTGTTACAAGATCTGATATGTATATTAGAAGTATTATATTTTTGAACTGTGTAGGTAGATGATGTGGAGTATGTTGTTGCACGGTATGGCAATGACCCATCCACTTAGCCCATCCTTAACCTTAAGAGATGGCTTAGGGTCACTAAAAGAATGAGTAGGAGCCTGATCATAGGATTCGACCATAGCTTTGATCCTTCAGTGACTCAATCCTCTTTGGCATCCTCACAGGTCTCGACGTTCCAGATTTGGAGCGATGCTCATGTGGAGGAGGTCATGCAGAGACTTTTGAGCCAACAATCTTAGAGCATCTAGAATACCATCCGTGATATGGTTGTGAAGGATCTTTAGGATACATGGTTGAGCGATCAGCTAGGCTCGTTGTTTCAGCCATCTCATCAAGTAATTCTATTAGTAAATTCTTTTATTTATTTTAAGTTTCTATATTTAGAAACTTCACATATTTAGACTAGGCTTGAGTTGAAAAAAAAGATCTAAGGGCTAAAAATTTAATCTAACCATCCAATTAATGGGCCTTGGGTGTTTAAAGTTCTATATTATAGAATAAAATGTGTAGGAACAATCTATTCAAGAATCGAGGAGAGTATTGAAAGATACGCCTCCATATCAAAACTTATGAATAATATTTTATTTTTTTTATTTCAGAATGTTGGGATATTCGGCTCTCATCCATCAGTTACTGAAGATGAGCAGGAGGACGAGGAGGATGTTATCTTTTTTTTTTTTAATTTATATATAATTTTGATACTTATAAAGTAGTATCTTAATATAAAATTATATAATTTATATTATTAATATAATATAATTAATTTTATATTTATAATTATATTAAATAATTATTATCTTTTTAAAATAAATTTTTAAAAAATATTATTATTTATTAGTAGATTTTAAATTATTTAATTATAATTTTTTAAAAAAATTTAAAACTATTAGTGATGGCATTAGCGATTGTAGATTATCATCACTAATAATTTTTTAGAATTTAAAAAAAATAAAAAAGATATTAGTGATGGCATTAGCGATAAAATTATCATCACTAATAGTTTTTTAAGTTTTTCTAAAAAGATTATTAGTGATGGCATTAGCAATAAAAATACCATCTTTAATAGATTTTTATCAGTTTAATTAATAAAAATTAAAATTTTTAGCTAGGATATTTTTGTCACTAATGCCATTGCTAATTAGTTATTAGTGATGGCAATAATTGCCATTGCTAATAATGATAATTAGCAATAAAAGTTTTTTAGATTAGATTTTATGATGGTATTAGCGATGATAAGATTATTAGCGATGGCATATGGACTATTAGCGATAGCATTTAGCCATCGCTAATAGTCAGAATTCTTATAGTGAAAAATTAATTTTGAACTGATGAACTCTATATGTTTATTTCTATAAGTGATGATTTATTTTATTTATCTGATTAAATCTAGTTAAAGTGATCATTTCTTACAGCGCTGTTTAACTCATTATTCTTATTTTTATTATTTTATGTATCTTAAAAAATAAGATGATACAGGAGTATGTACAGAAGAGTGATTAAAAGTAGAATCCTGATATTTTTTTTTTAGATTGAAAATTTTATTGAAGCTGATGTAAGATCTTTTGAGTATTGTTGAACTTTTTAAAATATTAAAAATTAAATTTTAATTAGTTAAATTTTAGATTTAATTTATTATTAATTATTTTGCTATTGCTTTATGATTGCATGATGAGATGCCTTACATGCTTGCAGTAGAATTTTCTATGAGTATGTGGCGGTTGCCATGACCCTTAGCTTGCAATCTCGAGTTGGTGGCATGATAATTAAAGTAGTATCAAAGCATAAGTAGATGTAATATAAATCACAGAATTAGACATTAATGAGAATAGGTGCGTAGATATTAGAGATATTGGGTGTAGATCTATGATGAATATAGTATAAGTTGTCTTCACAATTTTTGACTAAACATTGCAATTATAAATAAAAGATCGATTAGGAATAATGATTTAGAAGGTTTGATATATGACGTAGCAATATGTTGATCAAGATATGATTAGTTGGATTATGATCTAAAGAAGTTGTAAGAAGATTGATCATGAAATTTTGTTATACATTATGATTATTAATTTGACTTTTTATTGTTCAAGTGCATTGTAAGCTCAAATTCGATGTGGGAGTAATATTATGATATTGCTTCTAGTTGAGAAGTTGATTATTAGTGGCAAGGTAAAGATTCAATGATAAAATATTGTTCCATATTGGATTAAGAAAATCTTTTATGATATCTTATTAGAATATTTTTTTTAAATTGAACTTGGTATATGTATAAATTGGCATGAAGGATTTGATTTTAAGAGGCTTGGATGATTGTTATGAAAGGATTTCAAAATACGTCAAAGATCTCGATGGAAGAATCTCTAAAAGAGATGATTGAGATGATTATATATATATATATATATATATGTTTTGATTTAAGTTCTAACTTGGCAGAACATCGAAGGATTTTTCTTATTGAATTTACTTAGAGGATTTAATAACAAAATTAAGATTTAATTCATATTAGATTAGTAAACCTATGTGATGGTTTGAATGTGATATTGGATTCGATAATTAATTAAGATGGTTGTATACCAGGCAAAAAATAGAGATGAGAATCAAAAGATAATCTTTGCCTTCAATTAAAATTTAAAATTTTAGATCTTTTCCACTTATAGGAAGAGAAATGATTTGATGAAAATTATTTTATGAATCTAAAAAAAAAATTAGATCATAGTGCGCAGCAGAAGTATGGTGATCTGGATTATTTTGAGTAAGTCAGAAATATTGATTCTTTAAGTTAAAGAATCATGATAGATGATAATTTGATATTCCTTATACAAGAAATTCATTGATAATGAAAAGAAAAATATTTTTGAATTTTGGATTATTTTGGATGTCACTATACAATTCTCAAAAGAAGTGCTCCTACTACTATGTTAAAAAAAATTAAAATTCATATTCAAAATTAAGATGTTGATTTTCTTCTATTTACAAGAGATGGGTTTGACTTTCATTATTTATAGAAAGAATCAAGTCATGAGGTACTGAGCCTTATTCTTATAAGAAATGAACTTATGATTATGAAACTTTAAAGTTTGAAAACTTTTGATAGAAAATTTTGGGATGAAATTTCTTTTAGGTAGGAAGAATGTAATATTCCAGCCCAATTTTAAAAAGAAGGGCCCAATAATGTCTCTACATGGATATTAAAGCATGAGCTAAAAAATTTATTTTTGGCCAATACGTGAGATGCACGTGTTGGGTGGAAGAATTGGGAGTCCTCTCCCATGTGAACTCCCGATGATAATGGAAGCTGGGGAGGACTCAAACTCCTCCACCCAGCACTCTTTAAAAGAAGCCAAACCCTTCTTTGGAGCTTGACACCCTCCGACCTTCATCCACCATCGAGAAGCTTTCTCCCTTGCTATCCTTCTCCCTTTGTTTTTTCTCTTTATTTTGGATAACTTTCTCCATGCTTGCTGATGTATCCAAATCTATCGCTATGGTAAGTGCACTAATCGATCAAGTAATAAAATATGTGAGTAGAGTGTTATCCCTAGAGAATTGGAAAACAAGTATTGAATAACTCTTTTTTAGACTTTATTTAGAGAATTGATTTATAATAAGTAAAAAAAATAAGAAAAAAATAAAGAAATAATTAATAAATTGCAAGAAGATAAAGAGGATATAATTATTAGGATTGAATTCAAGAGCAAGAGGATACTAAAGCAATCGATTTACCAACTCAATCAATATAATATTTCAGTAATCATGTAAATTAGGTTAATTTTATTTAATATGATGGTCGAGTCTCCTAGGATATTCACTATCCTTTGGTCCAAGCATAGCAAAACTATCAATATTTATTAACTACTTTTTGGTCTGGGCATAATTTAAATAAATATCAATGCATTAATCTCTATGAAATCTTCTAATTAAAATATGCTGCATCCAAAGCATACTAAAATTTCTGCATGCATATGAATCTTAATTCAATTCAAAATACAAGATATATAAATCAAGAAGCAATAACATAGACATACTTGGTCTGTATCATTTATGTTCATCAAATCAATTAGAAGATGGTCAGTAATCTAAAAGTATTAAGCATAGATTTATATACTCCTCATGAACAAAATAATACTAAAATTGAATTATACTAAATATGGCATCAAAAGAGTGGCTACACCTTAGTCTTAGTAAAAAAAATTTAGTTCATGACAAAAGAAATAAAAATAGCAAATAAAATAAAAAGCATGAGAAAATCCAAACAAATAATGGCTTGTTGTTGAATTTCGCCATCCGTTGCTCTTGGCATGGAGAATTCGATGAAGAAAAACTGCTGGTAGATGTGCTGGTTGTCAGAAGAAGAAAGAAAGAAGAGAGAAAAAGAAAAGGACTTTCCCTCTCTTTGATCACAAGACTCTTCTTTATTCCTAGACTTCTCCCAAAAACCCTCTATTTTCTCTCTATTTTTTCTTCTATTCCTGTTGAAAAATGTGTCCCAAAGCCAATCATCAATCTGTTGATGGTTGAGCTATATTATAATTATAATTAATTTATTAATAAATAAAATAATTTTTTTTTCTATTTTTATCATAAAGTTTTTATCATCTAACGAACTCCATTATTGTGATGAAGTTCTTAGGACTATTTAGGTTCAATAAAAAAAAGATTTATCAATTAGTTCTTAAAATAGTTCATGATCAAATGATAGGCTGTTAATAAGGATGACAGCATCTATCGAGCATAGATCGCTATGTGCTATATAGATTGATTATTCTCTTAATCAAAGAGTGTGGAGACACTAGTATGACATATAGATGAGATGTAAGGATACATCATCATTGAATATGATCAACTCTAGAGCATTCTACTGTCGAAAATATCTCTGATGGGATATAGGTATAAGTATTCCTTAGACTTGAGATCACCTCAATAGCTTGCAAGCAACTCACTATGATTTGGTATTGGACTAACTAAATTTTTAATTTAGTAATGAAAGATTTTTAGGCATAGTTAAGTACTTGAAAAATTGGTGTGTGATCAAGATGAGATTGACCACTCTAAGAGTTGGAGAAGAATGTATCACTGTATTTTAATATAGCAAAATATTGGCCAGGATAATTAATGAGATAGATTTGATATTTTGAAATATAATGTAGATAGTCTGATCAAAGTTGATAGTTGAATTCTGAGGTATCCAACGAGCATTTTGGTTAAGAGGATGAATTATATGGAAACTATATCCACATGGGTTCTAAGGATGTTGTCTACACATTCGATCTATCCGATCGTCGAGTATTATTGCTAGATGGTCACTTCGATTGATATAAAAATTTATTTCTATGCCATTGACTTACGTTCAAGCCTACAAGATCATACACATTAGAGTTCACGATCTGATTGGATGGTTGATCAATGATTAAGAATCGTTCTAGGATAAAATGATCAATATGATTGATGTTTAATCTAGTACAAGTGTTGCAGGAGGATCGATTAGCAATTAGATTACTAATTGACTTAATTTGATTAAGCTAGAGGATTGATATTAAGTTTAATTAAATATATTTTAATTAGATTTGGTTTGAGCTTGATTGGGTCAAGTCCAATTAACTTATTGGATAAGCCAATTGCAAGGAAGAACTAGTCCTAGTTCAATTAGAACTTGAGTCAACCCAATTTTTAATTTGATTAGAAAATTAATTTAGATTTAAATCTAATTTAATTAGATTAGGACCTAATTTAATTGGATTGATTTGCTTTTAATTTAATTTGGTTTAAGAAACCATAATGGACCAAGTCAAAATAGGAATCCTAGTATGACTAGGATTCCCTTCCCTTGGGCCATATGAGTCTCCATGCCAACCCCATGCCCCTTCTTTGGTTTTACATGAATTATTCACATCCCAAAATAGTCCTCATGTGCCCAAGCTCTTCCCTTTTTTTTCTTACAAAGCAATTAGTTGTGGATCAAGTCAAACAAGGTAATTGGTTTAGATTTAAAATTCTATGAGATAGAGTTTTGAGAAACCAAAACTCCTTCCCATGCTTGCTGTCCAATCTCTAATTTTTCTCTGATTTTATATGGTGGAAAAGAAGGGTTTTGTGTGCCAATTTGTGGTGGTCCACGGCTGGAAGAAAGGAGGGGGCGCCCAAGTGTTAGGCGCCCCAACTTATTGCCTTAAATGAACCTACCTTGTCTAGGTATTTGACCTAGACAAAACTCCTCTATATCTCATTATTTAAAATGAATTTTAGGCTAATTTTTTCATGGATTCTAGATCATTGAGAGAGGTTTTGGGCATATGAAAATTAGAGAGAAAAGCTTCTTGGGCATTGGGTTTTCATAGACACCAATCTAGGTGTCTAGGTGAGGGAAGAAAGAAGAAGAAGATGGTCTTCTTCTAGGATTTCTTCTATTCATCCCTTTTTCTCTATCTTTGAATTTATTTTTGAGAGTATCTCAGATCTAAAGTCTCTTCTCTTTCTTCTTTGAGATTTTGGAGAGCCAAAATCTTGAAGAAGAGAGCATCGGATCGACCGTCGAAGAAGGATCAGCACAGTACTAGCATACTATGCTGATTTTCGAAGATCGAACTTCTGATTGGGATTCATAAACTCATGTGGACATCTCTTAGAGGTTAGATGTATGTGTACCTCAGATCTTCATCCTTAAGCTTGGATCAGTAGGTTAGAATATCTAATTTGCATAAGTAATATGGATATGATCCTCTATTATATACATGCAATAGATCTAGTGTAGATCCATGTTGATGTGATCAACATATCTTTCTCTTCTAATAATTTTTAATTTTTGATTTAATCTTATACTATAATCATATAATAAGATCTTAGATCTAGGATCTTCTTTGATTTTATGAATAAAATTTAATTTATTACAGTCTTTCGCTGCTTGATCTTGAAAAATTTCAAGATCTAGTCTTGAAATTCTTGATCTAGTTCCTTGAATTGGTATCAAAGCCTAGGTTAATTATTACATGATTATTTTTATATATTTAGATTATTTTTTATATTAGATATAATTTATAATCTAATTATTAAATCTAAAATTAAAAATTATGATCACACGAACTGATATAAGGTTGTCCTGCTATAAGATTTATCCCTTATAGTAGAGAGGTTGTCCTAGTTCTTGTAGATCTATTTCTTATCATAAATTTATAAGATATGATCTAATTTTATTTATGATTTATTAGATTTAAAAGAGTTTTAGATTTGAAAATAAATTTTAGGTTGCATGGACTGATTATAAGGTTGTCCTGCTGTAAGGTTTATTGAGAGGTTATCCTAGTACGTGCTGATCTAAAACGTTAGTCATAAAATTTTAGATTAGATTTAAAAAATTTTATGATCTGATTAAAAATATTTTAATCTGATATTAATCATCATAAATATGTTAGATTTGATCTAAGATAATTTATGATTGATTGGAATTGAAATCATTTCAATTACATGAACCTATTTAGATCAGATCTAAAGTAATTTCATGCTTATCTTATTTGCATATTGATTATGAATCAAACATGCAACTTGATTGGTAGAATCATGTTGTAAAAATATTTTATAAATATAAAAATTATTTTTAAAAAATTGAATCCCAGCCCTCAGCCCAAAACTTAATTAAGAATTAAGAAGTTGTTTGATTAGGATCTAAGATTGTGAATTGAAGATCCTAAGATGTAAATCATAACACATCGGGTTAAATGGGTTAGTAGGGATTAGATCCATTAATTGGATTAGACCTAGGATTAGATTAAAGAATTAACTTAATTAGAGAATTGACTAAATCTAATTAATTATTGTCTTAGATTAGATCAAGGATTCTCTAGATCAATTATAATAGTTGTAGTTGGTCAAGTCCATATCTTTAACGAAATCCAAGATGGACTTGATTCTTGACTATGCGGTCTAGTATGAACTATTAAGTAGATCTAATCGAGACTAATTAAATTAGTTGATATCTAAGATAAATCATACTAGCAGTCTTTAATTGGTAGTCCGCTTACTTGGCTATTTCTAATGGTGTCTAAGGCAAGCTTTGGCAGACCCTCCCACCGATCAAACTTATCTGGGCTCTTGGTGAAATTATGTTTTGATTGGATCACTTGACTATTCGAGCTGACCCATGTCAGCTAGATAAATTAATATGATTGATTTAGGAGCTCCTAGGCCAGCCTATTAATGGTCTCCCTTAAGCTGACTTGGTGAAGCCAATGGGAGGATCATGACAAGCTAGTTCATCTGACATTCTATCTCTAAATTAAATTAATTAAATTCTCTAAAATTATTAGGTCCTTAAAATAAATTAGTTATGGTGATAACTAAATCATAGCCTCCTATTAAGTGGGTGATAATAGGTCTATCAGTTGGATAATCATTAGAGGCCCAAAGGCCTGGTGCTTATCGGCTGATGGAATTATCATTCATAATACGATTTTTTGGCCACATCTTTTTAAATGGTGATTAAGTTGATCAACCAAAGTTGGGCTTAATCATTCATTGGTTTGATGGACCAAGTATGGTCATATTAATGGTTGGATCTAACCAGACCTTTTCAGTGAAGGCCAAAGCCTACTGATTAGGGACTGGGATAAAATTAAATTATTAGAAATTATTTAAAGAAATAATTAATTATAAACCTACCCTTAGATGTACATGGATTGACCAACCAAAATTGGGCTCGTGTGCAGTCTATGTGGATTTTAGTACCTACTAAAAAATTAGGATAATTTCTCAAATTGGAGGTAGAGGCTATCAATTCGAATAAAATAGTGAGAAATCTTTTGATTAAAGTCCAAATCTTTAGGTTTAATAAATCAATTACTAATTAAGTTTGAATTTTTCTTGGTATAGATATGGCCACTTTTCTATTGCTGTGATCATTATTGGACAATGATAAGTTGGTGCGATCTAACTTTGGTAGTTGGTACCGAAAGTTGAAGATAGTCCTGAAGCATGAACGAATCCTGTATGTGTTGACGGATCCTACACCTAAGGAGCCAACTCCCAATGCACGTGGAACAGTTAGAAATACTTACCAGAAGTAGCTCAGTGATCAAACCATAGTGCACCGCATTATGTTGGCTGCTATGAGCAATGAGTTCAGTAGTAGATTCGAGATGGCTTAGCTAAAGAATATGCTTCAAGTATTGGAGGATTCTTCTGGTAAACCCGATGATGTTGAAAGGCACAAGACTAATTGTACCATCTTCAATGCCAGGATACAGGATGGAGCCTCTGTCATTGATCATGTACTGTACATGATCGAGCTAATAGAGCGATTGAGCAAGCTCGACTTTTTCTTGCATAAGCAGCTTGAAAAAGATGCAATATTGAACTCGTTGTCCAAGTCCTATCTCCCATTCCTTACTCATTATAGAATGACAAAGCTTGAAGTTTATTGTTCCAGATGGCTGCTTTGATACCAATCTATTAGAAATAATCCTTGCTACTCGATGCTTGTGAAAACATCAACAAGGATCCAAGAAAAGGGATGGCCGCTCTATTGAAACCCTAGCAAACCCTAGGGCGTGGAGAAAAGGGAGAGAATGAGAGAGGAAGAGAGATTTTAGAGAGAAAAGACTTATATTAATTTCATGCTTAGTTTACAAAACTCAGTATAGAGTATATATATCTGCTCAAATAAGATCCAACCTAAAAAGCTTCTCTAGCTAACCTAATATGATGCACTCCTCGAGCCCATGTACACCCATGTCTCCCATGTACACATCCATTGGACAAATTTCAATCCAATCCATAGGTTAGTCCCTTTAGGACCTTACAAACCAAGATCCTAAGTTCCTAGGATTAAACTCAATTCTAGGCCAGAATAGAAACCACATTTTGTTCTATTCACAGCTCGATCCGACTCGATCAGCAATCGGGCCAGCTTGATGGTGATATCTCCTGCGAGAGCCCAAATCACTACTCTTTCTTCTACTGCTCGAGCTGGCTCTCTCAGGGTTTGAGCCGGCTTGATTTCTACTCGGGCTGGCTCTAACAGGAACCAAGCCAGTTCTTCCAGCATATCAGCCTGATATGCTTTCTAGACTTCTACTCGAGCCAGCTCTCTCAGAATTTGGGCTGGCTCATCTTTTGCTCAAGTTGGCTCTAATAGAAATCAAGCCAGCTCTTCTGAAGTATTTATTGAAGCTCTTGGATGGTTGATTCCATTCGCTCCTTGCTCTTTTTCCATCTACTTCCAAGACTCGAGAGCACATTAGCTATTCCATCGAAGTACCTTTATGAGTACATCAATACTATGCAATTATAAAAGCTATTCCGTAGAAGTATCTTTATGAGCACATCAGCTGGATTTTTCTTAGTGTGAACCTTTACCAGCTCTACTTCACCATCCTCTACTAGCTCTCGATCCTTTGGTATCTGATATCAATGTGCTTGGTCCTCACATGATATATAAAGTTTTGTGAGTAATAAAGTACTCTGGCTATCACAATGCATTTTGACTGCATCTTATGGGAATCTCATTTCCAGCACCAAGCTCTTCAACCATAGAGCCTCCTTCGCTATCTCCATGATGCCAATGTACTCCGCTTTAGTAGTGGATAAGGCGTAATTGACTGCAAGTAAGATCTCCATGAGACTGGACCTCCATACAATCTGAATACAAAATCTATAGTCGAACGTCGAGTATCCACATCTCCACCAAAATTTGCATCCATAAATCTCTCTATTAGCCTTTGAGCTTTCTTAGACATGTTAGGATGTTCCTTGCCACCTTTCCATTGATCGTAGCAGATGCCGATGCCAACTGAACCTACCAAGTATCTGAAGATACCCTTTAGTGCTCTCCAGTGCTTTTTTCTAGGCTGAGCCATAAATCTACTCACTTGACTCACTACATGAGCTAAATCTGGCCTACAACATATCATAGAGTATATAATACTTCCCACATCAGAAGCATATGGAACCTTTTCCATCTCCTGAATTTTCATCTCAATTTGTGGTGACATGATTTTAGAGTTTGACATGCTCGGCTAGTGGTAGCTCAGTCGATTTGGCCTCCTTCATTCCAAATCTCTTCAAGATCTTCTTGATATATCCTTCTTGAGATAGGTGCAGCAGCCTCTTGGTTCTATCTCTGATGATTTTCATACCAAGGATTTTCTTTGTAGGCTCCAAGTCTTTCATCTCAAACTCTCAAGATAAAGCACTTTTCAACTCTTGCACAACTTTCTTAATCTTGCATGTATCAGCATGTCATCTACATACAAGAGAAAGTATAATCAAGATCCATCCTTCAAAGATCTCATATATACACATGGGTCATGATCACACCTAGAAAGTCCAATACTTCTCACATAAGTGTGAAACTGCTTGTACCACTATCTTGAAGACTGCTTCAATCCGTACAGCGGTTTCTTTAGTAAACTGACCTCTCTTTCTGACCTAGGCTCCTTGAAGCCCTGTGGCTACTTAATGTATATGTTCTCCTCCAAATTTTCATGAAGAAATGCTGTTTTAATATCTATTTGCTCCGGTTCCAAATCATGAGCAGCAACTATGCTCAACATCATCCTAATAGACATATGTCTGACAACCCAAGAGAAGACTTCGAATTAGTCAATCCCTTCTCTCTGTGAGTACCCTTTGGCTACTAGCCTAGCCTTATACCTCACTCCATCTTACTCTGAAGGTGCCTCTTTTCTAGTGAAAACTCATTTGGAGCCAATGGGTCAAGTATTATCAAGTAGATCCACCAGCTGCCATGTCTGATTTTTCTTGAGAGACTCCATCTCCTCCATAATGACCTGCATCCATGACTCCTAATCCGAACTCTCCACGGCCTCTTCAAAACTCTTTGAATCTTCATTGGCAGTGATGAGAGTATAGAAAATAGTCTCATTAATGCCATATCGCACTAATTTGCAAATAGTGTGCTTTAGCTTGTGTAGTACCACTCTTCTTCCAGTATCCTGCAAATCTGTTGCCTATGGTTGCCTCTGCACTTCTTCCAAGATAGATCACTCTCCATGCTAGTCCTCCATAGGTGTATCACCATGCCTGCCTAACTCCATCTCAAATTGAATAGGACCCAAGGTTGATGTTGAGAGCAAATCACCTATATCTGAGAGCTTTTCCATACTATCCTATGTTATCTTCACAACTCCATCTGTTCTTTTCGACTTTAAGACGATGTTCTTTTCATCAAATATTATATTTTGACTGACGACACATCGCTGAGAATATGAATTTCATAGCAAAAAATCCTTCACACCTCATGAAAATCCAATGAATATCATCTTCTGTGACTTTAGATCCAACTTACTTCTATTGGCTTCTTCTACCAAAGCATATGCAGGATAGCAAAACACCTTTAGGTGGCCAAGCTCCACCTTCTTTCCACTCTAGATAGCCTCTGAAAGTCCTTCGTTCAATTTTCTATGGAAAGATATGTTAATAAGAAAACATGCATAAATAAGAGCATCACCCCAAAATAATTTGGATAGTAATGCCTACAGCCTCAAGCTTCTGGTCTTCTCTGTCAGTGTTCGATTCATTATCTCCACGATACTATTCTGCTGAGGGGTCATCTTCACTATGTAATGATATTTTATTTCATTTTGCTCATAGTATTTTCTGATTGCTAGGCTGACGTATTTTCCTTTATTATCAGACCTCAAACACTTCACTGGTTGCCCTATCTCCTTCTCCACCTTAGCTCTCCAGATTTTAAATTAAGCAAAAATATCTGATTTTTCCCTCATCAGATAGATCCATATCTTCTTAGAGAAATCATCTATAAATATGACAAAATATCTCACTCTACCTCAAGATGCAATAGATGCCGGTCCCCATACATCTGAGTGAACAAGCTCTAAAACAGCTTCACTCCATTTGGTACTACTAGCAAATGTAACTCTATACTATTTATCATAGATATAGGGCTCACATAGGTCTTCTCCTTTCTTTTTGAATGCTAGAATCAGATCTCTCTTACTCAACTCTATGAGCCCCCTGTCACTCAAGTGACCTATATGATAGTGCCACTGCTTGTAGGCTAGCTACTCCTCTTATACTACTATAGATACCTCCGCACTATCTATAACCACTGAGCCCTCCATCTTATATAGGTTGTTGATCACTCTTCTCTCTTTCATCACCACCAATGCATCCTTGAAAATCCTCAAACACCTGCTCCCTAGCTGACAATTGAAAGCATATCCCTATCCTTCCAAGTAACCCAGGGATATCAGGTTCTTCTTCAGTTCTGGTACATGATTCATATTGATGAGTATCTGTATGACTCCTTTATATATCCTCACTTTTACTGTACCAACACTAGCAACTTTACACGGATGATCATCTCCAAGACTTACACTTCCTTCATCGAATCTTTCATAAGATGAGAATCACTCCCGATGTATAGTGTAATGGTGGAAACATGCTGAATCCAATATTCAGTGGTTGTCCAACTCTATTACTTCATCTAATAATATTAGTATATCTTCTCCACTATCTTCAGATGATAGAGCACCACTCTCGCTGGTCGTCCATCCTTAGAAGTGTCCTTCCCCTTTTCATTCTTCAAAAGTGGATAATTTCTTCTAATATGACTAGGTTGATGATACTTGTAGATTTATCTCGAGTCCTCTTCTTAGGCCTTCCTTATCTCTCATTCATAAAAAGCATTTTTGAATTAGGGTTTCCTCTAACCTCTCTCACTACTCGTTGGACCTGAGAACTCCAATCATTTCCTCGAAGTTTAATGTTTTCTTTCCATACACCATAGTAGTAATAAGACTATCATATGCTGCTGGTAGTGAACACAACAACAGAAGAGCTCTATCCTCCTCATCAATCTTCACATCAAGGCTCACAACATTCGAGCAAACTTGATTAAACTTCTGGATGTGGAAAACTAGGTCTTCTCCTTTGGGCATTCGTAAATTATACAGCTACTTCTTCAACCATAGCTTATTTGTCATGTTCTTGTCCATATATGTGTTCTCTAGTTTCTGCCAAAGTTTTTTTGGTGTGGTTTCCATATTAATCTCTAGCAAAACCTCATCAGCAAGGCACATATGAATCATATTGAAGGCTATCTCTTCAAGTTTCTTCCATTCTTCAACAAAAATCTTTTTTGATCTTTCGTGAGTTAAGATCTTGTAGATCCTATTCTACATCAGTAGATCCTTCATCCTTTACTACCAAAGACTGAAGTTACCCTTGCCATCAAACTTTCCAAAGTCCATCTTGATGGTACTCGATACCATCCCAACCAGATTTCAATAACCAAACATAAAAGAGAATAAACAGTGTTCAAAGAAATCTATTCAGCACCTTACCACAACACCAAACGAAGCTTTGACTTTTTCTCCACCAAATCTAAGACCAATACTCTGATATCAATTGTTGTTCTAGATGGCTACTCTGATACCAATCTATTGAAAATAATTCTTGCTACTCGATGCTTGCAGAAACAGAAATAAGGATCCAACAAAAGGGATGGCCATTCTGTTGAAACCCTAGCAAACCTTAGGGCATGGAGAAAAGGGAGAGAACGAGAGAGGAAGATAGATTTTAGGAAGAAAAGGCTTGTATTGATTCCATGCTTAGTTTATAAAACTTAGTACATAGTATATATACCTAGTCAAATAAGATCCAACCTAAAAATCTTTCCTAGCTAACCTAATGTGATGCACTCCCCAAACCCATGTACACCCATGTCTTCCATGCACACACCCATTAGATAAATTTCAGTCCAATCCATAGGTTAGCCTCCTTAGGATCTTACAAACTAAGGCCCTAAGTTCTTAGGATTAAACCCAATTTCAGACTAGAATAGAAACCACATTCTGTTCTGTTCACAACTTGAGCTGACTCGGTTAGTAATCAGGTCGGCTCGATGGTGATGTCTCCTACGAGAGCCCAAATCATCATTCTCTATTCTACTGCTCAAGTTGGCTCTCTTAGAATTCAACCTGGCTCGATTTCTACTCGGGCTGGCTCTAATAGAAACCGAATTAGCTCTTCTAGCATATCAGTCTGATACACTTTCTAGACTTCTGCTTGAGCCAGTTCTCTCAGAATTTGGACTGGCTCATCTTCTACTCGAGCTAGCTCTAATAGGAACCGAGCCAGCTCTTCTGAAGCATTTGCTGAAGCTCTTCAATGGTTGATTTCATTTGCTCCTTATTCTCTTTTTACCTACTTCCAAGGCTTGAGAGCACCATACCTAAGCTCACAAAGTTGACTACCATGGGTTACTGGGATTGCTTTAGAACTTTAAAAAGGATCACCAACTCCATAAGGAGTTGGTGAACTTAGTGGAAAGTTCGTCTTCTAGTTCTTGACCCTTTAGGAAAGAAAAGAAGAACAAGAAGAAGAAGGACAAGAAGGTGCAAGTTTAGGTTGGGACATCTGTGCAGGACTAGACTAGGAAGATCAAGCCTGATAAGAGTCAAGCTAAATACTTTTTTTGCAAGAAGTGGGGACACTGAAAGAGAAACTATCCTTAGTACATTGCCTTCCTAGATCCAAACAGGTAGAGAAATAAGTAAACTACTGCTAGGCAAGATATTTATATGATAATTCCTTACAATTTCTCTATTTGTGATTATACTGACTAGGTATTGAATACCGGTATCCCTTACCATATTTATAATTTTTTGCAGAGATTGCAGATCAGTAGGAGATTCGAGCAAGGCGAGAGGTTCCTAAATGTTAGAGATGGAAGATCAGTTCTAGTTCTAGCATTAGGAATCTTGAAACTTGTATTTGAGTCCCATAATATTGTTCTTGATGATTATCATTTCTATCTAAGTTTCTTTTTAAATATCATTTCTATAGGCCTTTTGGCCAAAAATAATTATAAAATTTTAATAAAAAAATAATTTTATAATATCATTATAAATAATGTTTCTATTTTCTCTAGACACTTGAACAATGGTGTGTATATGTTATCATAACCTGTTAACATAGTCTATTCAACTAACAAGCACCTTAGATTAGATAGTGTGTCAGATATCTACTTATGGTACTATAGACTAGATCATATAAATAAGAACAGGATAAATAGGTTGACTCAAGAGGAAATCTTCAAAGTTAGTGATTGTGAATCACTTCCAACCTATAAATTTTATCTTTTTGATAAAATAATCAAGTCATCTTTTACTGAAAAAGATGAGAGAGCCATTGAGCTCTTAGGACTAGTACATACTAATGTATATGGACCAATGAGTATAGATACCATAGGTGGATATTTCTACTTCATCACTTTCACAGATGATCTATTTAGATATGGATATATCTATCTGATGAAACATAAGTTGGATTCATTTAAAATATTCAAACAATTTTGAAGTAAAGTAGAAAAATAAACTAGGAAGAGTATTAAAACTCTTAGATCTGATCGAGGAGAAAAATACCTTTTCGATAAGTTTCTCACGTATCTAGGAAAGAATGAAATTCTCTTCTAATTGACTCCTCCAGGAACACCACAGCATAACGGTGCATCTAAAAGAAAAATTAAACTCTGTTAGATATGGTCTGATCCATGATGGGTTTTGCCAGCTTGTCGATATCCTTTTAGGGATATGCACTCAAATCAACTTGCTATCTATTAAATAGGATTCCAAGTAAGTCTGTAATTAAGACTCTATATGAGATATGGATAGGACGTAAGCCAACACTTTTACATCTTAGGATCTGGGGGTGCTCGGCTTATGTCAAACGGTTAGTTACAGATAAACTTGAACCTAGGTCTGATAAGTGCACATTCATAGGATATCCAAAAGAGATCAAAGAATATTTTTTCTACCATGCTGATGAACAAAAGGTGTTCATCAATCTTAAGATAATCTTTTTAGAAAAAAAATTTCTTGGTGAAGAAACTATTGCCTCTAAGGTTGAACTTGATGAAGTTCAATAGGTAGAAAGACCGACACCTATAGCTGAACCTGAGTTGAATTTGATTAGATCAAATTTAGAGCCTAATGTACCTACACCATTAAGATGATCCAATAGAATACTGCATCAGCTGGATAAATACTATAATTTCTTGGTTCGGGATGGTAATCTCATCAAAATTGATGAGAATGATGAGGGTACAATCACTTATATGAATGTAATACAGAGATCTGATTTTGAGAAATGGCTTGAGGCCATGAAGTTCAAAATAGAGTCCATGAAGGTCAACGATGTGTGGACATTGGTTGACTCATCTGAAGAGGTTAAACTCATTGGATGTAAATGGGTTTTCAAAAGGAAGAAAGACACAAATGGAAAGGTGGAGATCTATAAAGTCCATCTAGTTGCCAAGGAATATCATCAACGTTATGGTATTGACTATGATGAGACATTTTTTCCTATGGCAATGCTCAAATCCATTGAATAATGCTTGCGATAGATGCCCATTTGGATTATGAGATCTGGCAGATGGATATGAAGATAGCTTTTCTGAATGGAGAGTTGATCGAAGAGGTGTATATGATACAACCTATGGGGTTCACATCCACAGATGAGTCTAAAATGTGCAAGCTTTAGAGATCCATTTATAGATTGAAATAGGCATCTCAAAGTTGGAACATGCATTTTGATAAGATAATCAAAACATATGGCTTTGTTAAGAATGGAGAAGAGCCCTACATCTACAAATAGATAAATGGTCTAGCAGTAGTATTTCTTATCTTATACATAGATGACATTCTCTTAATCGAGAAAGACATCCCCATACTATAGGGAATAAAAGTTTGGTTGTCATCGCAGTTCTCCATGAAGGACTTGGATGGAGTATCCTACATCTTAGGGATGAAAATCTATAGGGATAGATCTAAAAAGATGCTTGGGTTATCCCAGTCTACATACATAGATACTGTGCTGAGAGGTTCAGCATGGAGAATTTCAAAAAGGGTTATCTTTCGATAGGACATGAAATTTCTCTCTTTAAGAAGGATTGTTCGATAATTCCTAAAGAGAGAGAGTGTATGAGTAGAGTCTCATATGCTTTGGTAGTGGAATCTATCATATACGCCATGACATGTATAAGATTAGATGTGGCATACTCATTAGAAGTAGTGAGTAGATACCAATCTGATTTTGGAGAAAATCACTAAAAAATGGTTAAAGCCATTCTTAAGTATTTGAAAAATATTAAGGACCAATGGTTGATTTATAGTGAGTCAGATATGAAACTTATGGGGTTCACTGACTCTAGCTTTCAGTCTGACCATGATGACAATAAAAGCATGTTGGGTTATATCTTTACTCTAAATGGTGGAGTTGTCTGCTAGAAGAGCTTTAAGCAGCATACTATGGCAGACTCTATTTATGAGGTAGAGTATATCATAATATCAAATATCGTAAAGAAAGCTGTGTGGATGAAGAAGTTCATCACCGAGCTCGGAGTAGGATCTTTTCTTGATGGTTCGGTCCTACTCTACTATGATAGCACTGGTGCCATAGCTCAAGCAAAGAAACCAAAGGCACACCAGCGGATAAAGTACATTCTGTGCCGCTTCCACTTGGTCTGAAAGATCGTAGATCGAGGTGACATCGATCTTCAGAAGATCAATAAAAAGAAGAATCGAGCTGACCCCTTTACTAAAGCCCTGGCAATAAAAGAGTTTGACAAGCACAAATCGAAGATGGATATTAGATACTGTATCAAGTGGCTTTAGGATAAGTGGAAGTTGTTGAAAAATATATTTCAAAGCCAATCATCATTCTATTGATGGTTGAGCTATATTATAATTATAATTAATTTATTAATGAATAAAATAATTTTTTTGGCATTTTCATCATAAAGTTTTCATCTTCTAACGAACTCTATTGTTGTGATGAAGTCTTTAGGACTATTTAGGTTCGATAAAGAGAGGATTTATCGATTAGTCCTTAAAATAGTTCATGACCAAATGATAGGCTGTTAATAAGGACGACGATATCTATCGAGCATAGGTCATTGTGTACTATATAGGTTGGTTATCCTCTTAACCAAGGAGTCTAGAGACACTGGTATGACATATAGGTGAGATGCAAGGATACATCATCATTGAACGTGACCAACTTTAGAGCATTCTACTATCAAGAATGTCTCTGATGAGATATAGGTATAAGTGTTCCTTAGACTTGAGATTATCTCAATGGCTTGCAAGCAACTCACTATGCTTTGGTACTAGACTAACTAAATTTTTAATTCAGTAACAGAAGGTTTCTGTGTATAGTCAAAGTACTTGCAAAGTCGGTGTGTGATCAAGATAGGATTGACCACTCCAAGAGTTGGAGAAGAATATTTCACTGTATTTCAATATAGCAAAATCTTGGTCAGGATAATCCATGAGATGGATTTGATATTTTAAAATACAATGTGGACAGTCTGATTAAAGTCGATAGTTGAACTTTGAGGTATCCTATGAGCATTTTGGTCAAGGAGATGAATTATATGGAAACTATATCCATATGGGTTCTAAGGATGTTGTTCTACACATTCGACCTATTCGGTCGTCGGGTACCATTGCTAGATGGTCAGTTTGATTGGTATAGAAATTTATTTTTATACTACTAACTTAGGTTCAAACAAATGGGGTCACATATATTAGAGTTCATAATTTGATCAGATGGTTGATCAATGATTAAGAATCATTCTAGGGTTAAACGATCAATATGATTGATGTTTAACCTAGTGCAAGTATTGTAAGAGGATTGATTAGCAATTAGATTGCTAATTAGCTTAATTTGATTAAGCCAAAGGGTTGAGATTAAGTCTAATTAAATATAATTTAATTAGATTTGGTTTTGGCTTGATTGGATTAAGTTCAATTGGTTTATTGGATAAGCCAATTGCAAGGAAGAACTAGTCCTAGTTCAATTAGAACTTGGATCAACCCAATTTCTAATTTAATTAAAAAATTAATTTAGATTTAAATTTAATTTAATTTGATTTAATTAAATTTTTAATTATATTAGGATCTAATTTAATTGGGTTGGTTTGCTTCTATTTTAATTTGGTTGGAGAACCCATACTGGACCAAGTCAAAATAGGAATCCTAGTCATATTAGGATTCCCTTCCCTTATGCCATATGAGTCTCCATGCCAACCCCACGCCCCTTCTTTGATTTTACATGAATTATTCACATCCCAAAAGAGTCCCCACATGCCCAAGCTCTTCCCCTTTCTTTCCTACAAGGCAATTAGTTGTGGATCAAGTCAAACAAGGTAATTGGTTAAGATTTAAAATTCTATGAGATAGAGTTTTGAGAAACCAAAACTCCTTCCCATGCTTGCCACCCAATCTCTGATTTTTCTCTGATTTTCTATGATGGAAAAGAAGAATTTTGTGTGCCAATTTGTGATGGTCCATGGCTTGAAGAAAGGAGGGGGCGCCCAACTTATTGCCTTAATTGAACCTACCTTGTCTAGGTATTTGACCTAGACAAGAGTCCTCCATATCTCATTATTTAAAATAAATTTTAGACTGATTTTTTCATGGATTCTAGATATTGAGAGAGGTTTTGGGTGTGTAGAAATAGAGGAAAAAGCTTCTTGGGCATTGGGTTTTTATGGACACTAATCTAGGTGTCTAGGTGAGAGAAGAAAAAAGAAGAAGAGGATCTTCTTCTAGGATTTCTTCTATTCATCCATTTTCCTCCATATTTGAGATTTATTTTTGAGAGTGTCTCAAATCTAAAATCTCTTATCTTTCTTTTAATCTTTGGAGAGTCCAAAATTGAAGAAGAAAACATCAGATCGACCGTCGAAGAAGGATCAGCACAGTACTAGCATATTGTACTGATTTTCAAAGATCAAACTTTTGATTGAAATTCGTGGACTTGTGTGGAATCTCTTAGAGGCCGGATGTGTGTGCGGCTCAGAGCTTCATCTTCAAGCCTAGATCAGCAAGTTAGAATATCTAACTTGCACAGGTAATATAGATCTGATCCTCTGTTATATATATGCAATAGATCTAGTGTAGATCCATGTTGATGTGATCAACATATCTTTCTCTTTGAATGATTTTTAATTTTTGATTTAATCTCATGCTATAATCATGTAGTAGGATCTTAGATCTAGGGTTTTCTCTAATTTTATGAATAAATTTTGATTTATTTCAGTCTTTTGCTGCCCGATCTTGAAAAGTTTCAAGATCTAGTCCTAAAACCCTAGATCTGGTTCCTTCAATTCCTCCCTTTCTATTCTCTATCTTTTTATCTCTCCTAGGTTCTTGTTTCTCTTAGTAGCAGGCTTTAGATAGCCTAGAGGGTGAGTTTTTATCAAAATTCTATTAGAAACTGGGTTTAAAACTCCTAAATCAACTTAAATAGTAGTTTGGATCATGTTTGGTTGTCGGATAGGCATCAAACAAGTGAAAAACCATGTAAAAACCCTTCAAAATCTCCCAAACCCGGTCGGATTTGATAACAACCATTGGATCGACTTCTAAAAGAAAATATGGGCCATCCAATTGGCATCTAAGAGGCTTTAGATGTTTAAATAAAATAGGAAATCACCACCACTGTTGGATCCAGACCGGGAGCCACATCCGCCATCCGTCAACACCAAAACCCCAGCCACTGGATCAAAACTGCAGTGCCCTTAATTGTTTGATCACGCCTTCGACTTGTGTAGACTATGCATGAACTGAATCTTTCATAGACCATCAATTTCTTTGCCAATCCCATCGTGTGCTGCCGCATGAAATCCCCATTTTGCCCCTGACTACGTTACTGTAGCGGCTCACCATATGCCGTAATGATTCTTACATCACTGTGACATCAACGGGTCGGTGGTTCAGGCGAGTGATTTTGCATGTGGTCGGGTTGGGCCGGTACAGCCTATTTTCTGAACCAATTTGGTCTGGATCGACCGATTTTTATTTATTTATTTTTTCTTTGAAAATTAATTTTGGACTCATTTGAAGTCCATTTTGCTTCAAATTTATTTTATTTGAATAAAAAAATTAAGCTCTTCAAATTGGTGACCTTCTTTCCTGTATAAGATCAATAAAAGCATCAAATTTTTAAAAATAAAATAATTTATTTTATAATTTAATACTTTTATTAGTGTATCTATACCACTTATCACACCCCCTAACTTAGTCATTGCTAGTCCCTTAGCAATGCTTTATTTAATATTAATTCATCATCGTGTTTCAATAAGATCCTCCATTACAAAAAATAAAGCTAGGATTAGAGATCAAAAAGTTTAGGAAGTACCACTAACTAAGTATTAAATTTGAGAAGCATATTTTTCAGTCAGTATAATCAAAAACTTCTTTAGAGTACATTTAAAGATTTACAGTACTTATATTTGTGAAAACTAACTTAGCATTTGGATGTTAATTTAAAGAACAAAAGTATCTTCTCTTATCACCTATTTTGGTTAATTTTCTATACACTCTCAAGTTAAGCTCAAGAATTATGGTAGCTTTCACACTGCCTCTTTTTTTTATTATTTTTAATATTGAGCATCCTGGCCTTCCCTCCATCGTTTGACATAAATCTCTATACTTGATTTAGGTGCAGAGATCCGTTACTAAGCTTCGGGCAATCTACATATACTTTGTATTTTACACTTTTATTTTATAGGCAGGTAGCTCTTTCCTTAAATTCAAGTTTTTTTGATTGGAATGTATATTAATCATCAATTTTTTAGTGATAATTGAATCCTTAGTTGGCCTTATAATCAACACCTACTTTGCCTTACTGGTATGCATGTGCAATTAAAGTACTAATAGTCTTTAAATGATCTAAGTAAGCCGCTAAAAGTCTAACCAACTAATCTACTTCTTAACTCACTACATTCATTAGCAAATACTTTCTAACTTTATTACTCCTCATAGTCTATCTTGCTCAAGATTTTCTTTCTTGATACTTTTTTTTTTACCCCCAACTTAATCAACATTATATCAATGGAGAAAGGAAAAGTAAAGGGTGCAATAAGGGATAGGAAAGAATACACTTGATTCAGTCCAGACTGATTCTTTGAAATTTTGCAAACTAGCTTGAGCTCTCCTTTCATTTTCTCTACAAAATTGAGAACACACATCAAAGCCATAAAAGAGCAATAAGAAACTATGAAATATAAAAGAAAAGGATCAAAACTAAAAGAAAAAGAAACAACCTATCTAGTAGTTCTGATTTATAGTCTTCAACTTGACTTTCTTGGAGCTCTAAGCTGGGTCTTATAATTTGAGGGCTTCCTTCTCCTTCTCAAAACTTACACCAATATAATGCTTTTGATTTGTCAGAGATCTCCACTACTCCATTTGGAAAAACTTTACTAATTGTATAGGGACCTATCCATCTTGATTTTAGCTTTCCTGAAAATAAATATAGCCATGAACTATACAGGAGAACTTACTGTCCCTCATGAAATTTTTTTTTTACAATATGATTATCATGCCATTTCTTAGTACGTTCTTTGTAGATCCTGACTTTCTCATATGCATCATGGCAAAATTCGTCCATCTCATTCAACTGCATCAACCTATTCTTTTCTATATCTTATATATCAAAGTTAAGAATTTTTATTGCCCAATATGCTTTATGTTCTAGCTCAACAGGAAGATGACATGCTTTACCAAAGAGTAGCCTATATGGGGACATACTAATGGGTGTTTTATATGCAGTCCTATATATCCATAATGCATCATCTAATTTTAATGACCAAACTTTCCTAGATGCACTTACAATCTTTTCTAAAATTCCTTTTAATTCTCTATTAGATACCTTTACTTGACCAATAGTTTGTGGATGATATGGGGTAGCTATTTTATGAGTGGCACCATATTTTTTGAATAAATTTTTAAATTATTTATTATAAAAGTGGGTGCCTCCATCACTAATAATTGCTCTAGGAGTGCCAAAATATGTAAAAATATATTTTTTTCAAAAATTTAACAACTAACTTTGCATCATTAGTTGAAAAAGTTGTTGCTTCTACCTATTTTGAAATATAATCTACAGCCACAAGAATATATTGATTTGAAAAAAAATTAGAAAAAGATCCCATGAAATCAATACCCCAAATATCAAAAATTTCACATACGAGAATACTGTTTAAAGACATTTCATGTCTCCTAGAAAGATTTATAGTTCTTTGATAGTGGTTACATGAAGAGACATAAGAATGAGCATATCTAAATAGAGAGGGCCAATAAAAACCTGATTGAAGAACCTTATAAGCTGTTACAGTTGGGCCGAAATGTCCTCCTACCTCTCGGTCATGACAAAGATGCAAAATTTTCTCCATCTCTTCCTCTAGGACGTATCTTCTAATGCCTGATTTGCACAACACTTTTATAAGAAAGGTTCATCCTAAAAATAATATTTAATAATAGATAAGAATCTCTTTTTTTGTTGAAAAGAAAGATCAAGTGGAAGAACCTTACCTACCAGGTAGTTAACAATATCAACATACCATGGAAATGTTCTACTTGATATAGCATAAAAGCGTTCATCTGAAAATTCCTCCTTGATAGGACAAGTATCTAATTCCTTTTCTATGGCATTTTCCAATCTTAAAAGATGATCAGCAGCTAAATTCTCTGTGCCCTTCTTATCTTTAATCTCCAAATCATACTCTTATAGCATAAGAATCCACCTGATCAATCTGAGTTTTGCATCTTTCTTGGCAAGAAGATATTTTAGAGCTGCATGGTCAGTATATATAATAACTTTGGATAAAATAAGATAGGAATGAAATTTATCTAATGCAAATACTACTACTAGAAGCTCCTTTTCTGTAGTTGCATGTTTTTGTTGGGCCTCTATCAAGGTGCGACTGGTATAATAAATAGTTCAAAAAATCTTATCCTTTCTCTGACTAAGTATTGCTCCCATGGCTGTATCACTAGCATCACATATCAGCTCAATAGGTAAGGACCAATCTGGTGCTACTACAATAGATGCTATGACCAACTTCTTCTTGAGGGTGTTATATGCCTGCAAATACTCATCAGTAAAATAAAAAGAGACATCTTTACATAATAGATTAGATAGAGGTCTAGAAATTAGAAAAAATCTTTTGTAAATTGATGATAAAATCTAGCATGCCCTAAAAAGCTTCTAATAGCCTTTATTGAGGTCGGTAGTGGTAATTTTTTGATTATCTCAATCTTAGCTCTATCTACTTCAATTCTCTTATATGAGATCTTGTGGTCTAGGACTATGCCTTCTTGCACCATCAGATGACACTTCTTCTAATTTAAGATAAGATTAGTATCCTCACATCTTTGTAAAATAAGTGATAAGTTATGCAAGCACTTATCAAATGTAGACTCAAAGATAAAAAAATCATCCATAAAAATTTCAAGAAAATCCTTAATCATGTCATGAAAAATAGCCATCATGCATCGTTGAAAAGTAGCTGGTGCATTATATAAATCAAATGGCATTCTCTTAAAAGCAAATGTACCATAAGGATATATAAATATAATTTTCTCTTGATTCTTAGGTGCTATAGCAATTTGATTATAACCAAAATAACTATCTAGAAAATAATAAAAATTATACCTAGCTAATCTTTCTAATATATGATCTATGAGTGGAAGAGGATAATGATCTTTTCTAGTTGCATCATTTAATTTCCTATATTCCTTGCATACTCTCCATCTAGCAATTATTCTAGTGAAAATTATTTCATTATTATCATTTTGAACTACAGTAATCTCACCTTTCTTAGGAACTACTTGAACAGGACTCACCATGAATTATTGGAGATAGGATAAATAATACCTGCATCAAGTAGCTTGATTACCTCCTTTTTGACCACTTCTTGCATCTTTGGGTTAAGTCTTCTTTGGGATTAGACCGTAGGCTCATAGTTGTCCTCCATGAAAATTTTATGCATACAAATTAAGGGGCTAATTTCTTTGATATCTGCTATGGTCCATCCAAATGCCTTCTTGTGTTTCTTTAGCACTCTCATCAACTTCTCTTCTATTAATCCTGTCAAAGAAGAAGAAATAATAACAGGTAAGTACGAGAAACCTTCTAAGTAAACATATTTTAAATGAGAAGGAAGAGGTTTGAGTTCAAGAGTAGGTGGCTCTTTAATTGATGGCTTTGGAAGAGGGGTAGATGTTAGTGCATCACCATGGAATCACCTAGCTACCAAATATTGAGAATCATGGTATCGCTTTGGTACCATGTTGCGAAAATTCTTGATCTTTAGTATGGACCTAAGAAGATCTTTGACATTTTCTGAGGGCAGCAAACCATCGATCCACCAATTTAGATCTATGATGGGGCGCCTCTCTCCTTGAACTTGAGGGAGGTGCCCCTCTTGGGGTGGCAACTCTAGAGAGAAGAGAGAAGAGAGATTAAGGAAGAAAAGATTTGTGTTCCAATCCACGTTCTAAAATCCTAATACATTCTATGTATTTATATATAGATATTAGGTCCGACCAAAAATTTTTCTGGCTAATCTAATACATGAAAGTACTCACCGAACCTATGTACACCCATGTCTTCCATGCTCTCATCTCCTGGAATTAAACCCAACCCATATATGTGTTAGCCACCTTAAGACCTTATTGGACCAGACCTTAAGATCCAAATAGAAAACCTCCATCCAGTTTTGTTCACCACCATTGAGCCAGCTCTGTTAGGAGTCAAGCTGGCTCGACTGCAGATTGCTCGAACCCTATCTTTTGTCTGCTTGGGATAGTTGACTCGACTGCACCCCGAGCCAGCTTGGTCTCAGTCCAAGCCAACTCGACTGCGATCCGAGCCAGTCTGCCTATGTGTCAACCCCTTGTCTTGGCTGATTCTTCTCCTGGCTTTGGTTCTTTACTCCATCTTGTGTCCCAGATCTTCAAAATACCTACCAAGCCTTCTTCAAGGTTCTCACACCTGAACCTCAAGTCCACGTAGAGCTACATGCCGCCTTTATCCTATGATAACTCCTGTCCTAGCCCTAGGACTCACACCTATCCTAAACTCTCAGAGCCAACACTCTGACTCTTATGGCCTTCCAAGACTTGAAAACACCATAAATCCTAATAATCTCCACTTTGGTGTCCCAAGCCTTGGCAAATCCTGACAATATTTTTCTACACGATCCCACTATCACTGTGCACCTTAAAAGTCTCTTATGCAAACATCACCTCTACCAATCCTCTTTAACTGTTGTGCATCCTTGAAGACCTTTGGGATAACCACTTTCGCTGCTGAAGATCTTGGCTTGTACCTATACACCACCCTAGAAATTATAGGAACCCTTTTGCTTGGTAGCTGCATCATTTATCCTGGACTTCCCTTGAGATTCCGTAGCATTCCTGTATCGGCACTCGCTGCATATCCTAACATGATCTCCTCAGAACTTCGCCAGTCTTTTCCGCAAATGCTTCTTCACCTAGAAATGTGCATATCCGGCATTGGTGCTAGGATATTGGTCCTCCTACACTCCTTCGCTTTGAACTCTTGTCACATCTCCATCGGTGAAGCCACCTCTGCCTAGTGCTCCACCTAAAATGAAAGTCCCCCTGATGCTATAGAAGTTGACTCTGTAACCAAGTCTCTCGAGGCCAACCATTTAATGCTGCACTGCTGCGCCTGTCGCTGCACCTCAAACACAGTCGCTGCTCCTTTGGACCCTCCGCATTCTACGGATCCCTCCGAAACTATCTCAGATACATTGAACCCTATAGGCTCATCTGAAATATAAGAGCTCATCCAATTTTTCTGAATCCAGCGACTGAACCCTAGGAAATTTCACCCTAGCACTTCTTCTCTTCTGCCCCTGCACCAGCTATCGCTTCAATTGCATTCGAAGAAACTGTAGCTCAAACCCCGTCTTGGGCTCAGACCCATCTATCTCATCCCAAGGCTCCTGAGACTCTCTGGCTCTTTCTAAGACTTGCTCCCAGTCTTCTTGAGATGTTCCTAATACTATCTACTGAGATACCTGCCTCGATTGTTGCATCATCGAGCCTCTCTCAACCCCATGCCTCCAGGAAAGTACTACTGCAGCACTCTAGTGCTTCCTACCTCATCTCGACACCGCCTTCTTATAGGTATTCGAATTCTCTCTTACTATATACAAATCATCCTCCACCTGAATCACAACTCTTTCTGATGCTCCTACAAAAGAAATCTGATCCAAGATCAGTCATCCATCACTGACCTGCTGGACCTCCATGGATCATCCATCTCCATGACTTTCAAGGCCTCGCAAATCCATGCTTTAGTCAAACTGTTGAATGCATCCACGACTACTTCTCCTACGTTCCTATAATTGAAGGACGTATAGTTGCTTCTTCAGCTTTTCTTCGATCGTTACCCCTTGGAAAAGCTCTCTTCATCCATCAAACAGCCCCACACTACCCATCTTCCTAGACAGCCCTATCACCCATCATACACCCCGATCTCTCTAACCAAGATCGATCAAAAAATCTTGCACCCAAACCTTTTACCCTAAAAAAAATTCTTTCCGTAAATCCTTTTAGCCTCCACCTTTAATCTACTGCTCCTGGTTGACCATACCACAGCAATAACAAAGGTAGATCTAAAACATACCATGAAATACTTGTGCAGATTTTTAATTTCTTCCGTATGACTTCTTCTTCACTTTCATACACCATCAGGCTCTGATACAAAGTGTTAGTACATCACCATGACATCACCTAGCTTTGATATCAAATATTGAGAACCATGGTACCGCTCTGATATCATATTGCAAAAATTTCTGATCTTTAGCATAGACCTGAGGAGATCTTTGACATTCTCTAAGGACAACAAACCATTGATACATCAATTTAGATCTGTGATGGAGTGCCTCCCTCCTTGGACTTGAGGGAGGTGCCCCCTTGGGGTGGCAACTCTAGAGAGAAGAGAGAAGAGAGATTGAGGAGAAAAAATTCGTATTCCAATCCATATTTTAAAATCCTAATACATCCTATGTATTTATATATAGATATTAGGCCCGACCAAATACTTCCATGACTAACCTAATACATAAAAGCACTCATCAAGTCTATGTACACCCATATCTCCCATGCTCTCATCCTCTTGATCTAAACCTGACCCATACATGTATTAGCCACTTTAAGACCTTATTGGATCAGTTCTTAAGATCCAAATAGAAAACCTCCATTCAGTTCTGTTTGTCATCGTTGAGCTGGCTTTGTTAGGAGCCGAGCTATTCGATTGTGTATCGTCTGAATCCTATCTTCTATCTGTCTGAGACAGTCAGCTCGACTGCATTTCGAGCTGGCTTGATCTAAGCTCGAGCAATCTCGACTGCGTATTCGAGCTAGCCTGCCTATGTGTCAGCCCCTTATCTTAGCTGATTCTTCTCCTGACGTTGGTTCTTTGCTCCACCTTGTATTCCAGGACTTCGGAGCACCTACCAAGTCCCTTTTAAGATCTTTACACCCGAACCTCAAGTTCGTGTAGGGCTACACGCTGCATTCATCCTAAGACAACTTCTATCCTAGTCCTAGGATTCACACCCATCCTAGACTTCCAGAGCTAACACCCTGACTCCTCCTATGACCTCCCAAGACTTGGGAGCACCATAAATCCTAACAATAGATGATCTTTCTAATTCTTCAAACCATGGTCTGTATGTACGTGGAATGTATGGCCTGGCCTCCAACAATCTTATGCACTCTATTTGCTTTTCTTTTTCAGCCAAATCCTCTTTTGATTGGACAATGCAAGCTTCAATAAGATCCTCAAACCTATTTTCTAGAAAATACTCATGCACTAATTTATCAATATCATGAATTTGAAAATAAGTTTGATTATCATTAGAATGTTTAATAGCTTTAAAGATATTAAAAGTAACATGCTCATCTTGGACTCTAAGAATTAATTTTTCTTGTTGAACATCTATTAAAACTCCTCCAGTAGCTAAAAAGTATCTTCCTAAGATAAGAGGTACATCATAATCTTCTTCTATGTCTAGAACAATAAAATTAACAGAAAAAATAAACTTATTTACCTTTACTAAGACATCCTCCACGATACCTCTTGGATATTTGATGGATCTATTAGCTAGCTAAAGAGTGATAATGGTAGGCTTCCGTTCTCCTAGATCCAGCTTTTTGAAAATAGAGAAAGGCATGAGATTAATACTTACTCCTAAATCACATAAAACTTTATCAAAACTATAATCACCAATAATGCAAGGGATATTAAAACTCTCTAGATCTTTTAGCTTCTATGATAATTTATTTTGAAGTATTGTGGAATATTCTTCACTCAAGTTGACTGTCACATGCTCTTTCAGCTTCTTCTTATTGGTTAGAATTTCTTTGAGAAACTTAGCATACCTAGACATCTGAGTGATAGAATTTACAAAAAAATATTAATATGTAAATTCTTTAGAATTTTAAAAAAGTTTGAGAATTTCTTATTTGGATGCTGTATTTATCTTTCTAGGAATGATAGTGGTGGCTCATAGGGCTTCACTTTTGGATCAGCAAATTTTATACTAGGAGACCATCCATCTGCTGGTTATTTTAGTGATTGATGAATTTTGGTTGGCTATTTTATAGTTTCCTCTTTAGTCCTTTTGTCTTGATGTGGCTCCTCCAGCTCTTTACCATTTCTCAGTGTGATAGCATTTATTTGCTCCCTTGGATTGGTCTCTGTATTGCTAGGCAAGGATCCCTATGATCTTTCAGAGATTATCTTGGCCAATTGATCTACTTGCATCTCCAAGTTTCGAATAGCTACTGCATGGTCTTGCCTGAGCTTGGTTCCAAGTTTTGAATGGCTGCTTCTTGATTTTATATGAATTTGGCCATTAGCTCCTCTATATTAAGCTTCTTTTCATGTGCTTGGAATCTTGAGGATGGTTGTTGTGCTGCATTTTTATTACTTCATAAAAAGTTTGAATGCTACCTCCATCCTTGGTTGTATGTGTTTAGGGTTGAAAATGGGTCGGGCTGGACTGGGCCTCACCTCTGCTCGAGCCTAGCCCAAAATTATTATTCGGGCTTTGTGCTAGACTTAGGTCCAAAAATTTTGTAAATTTTAAGGCCCAAGTCTGGCTCGGGCCCAAGCCCGAGCCCGGCCCGAACCTAATTGGGCTAGCCTGAATTCATTATTTGGGCCAAATATTGGGTTGGCCCAATTTCTTTCACTTACCAAAAAAAAAATCTCTATTCATTATTTACTATCATAATCTATAATAATTATATATCTAAACTACTTAATTCTCTATATCCCACTCCACATTTATTAGCTCTATGCAAGCTTGGAGCATTGCATTTGTTGGCTAAATCAATTTAAGGCTTTAACTTAAGATTTTTAAGTCTTAAATTAAAGAAAAATGGGCTGGGCTAAATTTGGGCTGAACTTCGAGCTCAGGTTTGGGCTGAAAGTTTCGGGCTCAACTTTGGACTTGAGCTCGGGTCGAGCCTGGACCAGGCCAAAGGTCTGCCCAAGCCTGGTCCGAAAGAAAAATGGACTCTATTTCTAGGCCTAAGCCCAGCCTTCGGCCTGAAGTCCGATCCAAAGCCAGCTCGCCCGATGGGCCTCGAGCCAGCCTGAGCCCACTTCCAGCCCTATATGTGTTGGAGTAGGGATTGTTCTGCTATGGCCTAAAAAAATTACCAAGATAGTTAGCAGTATCAGGAGCTTTTGCAAAGGGATTACCTGTCTGGCAGTCGCTTATATCATGTCCTCCTCCACATAGCTCACATATGATGCTCTGTATCTGCATAGCTAATCCTTTCATATTGTTGACTTTGGCTCTAAGGGTTGCAATCTCAGCAAATAAGGTTGGAATGCAATCTACTTCCTACACAGCTGCTGATCTTCTCAGTATCATGTGATCTATTTGCCACTGGTAGCTATTTGATGCCATCTCATCAATCAGATCAAAGGCTTTCTCCTCTATTTTTTGATTAATGGTACCTCCTGCTACTGCATCAATCATAGAATGATTAGTAGAAGATAAATCATTATAAAAAATTTATACCTAAAGCCATATGGATAATTGATAGTGTGGACATCTCCTCAGTAGTTCCTTGAAATGCTCCCAGGCCTCATGTAGTGTCTCCATCTCCATCTATATAAAGAAGTAATAACATTATGCATCTTTGCAGTCTTGGAAGATGAAAAGTATTTGGCCAAGAATTTCTAGGCTAAGATATTTCAAGTAGTGATAGAACCTGCAAGAAGAGAATGAAGCCAACTTTTAGCTTTATCCTATAAAGAAAAAAAATAGCCTTAATCTAATAGCATCATCCGTCACCCCATTAATTTTGAAAATATTATAGAATTCAAGAAAATTAGAAATATAGGCATTTGGATCGTCCTATACATGTCCACTAAATTAGATAGTTGATTGAATCATCTGGATCATCGCTGGTTTTATTTTAAAATTGTTTGCTTGCATAGGCGGTCTCCTAATGCTCGAAGCTGCATTGACTATGGATGGTGTGATGTAATAATTTAATGGACGATATGCCACTCGAATCTCTTGTCATCTCTCTGCTGCCATATCTAATTCTAGATTGATGTCTTGAGATCTTCATCTGTATATTTCTTTCTTGATTTAGTCTTCTAATTATCCTCTCTATTTCTAGATCAAAAGATAGTAGGTCACTATATGTGATGCATGTCATGGACCGAACACTAACCTAAAAATAAAATAAAAATAAAAATTAAAAATAAAATTCTAAAGTAAAGCAAGGATTGAAATTTTAATATTATTTTAGATACAATCTCTGGCAACGATGCCAAAAACTTGATGCATGCAAATCTATCGCTATAGCAAGTGCACCAATTGATCAAGTAATAAAGTTTGTGAGTAGAGTATCATCCCTAGAAGATTGAAAAATAAGTACTGAAAAACTCTTTCCTACACTTTATTTAGAGAATTAATTTATAAGAAATAAAGAAATAATTAATAAATTGCAAGAAGATAAAGAGGATATAATTATTAGGGTTGAATTCAAGAACAGTAAGATACTAAGGCAATTGGTTCACCAACTCAATCAATACAATATTCCAGTAATCATGTAAATTAGGTTAATTTTATCTCATATGATGGTAGAGTCTCCTAGGATATTCACTATCCTTTGGTCTAGGTGTAGCAAAACTATCAATATTTATTAACTACTTTTTGATCTAGGCATAATTTAAATAAATATTGATGTATTAATCTCTATGAAATCCTCTAATTAAAATACGCTGCATCCAAAGCACACTATAATTCCCGCATGCATATGAATCTTAATTCGATTCAAAATATAAGATATATAATTCAAAAGGCAATAACATAGACGCACTTAGTCCGCATCATCTATGTTCATCAAATCAATTAGAAGATGGTCAGTAATCTAAAAGTATTAAGCATAGATTTATGTACTCCTCATGAACAAAGTAATACTAAAATTCAATTATAGTGAATATTACATCAAAAGAGTGGCTACACCTTAGCCTTAGTAAAAAAAATTTAGTTCATGATAAAAGAAATAAAAATAATAAATAAAATAAAAAGTATGAGAAAATTCAAACAAATAATTGCTTGTTACTAAATTTTGCCATCCGTTGCTTTGGCATGGAGAATTCAATGAAGAAAAACTACTGGTAGATGTGCTGGTCGTCAGAAGAAGAAAGGAAGAAGAGAGATAAAGAAAAGGGCTCTCTCTCTCTCTTTGATCACAAGCCTCTCCTTTATTCCCAGACTTCTCTCAAAAACCCTCTATTTTCTCTTAATTTTTTCCTATGTTCCTACCTCTCTATTCTCTATCTCTCTATCTCTCTCAGGTTCTTGTTTCTCTTGGTAGCAGGCTTTAAATAGCCTAGAGGATGAGTTTGATCAAAATCCTATTGAAAACTAGGTTTAAAACTCCTAAATCAACTCAAATAGTAGTCTAGATCATGTCTGGCCATCGGATAGGCATCAAATGGGTGAAAAATCATATAAAAACCCTTAACAATCTCCTAGACCCAGTCGAATTTGATAATAGCCATCGGATCAGCTTCTGAAAGCAAATTTGGGCCATCTGATTAGCATCTGAGAGGCTTCAGATGTTTAAATAAAATAGTGAATCACCACCATCATTGGATCTTGATCGGAAGCCACATTCGCCGTCCGTCAACATCGAAACCCCAGTCGTTGGATCAAAACTGCAGTGCCCTTGACCGTCTGATCGTGCCTTCAGCTTATGTAGACCGCATGTGAACTAAGTCTTCCATAGACTGTCGATTTCTCCATCAATCCCGTCGCACACTGCCACATGAAATCTCCATTTTGCCCCTAGCCGCATTACTGTAGCGGCTCACCATACGCTGCAATGATTCTTACGTCATTGTGATGTCAGCGGGCCAGTGGTTCAGGTAGGCAGTTTTGCGTGCGATCAAGCTAGGCTGGCTGAGCTAATTTTCTGAACCAGTTTGGTCTAGACTGGCTGGTTTTTATTTATTTATTTATTTATTTATTTATTTTTTCTTTTGAAAATTAATTTCAGGCTCATTTGAAGTTTGTTTTGCTTCAGATTTATTTTGTTTGAACCAGAAAATTAAGCTCTTCACATTAGTGATCTTCTTTCCAGCATAAGATCAATAAAACATCAATTTTTTAAAAATAAAAAAAAATTATTTTATAATTTAATATTTTTATTAGTGTATTTATACCACTTATCATCCGCCAGAATCAAGGCTAAAGATTATTGAAAATAAGGTAAGAACGTATCTAATCTCCCTCTACATCTTCAAAGATGATAGATTTTGAAATTTTCGGCCTACAATCACCAGATTTAGATAGGATCTTAAACACTTTGTTTTGGCCATTGGTCTTTCTTGGATTTTTAGCGATGTCCATCACCATCGGCCAGTGTATCAAGCCCTTAAGGCTATGCCACCATGGGCCGCAACTCGATTACCCATCTTCTAGCAAGACTCCTTTGAAGTCATAAGGAGAAGAAGGGGATCACAGATCCCCTATTTTGTTTAACCGAAGGAAGAAGAAGATAGGAAGAAAGAGAAAAAGAAAAGAAAAGAACAAGAAAAAAAGAAAGAAAGAAAGAAGAAAAAAGAAAAAGAAGGAAAAGAAAAAAATAAAGAAAAAAAGAGAGAGTCTCCTCTCCCCCCCAACTTGAGTTGAAATCCTCTTTTCTCCCTCTACTTCCTCTCTCCTATTTTCTCTCTCTTTATTAGGAATTATTGGATTTTAGAAAAAAAGAGAAAGTAAGAAAAGAAAAAGAAAAGAATGAAGAAGATTTTCCCTCTTCTCTCTCTTTCTCTCTTCTTTCCCTCTCCACTTTCTCTCTCTATAATTTTCTCTCCACTTTCTCTCTAGATTTTTTTCTTTCTAAAAATTATGTCTCTCTCTACATTATTTCTCTCTTCTAAGATTGTCTAATTCTTTAGAAAGATTGATGATGAATTTGAATAACCTTAGTGAAGGAGTACTAATCTGTGATCACTAGGCAGCATACCGACACCCATCTTGGCCAGATCAGATATCTTTAGATTTTATTATTCATGATTCTATTTAGTTATCTATGTAATGATTTTTTTATGATTTAATTAAATTATCTTGATGTGATCAATCGAATTTATTGATCCATATCACTTGATTAGTCCTGATTCATCTTCATAGTTTTTCTCTCCTCTGACTTTATCTCTCCACTTGATTTATGAACTCAATGAAAGATTTTCGATCTTATCACTTCGAATCTAATTTGATCTAGATAAATAGACTTTGAACCATCTATCTTCTAGTCTAATCTTGATCATTGAAGTTAGGATGATTAGACCAATCTGGATCATTGATGTGACTATCGTCAATCTATCTTTTTAAATTATTCATATCTTTTTAATTATTAAAATTATTCCTATATAGGATTATAGATGTTCAACAATGGGGTACTATGATATGATATATGAATAAAAGATTTTGAAAATAAATTACAAAAATAATATAGATTTATTGGAATACATACAAGGTAAGTAATGTTTCAACTTTTTTTATATTTATCGATAAATTATAATATATTTTTTGACATGATTTATGAAATAATGCATGAATTTGATGAATGATATTTTATTATGAAAGTATCTTATTTTTGAAATATTATGATGAAGCATGATTGAAAGTATTGATCTTATTATGTATTACACTTGATTGATTTCGACACCACATGGTTATGTACATTCTTAACAAACTAAAATAAGAATCATGAATTAAGAAAAGAATTATGAATTAAGATGATTTAAACTCTCAGCCCGACTATATGGAGGATCCTGCCAATAAGGGCTAATATGTTGACAAAGATTTAATCCTGAAGGTCTATGTGGCCAGCAGACCAATAATAAACCACCAACAAACTAGCAATTCAGAAAAACTTTACTGCCAGATGATTCGCAGCTCACCGCAAGATGATACATGATGTTATGACCCTACTATAGAAATAATATGGTCATAACTCATGGCTGATAAGAATTTAATAATTTGAAAGAAAACTAAATTTTTGAAAGAAACTCAAAAAAATTGAATTTGACATGATAAATATTTTAAAAATACTCTATAATAAAAATTAATTTTGAACTGATGAACTCTATATGTTTATTCTCTATAAGTAATGATTTATTTTATTTATCTGATAAATTCTAGTTAAAGTGATCACTACTTACCGGACTGTCTAGCTCATTACTCCTATTTTTATTATTTTATAGATCTTGAGAAATAAGATGATACAGGAGTATGTATGGGAGAGTGATTAGAAGTAAAACCTCAATATTTTTATTTTAGATTAAAAATTTTATTGAAGCTGATATAAGATCTTTTAAGCATTATTGAACTTTATGAAATATTAAAATTAGATTTTAATTAATTAAATTTTAGATTTAATTTATGATTAATTATTTCGTTGTTGCTTTATAATAGCATGATTAGACATCTTTCATGCTTGTGGGGAGAGTTTCTTATGAGTATGCAGTGGTTGCCATGACCCTTGGCTCGCGATCTTAGTTCGAGGGCATGACAAGGTTTGATTCTTTTATTTTAAGCCTTAGTTTTTTCGGATGTGAATATGATAGCTACATGTATGTGAAGGATGTGGATGAGTATGATGTATTATACTTGCTTTTATATGTAGATGATATGCTTATTGCAAGCAGGAGTGCTGATACTGTGAGTGAGCTGAAATTAGCACTGTCAGTCGAGTTTGAAATGAAGGACTTGGATCCAACCAGGAGGATTCTTGGCATGAGATTTTGTAGAGATAGAAGCAAAAGTATTCTCCACTTGTCATAGGGAGGATACATTTAGAAGGTGTTGGAGAAGTTTGGGATGGACAAGGCCAAACCGATTGGAACATCTTTGGCAAGCCACATGTCTCTTTCAAAGCAGCAATGCCCCCAAACAAAGAAAGAGAAAGAGTACATGAAGAGAGTTTCATATGCCAGTGTCCTGGACAGCATGATGTATGCTATGGTATGTTATAGGCCCGACATAGCATATATAGTGAGCTAGGTGAGCAGGTACACAGCTAACCTTGTAAAGGAGCATTGGCAGGCATTAAAGTGGATCTTGCCATATCTTCAATGAACTTGAAGGCTTGATCTAATTTTTAGGCAGCAAGATGGATCTAGGAGTAACTCCAATGTCTCAAGTGAGTTTTTAGGTCCATTGGAAGGGTTTGTTGATGTTAACTTTGCAGGTGATTTGGATACCAGGAGGTCTACTATAGGATATGATTTAAGCATGTATAGTGGGACTATTTCTTGGAGATCAACCTTTCAATCTATCACGGCTTTGTCCACCATTGAGGTTGAGTATATAGGGATTATTAAGGCTATCAAGGAGGCTCTTTGGCTAAAGAGACTCATATAAGAGATGGGGTTAGAGCAGAGTATAGTGGTACTGCATAGCGATAGTTAGAGTGCTTTACACTTAGTCTAGAACCTAGTCCATCATACTTGAACGAAGCATATAGAAGTGAGATACCACAGGATCATAGAATTGATGAAGAAGGTGAGTTATTACTGGTGAAGGTTCATATAAAGGAGAACCAGGCTAATTCTCTGATGAAGGCTCTTCCGCACAATAGTTTTCTTTCATGTGTGACACTAATGGGTCTGAAGAACTATGCTGATTTTGCTGCAGCTTGAAGCACCAACATAGAGATTGTAGAACCTAGTGTGGTGCTTCTAAACCTTAATTGGCTAAGGGAAAGGCCAAGATTTATGATCGATTTAGTATTCATGGGGGTTCTAGGGCTGTTTAGGCTCTAGGGTGGAGGCTGTCAGCCTTCACAATCTCGAAGTCTAGTGTTTAGGCCTTTAAGGGTCTTAAGATCCAGGTAATTTAGGCCTTGAGAGGCTAACTCATCATTGGGCTAGGATTGAGTCCAAGGTGAGTGAGTGCACATAAGTCAAAGGTGTAATTGGGCTTGGATGAGTGCAATCATGTTGGGTTAGCCTAGGGGAGTTTTGGATTTGGGTCATGTCGACCAAGTGTATATATATACATCATGTAATTGGTTTGATGGTTAATGAATTAATTGAAACTCTTTTCTCCCTGAAATCATCTCTCTCCTCTCTCTCTCTCTCTCTCTCTTTCACGTCCTACCTCTCTCCCAAAAGCCCTAGCCACTGCCTATAGCAAGGAGCAAGGAAACTCCTTGCCGCCCCTTATCATCTTCTCCTAGTTTGACTAGGAGAAGATCCTATCTCCAAATCCCTTTTGTTCTAGGACTTTGGGATGCCCAAACCACCTTTTGTTGCCCAGTGGTAGCAACCAAAGAGGGGGGGGGGGGGGGGGGTGAATTGAGTTCTTATAAAATTTTAGTCAAATTAAACTCTAAATAAGTATGTGCAATAAATTAAACTAACTCAAGTATTAGTGAAGTGCATGCAATATAGCAATTCAAGAATTAAAACTACGCTCACAAGAATTGAATGTAAGGTACAATACAAACATACAAAAAATTTATAGTAGTTTGGTGCAACCCGCACCTACATTTACTCTCCAAGCTTTCTAATGAATTTTTACTATAATCCAAGATTACGGTATATTTATTTTAACTTGGGATCACAAACAAACCTAGTTGATTTTGGTGGGCTCACTAACCAAAATACTATACCGATAGTTTTTTCAAAATCACTATTAATCTAGTTGATTTTATGGGCTCACCAACCACAACCTATACACCATCCAATTATCGACTTGGACCAGCCTATACCCCCAAGTTTCTTTCTCCCAAAGAAACTTATAAAGAAAACAAAAATACAATTACAAGTTTCAGCATAAAATAGAAAATAAAAATTAGAACTCTTTGAAACTTAAAGAATTTGCTATTGGATTACTCAAATGATGCTTCAACTTCTCTTCTTGATGCTTGAGAGGATGTAGAAGATGATGGAGATAAATTTGCTTGAAATTCCTCTGATTTAGAAGCTTGATTCCTCTCTATTCTATCTATTTTCAATGATATTCAATATTTTCTCCAAGAAAAGATTATTTCTCTTTCAAATCCACTTCGCTTGTTTTTCAATTGAATCTCTAGCCTTTTATATGCATGAAAGTGCCTTGAGAAAGAATTTTGGCTGTTGGAAGGGCTGAAATAGCCGTTGGAGTGAAAAACTAGTCATTTAAAATAGTGCAGAAAACTAGCAGTTACAGTCACTGGGCCAACTCAGTTTTTGACTGGGTCGGCTTAGTCCAAACTAGGTCGGCTTAGTTTTCAGCTGAGTCGGCTCAGTCTCAGTGATCCCAAAATTTCTGCTTCTATCTTTTGCTATCTTCTGAGACTGAGACGACTACCTTTTTGATTGGGTCTGTCTAGTTATCACTGGATCAGCTCAGTTAAAAACTAAGTCGGCTCAGGCTCCTGGATCATGAAAAATCTTGCTTTATGTTCTTTCTGTCTTTTGCTTCCATTGAGACTAGGTCATCTCAATTTCAGACTTGATCGGCCCAGTTTACGTGCTATGCATGCCAAAGACTATTTTCATCCTTTTTCTCTAAATTAATTTATAGACTAGACTTATCTTTTTGACTTGATTTTATCCACATTAAAATATCAGAAAATACTTAAAAAATTTATGAGCCTTTTAGATTTACAACTATACATTCTAACAAACAACATTAGTAATTTAACAATCTATACTCAAATACTTTTATTATCATCAAAATCAATCTAGGATCAACAATCTTCCTATTTTTTATGATAACAAAACTTTGAGTATATGTGCAATAAAAATAGATAATTATTTCAATGCATTTTGCCAATATGTATCATGAAGTATAGATTAAGCATATGAATAATCATTTCATGAATATTCTCAATTAGTCTTTTGGTTCATTGCACATATTTCATATACTCATATCAAAATAATATTTCAATTCAAATCAATAAGTATTAATATTTCAAGCATCAAATTAATGAGCATCTTAATAATTAATTTATTAAGCATATACTCAACATTTCTCTTTCTTTTTTTGACAGCATCAAAAAGATTGAATAAAAATCATCAAAATCAATAATATATAAGAATGTATCAAAATAAGAGACATATCAAATTTTGAAAATTAATTTAAATAAATCTTCTTTTCTTTGAAAAATTATTTTTTGATTTAAAACATACTTAAAACTTTTCTTTCTTTTTTTTGAAAATTGGCTTGAACTCAAATATCAAAGGCTCTCCCTCTTTTTGAATGAACATGATTTTTTAATCAGACTTTTAAATAAGTACTTATAAGATTTAAGAGGAATAGAACTTTTCAAAATATTAGAATACAAAATCAAGCATAATATATACTTTAATATTCAATCTTTTCTTTTCTTAAAAAATTTTGATTAATTAAGTTTGAAAAAGATATGTATCGAGTATGTATCAAGCAAAGCAAAAAGATAATATCAAGATAAATGATAGTCATATTTTTAAATTCATTGCTTTGAGTAAAAAAATTATTTCAATACAAATAATTCATAAGAATTTTACAATGCTCATCAGGAATTTAGTATCAAATTTGAATTTTCAAATTAATTTTAGAATTAAGTTTAGAAATTTATTTTTAAGAAGGAATATGCTATAAATTTAGTTTAACTCTAATCATTTGCCAAGAATGATCGTGCAAATCAAGTTTAAAAGGTTGGCACATAAAAATTTTCATATTATATTTATAAATGAGCTTCAAAATTAGAAGAATGTATGAAAATCAAATTATTTAGAGTAAGAATATATTTTTAAATTTAATTTAACTCTAATTTATCATAAAAAAATGATTTGGCAATCAAATCAAATAAATTAAATAAAATAAGCTCATGAAAGCTTAAATTAAGAAGGTAAGTGATTGAGAAATTAAGTTAATATTTAATTTTTCTTAACTTAAATCAATTAATATTTTTAATTAAGTCAAATTAGAAAATATCTCTCCTCCTATTTCTCATATTTTTAGCTAGATTAATTTACTTTTCAACTTTCTTCCCTTTTTTAGTTCAAAAAGAGCATATTTTAAACTTTACAATTATTTTTACTCCCTTTTTTCTTTCAAGTTGTGTCTATTTAATTAATTACATATTTATCTTTAATTAGTACCAATTGAGTAACTAATTCATCTTAAATGAATTCTCTCCCTTACTTTTGCAAATAAAATTATTTTAAAATTCAAAAGTATAAGCATTAATTAAGTGAACTAAGCATTAATTAATTTAAATATCAATCAAATAAATCAAGTATGATCAAATTAAGGAGAATCTAGATCATGATCCTATGGGATTTGGTTTAACTAGAAAATTTTAAATCCTTAAGATAAAACTAAGATGCAATGCAAATTAATACTTCAAGCACTTGATTTGGTTAATCGAATGTCTTATCTTCAAGTACTTATTCCAAGCAAAATTTTAGAAGAATTTTGATAATTTAACATCTTATAGGAGGAATATCAAAAATTAATTTTTCTTATAGATTTAGCAATTAAAATATTCATGCCTAATTAAGCATCTTTTAATTAAAATTTATTAATTATAAAATTGATATGGAGAGACTTAAAATATCATGCTAAATTTCAAAATAAAACCATTTCATTCATAGCATGATATATAGAGGAAAGCATATTGGTCGTTAAAATCAAGATATTCAAATCATGGAATAAATTCATTGCAAGCATCAAAATCAATCATACTTATCAAAACATAAAAGAAATTTTCATATGCATACACATTAACAAATTATTAAAGTTAATACATTCAATGAAACATGTTGGTGCAGAATCAGGTTGATGTCGGATCGAGCTGGGGTTGAGGAAGAAGAGGTCACCATCGATGACCTACAAAATAAAGTTTCATCTAGAGTCGGTGATGGTGGCTCCAACAGGATCCTCCGATGATCAAGTCAGCTCTTCTAGCCAACAGAAATGGAGTGCTAAGAAAAGAATTTATAGACAGAGCTTGTAATAGACTGATAGTGACAGCCATAACTGTCCGATAGTGGGTGGTTCGAAATCATGTAGAATTTATTATGGAGAGAGGTGTCGCCCATAGCAGACTAATAATGACAGCTATAACCATCTGGTAATGGGGTCACCTACAGCAGACTGATAATGATAGCCATAACAATCCGGTAGTAGGCCGCTCGAGGTCACATGGAGTTTGTTACGAAGAGAGGTATCCGTTGTCGTAAAGTATCCATTCGTTGAGATTTAATAGTCAAAGTTTGAAGAAAGTAGGATTTGGTTGGTGAAGAACTTTGACATATGTCGATTCTAGAGAAGTTCGGATTGCTAAAAAAATACGACTAAAGAAGATCATCCAGGAGGAATACTACTTGAAATCTAAAAGTAATCCACTGAAGGAATCTGGATAGAGTTCGACTGATGAAGAAGTCTAGAAGGACTCCGACTGATGGAGAAGATCGAAAGGAGTCCGACTGATGAAAAAGTCCAGAAGGAGTTTGGTAGATGGAGAAGTTTGGCTGAAGGAGAAGTCTGAGAGAAGTTCAGTTGAATGAGAAGTCCATAAGGAGTTCGACCGCTGGAGGAGTTCGAGAGAGGTTCGGCCGCTGGAGGAGTTCGAGAGGGGTTCGGCCATTGGAGGAGTTCGACTGCTGAAGAAGTCTGGGAGGGGTTTGGTCGCTGGAGGAAGAATTTTTAATCGAAGCTCTTTCATTGCCATCGATTACATTATGCTAAGCATCAGATTGAACTTTGGCGGGAGTGGGGTTTATCCCCAACACTAGTCCCCCTACTTTTAAGTTCGAAATTCAAAGGAAGGGAGTATAAAAAAGATGATTGCCAAAGTTCTTTTTTGGGCTTTGCACCTATTGAGGTGGAAGCTCAGGAGAGATCTTATCTTCTGTTGAAGTTGAAGCTCGAAGAAGATCTTATCTTCGGTTGAAGTTAAAGCTCAGAAGAGATCTTATCTTCTATGGAGCTTGAGAGAGATCTTATCTTCTTTTGAAGTTGAAGCTTGGGGGAGATCTTATCTCCAGTCGAGGTTGAAGCCTAATGGAGATCTTATCTTCAGCCGAGGTTAAAGGAGATCCTATCTTCTATTGAAGTTGAAGCTCGGGAAGATCTTATCTCCAACCAAGGTTGAAACTCGAAGGAGATCTTATCTCTAGTTGAGGTTGAAGGAGATTATATCTCTTATTGAAGTTGAAGCTCAGGGGAGATCTTATCTTCTTTTGAAGTTGAAGCTCGGAGGAGATCTTATCTCCAGTCGAGGTTGAAGCCCAAGGGAGATCTTATCTCTAGCCAAGGTTGAAGAAAATCCTATCTCCTATTGAAGTTGAAGCTCAGAAGAGATCTTATCTCCAATCGAGGTTGAAGTCTGGGGGAGATCTTATCTCCAGCTGAGTTTGAAGGAGATTCTATCTCCTATTGAAGTTGAAGCTCGGGAGAGATCTTATCTCCAACCAAGGTTGAAGGAGATCTCATCTTCTATTGAGGTTGAAGCTTGGGGTAGATCTTATCTCCCATTGAGGTTGAAGCTTGGAAAAGATCTTATCTCCCATTAAGGTTGAAGCTCGGAAGAGATCTTAGTTGAAGCTCAGGAGAGATCTTATCTCCCATTGAGGTTGAGAGAGATCTTATCTTTTTTTGAAGTTGAAGTTCGAGAGAGATCTTATCTTCCATGGAGGTTGAGAGAGAGATCTTATCTTCTTTTGAAGTTAAAGCTTGGGAGAGATCTTATCTTCAGTTGAGATTGAAGCCCGGAGGAGATCTTATCTCCAATCAAGGTTGAAGGAGATCCTATCTCCTATTGAAGTTGAAGCTCGAGAGAGATTTTATCTCCAATCGAGATTGAAGGAGATCCTATCTCCTATTGAAGTTGAAGCTCGGAAAAGATCTTAGTTGAAGCTCGGAGGAGATCTTATCATCTTTTGAAGTTGAAGCTTAGGGGTGATCTTATCTCCAACCGAGGTTGAAGCTCGGAGGAGATCTTATCTCTAGCCAAGGTTGAAGGAGATCCTATCTTCTGTTGAAGTTGAAGCTCAGAGAAGATCTTATCTCCAGCTGTGGTTGAAGAAGATCTCATCTCCTATTGAGGTTGAAGCTTGAAGGAGATCTTATCTCCCATTGAAGTTGAAGCTCGGAGGAGATCTTAGTTAAAGCTCAGGAAAGATCTTATCTCTCATTGAGATTGAGAGAGATTTTATCTTCTTTTGAAGTTGAAGCTCGGGAGAGATCTTATCTCCCATTGAGGTTGAAACTCGGGGCCTCTTTTCTCACCTCGTCTAAAATGAACCAAGCCTTCAACTTGCTCATATTAGGATGAGGTTCTCCTCCTATCCCTATCATGGCAATAGGGGTGCAAATGGACCATTTGATTGCTCATGTTAGGACGAGATTCTCCTCTTGTTTCTAACATGGCTACTTTTGATTGCTTCTTTTCTATCGTCATATAGTTTTTGCACCAAGAAACAATAATGTTGAGATGAATGAGTTTTAGTGAAGAAAAATTACTGGTAGTACATTCTCAAATTTTCTGAATTCCAAGATCGTAGGAGCATTGTTCTTCCGAGCTCCTTCAGGCAATAAGCTCTAGGCCGGACAACCTCTTCTATTTCAAATGGATCTTTTCAATTTAGGGCAAGCTTCTCCTGGCTCTGAGGCTGAGAGATGACGGCATGCCAAAGCACTAAGTCCTCAAGAGATAGTGTTGATGATGTCGAGAGGTGGCCGATCTCCTTGTTGTTCCTTTCTTCTTGGTGGTTCTGACTACGATAATGCCCTCGATCGATCTTCTCTTGCTTCAGATCAGCATCTGAGGAATCGATCCAGCCGACCTCACCTGATGAGCTCCTCGATCTCATCTTGGAGCTGAATATATTCTTCAGTATCGTGCCAGTAATCATGATGATACAAATAGTACTTGCATCGATTAAGCTTATTTGAGGGAGATTGTAATTCTTCTAATCTTGGTAGCTGATTCTTAATTTGTATCAGAACTTGAGTTTTAGGAGCATTAAGAGGGGCATAGTTGTGGAACCTTCTGGGGGGAGAACTTCTTTGCACCCTTCTGTTAGAGCTTCTTTGATGATGAGCTCGAGGAGGAGTTCAGGCTCGCTTGCGCTCGAGGAGAGTCTGTGAGCACAGCCAAACTTCATTCGGCCCTCCATCAGCGGTGGGTCTATTAGACTCACCCATCCGCCACTTTTCTATGGCTTTCTCGTCCTTCAACTTGAAAGCTTTTTCTGCTCGAGCATATCCTTCAGCTCGAGCTAGTAGATTAGCAAAGTTCCTAGGATACTTCTTCTTTAGGAAGAATAATAAATCATTCTTCTGAAGGCCGTCCTTGAGTGTGGCCATTACAATAGACTGGTCTAAGTTCCGGACCTCCAATGCAGCAGCATTAAACTGAATGACATAAATCTAGATAGATTCCTCCTTCTTCTGCTTAATATTCATCAGAGAATCCAAACCTCGATGTGGATGTCGGCTGCTGATGAAGTGAGCTACAAACTGATAGCTCATTTGATCAAAAAAAAAGATGGTATCTGACTTAAGTGCTGAGTATCAGTTTCTTGCTGCTCCTTTTAAGGTAGACGAGAAAGCTCGGCATAAGATGGCATCTGGTGCACCATGGAGTAGCATCATGATTTGGAAGGCCTTCAGGTCATCGACTAGATTAGAGGTTCCGTCGTAGCTTTCAAATTGGGGAAGCTTGAAGTTTGGCAGAATGGGCTCTTGCATAATTTGGGGAGAGAAAGGGGGATCGATGCAGACGTCGTCATGGTGAGCCGAGGTAATGTGGTGGAGTTTCTCAATCCATCGATCCATCTTCCATAGTTTCTGATCGAGGATGTCATCTTGATCATAGATCTTGGAAGGCTTCTGACTGTAGATGGGGAAGGTCTCTTTCATAGAAGAATCATGATCCAAACAAGGATCCTCTGGTCTCTGTTTTCTCTTTCCAAGGACGACGGGTATGCTAGCCTAAGTGCTCCTCCATAGGATTAGTTTCTGACATCTCGATGGTGGATTTTCTAGCAAAACCACCATCGAGGGCTACCGCATGGCCTGCATCATTTTGGTGAGGCTCTGAACCTGCTGCATCAATAAGTTAAATTGCTCTGGATCTACCATGGCCGTCAGTGGAGGAGAAGGTTGAAGCACTAATGATGGAGCAGGAATGGATGGATCTAGCTTAGATATGGTGGCAGAAGTAGTAGATCTTTGGGTAGTCACCTTCTTTGGAGGCATTTCTTGGGATTAAGAGAGAGGATGGAAATGAACCTTAAAGAAGAAGATCCATAGGATCGACTGAGCACTCCTTTAAGAATAAGGGTACCTCAGGAACAGAGGGCCCTTCCTCTAGCGCCAATCCTATTGGTGCAGAATCTAGTTGATGCCGGATCGAGCTGGAGTTGAGGAAGAAGAGGTCGCCACTGGTGAACTGCAAAATAAAGTTCCATCCGGAGTCGGTGGTGGCGGCTCCGGCAGGACCCTCCGACGATCAAGTCAGCTCTTCTGGCCAATAGAAATGGAGTACTTAGGAAAGAATTTAGCAGAGTTCTAGGAAGGAGAAGAGAGCTTAGAGAAAATGTATCTGAAAGATCTCTTTTTATAGATGGAGCCTATAACAGACTGATAGTGATAGCCATAACCGTCTAGTAGTGGGCTACTTAGAGCGATGTGAAATTTATTACAGAGAGAGGTATCATCCATAGCAGACTGATAATGACAGTCATAATCATTTGGTAGTGGAGTTGCCTGTAGCAGACTAATAATGATAGCCGTAACTATCCGGTAGTGGGCCGCTTGGGGCCACACAGAGTTTGTTATGGAGAGAGGTGTCTATTATTGTGAACTGTCTGTTCGTTGAGATTTAATAGTCGAAGTTCAAAGGAAGTAGGCATTGGTTGGTGAAGAGCTTTGACATATATCAATTCTAGAGAAGTTCGGACTTCTAAAGAAAATACGGCTAGAGGGGATCATCCGAAAGGAATACTATTTGAAATCTAAAAGTAATCCATTGGAGAAATCCAGATAGAGTTCGACTGATGAAGAAGTCCAGAAGAAATCCGACTGATGGAGAAGATCGAGATGGAGAAGATCGGATGGAGTTTGACTGATGGAAAAGTCCAGAAGGAGTCCGACTGATGGAGAATTTTGGCTGAAGAAGAAGTCTGAGAGAAGTTTAGTTGAAGAAGAAGTCCGAAAGGAGTTCGACCGTTGAGAAAGTTCGAGAGGGGTTCGGCCACTGGAGGAGTCCGAGAGAGGTTCGACCGTTGGAGGAGTTGGGCTGCTGAAGAAGTCTGGGAGGGGTTTGGCTGCTGGAGGAAAAATTTTCGATCGAAGCTCTTTCATCGCCGTCGGTTATATTAGGCTAGAATCGGACTGGACTTTAGCGAGAGTGGAGTTTATCCCCAACAAAATAATTATTGATGATGTGATGTAAGAAAGACCTAAAGTTTACCAATCATCACCCATCTTAGTTCATTTCCAAGGCATCCATTCAAAGAATTTTCCTCTTTTTATCTCATTGGATCCTTGGTATACCTACAAAATTAGTTTACAATTTTTGGTACCCAAGCTTTCTTGGGTTTATTGGAGTTAACAATTGAGAAGAAAGAATTGCAAAATTGGGAGAAGAGAGAAAGGAGATGAACTTGACTTAGGTTACTCCTTTAAGAACAGAGCTCACGCCGACCCCTTCGCTTCTAAGCACCAATTTGTTGGTGCAAAAATGATGCTGACACCAAAGTTAGCGTAGAGTTGGTGAAGATGGAAGTATCGCCGACAAGGCCTATCGAAGAATAAAACTCCAATAGAGAAGTGATGGCTTCAGCAGGATCCTTCGATAGCAAGTTAAGTTCTTCGAATCAACAAGAATGGAGTACTACAAGGAGAGATTATGAACAGAGAAGAGAGCTTAAGAGAAAAACTGTATCTTGAAGGATCCCTTATATAGGCAAAGTCTGTAAAGAATGAAAATGACAGCTATATAGAATGTTAGTGGGACTCCGCTCGAGGAAACATGAAGGTTTGTTAATGGAGAGATGGGCTATCTTTTGTCGTGACTTGCAGGCAGTTAGATTTCATTTGTTAGAGTTCAGGATGTAGCTTCTATATTTTATTAGTAGGACTGCATGTTGGGGATGAAGAACTTGGAAGCTTGGTGGGCCAAACTGAAGATCAACTATATGTGTAGTAGAATGGCGGATCAGGCACTTGGTTGAAGATCCATTTGGTTGCTATTTTTAATTAGCTTTGAGAAGTTCGCGTTCTAGACTTCAAGGAGTTCATCCATCTTCTAACAGTTGGCCAGAGAATTTGATGGGACTTCTCAGGCTCGAGGCCATAGGAGAAGAATGTTGAACTTGTCAGATTGCTCTAAGGAGCTCGAGCCAGGTGATAGGATATGTCGAGGAGAAACTCGACCTGGGCGAGGTCCTTGCTGCAAAATTAATATGATGTATGATCAAAGAAATTCAGAACCGTGCACAAAGGATTCGTTACCATAGATGATACATCAGTAAATATTTAAGGTTTCAACCGCTTTGTAACGGGACTCTTTCTTATCATCCAAGGACGGAGTCGATTATCATGGCCCTTTGTAATTCAAGTTTGGCTAGTAAAGGAATCGTCATGGCCCTAAAGGAGTTTGGCAATTAGCTGAGAAAAGGAAGAATGTCGTTCTATTAAGACAAGTTTCGTCCAGACATAGCGCACGGCTTGTAAAGTGTAAACCCTCTTAGAGCTAAATCAAGTTCAATTGAAGTTCAAGCTACAACTGTAGGCCAAGACTGAAATGAGAATCGTATCCAAGTTTGGTCATCCCCTGATTGGAGTTTACGAGGCTCAGGATTGTTTTTATACCCCAATAGTGGGTATATAGTCCAGCGCAATAGGGTGTAGCTTATATTTATGTTCATTGCTCTCCATGTGTGATGCCTCTGCTTTATCTAATTAAACATCTATTAATAGGTGACGAGTGTTACTTGGATATAGCTAGTGTACACCTTTTTTTTTATTAAATATGGATACACTAAAATATACACAAATCAAAATTCATGAAAGTTACCAAAAAAGCATGGGAATAAAATAGATTAACTATCAAATAAATAAAACATGGGCATATAATCAACTTTTAAATATTACTGTTCTAATGTCCAATTTCAAAATATAGATCACTTGCTAATAATAAATAAAGAAGTAGAAATGATGCGTTGATAACCCTTAATTTAAAACATGTTTTATAACATGTGAATAATATATGAAGACTGGGTAGCTTTCAAAGAGATGAAAAAATTATAAATAAGAAATAATCTTCCAATCATTAATTAAAAAGAACTAAACATATAGTGGTTTTCTCAAAAAATTATCCAACTAACTCTTTTAGTTTCATTAAAATTCAAAGAAAAAGATCATATACCAATCAAATCTCAAATTTTTGAAATATAAAAAAAATAAATACTAGAACTTAAAATATAGAATAAATAAGTTTCAACGTGATCTCATATAACTTTATGCATTAAAGTTTAAGCTCATTTTTGCTATAGACCAAAAAAGGAAAAAATAAACGTGAATTGAATGACACCAAAATAGTTAACTTGAAGCCATCAGCAAGATCATCCATAATCTTTCTTAGCACCATCCAGTTATATTCCTGGCTTGAATCTGCAAAAGAAGAAAAAACATATATATATAATATATATATATATATATATATATATATATACTATATTATTTTTAGAGCTTAAGTAACGTATTAAAAATCGGTATGTATATAGACGCAATACTTAATTCTTTCCACCAACAAGCAGTGCCCATAGATGTTCAATTAAACTCAACTTTTGTTCCTTTTTACAAAGCAATGAAGCATCAGACTCAAATGCATAAAGAAACAGAAAGTCTCACAAAACACATCTTCCAAACTCTTGCCCCTAAAAGATAAATATTTGTGGTTAAATAAGAATCTAAAGTATAGACAGTAACAACCTCAATATTTTTATTTTAGATTAAAAATTTTATTGAAGCTGATATAGCAATCTTTAGCATTATTGAACTTTATGAAATATTAAAAATTAGATTTAAATTAATAATTTTAGATTTACAATTTAGAATTAATTATTTCGTTGTTTTGCTTTATAATAGCATGATTAGACATCTTTCATGCTTGTGGGGAGAGTTTCTTAATGAGTATGCAAGTGTTGCGCCATGACCCTTGGCTCGCGATCTTAGTTCGAGGGCAATGACAAGGTTTGATTTCTTTTATTTAAGCCTTAGTTTTTTTCGGATGTGAATATGATACTCATGTATGTGAGGATGTGATGAGTATGATGATTAATACTTGCTTTTATATGTAAATGATATGCTTATTTGCAAGCAGGAGTGCTGAACTGGTGAGTGAGCTGAAATAGACTGTCCAGTCGAGTGTTGAAATGAAGGACTTTGGAATCACCAGGAGGATTCTTGGCATGAGATTTTGTAGAGATGAAGCAAAAGTATTTCTCTCCACTTGTCATAGGGAGATAAAACATTTAGAAGGTGTTGGAGAAGTTTTGCGGAATGGACAAGGCCAAACCCGATTGGAACATCTTGGCAAGCCACATGTCCTTTCAAAGCAGCAATGCCCCAAATCGAAAGAAAGGAAACGAGTACATGAAGAAGAGTTTTCATATGCCAGGTCCTGGACAGCATGAATGATGCTAATGGTATGTTATAGCCGACATAGCATATATAGTGAGCTAGTGAGCAGGTACACAGCTAACCTTGTAAAAGGAGCATTGGCAGGCATTAAAGGGATCTTGCCATATTTCACTTGCACTTGAAGGCTTGATCATATTTTTAGGCAGCAAGAATGGATCTAGGAGTAACCTCAATGTCTCCAAGTGAGTTTTTTAGGTCATTGGAAGGGTTTAGTTGTGTTAACTTTGCAGTGATTTTGGATTACGCAGGAGGTCTAACTGATAAGGATTGATTTAGCATGTATAGTGGGAACTATTTTCTTGGAGATCAACCTTTCTATCTTACGGCTATTTGTCGCGTAGTTGAGGTTGAAGTATAATCAGGGGTTATTAAGGCTATTCAAGGAGGCTCTTTGCTAAAGAGACTCATATAAGAGATGGGGTTAGAGAGAGTAACTAGTGGTAACTGCATAAGCGATAGTTAAGACAGTGCTTTACACTTAGTCTAGAACCTAGTCCAGTCATACTTGAAACGACAAGCAGTATAGAAGTGAGATACCACAGGATCATAGAATTGATGAAGAAGGTGAGTTATTACTGGTGAACGGTTCATATAAGAGGAGAACCAGGCTAATTTCTGATAAGGCTCTTCCGCATATTTTCCTTTCATGTGTGACACTAATGGGGTCTGAAGAACTTATGTGATTTTGGCGCGCAGCTGAAGCACCACATAGAGATTGTAGATACCTAGTGGTGGTGCTCTCTAACACTTAATTGGCTAAGGGAAAGGCCAAAGATTTATTGATCGTTTAGTATTCATGGGGCGTTCGGGCTGTTTTAGGCTGAGGTGGAGGCGTCAGCCTTCGCACAATCTTCCGAAGTCTAAAGTGCTTTAGGCCTTTAAGGGTTAAGCATCCAGGTAATATTAGCCTTGAGAGGCTAACTCATCATTGGGCTATGGATTGAGTTGCCAGGTGAGTGAAGTGCACATAAGTCAAAGGTGGTAATTGGGCTTGGATGGTGCAATCATGTTGGGGGTTAGCCTAGGGGAGTTTTGGATTTGGGTCCATGTCGACCAAGTGTATATATATACATCATGTAATTGGTTGATGGTTTAATGAATTAATTGAAACTCTTTGCTCCCTGAAATCATCCTCTCTCCTCTCTCTCTCTCCTAATCCGATTCTGTTCATCGTCCTACCCCTCGCTCCTCCCAAAAAGCCTAGCCAGTGCCTATAGCAAGGAGGGCAAGGAAACTCCTTGCCGGCCTTATCCATCTCTCCTAGTTTGACTAGGAGAGAGATCCATATTCCAAATCCCTTTTGTTCTAAGGACTTGGATGTCCCAAACCAACCTTTTGTTGCCCAGTGGTGCGCAACCAAAGAGGGGGGGGGGGGGGGGGGGGGGTGAAATTGAGTTCTTATAAAATATTAGTCAAAATTAAACTCTAAATAGTATGTGCAATAAATTAAAACTAACTCAGTATTGAGTAGTGCATGCAATAATAGCAAGTTCAAGAATTAAAACTACGCCTCACAGAATTGATGTAAGGTACATAAAACATTACAAAAATTTATAGTAGTTTTGGTGACCCGCACTCTACATTTACTCTCCAAGCTTTTCTAATGAATTTTTACTATAATCCAGATTGACGGTATATTTATTTTTTAACTTGGGATCACAAACAAACTAAGTTGAATTTTGGTGCGGCTCCACTAACACAAAATACTATATCCGATAGTTTTTTCAAATCATATTAATCTGTTGATTTTATGGGCTCACCAACCAAACCTATACAACATCCAAATTATTCACTTGGACCAAGCCAGTACCCCAAGTTCTTCTCCAAAGAAAACTTATAAGAAAACAAAATACAATTACAAAGTTTCAGCAAAAATAAGAAATAAAAATTAGACTCTTGAACTTAAAGAATTTGCTATTTGGATTTAACTCAAATGAAGCTTCAACTTCTCTTCTTGATGCTTAGAAGGATGTAGAAGATGATGGAAGATAAATTGTGCTTGAAATTCCTCTTGATTTAGAAGTCTGGATTCCTCTCTAATTCTATCTATTTTCATGAATTTCATATTTCCTCAAGAAAGAATTATATTCTTCTTGATCAATCCAACTTCGCTTGTTTCTCAATTGAATCTTAGCTTTTGATATGCATGGGGCTTGAGAAAGAATTTTGGCTGTTGTGAAGGCTGAAATGCCGTTGGAAGTGAAAACTAGATCATTGTAAAATGTGCAGAAAATAGCAGATTACAGTCACTGGGCACTCAGTTTTTGAGACTGGGTCGGCTAATCCAAACTAGGTCGGCTTAGTGTTCCAGCTGAGTCGGCTCAGTCCCTCAGTGATCCAAATTCTGCTTCTAATCTTTTGCATCTCTGAGACTGAGACGAAACCTTTTTGATTGGGTCCTGTCTATTATCACTGGATAGCATTCAGTTTAAAACTAGTCGGCATCAGGCTCCCTGGATTCATGAAATACTTTGCTTTAGTTTCTTTCTGTCTTTTCTCAATTGGAGACTAGTCCATTCTCAAATTCAAGACTTGATCGCTCCAGTTTACGTGTCTATCATGCCAAAGACTATTTTCATTCCTTTTCTCTCTAAATTAATTTTATAGAACTAGACTTATCTTTTTGTGACTTGATTTATCACATTAAATACAGAAATACTTAAAAATTTTGAGCCTTTTAGTTACAAATAACATTCTAACACACATTAGTAATTAAATCTTAACTCATACTTTTATTATCAATCCAACAATCAAATCTAGGATCAACAATCTTCCTAATTTTTTATGATAAACAAAACTTTGAGTATATGTGCAATAAAATAATGAATTATTTTTCAATGCATTTTGCACAATAGTGTATCGAATGAATGTATAGGATTAAGCATATGAATATAATTCATTTCATGAATATTCTCAATTAGTCTTTTTGGTTCATTGCACAATATTATATATCATAAAAATAATATTTCAATTCCAAATCAATAAGTATAATATTTCAAGCATGCATTAAATGAGCATCTTAAAATTAATTTATTAAGCATATACCACTTTCTGCTTTCTTTTTTTGACAGGCATCAAAAAGATTGAATTAAAAATCATCAAAACAATCCAATAATATATAAATGTTTAAATAAGAGACATATCAAATTTTGAAAATTAATTTAAATAAATCTTCTTTTTTCTGTTGAAAAAATTATTTTTTGATTTAAACATACTTAAAACTTTTCTTTCTTTTTTGGAAAATTGGGCTTTGAACTCAATATCAAAGGCCTTCTCCCTCTTTGAATGAACATGATTTTTAATCAGACTTTTAAATAAGTACTTATAAGATTTAAGAGGAATAGACTTTTCAAAAATATTAGAATACAAAATCAGCTAATATATACTTTAATATTCAATTTTTCTTTTCTAAAAATTTTGATTAATTAATTGAAAGATATTTCGAGTTTATGTATCAAGCAAGCACAAAACGATAATATCAAGAATAATGAATAGTCATATTTTAAATTCATTGCTTGTGAGTAAAACAATTATTTCATACAATATCATAAGAAATTTTTACAATGCTCATCAGGGAAATTTTAGTATCAAATTTGAATTTTCAAATTAATTTTAGAATTAAGTTTAGAATTTTTATTTTTAAGGAAAGGAATATGCCTATAAAATTTAGTTTTTAACTCATCTTTGGCGCAAGAATGATGTCAAATCAAGTTTAAAAGGTTTGCACATAAATTTTCATATTTTTTATTAAAATGAGTTCAAAATTAGAAGAAATGTATGAAATCAAATTATTTAGAGGTAAGATATTTTTAAATTTAATTTAACTCTATTTATCATAAAAATGAATTGGCAACAATCAAATAAATTAATAAAATAAGCTCATGAAAGCTTAAATTGAAAGATAAGTGATTGAGAAATTAAGTTATATTTAATTTATTCTTAACTTAAAATCAATTATTTTTTAATTAAGTCAATTAGAAAATCTCTCCTCCTTATTTCTCAATATTTTAGCTGAATAATTACTATGCAACTTTCTTCCTTTTTTAGTTCAAAAAGAGCATATTTTAAACTTTAACAATTATTTTTTTAACTGCCCTTTTTTTCTTTCAAGTTGTGGTCTATTTAATTAATTAATATTTATCTTTAATTGTTAGCAAATTAGTTAACCTAAATCATCCTTAATGAATTCTCTCCTTCTTTTGCAAATAAAATTATTTAAAATTCAAAAGTATATAGCATGTAATTAAAGTTGAACTAAGCATTATTTATTTAAAATATCAATCAAATAAATAAGTAATGTCAAATTAAGGAGAATCTAGATCATGATCCTATGGATTTTGGTTTAACTAGAAAATTTTTAAATCCTTTAAGATAAACTAAGAATGCACATGCAATTAATATTCAAGCACTTGATTTTGGTTAATCGAATGTTTATCTTCAAAGTTACTTATTAGCAAAATTTAAGAAGAATTTGATAATTAAACATCTTATAAGGAATATCAAAAAGTTAATTTTTTCTTAATAGATTTAGCAATTAAATATCATGCCTATAAGCATTTTTAATTCAAAATTTATTAATTATAAAATTGCATATGGAGAGACTTAAAAATATCATGCTAATATTCAAAATAACCATCATATCATAGCAAATGATAATATAAGGAAAGCATATTGGTCGTTAAAAATTCAAGATATTCAAATCAATGGAATAAATTTCCATTGTGCAAAGATCCAATCAAATCATACTGATCAAAACATGAAAAGAAATTTTCTATGCATAACATTACAAATTAATTAAGTTAATACATTCAATGAAAACAATGTTTGTTGCAGAATCAGGTTGATGTCGGATGAGCCTGGGGTTGAGGAAGAAGAGGTCACCTAGCGATGGACGCTACAAATAAGTTCATCTAGAGTCGCGTTGAGATGGTGGCCTAACGGATCTCCGATGATCAGGTCAGCTCTTCTAGCCAAGAAATGGATGCTAAGAAAAGAAATTTTATAACAGAGCTTGTAATGACTGATAGTGACACATAACTGGTCCGATAGTGGGTGGTTCGAAATATGTAGATTAATTAATGGAGAGAAGGTGTCGCCATAGCAGATATAATGACCAAGCTAGTAACCTTCTGGTAAATTTGGGGGGTCACTCTCAGCAAGACTGATAATTGATAGCCATAAATCCGGTAAGTCAGGGCCCTCGAGGGTCACATGGAGTGTTACGAAGAGAGGTTAATCTCGTTTGTCCGTAAAGTATCCCATTCGTTTGAGCATTTAATAGTACAAGATTTTGAAGAAAGTAGGAATTTGGTTGGTGAAGAACTTTGACATATGTCAGATTAGAGAATTTTCGGAATTGCAAAAATCGACTAAAGAGATCACCAGAGGAATATCTATGAAATCTAAAGTAATCCAACGAAGGAATCTGGATAGAGTTTCGACTGATGAAGAAGTTCTAGAAGGAGACCTCCGCTGATGGAGAAGATCGAAGGAGTCCGACTGTATGAAAAAGTCCAGAAAGGCAAGTTTTGGTAAGATGGAGAAGTTTTGGCTGAAGGAGAAGTCTGAGAGAAAGTTCAGTTGAATGAGAAGTCCCATTAAGGAGTTCGACCCTGGAGGAGTCGAGAAGGTTCGGCCGCTGGAGAGTTTCGAGAGGGGTCTCGGGCCATAGTGGAGGAGTTTCGACTGCTGAAGAAGTCTGGGAGGGTACATTTTGGTCGCTGGAGGGAAGAATTTTTAAATCGAAGCTCTTTTCTTGCCATCGATTACATTATGCTAAGCTCAGATTGAACTTTGGCCGGGAAGTGGGGTTTATCCGCAACACTAGTCCCTACTTTTAAGTTCGAAATTCAAAGGAAGGGAGTATAAAAAGATGATAGCAAAGTTTTTTTTTGGGCTTTGCACCATTGAGGTGGAAGCTCAGGAGAGATCTTATCTTCCTGTTTGAAGTTGAAGCTCGAAGAATGATCTTATCTTCCGGTTGAAGTTAAAAGCTCAGAAGAAAGATCTTTATCTTCTAGGGCTTGAGCAGAGGATCTTATCTTCTTTGAGTTGAAGCTATGGGGGAGATTTATTCGCAGTCGAGGTTGAAAGCCTAATGGAGATCTTTGCTTCAGCCGGGTTAAGGAGATCCTATCCTTCTATTGAAAGTTGAAGCTGGGAAAGATCCTTAATTCCAACCAAGGTTAAACTCGAAGGAGATCTTATCTCTAGTTTGAGGTTGAGAGATTATATCTTTATTGAAGTTGAAGCTCAGGGGAGAGATCTTATCTTCTTTTGAAGTTGGAAGCTCGAGGAGATCTTATCTCCCAGTCGAGGTGAAGCGCCAAGGGAGATCTTATCTTAAGCCAGGTGAAGAATCTATTCCTATTGAAGTTGAAGTCAGAAGAGATTCTTATCTCCAACGAGGTTGAAGTCTGGGGGAGATCTTAATCTCCAGCTGAGTTTGAAGGAGATCTAGTCTCCTATAAGTTGAAGCTCGGAGAGATCTTATCTCCAAACCAAGGTTGAAGGAGATTCTATCTTTACGAGGTTGAAGCTTGGGGAGATCTTATCTCCATTGAGGTTGAAGCTTTGGAGAAGATATCTCCCATTAAGTTTGAAGCTCGGAAGAGACTTGTTGAAGCTCAGGAGAAGATTTATCTCCATTAGGTTGAGAGGAGATCTTATCTTTTTTTGAAGTTGAAGTTTGAGAGAGATCCTTATCTTCTCTGGAGGTTGAGAGAGTTTATCTTCTTTTGAAGTTAAAGCTTGGAGAAGATGCTTATTTCTTGAGATTGAGACCCGGAGGAGACGCTTATTCCAATCAAGGTTGAAGGAGATCCTATCATCCTATTGAAAGTGAAGTCGAGAGGAGATTTTATCTTCGCAAATCGAGTAATTGAAAGGAGAGATTCCTATCTCCTATGAAGTTGGAAGCCGGAAAGATCTAGTTGGTCGGAGGGATTCTTATCATCTTTGAAGTTGAAAGCTTAGGGGTGATTATTCTCCAACCGAGGTTGAAGCTGGGGAAATCTTATCTCTAGCCAAAGGTTGAAAGGAGATCCTATCTTGCTTGAAGTTGAAGCTCAGAGAAGATCTTATCTCCAGCCTGTGGTGAAGAAAGAATCTCTCCCTATGAGGTTGAAGCTTGAAAGGAGTTTTATTCCCATTGAAGTTGAAGCTCGAGGGAGTTCTTAGTTAAAGCTCAGGAAGATTCTTATCTCTCATTGAGAAATTTGAGAGAGAGATTACTTGTTGATCTTCTTTGAAGTGAGCTCGGAGAGATCTTATACTCCCATTTGAGGGTTGAAACTCGGGGCCCTCTTTTCTCACACTCGTCTAAAATGACCAAGCCTCACGTTGCTCTTTAGGATGAGGTTCTCCTCCTATCCTATCATGGCAATGGGTGGCAAATGGACCATTTGATTGCTCATGTAGGAACGAGATTCTCCTCTTGTTTCTAACATGGCTACTTCTTGATTGCTTCTTATCTATCGTCATAATAAGTTTTGCACAAGAAACAATAATGTTGAGATGAATGAGCTTTAGTGAAGAAAATTACTGGTAGTTACCATTCTCAATTTTCTGAATCCAAGATCGTAGGAGCATTGTTCTTCCGAGCTCCTTCAAGGCAATAAGGCTCTTAGGCCGACAACCCTTCTTTTCAAATGGATCTTTTCAAATTTAGGCAAGCTTCTCCTGGCTCCTAGGCTGAAGAGATGACGGCATGCCAAGCATAAATCCTTCAAGAACATAGTGTTGATGATGTCGAGAGGTGCCGATCTTCCTTGTTGTTCCTTCTTCTTGGTGGTCTGACTACGAGATAATGCCTCCGATCGATCTTCTCTCTTGCTTCAGATCAGAGCGGACATGCATTGATGGAATCGATCCGCCGACTCACTGAGCGAGATCCTCCACTACTTTGGATTCATCTTGGATAGCTGAAATATTTCTTCAGTATCAGTGCCAGTTATACTGATTGATACAATCGACTGGCATCGCATTGAAGCTTTTTGAGGGAGATGTAATTTTCTAATGATTGGTAGCTGATGTTCTTTATTATTGTATCAGAACTTTTAGTTTTAGGAGCATTAAAGAGGGATAAGGTTTGTCAGGAACCTAGTCCTGGGGGAGAAACTGCTTGTGCACCCTTCTTGTTAGAGCTCTTTTGATGATGAGCCTCGAGGAGGCAGGTTCGGCTCGCTTGGCGGCATCACGCAGATAGGACACTTTCTGAATGAAATTAGCTTTAAGAAGCTTGTCAATTTCATCCATGATGGCCTTTTATCATTCTGGTGCAAAGCTACACTTCTTTTGCTTCATTGGCGAATGTTTAAGATCCATGGCTAAATGATGTTCCATTACTTCTGCATCAATCTTTGGCATATCCATAGGTACCCAGGCAAAGACATCGACATTCTTTCGTATGAAGATGATGAGTTGCTTCCTGACTCTCTCTTCTAGGTTAGAGCTGATTTGAATAGTATGATCTTTGTTTCCATCATTTAAAGATACTATAACAAGATCATCAATTGGTTTCCCTCACTCCATAGTTAGGTCATCTCGGGCATCAAGTCCATCTACTGGACAAGGATCTGCCTGCTTTTCTCTTTGCAAGGCAATGGTATAACAATGTCATGCCAATGCTTGATTTTCTCTGACTTCTCCGACCCCATGACTTGTTGAGAACTTCATCTTCAAGTGATAGATTGAAACTATGGTCCTAAGTGCATTCAAATCAGGTCGGCTAAGAATTGGATTATAAGTTGAAGGAGCCCTTACTACTAAGAAGTCAACTTGGGCCTTGGACTGTTTTGGATACCGACCTACCACAACAGATAAAGTTATTATTTTTTCAACTGACATTGCATCATTGATGAATCCTACTAATGGAAAACTTATTAGTCCCATGTGATCATCGGATATAGATATTTTAAAGAATGCATCATAAAACAAAATATCTACAGAGCTTTCATTATCAATCAAAATATGGCATACATCATAATCAGCAATATTTAAAGTAACTACAACCACATTATTATGCAAAAAATGGATATCCTATGCATCTTGTTGGGTGAAAGTGATGGACTCCTTAGTCTCCTGCTTCTTTGCAGGTTCTATGAATCCACTAGCTTCTCCCTACCGATGTCTCTCAGCAATGGTATTGATAATTTCAAGTAGGGTACGATCTCCTTATGGCTCATCCCTCTAGGGTGGTTCAGGTTGTGGCAAAGCTCTTGGCCGATCTTTCCTTCTTTTCGATCGATGTCAGAGGAATCGGTCCAGATGGCTTCTTCTGATTAGCTCCATAATCTGGTCTTGGAGCTAGATGCATTCTTCTATATCATGATCATAGTCACGATGGTAGAGACAGTACTTATTGGGATTGCATTTGGATGGATGAGTCTTCATTCTCTTCGGTCTCAATAGCTATTCCTTTATTTCCATCAGTACTTGAGTCTTGGGAGCATTCAAAGGAGCATAGTTATGGAACCATCGGAGAGGAGATTTTTGCCATGCCCTCTGATCAGGGCTTCTCTATCAGCAAGCTCGTTGAGGAGTTTGAGCTCTTCTACACTCAGGTGGGGTTCTAGAGCCTGGTCGAGCTTCACTCGACTTCTCAATGATTGCGGGCCTACTAGATTCACCCATCTGCCGCTCTCTCCTGGCCTCTTCATCTTTCAATTTGAAGGCCTTTTTCGCTCATGCGTAGTCTTCAGTCGGGGCCAACATGTCGGCAAAATTCTGAAGGTACTTCTTCTCTAAAGAGAAGAGAAGTTCATTCTTCTAGAGGCCGCCCTTCAGTACGGCCATAGCAACATATTAGTCTAAGTTCCGGACCTCCAGGACAACAGTATTGAAGTGGTTGATATAAGCTTAGATGGACTCTCTTTTCTTTTGTTGATATTGACGAGGAAGTCCAAACCTCATCTTTGATGCCAGCTGCTGATAAAATGAGTCCCAAACTGGTGGCTCAGCTGATCAAAAGAAAAGATGCTATCCAGTTTGAGGCTCGAGTATCAGTTTCTTGCTGCTCCCTTCAAGATGGAGGAAAAAGCTCGACATAAAATGGCATCAGGCATGCCATGGAGCAGCATCATAGTTCTGAAAGCTTTGAGATGGTCGACTAGGTCAGTGGTCCTGTCATAACTTTCAAACTAGAAAAGTTTAAAGTTCGACGGGATGGGCTCCTACATGATGTGGGTAGAGAAAGGAGGGTCGATGCAGATATCATCATGGCGAGTGGGGGCAATGTGGTGGAGTTCATCGATCCATCAATTCATTTTCTAAAGCTTCTGATCGAGAATTTCATCTTAATCATGGATCTCAAAGCATGGTTGGTTGGAAGAGGGTAATAATTTCCTAGGAGTGGAATCATGATCCGAATAGGGGCTCTCCACTCTTTGCTTTCCCTTTCTAAGGGTCACCAGTTGACTCACCCAGGTAGACTTCCTAGCATCGGATCTCGACATTCTAGCTAGGGTTTCTCTAATTGAACTGGTGCTGGAGGCTGCTGCATGGCTTGTACTGCTTCAATAAGATTCTTAACCTATTGCATCAGTAGGTTGAATTGCTTCAAATCCACCATAGCTGCTAGTGGAGATTGCGGTGCCGGCAATGAAGTTAGAATAGGTTGATCTGATTGGGATCTAGTAGTAGAGGCTGTGGATCATCGGATTAAAGTTCTCTTAGACAGCATCTTAGCAGATCACAAGAAGATTGAGAAGAAAGAATTGCAAAATTGGAGAAGAGAGAAAGAAGATGAACTTGACTAGGTACTCCTTTAAGAACAAGAGCTCAGCGACCCTTCCTCTAGCACCAATCCTGTTGGTGCAAAAATGATGCTGACACCAAAGTTAGCTAGAGTTGGTGAAGATGAGATCGCCGACAAGGCCTTCAAGATAAAATCCAAATAAGAAGTGGATGGCTTCAGCAGGATCCTTCGATAGCAAGTTAGTTCTTCGATCAACAAGAATGGAGTACTCAGGAGAATTATGAACAGAGAAGAGAGCTTAAGAGAAAACGTATCTTGAGGATCCCTTATATAGGCAAAGTCTGTAATAGAATGAAAATGACAGCTATAATAGAATGTTAGTGGATCGCTCGAACCACATGAAGTTTGTTATGGAGAGTGGGCTATCTTTTGTCGTGACTTGCAGGCAGTTAGATTTCATTTGTTAGAGTTCAGATGTAGCTTCTATATTTATTAGTAGGCTGCATGTTGGGATGAAGAACTGGAAGCTTGGTGGGCCAAACTTGGAGATCAACTTATGTGTAGTAGATGGCGGATCAGGCACTTGGTTGAGATCCATTGGTGCTATTTTTAATAGCTTTGAGAAGTTCGGTCTACTTCAAGGAGTTCATCCATCTTCAAAGTTGGCCAGAGATTGATGGGAGCTTTCAGGCTCGAGGCCAAGGAGAAGAATGTTGAACTTGTCAGATTCTCTAAAGGAGCTCGACCGGGATAGGATATGTCGAGAGAAACTCGACTGGGCGAGGTCCTTGCTGCAAAATTAATATGATGTATGCCATAAAGAAATTCGACCGCACAAGGATTCTACCATAGATGAAATCAGTAAATATTAAGGTTCAACCTTTGACGGGACTCTTCTATCATCAGGATCGGAGTCGATTATCATGCCCTTTGCTATTCAAGTTTGGCTAGAAGGAATTCGTCATGCCCTAAAGGAGTTTGGCAATTACTGAGAAAGGAAGAACTGTTTCTATTAAGAAGTTCGTCCAACATACACGGCTTGAAGGTAAACCCTCTTAGAGCTAAACTAGTTCAATTGAAGTTCAGCTACAACTGTAGCAAGACTGAATGAAATCGTATCAAGTTTGGTCATCCTATTGGATTTCGGCTAGGATTGTTTTATCCCCAATAGTGGGTATATCCAGCATGGGTGTAGCTTATATTTATGTTATTTCTTTCCATGTGTATCCTCTGCTTTATCTATTAAACATCTAACATAGGTGAGAGTGTATACTTGGATATAGACCTAGTGTACACCTTTTTTTTTATTAAATATGGATAACTAAATATACACAAATCAAAATTCATGAAAGTTACCAAAGCATGGGAATAAATAGATACTATCAATAATAAAACATGGGCATATAATCAACTTTTAAATATTACTGTTCTATCCAATTTCAAAATATAGATCACTTGTAATAATAAATAAAAATAGAAATGATGCGTTGATAACTTATTTAAACATGTTATACCATTGAATAATATATGAAGACTGGTAGCTTCAAAGAGATGAAAAAATTATAAATAAGAAATAATCTTCATCATTATATTAAAAAGAACTAAACATACATAGTGGTATTCTCAAAAAATTATCCCAACTACTCTTTTAGTTTCATTAAAATTCAAAGAAAAAGATCATATACCATCAAATTTTTGAATATAAAAAAAATAAATACTAGAACTTAAAATATAGAATAAATAAGTTTCAACTGATCTCCTATACTTTATGCATAAGTTTTAAGCTCATTTTTGCTATACCAAAAAAAGAATAAAATAAACTTGAATTGATGACACCAAATAGTTAACTTTGAAGCCATCAGCAAGATCATCCCTATCTTTCCTTAGCACCATCCATTATATTCCTGGCTTGAATCTGCAAAAGAAGAAAAACATATATATATATATATATATATATATATATATATATATATATATATTATTTTAGAGCTTAAGTAACTATTAAAAATGTATGTATATAGACGCATACTTAATCTTTCCACCAAACAATGCGAGTGCCCATAGCAGTTTCATTAAAGCTCAACTTTTGTCCTTTACAAGCAATGAAGCATCAGACTCAATTGCATAAGAAACAGAAATCTCACAAAACACATCTTCCAAACTCTTGCCCCTAAAAAGATAAATATTTGGTTAAATAAGAATCTAAGTATAGAAGTAAAACCTCAATATTTTTATTTTAGATTAAAAATTTTATTGAAGCTGATATAAGATCTTTTAAGCATTATTGAACTTTATGAAATATTAAAATTAGATTTTAATTAATTAAATTTTAGATTTAATTTATGATTAATTATTTCGTTGTTGCTTTATAATAGCATGATTAGACATCTTTCATGCTTGTGGGGAGAGTTTCTTATGAGTATGCAGTGGTTGCCATGACCCTTGGCTCGCGATCTTAGTTCGAGGGCATGACAAGGTTTGATTCTTTTATTTTAAGCCTTAGTTTTTTCGGATGTGAATATGATAGCTACATGTATGTGAAGGATGTGGATGAGTATGATGTATTATACTTGCTTTTATATGTAGATGATATGCTTATTGCAAGCAGGAGTGCTGATACTGTGAGTGAGCTGAAATTAGCACTGTCAGTCGAGTTTGAAATGAAGGACTTGGATCCAACCAGGAGGATTCTTGGCATGAGATTTTGTAGAGATAGAAGCAAAAGTATTCTCCACTTGTCATAGGGAGGATACATTTAGAAGGTGTTGGAGAAGTTTGGGATGGACAAGGCCAAACCGATTGGAACATCTTTGGCAAGCCACATGTCTCTTTCAAAGCAGCAATGCCCCCAAACAAAGAAAGAGAAAGAGTACATGAAGAGAGTTTCATATGCCAGTGTCCTGGACAGCATGATGTATGCTATGGTATGTTATAGGCCCGACATAGCATATATAGTGAGCTAGGTGAGCAGGTACACAGCTAACCTTGTAAAGGAGCATTGGCAGGCATTAAAGTGGATCTTGCCATATCTTCAATGAACTTGAAGGCTTGATCTAATTTTTAGGCAGCAAGATGGATCTAGGAGTAACTCCAATGTCTCAAGTGAGTTTTTAGGTCCATTGGAAGGGTTTGTTGATGTTAACTTTGCAGGTGATTTGGATACCAGGAGGTCTACTATAGGATATGATTTAAGCATGTATAGTGGGACTATTTCTTGGAGATCAACCTTTCAATCTATCACGGCTTTGTCCACCATTGAGGTTGAGTATATAGGGATTATTAAGGCTATCAAGGAGGCTCTTTGGCTAAAGAGACTCATATAAGAGATGGGGTTAGAGCAGAGTATAGTGGTACTGCATAGCGATAGTTAGAGTGCTTTACACTTAGTCTAGAACCTAGTCCATCATACTTGAACGAAGCATATAGAAGTGAGATACCACAGGATCATAGAATTGATGAAGAAGGTGAGTTATTACTGGTGAAGGTTCATATAAAGGAGAACCAGGCTAATTCTCTGATGAAGGCTCTTCCGCACAATAGTTTTCTTTCATGTGTGACACTAATGGGTCTGAAGAACTATGCTGATTTTGCTGCAGCTTGAAGCACCAACATAGAGATTGTAGAACCTAGTGTGGTGCTTCTAAACCTTAATTGGCTAAGGGAAAGGCCAAGATTTATGATCGATTTAGTATTCATGGGGGTTCTAGGGCTGTTTAGGCTCTAGGGTGGAGGCTGTCAGCCTTCACAATCTCGAAGTCTAGTGTTTAGGCCTTTAAGGGTCTTAAGATCCAGGTAATTTAGGCCTTGAGAGGCTAACTCATCATTGGGCTAGGATTGAGTCCAAGGTGAGTGAGTGCACATAAGTCAAAGGTGTAATTGGGCTTGGATGAGTGCAATCATGTTGGGTTAGCCTAGGGGAGTTTTGGATTTGGGTCATGTCGACCAAGTGTATATATATACATCATGTAATTGGTTTGATGGTTAATGAATTAATTGAAACTCTTTTCTCCCTGAAATCATCTCTCTCCTCTCTCTCTCTCTCTCTCTCTTTCACGTCCTACCTCTCTCCCAAAAGCCCTAGCCACTGCCTATAGCAAGGAGCAAGGAAACTCCTTGCCGCCCCTTATCATCTTCTCCTAGTTTGACTAGGAGAAGATCCTATCTCCAAATCCCTTTTGTTCTAGGACTTTGGGATGCCCAAACCACCTTTTGTTGCCCAGTGGTAGCAACCAAAGAGGGGGGGGGGGGGGGGTGAATTGAGTTCTTATAAAATTTTAGTCAAATTAAACTCTAAATAAGTATGTGCAATAAATTAAACTAACTCAAGTATTAGTGAAGTGCATGCAATATAGCAATTCAAGAATTAAAACTACGCTCACAAGAATTGAATGTAAGGTACAATACAAACATACAAAAAATTTATAGTAGTTTGGTGCAACCCGCACCTACATTTACTCTCCAAGCTTTCTAATGAATTTTTACTATAATCCAAGATTACGGTATATTTATTTTAACTTGGGATCACAAACAAACCTAGTTGATTTTGGTGGGCTCACTAACCAAAATACTATACCGATAGTTTTTTCAAAATCACTATTAATCTAGTTGATTTTATGGGCTCACCAACCACAACCTATACACCATCCAATTATCGACTTGGACCAGCCTATACCCCCAAGTTTCTTTCTCCCAAAGAAACTTATAAAGAAAACAAAAATACAATTACAAGTTTCAGCATAAAATAGAAAAAAATAAAAATTAGAACTCTTTGAAACTTAAAGAATTTGCTATTGGATTACTCAAATGATGCTTCAACTTCTCTTCTTGATGCTTGAGAGGATGTAGAAGATGATGGAGATAAATTTGCTTGAAATTCCTCTGATTTAGAAGCTTGATTCCTCTCTATTCTATCTATTTTCAATGATATTCAATATTTTCTCCAAGAAAAGATTATTTCTCTTTCAAATCCACTTCGCTTGTTTTTCAATTGAATCTCTAGCCTTTTATATGCATGAAAGTGCCTTGAGAAAGAATTTTGGCTGTTGGAAGGGCTGAAATAGCCGTTGGAGTGAAAAACTAGTCATTTAAAATAGTGCAGAAAACTAGCAGTTACAGTCACTGGGCCAACTCAGTTTTTGACTGGGTCGGCTTAGTCCAAACTAGGTCGGCTTAGTTTTCAGCTGAGTCGGCTCAGTCTCAGTGATCCCAAAATTTCTGCTTCTATCTTTTGCTATCTTCTGAGACTGAGACGACTACCTTTTTGATTGGGTCTGTCTAGTTATCACTGGATCAGCTCAGTTAAAAACTAAGTCGGCTCAGGCTCCTGGATCATGAAAAATCTTGCTTTATGTTTCTTTCTGTCTTTTGCTTCCATTGAGACTAGGTCATCTCAATTTCAGACTTGATCGGCCCAGTTTACGTGCTATGCATGCCAAAGACTATTTTCATCCTTTTTCTCTAAATTAATTTATAGACTAGACTTATCTTTTTGACTTGATTTTATCCACATTAAAATATCAGAAAATACTTAAAAAATTTATGAGCCTTTTAGATTTACAACTATACATTCTAACAAACAACATTAGTAATTTAACAATCTATACTCAAATACTTTTATTATCATCAAAATCAATCTAGGATCAACAATCTTCCTATTTTTTATGATAACAAAACTTTGAGTATATGTGCAATAAAAATAGATAATTATTTCAATGCATTTTGCCAATATGTATCATGAAGTATAGATTAAGCATATGAATAATCATTTCATGAATATTCTCAATTAGTCTTTTGGTTCATTGCACATATTTTTCATATACTCATATCAAAATAATATTTCAATTCAAATCAATAAGTATTAATATTTCAAGCATCAAATTAATGAGCATCTTAATAATTAATTTATTAAGCATATACTCAACATTTCTCTTTCTTTTTTTGACAGCATCAAAAAGATTGAATAAAAATCATCAAAATCAATAATATATAAGAATGTATCAAAATAAGAGACATATCAAATTTTGAAAATTAATTTAAATAAATCTTCTTTTCTTTGAAAAATTATTTTTTGATTTAAAACATACTTAAAACTTTTCTTTCTTTTTTTTTTTGAAAATTGGCTTGAACTCAAATATCAAAGGCTCTCCCTCTTTTTGAATGAACATGATTTTTTAATCAGACTTTTAAATAAGTACTTATAAGATTTAAGAGGAATAGAACTTTTCAAAATATTAGAATACAAAATCAAGCATAATATATACTTTAATATTCAATCTTTTCTTTTCTTAAAAAATTTTGATTAATTAAGTTTGAAAAAGATATGTATCGAGTATGTATCAAGCAAAGCAAAAAGATAATATCAAGATAAATGATAGTCATATTTTTAAATTCATTGCTTTGAGTAAAAAAATTATTTCAATACAAATAATTCATAAGAATTTTACAATGCTCATCAGGAATTTAGTATCAAATTTGAATTTTCAAATTAATTTTAGAATTAAGTTTAGAAATTTATTTTTAAGAAGGAATATGCTATAAATTTAGTTTAACTCTAATCATTTGCCAAGAATGATCGTGCAAATCAAGTTTAAAAGGTTGGCACATAAAAATTTTCATATTATATTTATAAATGAGCTTCAAAATTAGAAGAATGTATGAAAATCAAATTATTTAGAGTAAGAATATATTTTTAAATTTAATTTAACTCTAATTTATCATAAAAAAATGATTTGGCAATCAAATCAAATAAATTAAATAAAATAAGCTCATGAAAGCTTAAATTAAGAAGGTAAGTGATTGAGAAATTAAGTTAATATTTAATTTTTCTTAACTTAAATCAATTAATATTTTTAATTAAGTCAAATTAGAAAATATCTCTCCTCCTATTTCTCATATTTTTAGCTAGATTAATTTACTTTTCAACTTTCTTCCCTTTTTTAGTTCAAAAAGAGCATATTTTAAACTTTACAATTATTTTTACTCCCTTTTTTCTTTCAAGTTGTGTCTATTTAATTAATTACATATTTATCTTTAATTAGTACCAATTGAGTAACTAATTCATCTTAAATGAATTCTCTCCCTTACTTTTGCAAATAAAATTATTTTAAAATTCAAAAGTATAAGCATTAATTAAGTGAACTAAGCATTAATTAATTTAAATATCAATCAAATAAATCAAGTATGATCAAATTAAGGAGAATCTAGATCATGATCCTATGGGATTTGGTTTAACTAGAAAATTTTTAAATCCTTAAGATAAAACTAAGATGCAATGCAAATTAATACTTCAAGCACTTGATTTGGTTAATCGAATGTCTTATCTTCAAGTACTTATTCCAAGCAAAATTTTAGAAGAATTTTGATAATAATTTAACATCTTATAGGAGGAATATCAAAAATTAATTTTTCTTATAGATTTAGCAATTAAAATATTCATGCCTAATTAAGCATCTTTTAATTAAAATTTATTAATTATAAAATTGATATGGAGAGACTTTAAAATATCATGCTAAATTTCAAAATAAAACCATTTCATTCATAGCATGATATATAGAGGAAAGCATATTGGTCGTTAAAATCAAGATATTCAAATCATGGAATAAATTCATTGCAAGCATCAAAATCAATCATACTTATCAAAACATAAAAGAAATTTTCATATGCATACACATTAACAAATTATTAAATTAACAAATTATTAAAGTTAATACATTCAATGAAACATGTTGGTGCAGAATCAGGTTGATGTCGGATCGAGCTGGGGTTGAGGAAGAAGAGGTCACCATCGATGACCTACAAAATAAAGTTTCATCTAGAGTCGGTGATGGTGGCCTCCAACAGGATCCTCCGATGATCAAGTCAGCTCTTCTAGCCAACAGAAATGGAGTGCTAAGAAAAGAATTTATAGACAGAGCTTGTAATAGACTGATAGTGACAGCCATAACTGTCCGATAGTGGGTGGTTCGAAATCATGTAGAATTTATTATGGAGAGAGGTGTCGCCCATAGCAGACTAATAATGACAGCTATAACCATCTGGTAATGGGGTCACCTACAGCAGACTGATAATGATAGCCATAACAATCCGGTAGTAGGCCGCTCGAGGTCACATGGAGTTTGTTACGAAGAGAGGTATCCGTTGTCGTAAAGTATCCATTCGTTGAGATTTAATAGTCAAAGTTTGAAGAAAGTAGGATTTGGTTGGTGAAGAACTTTGACATATGTCGATTCTAGAGAAGTTCGGATTGCTAAAAAAATACGACTAAAGAAGATCATCCAGGAGGAATACTACTTGAAATCTAAAAGTAATCCACTGAAGGAATCTGGATAGAGTTCGACTGATGAAGAAGTCTAGAAGGACTCCGACTGATGGAGAAGATCGAAAGGAGTCCGACTGATGAAAAAGTCCAGAAGGAGTTTGGTAGATGGAGAAGTTTGGCTGAAGGAGAAGTCTGAGAGAAGTTCAGTTGAATGAGAAGTCCATAAGGAGTTCGACCGCTGGAGGAGTTCGAGAGAGGTTCGGCCGCTGGAGGAGTTCGAGAGGGGTTCGGCCATTGGAGGAGTTCGACTGCTGAAGAAGTCTGGGAGGGGGTTTGGTCGCTGGAGGAAGAATTTTTAATCGAAGCTCTTTCATTGCCATCGATTACATTATGCTAAGCATCAGATTGAACTTTGGCGGGAAGTGGGGTTTATCCCCAACACTAGTCCCCCTACTTTTAAGTTCGAAATTCAAAGGAAGGGAGTATAAAAAAGATGATTGCCAAAGTTCTTTTTTGGGCTTTGCACCTATTGAGGTGGAAGCTCAGGAGAGATCTTATCTTCTGTTGAAGTTGAAGCTCGAAGAAGATCTTATCTTCGGTTGAAGTTAAAGCTCAGAAGAAGAGATCTTATCTTCTATGGAGCTTGAGAGAGATCTTATCTTCTTTTGAAGTTGAAGCTTGGGGGAGATCTTATCTCCAGTCGAGGTTGAAGCCTAATGGAGATCTTATCTTCAGCCGAGGTTAAAGGAGATCCTATCTTCTATTGAAGTTGAAGCTCGGGGAAGATCTTATCTCCAACCAAGGTTGAAACTCGAAGGAGATCTTATCTCTAGTTGAGGTTGAAGGAGATTATATCTCTTATTGAAGTTGAAGCTCAGGGGAGATCTTATCTTCTTTTGAAGTTGAAGCTCGGAGGAGATCTTATCTCCAGTCGAGGTTGAAGCCCAAGGGAGATCTTATCTCTAGCCAAGGTTGAAGAAAATCCTATCTCCTATTGAAGTTGAAGCTCAGAAGAGATCTTATCTCCAATCGAGGTTGAAAGTCTGGGGGAGATCTTATCTCCAGCTGAGTTTGAAGGAGATTCTATTCCTTTGAAGGAGATTCTATCTCCTATTGAAGTTGAAGCTCGGGAGAGATCTTATCTCCAACCAAGGTTGAAGGAGATCTCATCTTCTATTGAGGTTGAAGCTTGGGGTAGATCTTATCTCCCATTGAGGTTGAAGCTTGGAAAAGATCTTATCTCCCATTAAGGTTGAAGCTCGGAAGAGATCTTAGTTGAAGCTCAGGAGAGATCTTATCTCCCATTGAGGTTGAGAGAGAGATCTTATCTTTTTTTGAAGTTGAAGTTCGAGAGAGATCTTATCTTCCATGGAGGTTGAGAGAGATTCTTATCTTCTTTTGAAGTTAAAGCTTGGGAGAGATCTTATCTTCAGTTGAGATTGAAGCCCGGAGGAGATCTTATCTCCAATCAAGGTTGAAGGAGATCCTATCTCCTATTGAAGTTGAAGCTCGAGAGAGATTTTATCTCCAATCGAGATTGAAGGAGATCCTATCTCCTATTGAAGTTGAAGCTCGGAAAAGATCTTAGTTGAAGCTCGGAGGAGATCTTATCATCTTTTGAAGTTGAAGCTTAGGGGTGATCTTATCTCCAACCGAGGTTGAAGCTCGGAGGAGATCTTATCTCTAGCCAAGGTTGAAGGAGATCCTATCTTCTGTTGAAGTTGAAGCTCAGAGAAGATCTTATCTCCAGCTGTGGTTGAAGAAGATCTCATCTCCTATTGAGGTTGAAGCTTGAAGGAGATCTTATCTCCCATTGAAGTTGAAGCTCGGAGGAGATCTTAGTTAAAGCTCAGGAAAGATCTTATCTCTCATTGAGATTGAGAGAGATTTTATCTTCTTTTGAAGTTGAAGCTCGGGAGAGATCTTATCTCCCATTGAGGTTGAAACTCGGGGCCTCTTTTCTCACCTCGTCTAAAATGAACCAAGCCTTCAACTTGCTCATATTAGGATGAGGTTCTCCTCCTATCCCTATCATGGCAATAGGGGTGCAAATGGACCATTTGATTGCTCATGTTAGGACGAGATTCTCCTCTTGTTTCTAACATGGCTACTTTTGATTGCTTCTTTTCTATCGTCATATAGTTTTTGCACCAAGAAACAATAATGTTGAGATGAATGAGTTTTAGTGAAGAAAAATTACTGGTAGTACATTCTCAAATTTTCTGAATTCCAAGATCGTAGGAGCATTGTTCTTCCGAGCTCCTTCAGGCAATAAGCTCTAGGCCGGACAACCTCTTCTATTTCAAATGGATCTTTTCAATTTAGGGCAAGCTTCTCCTGGCTCTGAGGCTGAGAGATGACGGCATGCCAAAGCACTAAGTCCTCAAGAGATAGTGTTGATGATGTCGAGAGGTGGCCGATCTCCTTGTTGTTCCTTTCTTCTTGGTGGTTCTGACTACGATAATGCCCTCGATCGATCTTCTCTTGCTTCAGATCAGCATCTGAGGAATCGATCCAGCCGACCTCACCTGATGAGCTCCTCGATCTCATCTTGGAGCTGAATATATTCTTCAGTATCGTGCCAGTAATCATGATGATACAAATAGTACTTGCATCGATTAAGCTTATTTGAGGGAGATTGTAATTCTTCTAATCTTGGTAGCTGATTCTTAATTTGTATCAGAACTTGAGTTTTAGGAGCATTAAGAGGGGCATAGTTGTGGAACCTTCTGGGGGGAGAACTTCTTTGCACCCTTCTGTTAGAGCTTCTTTGATGATGAGCTCGAGGAGGAGTTCAGGCTCGCTTGCGCTCGAGGAGAGTCTGTGAGCACAGCCAAACTTCATTCGGCCCTCCATCAGCGGTGGGTCTATTAGACTCACCCATCCGCCACTTTTCTATGGCTTTCTCGTCCTTCAACTTGAAAGCTTTTTCTGCTCGAGCATATCCTTCAGCTCGAGCTAGTAGATTAGCAAAGTTCCTAGGATACTTCTTCTTTAGGAAGAATAATAAATCATTCTTCTGAAGGCCGTCCTTGAGTGTGGCCATTACAATAGACTGGTCTAAGTTCCGGACCTCCAATGCAGCAGCATTAAACTGAATGACATAAATCTAGATAGATTCCTCCTTCTTCTGCTTAATATTCATCAGAGAATCCAAACCTCGATGTGGATGTCGGCTGCTGATGAAGTGAGCTACAAACTGATAGCTCATTTGATCAAAAAAAAAGATGGTATCTGACTTAAGTGCTGAGTATCAGTTTCTTGCTGCTCCTTTTAAGGTAGACGAGAAAGCTCGGCATAAGATGGCATCTGGTGCACCATGGAGTAGCATCATGATTTGGAAGGCCTTCAGGTCATCGACTAGATTAGAGGTTCCGTCGTAGCTTTCAAATTGGGGAAGCTTGAAGTTTGGCAGAATGGGCTCTTGCATAATTTGGGGAGAGAAAGGGGGATCGATGCAGACGTCGTCATGGTGAGCCGAGGTAATGTGGTGGAGTTTCTCAATCCATCGATCCATCTTCCATAGTTTCTGATCGAGGATGTCATCTTGATCATAGATCTTGGAAGGCTTCTGACTGTAGATGGGGAAGGTCTCTTTCATAGAAGAATCATGATCCAAACAAGGATCCTCTGGTCTCTGTTTTCTCTTTCCAAGGACGACGGGTATGCTAGCCTAAGTGCTCCTCCATAGGATTAGTTTCTGACATCTCGATGGTGGATTTTCTAGCAAAACCACCATCGAGGGCTACCGCATGGCCTGCATCATTTTGGTGAGGCTCTGAACCTGCTGCATCAATAAGTTAAATTGCTCTGGATCTACCATGGCCGTCAGTGGAGGAGAAGGTTGAAGCACTAATGATGGAGCAGGAATGGATGGATCTAGCTTAGATATGGTGGCAGAAGTAGTAGATCTTTGGGTAGTCACCTTCTTTGGAGGCATTTCTTGGGATTAAGAGAGAGGATGGAAATGAACCTTAAAGAAGAAGATCCATAGGATCGACTGAGCACTCCTTTAAGAATAAGGGTACCTCAGGAACAGAGGGCCCTTCCTCTAGCGCCAATCCTATTGGTGCAGAATCTAGTTGATGCCGGATCGAGCTGGAGTTGAGGAAGAAGAGGTCGCCACTGGTGAACTGCAAAATAAAGTTCCATCCGGAGTCGGTGGTGGCGGCTCCGGCAGGACCCTCCGACGATCAAGTCAGCTCTTCTGGCCAATAGAAATGGAGTACTTAGGAAAGAATTTAGCAGAGTTCTAGGAAGGAGAAGAGAGCTTAGAGAAAATGTATCTGAAAGATCTCTTTTTATAGATGGAGCCTATAACAGACTGATAGTGATAGCCATAACCGTCTAGTAGTGGGCTACTTAGAGCGATGTGAAATTTATTACAGAGAGAGGTATCATCCATAGCAGACTGATAATGACAGTCATAATCATTTGGTAGTGGAGTTGCCTGTAGCAGACTAATAATGATAGCCGTAACTATCCGGTAGTGGGCCGCTTGGGGCCACACAGAGTTTGTTATGGAGAGAGGTGTCTATTATTGTGAACTGTCTGTTCGTTGAGATTTAATAGTCGAAGTTCAAAGGAAGTAGGCATTGGTTGGTGAAGAGCTTTGACATATATCAATTCTAGAGAAGTTCGGACTTCTAAAGAAAATACGGCTAGAGGGGATCATCCGAAAGGAATACTATTTGAAATCTAAAAGTAATCCATTGGAGAAATCCAGATAGAGTTCGACTGATGAAGAAGTCCAGAAGAAATCCGACTGATGGAGAAGATCGAGATGGAGAAGATCGGATGGAGTTTGACTGATGGAAAAGTCCAGAAGGAGTCCGACTGATGGAGAATTTTGGCTGAAGAAGAAGTCTGAGAGAAGTTTAGTTGAAGAAGAAGTCCGAAAGGAGTTCGACCGTTGAGAAAGTTCGAGAGGGGTTCGGCCACTGGAGGAGTCCGAGAGAGGTTCGACCGTTGGAGGAGTTGGGCTGCTGAAGAAGTCTGGGAGGGGTTTGGCTGCTGGAGGAAAAATTTTCGATCGAAGCTCTTTCATCGCCGTCGGTTATATTAGGCTAGAATCGGACTGGACTTTAGCGAGAGTGGAGTTTATCCCCAACAAAATAATTATTGATGATGTGATGTAAGAAAGACCTAAAGTTTACCAATCATCACCCATCTTAGTTCATTTCCAAGGCATCCATTCAAAGAATTTTCCTCTTTTTATCTCATTGGATCCTTGGTATACCTACAAAATTAGTTTACAATTTTTGGTACCCAAGCTTTCTTGGGTTTATTGGAGTTAGTGCTCAAGATTTCTTTTGGAATCCAAATTTGCCTAACTAAAGTATGGCCAATTCTTTTAAAATTACATTCCAAAATTTTATGGCCAACTTTGTTATATTTAAAGCATCTAATAGAGTGATATTCGATTAAAGATTTAGTGAACAAATTCTTGATAAATTTTTATTTTCTTAAAGGTTTATACCCAATTCCAGCTTTATCAAAAATAACTTTTTGATTGATTAAAATAGATTGAAACTTTTGAGAACCAATTATAAATTTGTTAAGCATAGCCCTCAATCTATCAATCTCTTTTCTTAGATTAGTATTTTCTTTCAAAAGAGACTTCTTTTCGTTCAATATAAACTTTTGATTTTTCAAATTTTATTTTGAGCTTAATATTTTCTTTAACTAAAAATTTTTTAGATTTAAGAAGTGCTTTTTTTTCTTTAGCCAAAGTATTATTTTCTTTCAAAATGTCTTCCTTTTCTAATAAGACTTTACATTTTTCATTACCTAAGAGAAGATTAGACTTTTTAAATTTTTTATTTTTCAATTTTAATTTTTTAAATTCATCCATTAATTCATTAAAGACTTTATACAATTTATCAAATATAAATTAGATAGAATTTATCACATCTTCATTGGTCATGAGGTAAAGATTTTTAGCACTTTCTTTCACTTTCTCATTTCTTTCTTCTTTGCTTTGCTCTCCCTTAATCAATGCTTTCTTTTTTTTTTTAATTTCTTTCTTTTCTTCTTCTTTTGTTTCTTTCTTTTCTTCTTCTTTTCATCCTCATGAGTCATGAGGCATATGCTAGGGTGAGCTTGCTTATCCTCTTGGGAGCTTGGTTCTTCTTTTTGATCAGCTCCCTCATAAGTTCTTTCCAATTTCTTTCAAACTTGTCTTGCTAAAATATAACAAAAATTTAGATTAAACTTATTTTTATCTAATGAACAATAAAGTATATTTAAGGCCTTAGCATTTAGTTGGAGTATTTCTTCATCGTAAATCAGTGCATTGGGTGTGTATGGTCATTGATTATAATCTTTCATAAGTTATGATCATATGATTGTATGAAGATTTTCATTCTAGCTTTTCAATATATGTAATTTGATCCATTTAATAGTGAGGGTCTATCTATAGAATAACCTTCATTAAACAAAGACTCCATTTGGATTGCCATTGATCTTTTGCCTTTTGACCGCTAGGTTAATAAATAAATATTAGAGCACCTGCTTTGATACCAATTGTTGTCCAAAGGTAGTAACCCAAGGGGAGATAAATTAGATTCTTATAAAATCTTAGCCAAATTAAACTCTAAATAAGTATGTATAATAAATTGAACTAACTCAAGTGTTGGTAAAGTGCATGCAATATAGCAATTCAAGAATTAAAACTATGCTCGTAAGAATTGAATGTAAGTAAGGTAAGCTGGGCAAAACACAACACAAACACACAAGAAATTTATAGTGGTTCGGTGCAACCCACACCTACATCCACTTTTCAAGCTTCACTTGGGATTTCTACTATAATCCAAAATTATAGTGTATTTATTTTAATCCAGAATCATAAATAAATCTAGTTGATTTTGTCAGACTCACCAACCACAATCCTACACTGATAGTTTTTTCGAAATCATTATCAATCCAGTTGATTTTACGGGCTCACCAACCACAACTTATATACCATTCAATTATCAGCTTGGACTAGCCTATACCCCCAAATTTCTTTCACCCAAAGAAACTTATAAAGAAAATAAAAATATAATTACAAGTTTCAGCATAAAATAGAAAATAAAAATTAGAACTCTTTAGAGCTTAAAGAAGTTACTGTTGGATTGCTTAAATGATGCTTCAACTTTTCTTCTTGATGCTTGAGAGGATGTAGAAGATGATGGAGATAATTTTTTTTAAAATTTCTTTGATTTAGAAGCTTGATTCCTCTCTATTCTCTCTCTTTTCAATGATATTCAATATTTTCTTCAAGAAAAGATGATTTCTCTTTCAAACCCTCTTCGCTTATTTTTCAATTGAATCTTTAGCCTTTTATATGCTTGAAAGTGGATTGAGAAGGAGTTTTGACCATTAGAAGGACTGAAATAGTCATTGGAGTAAAAAACTAGCCATTTGAAATAGTGCAGAAAACTAGCCATTACAGTCATTAGGCTGGCTCAGTTTTTGATTGGATCGATTCAGTCCAAACTAGGTCAGCTCAATTCTCAGCTAGGTCGGCTCAGTCTTAGTAATCCCAAAATAACTATTTCTATCTTTTGTTGTCTTTTGAGATTGGGATGGCTACCTTCCTGACTAGATTGGCCTAGTTATCACTAGGTCGGCTCAGTTAAAAACTAAGTCAACTCATTTTTCTAGGTCATGAAAAATCTTGCTTTCTGCTCTTTTTATCTTTTGCTTCCACTAAGACTAGATCGGCTCAGCTCCAGACTGGATCGGTCTAGTTTACGTGCCATGCATGCCAAAGACTATTTTGACCCTTTCTTCTCCAAATTAATTTATAGACTAGACTTATCTTTTTGACTTGATTTTATTCTCATTAAAATATCAAGAAATACTTGAAAAATTTATGAGCTTTTAAGATTTACAACTACACATCCTCACAAACAACGTTAGTAATTTAACAATCTATACTCAAATGCTTTTATTATCATCAAAATCAATCTAGGATCAACACCTTTATGATTACTGCTCCTGATCTTCACATCCCTCTAGGAGTTGTGATTGGGGTCTCTAAACAATCCTAAAAGGATTGGGAAGAAGATTAAAGGAAAGTTATAAGAAGGTTGCCGCCAAGAATTTTTGCTGCAAGCTCTTGTGTTTCAACACCTCCATAGCCCTTATTGCTGGTTCTAAGATCACCAAGCTCTAAGGGAAGATCCCAACACCATGCTTATAAAGTCAAGCAACAAGCACCATGGTATGTTTACCTAGAAGAGAGACTTTACAAAAAAATCCTTCTTATTGCCTCTATTACGTTGTCAATGACCATCTGAAGCAAATTATGCTCTTCAAAAAGTGCATGAAAAAGTCTGCGGCAATCACTTGGGAGGTAGGTCATTAGCTTATAAACTTATCTGATGAGGATATTTTTGGCTGACCATACAAGATGTAACTGAGCTCATCAGATGATGTGAGTAATGCCAAAAATATGCCAACATCCAACGACTGTTGGAACAATTGGTATTTCCCTGATACCAATTATTTGCCTATGACTACTCAAAATCATAGTCATAGATCCAATCTCTTGCACGAAACTGGATGTTAATTTAGAAATATGAAGAAGAGCAAAAGTTGATGGTGGCACCAAGAGCTTGGTGTTGGAACTAGAGAGAAAAGAGAGAAGAAAGTTTGAGGGAGAAAAGATCTGTATTCCATCCACATTTTGAAATCCTAATACATCCTATGTATATTAGGCCCGACTAAAAACTCCCCTGGCTAACCCAATACATGAAAGCACTCACCAAGCCAATGTACACCCATGTCTTCCATGCTCTCATCCCTTGGATCTAAACCTGACCCATATATGAGTTAGCCATCTTAAAATCTTATTGGATTGGGTTTGACAAGTTCACCTTAACCTTAATCCTATCGGAGCTTAAGACAAAAGAACCCAATGACATAGGTAGCTACACCAAGAGGTTTATTTTTGATTCTGATGGATTGCCACCATATACTATTAAGTATCACTGGTAGATTTTGGGAGCAATTAGAATGATCTTGATGATTGATCATTCTAATTATGTGAATCGAAAAAGTTTTGGTCCATTAAAGATGTTTCGATGATGTTGATGATAGAGATCACGATATATCTCATTATCATACAAAACTAAACCTAACTAGATCAGACAAATAAGGGTTTGGATATGGATGTAATCAATTGGGTTAATCTAGTTTGATTGATTTGGATTAGATCCAATTATATTCAAGAAAATCGTGCTAGCACACAATTGAGCCTAACATTCTTCTTTTGTAGTCTTTCTGGTTCATCTAAACTAAGCCAAATTAGTTTGGACTTACCCAAGAACCCTATATGGTTTAGTCCTAGTTTGTCTGGAGCTTGTCCATATCAGAAAAGAATTATCTTAATCCATCAGATAAAAATATGACAACACCTACCAAATCCTGACACAACCGGCTATTTTCGGTTTCATCAAGACATTGATCGGTCTTTGTAAGAATTAAAAGAGGGGAGACGTGTGCCCTCTTATTCTCTTCAAATGGTGCATGTCCCAAAGAAGTTTTATCAAGGAAATAAGGTAGGCCCACCCCATATTGCATGCACACAATGGAAGGATGCGTGGATAGAGTTTGATATGGATCAAACTCTAAGAGGAAGAAACCCCACGCTACTCCTCCTCTCTTATTTGATTTGTGCGGCATCTCTAGGGTATTTTTGGGTGACAAAAACCTGATGGGATTAGGTGTTTAACATGGAGAACCTAAAGGGTGTTCAGATTAATCAAGCAATTTGATTGCTTGATCATCTAGGACTCTAGAGTTGGCGTAGGGTCTATTTAAAGACCCTACGCCCTAGGGTTTGGAAGGATTCATCTCCCATGATGAATGGCTACCTCAAAAATATTTTCATGCATCCTCTAAATCTCCTCCCTCTCTTCTCTACGTCCACACTAGGTTTGGTGGAGTTTCAGCCATCAAAAGTTGAAGAAAGATGAAGAAAAGACCGAGACAGGGTGATCTAGAATAGGGTGCTGCCTTCGAAGTTCATTTGAAGGCTTCACAAATTAGATTTAGATCTAATTTTTGAAGATTAGATCTAGAAGGAGAGCACGTTTAGATCTAGCCTAAGTAGACTTTAGTAGAGGTCAAGCACTTGCATGGCTAGATCTAGAATCTCGAACAGCGGTTGATCATCATCAAGGTAATTATCTATCCTGAACAAGTAACATCTGATGTTCCTATTTTAATTTTAATTTTAATTTTTAATATCAAATCATTAGAATTAGATCTAAGAACTCTCTGATCTAATTAGTTTTATAGAAATTTTAATAAAAAATTTTGCTATAGATTAGATCAGATCGAAGGAAGGCTTTTATCCTATTGATGTAGGATGGCTTTTATCCTTATTAGGATGAAATACACCTTCTATTCCTGACAAGATTACTAGGACATAAAAGGGCCATTGAGAGGGCCTCTCCCCATCACCTCCTGTTTAAGAATCGAAGGCCTTCAATCCCTCATAAAGATCTTCATCCATGTCAGGATGAGATTCACCTCCAGTTCCTGATGTGGAATGACTTTTATTCTTGTTAGAATAAAGTCCACTGATAAGTGATAAAAATATACTAATAAAAGTATTAAATTATAAAATAAATTAATCTATTTCTTTAGAAATTAATATTTTTATTAATCTTATGTAGGAAAGAAGGCCACCAATGTGAAGATCTTATTTTTCTAGTTCAGATGAAATAGATTTCAGGCAAAACAGACTTCAAACGAGCCCAGAATTGAATTTCAAAAAAAAAATATCCAATTCAGTTCAAACCGGCTCAGCAGACCGCCCGATTCGACTGCATCAGCAGACCGACCCATTGATGCAGCGCTGACATCAGGATGATGTCAGCATTTTTTGTGGCGCACGGTGGACCAACATGAGGGCATTTCAGAAATTTTACATGAAGAAGTGCGCTCCGATTGGCTGAAGAATGCGATGGTCCACACAACACCAGGCTCGCGCATGGTCTATAGAGGGCAATTTGGAAATTTGGTCTGATCCAATGGGCATCTTTCACTGGGATTTGATCAGATGGTCGAAAAGAAAGCACTGATGAACGGATCCGCAGCTCCCGATTGAGATCCAACGGCTAAGATTCATTCCGACATTAAACTAAAGATCAGAAGCCTTCTTTATGCACGATTGGATGGCCCAGATTCAATCTAATGCTTGATCCAACAGCTGGCATGAAATCTGACTTGATCTAGGATGTTTTAAAGGATTTTTAAGTGGTTTTTGGATTGTTTGATCAACATCTAACGGTCAGAATCATCCAGATCCTAATTTGAGTTGTTGTGGGAGTCTTAAACCTAATTTTCAAAGAAAAAATCGATCTTTGGGCTATAAAAACTACTATTGCCATAGAATAAAAAAAACGTAAGAGAAGAAAAAGGAGGGAAGAGAGAGAAAAAGGGAGAGAGTCAGAGAAATAAAAAAAAAGAGAGAAAGAGAGGAGAGAGGTAGAAAGAGAAGAGAGTCAGAAGAGAAAAGAAAAGGGTTTTTCTTCGATAATTAAGACATCGATCAAGGAGCCTCTTCTTCTTCACCAAGTTCTCCATACCAAGAGCAGCGGACAATCAATTTCAGCAATCAAACAGTCTAATTTTTCTATACTTTTTATTTTATTTGCTGTTTTTGAACTTGTTATCATGAACTAAATTTTTTTTTACTAAGGCTAAGGTGTAACCACTCTTTTGATGTAATATTCAGTGTGATTTATTTTTAATCTTAAATTTTATTCATGAGGAAGTATATAAATCTGATCTTAATGCTTTTAGATTACTGGCCATCTTCTAATTGATCTGATGAACATAGATGTTACGGACCAAGTACATCTATGTTATTGCTTCTTGATTATATACCTTATATTATGAATCAAATTAGAATTCATATGCATGCGGGAATTTTAGTGCGCTTTGGACGCAGCGTATTTTAATTAGAGGGTTTCACAAAACTTAATGCATTAATATTTATTTAAATTACACCTAGACCAAAGGATAATTAATAAATATTGATAGTTTTGCTATGCCTAGACCAAAGGATAGTGAATAAATTAGGAGACTCCACCGTCACATGAAATAAAATTAATCCTAATAACCTAAATATTGTATTGATTGAGTTGGTGAACCGATTGCCTTAGTAATCACATTGCTCTTGAAGTTTAAAACCCTAATAATTTACACTCTCTCTATTTTCTTAAAAACTTTTAATTATTTCTTTATTTTGTTCTTTAATTTCTTATTTTAATAAATCGATCTTCTAAATAAAGTATAGAAAAGAACTTTTCAGTACTTATTTTTCAATCCTCTAAGGATGATACTCTACTCATTCACTTTATTACTTGATCGACTGGTGCACTTGCCATAGCTATAGATTAGCACACATCAAGTTTTTGGCACTGTTGCCAGGGATTGTGTCTAAAATAATATTAAAATTTTGATCCTAACTTTACTTTAAAATTTTATTTTTAATTTATTATTATTTTTTTTAAAAAAAAATTTTAGTGCATGACATGTACTGGACATAGTAACTTACTACCTTTAGATCCAAAAATTGAAAGGGCAATTAGAAGACTACAACAAAAAAGAAACATGGCAACTGAAGATCCTAACGACATCAATTTAGGATTGGATATGGCGATTGAAGGACAGCATGAAGCTATTCGATCAGTACATCATCCATTAAATGATTATATCACACCATCTATAGTTGGTGCAGCTTCGAGCATCAGGAGATCGCCTGTACGAGCAAACAACTTCAAAATTAAATTAGCGATGATCCAGATGATTCAATCAACTGTCCAATTCAGTAGACACATGCATGATGATCCGAATGCCCATATTTCTAATTTTCTTGAACTTTGCGATACTTTTAAAATTAATGGGGTGTCGGATGATGCTATTAGATTAAGGTTATTTTCTTTCTCTTTATGGGATAAAGCTAAGAGTTGGCTTCATTCTCTTCCTACAGGTTCTATCACAACTTGGGATGTCCTAGCCCAAAAATTCTTAGCCAAGTACTTTCCACCTTCCAAGACTGCCAAGATGCGCAATGATATCACTTCTTTTATGCAGATGGACATGGAGACACTATATGAGGCTTGGGAGCATTTCAAGGAACTACTGAGGAGATGTCCACATCATCAACTATCCATATGGCTTTAGGTACAAACTTTCTATAATGGTTTATCTCCTACTAATCATTCTATGATTGATGCAGCAGCAGGAGGAACCATTAATCGAAAAATGGAGGAAGAAGCTTTTGATCTGATCGATGAGATGGCATCAAATAGCTATCAATGGCAGACAAAATGTATGATGCCAAAAAGACTAGCAGCTGTGCAGGGAGTAGATTGCGTGCCAACCTTACTAGCTAAAATTGCAGCCCTTAGAGCCGAAGTCAACAACTTAAAGGAAACAGCTATGCATGTTCAGAGCATTACTTATGACCTGTGTGGAGGAGGACACGATATGAGCAATTGCCAGACAGATAATCCTTTTGCTAAAACAACTGATACAGCTAATTATATTGATAATTTTTTCAGGCCGCAATAAAACAATCCCTACTCCAACACATACAATCAAGGGTGGAGGCAGCACCCAAATTTCTCATGGAGCAATCAAAATGCAGCACAACAGCCACCCCTGAAATTTCAAGTACCTGAAAAGAAGTCCAACATGGAAGAGCTGATGGTCAAATTTATGCAAAACCAAGAAGCAACTATAAAAAATTTGGAAGCCAAACTTAGACAGGACCAAGCAGCAGCAATTCAAAACTTGGAGATGCAAATAGGTCAAATGGCTAAGATAATCTTCGAGAGACCTCAAGGATCCTTACCCAGCAACACGGAGACCAATCCAAGGGAGCAAGTTAATGCTATCATCCTAAGAAGTGGTACAAAGCTGGAGGAGCCACATCAGAAGAAAGAGACTGAAGAGCCAACTACAAATAAGAAACCATCAACTAAAATTCGTCAGTCACCAAAACAACCAGCAGATGGATGGTCTCTAGGTATACGATTTGCTGATCCAAATGTGAAGCCCTATGTGCCACCACTACCATTCTCAGAGAGATAAATACAGCATCCAGATAAGGAATTTTCTAACTTTTTTCAAAATTCTAAAGAATTTACATATTAATATTCCTTTTGTAGATGCTATTACTCAAATGCCCAGGTATGCCAAGTTTCTCAAAGAAATCCTAACAAATAAGAAAAAGCTGAAGGAGCATGAGAGAATAAATTTGAATGAAGAATGCTCAGCAATACTTCAAAATAAATTACCACAGAAGCTAAAAGATCCAGGGAGTTGTACTATCCCTTATATTATTGGTGATTATGGAAGTATTAATCTTTTTCAATTAGGAGAAAGTATTAATCTCATATCTTTTTCTATTTTCAGGAAGCTGGGTCTAAGAGAACCAAAGCCTACCACTATTACTCTTCAATTAGCCGACAGATCCATTAAATATCCAAGAGGTATAGTGGAGGATGTCTTGGTAAAGGTAAACAAGTTTATTTTTTGTGTTGATTTTATTGTTCTTGATATGAAAGAAGATTATGATGTACCCCTTATTTTAGGGAGATCCTTTTTAGCTATCGAAGGAGCTTTAATAGATGTTCAACAGAAAAAATTAATTCTTAGAGTCCAAGATAAATAAGTTATTTTTAATGTTTTTAAAGTTATTAAACATTCCGATGATAATCAAACTTGTTTTCTAATTAATATTATTGATAATTCAGTATATGAGAATTCTGTAGAAAATAGGTTTGAGACTATAAAAGCTAGCAATGTCCAATTGAAAGAGGACTCGACCAAACATGAAAGTATTCCAATTAAAGTGGCACCAGATTGATCTACTTTAGAACTCAAAGAAAGTCAAGCTGAAGACTATAAATCAGAACTACTAGATAGGTTGTTTCTTTTTTTTTTAGTTTTGATCATTTTTTCTTTATTTTTCAATAATTTGTGGTTGCTCTTTTACTGCTTTGGTGTGTATTTTCAATTTTGTAGAGAAAAATCAATGAGAGCTCAAGCAAAATTTCAAAGTTCCAAAGAACTAGACTGAACCAAATCAGGTGTATTCCTTCCTATCCTTTATTGCACCCTTTATTTTTCTTTCTCCTTTAAGACAATGTAGAATAAGTTAAAAAAAAAAAAATCATGTGTCAAGAAGAAAATCTTGAGCAAGATAGACTGGATAAGTGATAAAAGATAGAATTATTTGCTAATGAATGTAATGAGTTAAAGAAGTAGATTAGTTGGTCGACTTTTAGCAGCCTACTTAGATCATTAAAAGACTATTAGCACTTTTAATTGCACATGCACACTAACAAGGCAAAGTAGGTATTGATTATAAGGCCAACTGAGGATTCAATTATCACTAAAAATTGATAATTAATATACATTCTAATCAAAAAAACTTAAATTTAAGGAAAGAGCTACCTGCCTAAAAATAAAGTGCAAAAGATAGAGTATATGTGGATTGCCCAAAGCCTAGTAACTAGATCTCTGCACCTAGGTCAAGTGTGGAAATTCACGTAAAATGGTGAAGGGAAGGCCAGGATGCTCAAAAAAAAAAAAAAAAAAGGAAGGCAGTGTGAAAGCTACCTTAATTCATGAGTATAAAATTGAGAATGTATAGAAAATTGACCAAAATAGGTGATAAGAGAGGATACTTTTATTCTTTTAATTTAATACTGAAATGCTAAAGTTAGTCATCACGAACACAAGTGCTATAGATCTTTGATGTACTCTAAGAAAGTTTTTAATTGTATTGACTGAAAAATTTGCTTCTGAAGCTCAATGCTTAGTTAGCAGTATTTTCTAAACTTTTTGACCTTTGTCTTAGATTTTATCTTTGTGATGGATAATCTTATTGAAATATGGTATTAAATAAAGCATTGCTAAGGGACTAACAATGATTAAGTTGGAGGGTGTGATAAGTGGTAAAAATATACTAATAAAAGTATTAAATTATAAAATAAATTAATTTATTTCTTTAAAAATTAATACTTTTATTAATCTTATGTAGAAAAGAAGGCCACCAATGTGAAGATCTTATTTTTCTGGTTCAGATGAAATAAATTTCAGGCAAAATGAACTTCAAACGAGCCCAAAATTGAATTTAAAAAAAAAAAATGGTTCGATTCAAACTGGTTCAGAAAATTGGCTTAGCAGACCATCCGGTTCGATCGCAGCAACAGACCGACCAATTGATGCAGTGCTGATGTAAGGATGATGTCAGCATTTTTCATGGTGCACGATGGACCAACATGAGGGCATTTCGAGAATTTTACATAAAGAAGCGCGCTTCGATTGGCTGAAGAATGTGATGGTCCACACAACACCGAGCTCGCGCATGATCTATAGAGGGTAATTTGAAAATTTTGTCTGATCCAACGGACGTCTTTCATTGGAATTTGATTAGATGGTTGAAAAGAAAGTGCTGATGAACGACATCTGCAGCTCCCGGTCGAGATCCAACGACTGAGATTCATCCCGATGTTAAACTAAAGATCAGAAGCCTTTTTTGTGCACGATTGGATGGCCCAAATTCAATCTAATGCTTGATCCAATGGCTAGCATGAAATCCAACTTGATCTAGGATGTTTTAAAGGGTTTTTAAGTAATTTTTGGACCATTTGATCAAATCTAATGGTTAGAATCATCCAGATCCTAATTTGAGTTATTGTGGGAGTCTTAAACCTAATTTTCAAAGGAAAAATCAATCTTTGGGCTATAAAAACTACTGTTGCCGTAGAATAAAAAAAAAGTAAGAGAAGAAAAAGAGGGAAGAGAGAGAAAAAGGGAGAGAGTCAGAGAAATAAAAAAAAAAGAGAAAGAGAGGAGAGAGGTAGAAAGAGAAGAGAGTCAGAAGAGAAAAGAAAAGGATTTTTCTTCAACAATCAAGACATTGATCAAGGAGCCTCTTCTTCTTCACCAAGTTCTCCACACCAAGGGCAGTGGACAATCAATTTCAGCAATCAAACAGTCTAATTTCTCTATGCTTTTTATTTTATTTGCTATTTTTGAACTTGTTATCATGAACTAAATTTTCTTTTACTAAGGCTAAGGTGTAGCCACTCTTTTGATGCAATATTCAGTGTGATTTATTTTTAATCTTAAATTTTATTCATGAGGAGTATATAAATCTGATCTTAATGCTTTTAGATTACTGGCCATCTTCTAATTGATCTGATGAACATAGATGTTACGGATCAAGTACATCTATATTATTGCTTCTTGATTATATACCTTGTATTATGAATCAAATTAGAATTCATATGCATGCAAAAATTTTAGTGCACTTTGGACGTAGTGTATTTTAATTAGAGAGTTTCACAAAACTTAATGCATTAATATTTATTTAAATTATACCTGGATCAAAGGATAATTAATAAATATTGATAGTTTTGCTATGCCTGGACCAAAGGATAGTGAATAAATTAGGAGACTCCACCGTCATATGAAATAAAACTAATCCAATAATCTGAATATTGTATTGACTGAGTTGGTGAACCGATTGCCTTAGTAACACATTGCTCTTAAGTTTAAAACCCTAATAATTTACACTCTCTCTATTTTCTTAAAAACTTTTAATTATTTTTTTATTTTGTTCTTTAATTTCTTATTCTCATAAATCGATCTTCTAAATAAAGCATAGAAAAGAGCTTTTCAGTACTTATTTTTCAATCCTCTAGGGACGATACTCTACTCATTCACTTTATTACTTGATCAACTGGTGCACTTGCCATAGCTATAGATTAGCACGCATCATCCACCTCCTATTCCTAACAAGATGGTTGGGACACAAAAGGATCATTGAGAGGGTCTCTTTCCGTAACCTTCTGTTTAAGAATCGAAGGCCTTTAATCCCTTGTAATGATCTTCACTCCCATCAGGATGAGGTCTAGCTCCTATTTCTGATATGGGATGGCTTTTATCCTTGTTAGGATGAGGTAAAACTCTTATTCCTAATAAGATTATTAGAGCACAAAAGGGCCATTGAGGGGGCCTCTCTCCGTTATCTCTTATTTAAGAATCAAAGGCCTTCAATCTCTTATAAGAATCTTCATCCATATTAGGATGAAATCTACCTCCCATTTCTGACATGGGATGACTTTTACCCTTGTTTGGATGAGATCTACCTCCTATTCCTAACAAAGTTACTAGGACATAAAAGGACCGTTGAGAGGGCATCTTCCCATTATCTTCTATATAGAAACTAAATGTCTTCAATCCCTCATAAGAGTCTTCACCCACTTCAGGATAAGGTCTATCTTCTATTCCTAATATGGGATGGCTTTTGCCCTTATTAGGATGAGGTCTATTTTCTGTTCCTAATAAGATTGCTAGGACATAAAAGGGCCGTTGAGAGGGCTTCTTTCCATTACCTCCTGTTTAAGAATCGGAGGCCTTCAATCTTGCTTTATTTGAAAATAAAGGTTAGCTTGGTTATTTTCTATTACAACTCAATTTGCACAAGAGACGAGAAAGTTAAGAATAAAGAATTTTTATTGAAGTGTGGTTATTGATAGTATATTCATAAATTTTTTGCATTCCAAGATCGAGATAATGTAGCTCTTCCAAGCTCTTTTATGTGGTTAATTTTTGGTCAAACAATTCAATCGACTTCAAAAGGACCTTTCTAATTCGGGATAAGCTTGCCTTGATTTTGTGGCTGAGAGATGTCTACTCGACACAGTACCAGATCTCCAACTTTAAAGGTTTTATAGATTGTGTGGTGCTCCCAAGCCTTAAGAGGCTACGAGAGGAGCTAGGGTGTTGGCTCCAGGGAGACTAAGATAGGTGAGGTCCTAGGGCTAGGAAAGGAGTTGTCCTAGGATGAAGATGATGTATAGCTCTCAACAGGCTTAAGGTCCGGGTGTTGAGGACCTTGAGGGATTTGGTTGGTGCTTTAGAGATCTAGAACATAAGATGGAGTAAAAAACTAAAGCTGAGAGATGAAGACTATAGAAAAGGGCATTTTCTATAGGTTAGCTAGCTTAGTCAGAAATTGGGTCAACTATGTCTCAGAGATCAAGCCAAATAGAAAGGTGCACGTTCAGGACTGTTGGCACGGAATGCAACTAAATCGGCTAAGTCTAAAATTGAGTCAACCCAATCTTAGGTTAGCTAGCTCAGTGCTGAGACTGAGCTGGTTCAGTGCATGGGCAGAGTTACATAGGAGTCTGTTTGGGGCTAGGATCTGGGTTGATCCTAGGGGTCTTAAGACTTGATTTAAGAGATTTTAAGGGGGCTAACTCATGTATGGGTCAAGTTTTAGATCCAGGGGATAAGAGTATATAAGACATGGATATTTATAGGCTTAGTAAGTGCTTTCATATATTGGGTTAGCCTAGAAAAGTTTTTGAGTTGGGATTTATTAGGATTCATGTGGGAACCTTAGGATATATAAACCTGGATATTGTAACTTTTACAAGAAGAGTGGAATACAATTGAGCTTTTCATCCTAACTCTCTTCTCTTTGGTTCCAATGCTAAAACCCTAGACTCCATCTCCTTCTCTCTTCTTTCTTAGTCTTCTTTAGTTTGCTAGATTAACACCCAGATTCACGCAAGAGATCAGATCTACAACTATGGCTCCAAGTAGCCATAGGCATAATAATTGATATTAGAGCTTGGTTAAGTATGGAGGAGGAAGAAGATCAGATTTTAGCAGAGATCAGCAGTGAGGTTCAGATCTAAGATTTTCTTCAGGCTTTGTGAGGAAGGAAGAGATCTTAGGGTTGCTGTCCATCTTTTTTAGTTAAGGTATTTTTTCAGATCAACCTGTTTGCTATTATTTGATTCAAATTAATCATGAAAGGTAGCAGATTGAAGGTAGGATTTAAGAAGTTTGATGAAAAAAAAATTTCATGATGTGGATGGTTAGGATGGTGGATTTGTTAGTTTAGATGGGGTTGGATTCAACCTTGGAGGATAGACCGGAGGAGATGATAAACAAGATATGGATGTCCTTAGAGAAAAAGGCATGCACCATAATTAGGGCTTGTTTGATGGATGAGATTTTATATGGCGTATTGGAGGAGAAGACATCCAAAGATTTATGATCAAGGTTATGCTAGTTGTACATGGGGAAGAACATGTACAACAAGTTGATGCTGAAGAAGCAATTGTATAGCCTTTGGATGTAGGAGGATGAGGATGTTATGGGGCATATCAGTAGTTTGACTGGATGAGTATGGACTTACTCAACATTAGGATGAATCTTGAAGAGGAGGATAAAAGTTTACTGCTGTTGTATTAGCTATCTGGGAGCTTCGATCCATTGGTGATGATGTTGCTGTATGGTAAGGAGATATTGATGTACGAGAAGATTATATCAATGCTAAGGTCCAACGAGCAGTAGGAATGGATGATGGAGAGGAAGATCTTTCAGAAGAGTCTCATGATTTCAGAGAGGCCAAAGAAAGGGAAGAAGAAGGATGAGCAGAGAGGCAAAAAGGGATCCAAAAGATGCTTCAAGTGTGGTAGAGTAGGCCACTTTAAGTGAGAGTATCCACTTTGGAAGAAGTGAAAGGGAGGAGAAAAGTTGGATTCCATTGGTTCAATCATTGAGAGTGAAGATTCGAATGAAATCTTAATGGTCTCGGAGGAGCCCGTGGGGTGCGGTGTATCTGAGATGACTTTGGAGGGATCCGCAGGGTGCAGAGGATCCGAAGGAGTAGTGATAGTGTTCGAGGTGCAGCGGTAGGCCCAGTAGTATAGCATTGGATGATTGGCTTCAGGTGACTCAATGATAGAGTTGACTTTTGCAGCAATAGGAGGACTTCAATTTTAGATGGAGCACTGGGCAGAGGTGGCTTCATAGACAGAGGGAGATGCGATATGAGTTTAGAGTGGAGAGGTGTAGAGGGAGGAGCTATATCCTAGCATCAGTGGCAAAACTGTACAGATCTAGGTGGAGTGGATTGTGTAGGGAGACGGGCATGGCTCTGAGAAAACTATGTCAAATAAAGCATCAGGGTGTGCAACGAGTGCCGGTATAAAAATACTGCATGATCTCTACGAAAGTCTAGGATAATTGATGCGGCTGCTAAGCAAAAGGATATCTATAACTCTAAAGATGGTATAGAGGAGCAAGCCAAGATCTTCAGCAATGGAGGCAATCATCCCAAAGGCCTCAAATGGAGCTCAATAGCTGAAGAAGGATGACAGTGGCAAGGTGAGCATAAGGAGCTGTTAGGTAATGCAGGGACAATAGGATCATGAGGGAGGATGTTGCCGGGTGTGCCAAATCTTGGGCATACCAAGATGGAGATTGTAGATGGTGTGGTGCTCCCAAGCCTTAGGAGGCTATGGGAGGAGCTAGGGTGTTGTCTCTAGGGAGACTAGAATAGGTATGGTCTTAGAGCTAGGACAGGAGTTGTCCTAGGGTGGAGGTGGTGTATAGCTCTCCACGGGCTTGAGGTTTAGATGTTGAGGATCTTGAGGGGCTTGGTTGGTGCTTCGGAGACCTGGGATATAAGGTAGAGCAAGGAATCAAAGCCGAGGGATGAAGACTGCAAAGAAGGACATTTTCTATAGGTTAGCCAACTCAGTCAGAAACTGGGTTAGCTATGTCTCAGAGATCAAGCTAAATAAAAAGGTACGTGTTTGAGACTACTAGCACAAGATCCAACTAGATCTGTTCGATCTAAAACTGAGTTGATCTAGTCTTAGATTAGCTAACTTAGTGCTGAGACTAAGCCAGCTTAGTACACAGGTAGAGTTACACGGGAGTCTATTGGCGGTTAGAATCTAGGTTAATCTTAGGGATCTTAAGACCTAGTTTGACAGGTCTTAAGGGGGCTAACTCATGTATGGATTGGGTTTTAGATTCAGGGCATAAGAGCATGTGAGACATGGATGTACATAGGCTCAGTGAGTGCTTTCATGTATGGATTAGCCTATGGGAGTTTTTGAGTTGGGCTTTATTAGGATTCATGTAAAAATCCTAGGGTATATAAACCTAGGTATTGTAACTTTTATAATGAGAGTGGAACACAATTGAGCTTTTCTCCCTAACTCTCTTCTTTCTTCTCTCTGGTTTCAATGCTAAAACCCTAAACTCTATCTCCTTCTCTCTTCTTTCTTAGATCTTTTTTATTTTGTTGGATTAACATCCAGGTTCATGTAAGAGATCGGATCTACGACTGTGGCTTTGAGCAGCCATAGGCACAACATGTTTTACTTCTAACTTTAGAATTAAAGTACTGAGCTACCTTTTGCCTATAGGCAACCATCCAAATTTGGGCTTTCTTTTATTTTTTCTCCAGCAGATCAAGATTCATCTTGAGGTCTTGCGAATTATTTTGTTCACTCAAGCCTTCAACTCATGCTGAGGGAAGCCCAAGTTCGACTGGTAAGACCGCTTCAGCTCCAAAACCCAGGGCAAATGGAGTTTTCCCAGTAGGCAATCTTTGAGTGGTTTTGTAAGCCTAGAGCATATGACAAAATTCGTCCATCTATATTCCTTTGGCTCACTTGAGTCTAATCTTTATTCCTTGCAGAAGAGTTCTATTGGTTATCTCTACTTCATCATTTGCTTGAGAATGGGCCATAGATGTGAAATAATGGGAGATGTTTAAATCTTCATAGGATTCAGCAAACTTAGCTCCTGCAAACTGGCATCCATTGTCAATAATCAAAGTTCGAGGTAGGCCAAACCTGTATACTATTGACTTCTAGATGAAGTTTTACATTTTTGCTTCAGTGATTTTTTCTTGGGGTTTGGCCTCAGCCCACTTAGTAAAGTAATCTACTACCACCATTTTTGCTATTTGGATGCTATAGAAAATGGTCTAAGTACATCAATTCTCCATTGTGCAAATGATCATGGAGCACTTAGGGATGTGAGTAGGGAAGCTGGCTGCCTCTGGACATTGGCATTTCTCTGGCATCGATAATATTTTTTTCACATAGTCTATTGCATCCTGCTGCATGGTTGGTCAATAATATCCCTATCAAAGTAGCTTGTAGGATAATGATATGGCTTCGAGATGATTTCCACATACTGTTGCCCAAGGATGGCTACCCAAGAGGGAGGGTGAATTGGATATTTAAAAATTTAAACTATAAATATGCCGAATTTTAATGCTATGTGCTTGGTGAAATAAAGTAAAACATAAGTATAGATAAAGAACAATAGAAATAAAACTACACAAACATAAATACCAAGTTTTTATAGTGGTTCGACAGCAAACTCAGCATCTACGTCCACTCTCCAAGTAACCAACTTGGGAATTCAACTATAATCACTCCATTGATTATAGTTTGATTATTTTTCTTGGGTTCATAATCCAGCCTGATCGATTTTGATCTAGGCTCACCAATTACAATCTTTATAATGATTGTTTTTCGATCTCACAATCAATCTAGTTGATTTTTTTCAGATCACCAACCAAAATCATACAAAATTATTTTTCTCTGGGCTAACAATTAACCCCAATTAGTTTTAACCTTGGCTCACCAATCAAACCACTACGACGTCCAACTCTAGGCTTGGACCAATCCAAGTTTCTCATCCTAAAAAACTTAAAATAAAATGTAAAAATACAAAGATTAAGTTTAGAAAAATAAAAACTCTTTGAAGAATTGAAAGAAGTCCGAATAATGATAGTTGAATACTTGATTTCTTCTTAAATGCTTGAGTGATGATGAAGCTCCTTAATTCTTGACTTGATTGCTTTCTCACTTTAATTCACTCTTGCTCTCACTTGCTTGAGGATGATTTGTAATACAAGGATAAAGATTAATTTTAAAATCAACTCCTTTTCTTCTCTTTTCAGCTCACTCGTTTGACTTTCTTCAATGAATACTCAACAAAAATCTCAAAAAGCATCTCTTTAATGCTCAAAATATTTTCTTATATATTCTTAATATTTTTCACTATTTTAGTTCATTTTGAAGGTCTTCAGAAGTGATCTAGCCATTAAAAATAAGAAAATATCTATTAAAAAAAATTGGAACTGAAAAATTATAGTTCTGAAAAAACTAGCCGTTATAGTGAACTTAGTCGACTAAGTTTTTCTGAGTCGACTAAGTCTTAGTTTGCTAAATGAACAAAGCTTGAAAATTTATCTTTCTATCCTGCTGTTATTTTCTGAGACTGAGTCGACTAACTTTCTAACTTAGTCAACTAAGTTTTCTGAATCCTAAATTTTAATCTTTCTATGCTTTTTGTCTTCTTTATCCTCTAAGACTGAATCGACTAACTTCTGACTTAGTTGACTAAGTTGCATGCCAAATATGCCATGAGATTTTTAGCAGTTTTTCTTTTCTGAATTTATTTGTAGGCTAGACTTGCTTTCTAAACTAGATTTAACTCTCATTAACCATTCTTTTTAAAGTGTGTCAAGTCTAATTTTTCTTCAATGACCTCTTGATTAGTGGTTCTCTATTTAATTGATGAAAATCACTTAAATTATTATGAGCACTTAAAATTTAAACTACACATCCTCAAAAATAATATTAGTAATATAACAAATTATACTCAAAACTCTTTATCATCATCAAAATTAATCTTTAGATCAATAATCTTCCTCTTTTTGATAATGATAAAACTTTTGAGTATATGCAAAGTAATATATAGTGAGTTTCTAAAGAATTATATATTTAAAAGATATGAAACTACTAAATAATAAAAATATACTTTATTCTAATTAAGCTCAAGCATATACTCAACAATAACTCTTCTTCTTTTTGATAGTATCAAAAAGCTCATGAAAAGGATAAAAGAGTAATCATCAAAATCAATAAGATATGAAAATTTAACATCAAAGTTTTTTTAAAAAAACTTATCTATTGATTTAAAACATGTTTAAAGTATTTTTAGTTTCAGAAATTAGCTTGAATTCAAATATCAAAGACTCTTTTTCTTTTTTTTTGAATGAATATGATCTTTTTAATTAGATTTTTAAGTATATACTTTTAAGCTTTAAGAGAAATAAAGCTTTTCAAAAGATTTGAATATAAAATCAAGCATAATATATACTTTAATATTTAATTTTTTTTAAAAAAATTTAGTCAATTAAATTCAGAAAATGTATGTATCATAAATATATCGAGCAAATCAATGATAGTATCAAAGCAAAAATAATTTTACAATAATTTCTAAATATACGTCCAATGTTCTCTACTATATTTAGATTTTCAAATGAATTTTAGAAATAGATTTAGAAATTTATTTTGACTCCAACTAATTATCCAAAAATAAGATTGAGCAATCAAATCATATAAGTCAAATTTGGTGATTACATAAAAGCTTAAATTAAAAATACTATAAAGTAATTGGTTGAGAGTTTAAGATCATCATTCAATTTTTTTAATTTTCAATCAAAGCTAGATAATATTCAACAAATATCTCTCCCCCTATTTTTAAGAGTAAATGTTAGAAAATTCATAATAAAATGTTTTCCCTTTTTAAATAGTAGGTGAATAAAAAATATTTTTTTCTTTTTCTTTCAAGTTAAGCATCTTTAATTAATACCAAATTAATCTTTAACTATTACTAATTTAGTAATTAATTCATCTTAAATGAATTCTCCTCCTTACCTTTGCAAATAAAGACATTTTCAATTAAATGATCTTTTAAGATCAAATTAGTTTCTTAAGTATTTTCTCTTCCTTTTGCAAAAATACAATTTGGATTTTATATTCAAATTCAAATAAAAAATATATTCAATGTGAGCACTAATAAATCATCAAAATCAATTAGTTATTCTAAATAAATTCTAAAAATATTGATAGTATTATGTAGAGAAAAGTTTAGCTTTTACCAAACAACATCATCCATCCATTTTCATTTTCAAGACATCCATCAAAAGAATTTTTCTCTTTTCATTCCATTGGATCCTCGATGTATCTGTATAAATCAGTTTGCAATTCTTGGTACCCAAGCTTTCTTGGATCTATTGAAGTTAGTGCTCAAGATTTCTTTTGGAACCCAAATTTGCTTAACTAAAGTATGGCCAATTCTTTTAAAATTATATTTTAAAATTTTATGACCTACTTTGTTATATTTAAGGCATTTAATAGAATGATTTTTAGTTGATGCTTTTTCAAACATATTCTTGATAAATTTCTATTTTCTTAAGGGATTAAAATTAGTTTCAGCTTTATGGAAAATAGATTTTTGATTTTTCATCATTGATTGAAGCTTTTCAAAATTAAATATGAAGTTTTCAGCAATTAGCTTCAATATCTCAATCTCTTTTCTTAGTTTTGAGTTCTCTTTCATAAGAGATTTTTCAAAATTTAAATGACTTTCTTTTTCTTCAGCAAATGAATTATTTTCTTTCATGAAATTTTCTTTTTTAATTAAGAGTTTATTCTTTTCTTCAACTAAAGATTTTTTGGATTTGAGAAGTTCTTTTTCTTTAACTAAAGTATTCTTTTTTCTTAAGATATCTTCTTTTTTATTTTATAATTTACTTTTTCCATCATCCAAAAGAAGATTAGACTTTTTGAGCATTTTATTCTTTAGTTTTATCTTTTTGAATTCAATCATTAAATCATTAAAAGCTTCATATAATTTATCAAAGGTAAAATCAAAAGAGTTGTTAATGTTTACCTCATCGTCATTGGCCATGAGATAAGGATTTACAATGCATTCTTCTTCTTTATCCATCAAGCATGATTTATCTACTTTTTACTCTTCTCTTTCATCTTTCTTTTCTTTGCTTTGCTGTCCCTTAATTGAAGCTTTCTTCTTTCTTTGTTTCTTGTTCTTCTTCTTCTTTTCATTCTCATGAGCTACGAGATAAAAATTAGGATGAGCTTCCTTCTCTTCTTGGAAGTTTAATTCTTCTCTTTCATTTTCTCCCTCAAAGGTCATTTTTAATTTTTTTCATACTTCTTTTACTAAAATGCAAGAAGAAATTAAGTTAAATTTATTTATGTCCAATAAACAATAAAGAATATTCATAGCTTTAGCATTCAGTTGGTTCATTTCTTTATCATGCTCAAGTAATGCATTTGAGGTGTGTAAGCCATCAATTATAATCTTTTATAAGTTATAATGGTATGCTTGTATGAAGATGCGTATACGTGCTTTTCAATAACTATAATTTGATCCATTAAGCATTAGAGATTGATCAATGGAATGGCCTTCATTAAAATGAGATTCTATTTTGGGTTGCCAATATCCTTAGCTCTTAACCGTTAGGTCAACAACTAATAACAAAGGACCTACTCTAATACCAATTATTGTCCAAGGATGGCTACCTAAGAAGGGAGGTGAATTAGATATTTAAAAATTTAAACTATAAATATACTGAATTTTAATGCTATGTGCTTGGTGAAATAAAGTAAAATATAAGTATAGATAAAGAACAATAGAGATAAAACTACATAAATACAAATACCAAGCTTTTATAGTGGTTCAACATCAAACTCGGCACCTACATCCACTCTTCAAGTAACCCACTTAAGAATTCAACTATAATCACTCAATTGATTACAATTCAATTATTCTTCTTGAATTCACAATCCAATCCGATTGGTTTTAACTTAGGCTCACCAACTACAACCATTACAATGATTATTTTTTAGACTCATAATTAATCCAGTCAGTTTTTTTTTGGATCATCAACCAAAATCATACAAGATTATTTTTTTTTGGATTAACAATCAACTCCGATTAGTTTTAACCTTGGCTCACCAATCAAACCACTACAACATCCAACTCTAGACTTGGACCAACCTAAGTTTGTCATCCTAAGAAACTTAAAATAAAATATAAAAAATATAAAGATTAAGTTTAGAAAAATAAAAACTCTTTGAAGAATTGGAAGAAGTCTGAATGATGAAAGTTGAATGCTTGACTTCTTCTTGAATGCTTGAGTGATGATGAGGCTTATTGATTCTTGACTTGATTGCTTTCTCACTTCAATTCACTCTTACTCTCATTTGCTTAAGAATGAATTGTAGTGGAAGGATAAAGGTTAACTTTAAAATTAACTCCTCTTCTTTTTTCAGCTCACTCCTTTGGCTTTCTTCAACTTTCTTTAATGAATACTTAGTGAAACTCTCAAAAAGCATCTCTTTAGTGATCAAAATATTTTTTTATATATCCTTAAGATTTTTTACTATTTTAATTTATTTTGGAGGTCTTTAGAAGTGATCTAGCCATTAGAAACAAGAAAACAACCGTTGGAAAAAAGTTGGGACTAAAAAAGTATAGTTCTAAAAAAATTAGCCATTACAGTGAACTTAGTCGACTAAGTTTCTTTGAGTTGACTAAGTTTTAGTCTGCTTAATTTGACTTAGTCTGCTAAGTAGATAAAGCTTAAAATTCTATCTTTCTATCCTACTACTGTTCTCTAAGACTGAGCTGACTAAGTTAGACTAACTTTCTAACTTAATCGACTAAGTTTCTTGGTACCTGAATTTTGATCTTTCTGTGCTTTCTATCTTCTTTATTCTCTAAGACTGAGTCGAGTAACTCTTGGCTTAGTCAACTAAGTTGCATGCCAAGCATGCCATGAGGTTTTTAGCAGGTTTTCTTCTTCGAATTAATTTATAGGCTAGACTTACTTTCTAAACTTGATTTAACTCTCATTAACCATCCATTTTAAAGTAGGTCAAGCTAGTTTTTCTTTAATAATCTCTTGATTGGTGGTTCTCTATTTAATTGATGAAAATCACTTAAATCATTGTAAGCATTTAGAATTTAAACTACACATCCTTAAAAATAATATTAGTAATATAATAAATTATACTCAAAACTCTTTATCATCATCAAAATCAATCTTTAGGTCAACACATACTCTTTTATAAACTTTTCTCAAGGCATAATCGGCTTCAAATGGTCGAAGACATTTGAGGAACAGTAGAGAATAAGACCTTTCGTACAATTTATTTTCATACAAGATATAGCAGAAAGTTTGATTTCTCAATTTTTGAGCTTCTTTAGGATCTCTAGGAAGGATGCCATCTTTAAAATATAGGATTAATGGGTCGATCCAGCTGGGTTCATGATCTACTTGCATTATAGTTTAGGATTTTTTTGAACTTGGGTGTTGAAGAACTTTGAAGAAAACTTTCTTGGGCTACTTACTCAGGGCTAAAGTAGCTAGCTTGGATAGAAGGTCCATCCTAGAATTCTCTATTCTTAGAATCTATTGAATGTCAAAGTTGCTGAAGGTCGAGTTTAGACTTTTTATTTTGTCTAGATATTTTTTCATACTTTCCTTCCGAGCTTCATAGCTACTGCTGACCTGCCCTACTATCAACTATGAATCATTATAGATCTTCACATGGTCTGTCCCCAATTTTTTAGCTATTCTTAGTCCTATAGTTAGAGCTTTGTATTTTGCTCCATTGTTAGTTATGGAGAACTCGAAGCACCGTGCATATTCAGCGATAACTTCTTTTGGATTAATAAGAATCAAGCTCGCACCTGCTCCAGAAGCATTGGATGAACCATCAACATACAAAGTTCAGAAATCTTCAGGAAGGTCCACTTTCTCTTCAGGAGATTTCAGTTGCAAACTAAAAGTGCCGACCTCCTACTGTTCAGGTTCAATCGAGTCTGGGATGGTGCATTCTACTATAAAATTGGTCAGTATTTGAACTTTAATTAACGATCAAGGTTGAAACTTGATATCAAATTCTATGAGTTCAATTATCCATTTTGCTATTTTTTTAGAAGTATTTAGCTGATGAAAAATTGTTTTTATTGGTTAGTCTATGAGGATTATTATTGTATGTCCTTAGAAATAAGGTTGGAACTTTCTAGCTAGCTACAATCAATAAAGCATAGGTCAGCTTTTCTAATTTAGTATATCTTATTTTTGCATCTCTCAAGACTCGATTGATGTAGTAGTAGATTGATTTTTGAATTTTCACCTCTTCTCTTATTAGGATAACTCTAATGGCCATAGGAGATATTGCCAGATACAAGAACAACTCTTCGTCAGGTTCGGGCTTGGCAAGGAGAGGAGATGACCCAAGGTAGCTCTTTATTGATCTAAAGATTGATTTTGATGATGACAAAGAGTTTTGAGTATAATTTATTATATTACTAATATTATTTTTGAGGATGTGTAGTTTAAATTCTAAGTGCTCACAATGCTCTCATTGACTTTCATCAATTAAATGGAGTATCATAAATCAAAAGGCCTTTGAAGAAAATCTAGACTTCACACCCTAAAAAAAATGATTAATGAGAGATAAATCAAGTTTAGAAAGTAAGTCTAGCCTACAAGAAAAATTAAAGAAGAAAGATTGTCAAAAATCAAATGGCATGCTTGGCACACATCTTAGTTGACTAAGCTAGGAGTTAGTTGACTAAATATCAGAGAATAGCAGAAGTAGAAAGCACAAAAAAATAAAAATTTAGAATCCAGAAGACTTAGTCGACTTAATCTGAGAGTTAGTCGACTAAGTATCAGAATACAATAAAACACAAAAAATATCGAAAGGCTAAAGTTCAGGATCCAGAAGACTTAGTCGACTAAGTCTGAGAGTTAGCCGACTCAATCTCAGAAGACAGTAGAATACAGAAAGCATAGAAAGGCTAAAATTTTGGATCCAGAGAATTTAGTCGATTAAGTTAGAAACTTAGTCAACTAAGTCACTGTAATAGCTAGCTTTTTTCCAAAACTATACTTTTCGGTCCTAATATTTTTTTAATGATTAGATTTTTATTTCTAATGGCTAGGACATTAAATGGAGCCTCTTTAGATATTTTTGAATAGAGAAAAAGCCTTAAAATATAAAAGAAATATTTAAGAACTTCAAGAAGGGCTTTTGAAGAGATTAGTAAGCATTCATTGAGAAAGCAAAGAGAATGAGCTGAAAAGAGAAGAGGAGTTATTTTCAGTGTTACTCTTTGTCCTTCTACTATAAATCATTCTCAAGCAAGTGAGAGCAAGAGTGAATTAAAGTGAGAAAGTAATCAAGTCAAAAATCAAGAAGCTTCATCATCATTCAAACATTCAAGAAGAATTCAAGCATTCAACTATCATCATTCAGACTTCTTTCGATTCTTTAAAGAGTTTTATTTTTCTAAACTTAATCTTTTATATTCATTTTTTAGATTTATTGTATTTCAAATTTCTTAGGATGAGAAACTTAGGTTGGTCCAAGCCTAGAGTTGGACGTTTGTAGTAGTTTGATTGGTGAGCCAAGGTTAAAACCAATCTAAATTGATTATTAGCTCAAAGAAAAATAATTACTTATAAAATTTTGGTTGGTGATCTAGAAAAAATCAACTGGGTTGATTATGAGCCTAGAAAACATTCATTGTAAAGGTTTGCTGATATTCAAGAATCTAGCAGAAGTTCTTTGATTGTTTGAGAACTTGAAAGAAGGGCATGCAACATTTAGCCAATCTTGAAATAAAGTGATTCAAAGCAGCAACCTTTTCTATCAAGCACTGAACTTCTTTTATTGTCTTGAAAATAGTCATCTCTTGAATGGTCTTGATTTTTTTTGGATTTGCCTCAATGCCATGCCTTGACATCATGAATCCCAAGAACTTTTTCGAAGTCATCCCAAAAGCGCATTTGATTGGATTTAGCTTTATTTTATACTTTTGAAGGGTATTGAATGTCTCTACCAGGTCGGTAATGTGATTTATCAAAGATTGGCTTTTGACGAGCATGTCATCTACATAAACTTTCATGTTACGACCAATCTATTTCTTGAAGATTTTATTTAACAGGCGCTCATAAGTTGCACCTGCATTCTTGAGTCCAAAGAACATAATCCTGTAACAATAAAGACTATGGTTAGTAATAAAAGTAGTTTTTTTCTCATCCTCAGGTGCCATCTATATTTACTTATATCCCAAAAAGGCATCTATGAAGGTGAGGAGCTCATGACCTGAGGTTGCATTCACCAACTGATCGATTTTGGACAGAGGATAGCTGTCCTTCGAGCAGATCTTGTTCAAATCAGTGAAGTCTATGCATATCCTCCACTTATCATTTACCTTCTCGACAAGGACTACATTAGCAATTCAGTCTGGATAGGATACCTTCTGGATGAACTTGGCTTTGAGAAGTCTATCTACCTTGTCCACGATTGCCTTCTATCGCTCTAGCTCAAAACTACGCTTCTTTTGCTTTACGGGTCGATGCCTATGATCTATACCTAGGTAATGTTCCATTACCTCTACATCAATTTCAGACATATTTGTAGAAACCCAAGCAAAGACATCTACGTTCCTCCACAAAAAAGTGACAAGCTGCCTTCTAACTTTCTCTCCTAGGTTGGAGCCAATTTGAACCATGTAGTCATCATTTCCATCATTCAAAGGGACTGCAATAAGATCGTCAATTGGTCCCCCCCGTTCTTTAGTTAAGTCATCACGGGCATCAAGTCCACCTACTGAGCAAGATTCTGGCTGGTTTCCTCCTTGCAGAGCAATTGTGTAATAATAACGTTCCGGGGCATGATCCCTCCTGACCTCTCCAACTCCGTATTCTATTAGAAACTTCATCTTCAAGTAGTATATTGATACCATGGCTTGAAGTGCATTCAACCCAGGTCGGTCGAGAATCTCATTATAGGCTGCAAGAGCTCTTACCACTAAAAAATCAATCTGAGCTCTAGATTGTTTTGGATGCCAACCCGTCACAACTGGCAAAGTTATTATTTCTTCATTGGGTATAGCATCGTCGATGAATCCCACCAATGGAGAACTTATTGATCCCATACGATCATCAAGTATAGACATTTTAGAGAATGCATCATAAAATAAAATATTAGAAGAGTTTTCATTGTCAATCAAAATATTGCATACATCATAATTGGTAATATTTAAAGAGACTACAATCGCATTATTATGCTAAAATTAGACCTCTTGTAGATCTTCATCAGTAAAAGTCATGGGTTCCTTAGTTCTTTGCTTTTTTGCTAATCAATAAAAGTCATGGGTTCCTTAGTTCTTTGCTTTTTTGCTAATCATGTCGATCTCCTAGCCTCCCCTTATCGATGTTCCCTAATGATTGTGTTGATGATTCCTAGTGAGGGCCGATTTCCTTATGGCTCTTCTCGTTGGAGTGGCTCGAGCTATGGAAGAGCTCTTGATCGATCCTCTCTTTTTTTTGGCTGACGTCGAAGAAATTGGTCTAGTCAATTTCGTCTGATTAGCTCCTCGATCTCATCCTAGAGCTGGATGCATTTCTTAGTATCGTGACCATGGTCATGATGATACAAGCAATACTTGTTAGGGTTGCACTTGCTTGGATGAGACCGCATCTTATTCGATCTTGATAATTGCTTCTTAATTTCTATTAGGACTTGAGTTTTCAGAGCGTTGAGGGAAAAGTAGTTATGAAATCTTCTGGGAGAGCAGCTTCACCGCATCCTTCAATCTGAGCTTCTTGGCCAATGAGTTCAAGATGGAGTTCGAGCCCATCGATGTTCAGGAGAGGTTCTCGAATGTGGCTAGGCTTTGCTCGACTTCTTTATAAGTATGGGCTTACTGGATTCTCCTGCTTGCCACTCTCCTGCGATCGCCTCATCATGAAGCTTAAAAGCTTCTTCAGCTGGGGCATAGCCCTCATCTTGAGCCAACATGTTGGCAAAGTTCTAGGGATACTTTTTCTCTAAGAAGAAAAGGAGATCATTCTTTAGAAGATCGCCTTTCAGAGTAGTGATGGTAATAGATTGATCCAAATTATGGACCTCTAGGATATCGGTATTAAAGTGGCTAACATAAGCTTAGATGGACTTCCATTTCTTTTACTTGATACTGACAAGAAAGTCCGAACCTCTTCTTTGGTGCTGGCTGCTGATAAAGTGAGCTGCAAATTGATAGCTTAACTAATGAAAGAAGTAAATGGTACCTAGTTTGAGACTTGAGTATCAATTTCTTGCTGCTCTCTTTAGGATGGAGGGAAAAGCTCGACATAGAATGGCATCTGGCATGCCATGGAGCAGCATCATAGTTCGAAAGACTTCAACATGATCGATGGGGTCTGAGCTCTCATCATAACTCTCAAACTATGAAAGTTTGAAGTTTGATGGACAAGCTCCTGCATTATCTAGGTGGAGAATGGAGGATCGGTGTAGATATCCTCATTGTGGATGGGGGCAGCATGGTGGAGTTCTTCGATCCATCGATTTATCTTCTGAAGCTTCTGATCGAATATCATCTTGATTATGAATCTTAAAGGATGGCTGACTCGATGGGGGTAGAGACTTTCTAGGAGTAGAGTCGTGCTTGGAACAAGGGTTCTCCACTTTCAATTTTCTCCTTTCAGGTTTTACTAGCTGACTTATCTAGGTGGGCCTTCCTTATGTTGGGTTTTGGAGCTTCGGTGATGGTCTTTCCAATGGTGCTAGTGCTGGAACATGCTACATGACCTGCACTGCTTCTGTGAGGCCCCTCCCTTGCTATAGCAATAGGTTGAATTGCTCCATGCCCACCATCATTGCTGGCGGAAGCAATTGATGTGCTAGCAAAGGAGCCAGAATGGGTTGATCAGCTGGCTTCCAGTTGGATTTGGTGGTAGAGGCAATAGATTGATGGGAAGGAGCCTTCCTGGGGGCATCTCGCTAGAACACAAGAGAGATAAAAAAAAAAAGAAAAGAGTGGAAGAATGGAGAAAGAGAAAAAAAACTTGATTGGGTGCTTCTTTTAGAATAAGAGCTCAATGGCTCTTCCTCTAGCATCAATCCTGTTGGTGTAGAAAATGGTCGACTGTCAGAGTTTGCTAGAGGTGGTGGAGACAATCTTATCGATGAGACCTATAAAACAAAGTCTAGGCTAGAGGTGGGTGGCTTCGGGAGGATCCTTCGACAATCAATTTAGCTTCCTAACCAACAAGAATGGAGTATACAGGAGGTTAGAGTAGTAAGAAGAACTTAGAAAAGAAGATGTATCTAGAGGATTCTTTTTATAGATGAAGTGCATAATAGATTGATGGTGACAGCCATAACAGAATATCAAAGACCATTTCAGCCACTCAAAGTTTGTTACATAGAGTGGGTTGTCATTTATCGTGACTTGCTAGCGATTGAGTATTGTGTGCTGGTGTTTGGATTGAAGGTCGGAGGTTTCCAACCTAGGTAGTGTAGTATTCATGCTGAGATTTGGAGCTAGAGGTCAATCCAACTAAGCTTGAAGGCTAGCTCCTAAGTTATGGATGGCAGGCTCACAGATTAGGCTCTGCATTTGAATCTTGATGGAGCTATCTTTGACAGCTTTCAAGAGCTCGGCTGCCTTCAAGGTCGGCCAAGAACAAGCATAGGTATTCTGGTCTGGAGAATTGAAGGACAGATGGAAAGGGTAGGTTCTACACTTTAGACTGCAGTAGAGATGTTCTGATCATTCTGATAGAATTTAGTTAGAACTCAAGATCATCTTGATATTGGGATAGAGGAATACTGAGTTCTAATGCTTATGAAGTTGCTACTATCTATCCCAAGTTGAAGATCGGACTCATATTGATGGCAAGATCCTCTTGCGGACTCAAGTTCATCTGGTTGAGGTCCTTGGTGTGAAATTGGCAAGATTTACTATCGACAGAGTCGAGTAGAGAAGTTTGGCCAATTTTCAAGATCAGCTATTAGTCAAAGTTGGATGATGAAGGAGATCCATATCTATGGGATGGTTGCTAACTACCCCAGGCTGGAGATTAGAGTCAATTAAATGGCAAACTTCCTTCACTATCCAAACTCGTCTGACCAAAGTTCATGGTGCAGTTTTTGCAAGGTTTGCACTCGTTGGAAGAAAGCTAGAGGACTATCCTTGAGAAGATCGATCGGTGCACAAGATCTAAAGGCCGATCTTCCCAATTCATCTAGAATAGGGAAGCAACTTGATTGAAGCCTTTACTTAACTATCGCTACTCCAAATAGTGCTATACCAAGGTTGGACATTTAGCTGGACTTTGGCGAGAGCTATTTTATCTCCAATAGACTTCATCACAACATAGGAGTTCATTAGAAGATGTAAACTTATGATAAAAAATACTAGAATAAATATTTTATTTAATAATAAATTATTTATATTTTGAAGGTTAGCATAACCATCAATAAACTGATGATTGACTTTGGAACATATTTTCCAATAACTCCCACTTATCCCAAAGCCACTTAGTATAGTATCTAATATCCATTTTCAACTTGTGATCGTCGAACTCATTTACTGCTAAGGCTTTAGTAAGGGGATCGACCAGGTTCTCCTTTCTATCAATTTTTTGAAGGTTGATGTCATCTTGATCCATAATCTTCTGGACTAAGTGATAGCGGCGTAGTGTGTGCTTCATCTGCTGGTATGCCTTTGGTTTCTTTGTCTGAGCAATAGCTCTAGTGTTGTCATGGTAGAGCAAGATCGGACCATCTAGGAAGGATGCTACTCCAAGCTCGATGATGAACTTTCTCAGCCATAGTTCTTTTGCAGCATCAGATGCCGCGATGTACTCCACCTTGCATACTGAGTCTGCCATAGTGTGTTGCTTGAAACTCTTCGAACAAATGGCTTCACCATTTAGGATAAAGATATAATTCGATATACTCTTGTTATCATCATGGTTAGATTGAAAGCTAGAGTTTGTAAACTTCATAAGTTTCAAATCTAACTCACCATAGATCAACCATTGATCCTTAGTATTCTTAAATACTTAAGAATGATTTTTACCACCTTCCAGTGGTTCTCTCCTGGATCAAATTGGTATCTACTCACTATTCTTAATGAGTATGTCACATCTGGTATCGTATATGCTATAGCATACATAATGGATCTCACTATCGAAGTATATGGGATCCTACTCATATGCTCTCTCTCTTCAGGAGTTGTCGGATAATTCTTCTTAGAGAGAAAAATTTCATGACCTATTAGAAGATAGCCTTTTTTGGAATTCTCTATGCTGAATGTTTTAACACAGTTTCTATGTACGTGGACTGGGATAACCCAAGTATCCTCTTAAATCTATCCCTATAGATTTTTATCCCTAGGATGTAGGATGTTTCACCTAAGTCCTTTATGGAGAACTGAGATAACAGCCAAACTTTTATTCCTTGCAATGTGGGAACATCATTCCTAATTAAGAGAAAGTCATCCATGTATAGAATAAGAAATACCACTACTGGATCATTTATCCATTTGTATATGCAGGGCTCTTCTTCGTTCTTAATGAAGTCATATATTTTGATCACCTTATCAAAATACATGTTTCAACTTCGAGATGCCTGCTTCAATCCATAAATGGATCTCTGAAGCTTGCACACCTTGGACTCATCTGTGGATGTGAACATCTCAGGTTGTATCATATATACTTCTTCGATCGGTTAGCTCTTCATTAAGGAAAGCGTCTTTATATCTATCTGCCAGATCTTATAGTCTAGATGGGCAGCTATCGCAAGTATAATCCAAATAAATTTAAGCATTACCATAGGAAAGAATATCTCATCATAATCAATACCATAATATTGATGATATTCCTTGGCAACCAAACGGGCTTTATAGGTCTCCACCTTCCCATATACAATCTTCTTCTTGAAGACCCACTTACATCCAATAAATTTAATCTCTTTAGGTAGGTCAACTAATGTCCACACATCATTGACCTTCATGGACTCTATCTCAAATTTCATGATCTTAAGCTACTTCTTGGAATCAGATCTCTGTATAGCATCCATATAAGTGATCGAATCCTCATCATTCTTATTGAGTTTGATGGGATCACCATCTCGAATCAAGAAATTATATTATCTATCCAGCTGATACGGTACTCTACCAGATCACCTTAATAGTGTAGGTACACTAAGCTTTGGATTTGATCTAATCAAATTTGGTTCAAGTTTGGCTACTATGTCGACTTTTCTTGAACTTTCTCAAGTTTTTCTTTTCCAAAAAGATTGCCTTAAGGATGATGAACACTTTTTGTTCATCGTTTGATAGAAAATATATCCTTTACTTTCTTTTGGATACCCAATAAAAGTATATTCATCAGACTTAGGTCCAAGTTTGTTTATCATTAAATGTTTGAAATAAGCTGGGCATCTCTAGATCCTAAGGTGTGAGAGTACTGATTTACGTCCTATCCATATCTCATATAGAGTTTTAACTATAGACTTACTCGGAACCTTATTCAAAAGACAATAAGCTGATTTGAGTGCATATCCTCTGAAGGATATTGGCAAGCTGGCAAAATCCATCATGGATCGGACCATATCTAATAAAGTCTAATTCCTTCTTTCAGACACACTATTATGCTATGGTATTCCTGGAAGAGTCTATTGAAAGAGAATCATATTCTCTTTTAGATATGTGAGAAACTCACTGAAAAGATATTCTCCTCCTTGGTCAGATCGAAGAGTTTTAATACTCTTCCTAATTTGTTTTTCTACTTTATTTTAGAATCTTTTAAATATTTCAAATGAATTCGACTTATGTTTCATCAGATAGATATAACCATACCTAGATAGGTCATCTATGAAAGTGATAAAGTAAAAATATCCACCTCTAGCATTTATGCTCATAAGTCCAAATACATCAGTATGTACTAGACCTAAGAGCTTAATAGCTCTCTCATCTTTTTTTAGTAAAAGATAACTTAGATATTTTTTCAAAAAGACAGGACTCACAAGTTGGAAGTAATTCATAATCACTAATTTCAAGAATTTTCTCTTAAGTCAACCTGTTTATTCTATTCTTGTTGATGTGATCTAGCCTACAGTGCCATAGATAGATATTAGATACATTATTTAATCTAGGATATTTGCCTATGGAGTAGACTACATTAATAAGTTGTGATATTTTATAGATACCATTGCTCAAATATCCAGAAAATATTGTAACACCATTCAAAATGATATCATAAAATTCTTTCTTTATTAAAATTTTTTAATTATTTTTAACCAAAAGGCCTACAGAAATGATATTTAATAAGAAACTAGAACAATAGTGGTAATCACTAAGAATAATAGTATGAGATTTAAATACAAGTTTCATGATCCCTAATGGTAAAACTAGAACTTGTCTTCCATCTCCAACGTTTATGAATCTTTTTTCTTATTCAAATTTCATACTGACCTGCAACCCTACAACAAATTGCAAATATGATAAGGGCTTCCAATATCCAATATCTAATCAGTAATATCATAAATAGAAAAATTATAAGGAGTTATAATATAAGTACCTTATCTAGCAATAATTTGCTTCTTTCTCAGCCTATTTAGGTCTAGGAAATTAATGTACTGAGGATAGTTCCTCTTTCAATGCCCCCACTTCTTATAGAAGAAGCACTTTGCTTGACTCTTGTCGGGGTTAGGCTTCTTGGTCTGGTCCTGCACTGATATCCTAGTTTGAACTTGCACCTTCTTGATCTTTTTCTTCTTATTCTTTTTTCTTTCTTAAAGGATCGAGAACTAGAAGAAGATCTTCCCACCAGATTCATAAACTCTTTGTGGAGCTGGTAATCTTTCTCAAAGTTCTAAAGCAATCCCAGCAATATGTGGTAATTGACTTCAGGCTTTGTCATTCTATAATGAGTAAGGAAAGAGAGGTAAGACTTGGGCAAGGAGTTCAGTATAGCAACTTTTCATAGCTGTTTATACAAGAAAAAGTCAACCTTGCTCAAACGCTCTATCTACTCGATCATGTACAATACATAATCAGTGACTGAAGCTCCATCCCTCATTTAGGTATTGAAGATGGCACAACTAGTCTTATGTCTCTCAATATTGTCAGGTGTACCAAAAGACTCATTCAATACTTGAAGCATATCTTCTGGCTGAGCTGACTCAAACTTGCAACTGTACTCATAGCCGCTGGCATTATGCATGCACCATGGTTCGATCACTGAGCCACTTCTAATAAGTATCTCTAACTGTGCTACGTATGTTCGGGGTTGGCTCCTCAAGTATTGGATCCATCAAAATGTATAAGATCCGTTCATGCTCTAAAACAATCTTCAACTTTCAGTACTAGTTATCAAAGTTGGATCCCACTAACTTGTCATTGTCCAACAATGATTAGAGCGATAGGGTAGTGGCCATAACTGCATAGAAAAACCAAGAACTAATTAGTAAATAACTTATTAAACCTAAAGATTTAGACTTTAATCAAAAGGTTCTCCTACTACTTTATTTGAATTGGTAGCCTCTATCTCTAATTTGAGAAATTATCCTAATATTCTTAGTGGATACTAGAATCTACATAGACTGCACACAAGCCCGACTTTGACTGGTTAAGTCATGTACATCTAAGGGTATATTCATAACCAATTATTTCTCTAAACAACTTTTAGTAATTTAATTTTACCTCGGTCCCTGATTAGTAGGCTTTGGCCTCCACTGAAAAGGTCCGGTTAGGTCCAACCATTAACATAACCATACTTGGTCCATCGAACCAATGAATTATTAAGCCCAACTTTGGTTGGTCAACCTAACCATCATTTAGAGAGACACAGCTAGAAAATCATACTATGAATGACAATTTTAATAGTCAATAAGCACCAGGCCTTTGGGCCACCAATGATCCTTGAGCTTGTGGATCCATTATCACTCACTTAATGGGAGGCTATGATCGAATTATCACCATAACTATTTTATTTTAAGGATTTAATAATCTTAGAGGATTTGGTTAATTTGATTTAAGAGAAGAGAGTCAGATAAACTAGCTTATCATAATCCTCCCATTGACTTTATCAAGTCAAATAAAAAGAGACCATTGATGGGCTAGTCTAGGAGCACCTAAATCAGTCATACTGATTTACCTAGATGACATAGGTTAGCTCAAATTATCAAGTAATTTGATCAAAACATTACTTCATTGAAAAGTTTAGGTAAGTGAGATCGATAGGAGGGATATGTTATTAACTCATTAAAGATCGAATCAATACAAGTAGCTCCCAATTAACGACCATCGATCAAAGCTACCAGACTTATCGTAGACACCAACTAGTTTTGATTGGATCCACCTAACAAATCGAGCTAGATCGCTTAGCAAAGAATCAAGTCTATTTTGGTTCTCATTAAAGACATGGACTTGATCCGACTACAACTATTGTAATTGATCTATAAAAGACTTGAGCTAATATAAGATAACTATTAATTAGATTTAGTTAATTCTCTAATTAAATCTATTTTTTAATCTAACCTTAGATCTAACCCAATTAATTGACCTGATTCACTCTAACCGATTAATCCAAGTATTATAATTAATCTTAGGATCTTTAATTCATAATCCTAGATCCTAATCAAATAACTCTTAATTTTTAATTAAGTTTTGAATTGAGGGTTGGGGTTCAATATTTCAAAAATAATTTTTATATTTGTAAAATATTTTTATAATATGGTTCTACCAACCAGTTGCATATTTGATTCATAATCAATATACAAATAATATAAACATAAATCTACTTTAGATCTAATATAAACACATTCATAATTATGAACATCTAATTGAAATAATTTTAATTCTAATTAATTATAAATTATCTTAGATCAAATCTAACATATATATGATCATAAAAGCTAGATTAAAATATTTTTAATTAAATCATAAAATTTTTTAGATCAAATATAAAATTTTATAATTTTTAGATTAGCACGTACTTAGACAATCTCATACTATAAGGGATAAATCTTACAGCAAGACAACCTTATAAAATCAGTCCATGCGATCTAAAATTTAATTTTAGATTTAATTATTAGATTATAATTTTGATCTAATCTAAATAATAGATCTAAAATATGCATAAAAATCATATAAAAAAGATCTAGGTTTGATACCAGTTGAAGGAAAAACTTGGAATTTCTAGCCTATATTTTGAAACTTTTTCAAAATTCTAACAACGAAAGCTATAGATTAATCTAATTAATCTATAAAATATATAGAAAAATTCTAGATCTAAGATCTAATGATATGATTCATGCATGCATATAAATATAAAAATTAAATAAAAGTAAAAACTAAGATATAGATCATATCAACATCAAATAGAAAACTAGATCTAATCTACTTTACAATTGAGATCAAATCTCAATATTTTTTTCGCAAGTCAAGATCTCCACTTGATAATCTGAGACTTAAGTTGTCGCTTCGAGTAGCACACACATCCGATCTCTATAAAAAATTCATACAAAGCCTCGATCACGATCTAAAGTCCAACAATTTAGAAATCAGCACAGTGTGCTAGATTGCACTGATCCTTCTTCGATGGTTCATGCCGAATCTTCTTTTTCAAACAACTTAAACTCTTCAAGGATCAAAGAAGGAGAATGAAAGATCTAGAGGAACCTTCTTTCTCACATTTTTCTCTCAAAAAATTGATGGAAGAAGATCTAAAACATAAACCTTAGAGAAGACCCTTCTTCTCTAGGCCTTTCCTCTCACCTAGGCACAACAAATTATGCCTCCACAAAATCCCATGCCTACAATCATGATGCACCCAAGGTACCCATGTATAAGCCCTCTCTCTCAAGTGTAAAATCTTTAAAAATTTTATGGCTCAACATCCTTTAAATAGAGAGTTAGAGAGGAGTTCCTGTCTAGGTCAAATACCAAGATGGAAGAGTCCAAATGAGACAAGGATTGGGGAGCCCAACTCTTGAGCACCTCTTCAAAATTTTTAGGCATGGAGACTAGGGAATTGTGCACAAATATGCCTTTTTTTCCATAAAAATATTAGGAAAAAAAATCAGGATAATTGGTGCCATGTATGGATAGAGTTTTAGGTTCTACAAACTCTATCAAATAGAGTTTGAAATCAAAACTACTTTCTAGTTTTGATCAAATCTAGAACCACAAACCATCCAGAAGGGTTATAGGGGACAAGGAGAACTCATGGCATGATGTATCCCATGCCCAACTTTGGATAAATTGGTGTGGGCATGGGCAAAGATGGCATGGAGATGCTAGATGGCACAAGGGAAGAGTCCTAGTCTAACTGGGACTTCATGCTTTGACTAGTCAAATCAAATCTTTAGTCCAATTAAAATAGAGCTTGATGCAACCTAATTAATGGTATTCCTAGTCCAATTAAGAATCCAATTAAATTAGATTAAATCTAATTTAATTTTAATTTAAATTTTTAATCAAATTAAAAATTAGGTGCACTCAAGTCCTAATTTAACTGAGAATGGTTCTTCCTTACAATTGACTTATTTAATAAACTAACTAGACTTGATCTAATCAAGTTTAAATCAAATCTAATTAAATCATATTCAATTGAACTCGATTTTAGCCTTTTAGCTCAATCAAATTGAGCTAATTAGTAATCCGATTACTAATCAATCCTCCTGCAACACTTGCACTAAGTCAAACATCAATTATGTTGAATGTTTAATCCTAAAATAATTCTTAATCATTGATCAACCATTTGAGCAGATCGAGATCTCTAATGTGTGTAATCTTATAGGTTCGAACCTAAGTCGATAGTATAGTAATAAATTTTTATACTAATCAAAGTGATTATTTAGCAATGGTACCTGACGATCGGATAGGTCGAATGTATAAAACAACACTCTTAGAACCCATGTGATATAGTTTTCATATAATTCATTTTCTTGATCTAAATGCTCATAGGATAACTTAAGATTTAAGTATTAATCTTGACATAGTCATCCATATTATATTTTAAAATACCAAATCCATCTTATGGATTATCCTAGCTAAGATTTTGCTAAATTAAAATACAGCGATGCATTATCTCTAAACTCTTGGAGTGATCGATCCCATCTTGATCACTCATCAATTTCATAAGCATTTGACTATGTCCAAAAACTTTCCATCATTGAATTAAAAATTTGGATAGTACAGCACCAAAAGCATAGGGAGTTGCAAGCCATCATGGCAATCTCAGGTCTAAAGGATACTTATACCATATCACATAGAGCAATTATCGATAGCAGAATGCTCTGAAGTTTGTCACGTTCAGTGATGATGTATCTCTACATCTCACCTGTATGCTATACCAGTATATCTACACTTCTTGGTTAGAGGACAACCAATTTATATGACACACATCGACCTATACTCGATAAATATTATCATTCTAGTTAACAACATATCATTTGATCATGAATAATTTAATGACTAATCGATAAATTATCTTTTTATCAAATTTAAATAGTCCTAAGGACTTCATTGCAATATAGGAGTTCATTAGAAGATGTAGACTTATGATGAAAAATATTAGAATAAATATTTTATTCAATAATAAATTATTTATATTTATAAGGTTAGTACAATCATTAACAGGCTGATAATTGTCTTTGGGACATATTTTTCAATAGTTATACCCATCAAAATTGTGATATTGTTGACTAGATTGGTGCTGTATGATGAGTAGAAAAATCCTGATCAGCTTTGAACAAGCCTAGATTTGCTCAAGAAAATAAGAAAAAAGGCTTAAATCAGCATGGCCTCATACCAACAATGAGTATCTCGTTACTACAATATCCAAGTCAAAATAAAAATATTCCAACCTTGGAACCTTGTCCTTGGATGACCCAAAGTATCTCAACCCATTGAACTGGGTAAATTGGCCATGAACTAGAAAGGACCATATCAGATCATAGAAGTTATCCAATCGGGAGCATACAAGTTGGAGAACCTCGATGGCATCTAGATTCCTTGGATGTGGAATTCAGAGAACCTTCTACTGTATTATTAATAAACTTCTAATCATTCAATTTTATTTAATAAAATCATTCTTCTCCAAATTCAAACAAGTTTTGTATAGGTCTAGAGGGTCAAACAAAGACCAACGATGACTATACATATTCGGCCATGAGCTGAGTACAATAACAATCATTATGAAATATTGGGACATCAATTTGAGGCTTGACGATTGGATCGGTAGACTGATCCCTTAGAGATATCTCGATTCAGGCTAAAACCTTCAAAATTTGGTTCGATAAAGCTCCAACAATAGGAAGATATCTTGATCTAAGTTAGGATCTCTACAAGCTAATTGCTCGAAGTATTGATCCTAGATTGATTTTGATCATAACAAAAGCATTTGAGTATAGATTATTAAATTACTAACGTTGTTTGTGACAATGTGTAGTTGTATATCTCAAAAGCTCACAAATTCCAAGCTCATAAATTATACCTTTCAAGAGGTTATAATGAAACTTAAATTAAGATAAAATGGCAAATCTTGCCTACAAATTAATTTAAAGAAGAGGGGATCAAAACAGTCTTTGGCACATATGACAAGCAAACTGAACCGATCCAGTCTAAAACTGAGTCGACCTAGTCTTAGTAGAAGCAAATTATAGAAAGGATAGAAAGCAAGATTTTTTATGATCTAGGGGACTAAGCCAATCCAATGACAACCAGACCGATCCAGTTAGAAAGGTAGCCATCCTAGTCTCAAAAGACAGCAAAAGATAAAAACAAAAATTTTGGATCACTGAGGCTGAGTCGAACTAGCTGAAAATTGAGCCGATCTAGTTTAGACTGAGCCGATCCAGTAACCATAATGGCTAGTTTTCTCCACTTCTTCAAATGGCTAGTTTTTCACTCCAACGACTATTTCAGCCCTTCTAATGGCCAAAACTCCTTCTCAAGCCACTTTCAAACATATAAAAAGCTAGAGAAATATTTAGGATGTAAGATTAAAAAATTTTAAAGTAAAAATTATTTTAGATTTAAGAGATTTTTATTGCACATCAAAAAGAGAAGAAAAAGAGAGAAACTAAGCTTTGATTTCAGAGGACATTCAAGAGTTATCTTTAACAACATCTCAAGCAACCTCTCAGCATCATTTGAAGAGAAGTGAAGCTTCGAAAGAGCACATATTTAGTAACTTCTTCAAGCTCCAAAAGAGTTTTCTTTTTATTTTCTTTCTTATGCTAAATTTAATACTTTATATTTTTATTTATTTACAAGTTTCTTTGAAAGAAAAAAACTTGGAGATTAGATCCATCTAAGTCCAAAATTGGATTTTGTAGGTTTTTGTTGGTGAGCCCGTAAAATAATTGAGTTGATAGTGATTCCAGAAAAACTATCAGTATAGGATTATGGTTGGTGAGCCCGACCAAACCAACTAGATTTATATGTGATCTCGAATTAAAATAAATGCACTATAATCTAGGATTATAGTAAAATTTTTAAGAAGATCTTGGAAAGTGGACGTAAGTGTGGGGTTGCATCGAACTACTATAAAATTTTTGTGCATTTATATTGTATTTTCTTCTCTATTGCTTTACATATCTTGTATACTTTAAATTGCTAATTATTTACTAATTCGGATTAACTCTTGCTTAAGTTCATTCGCACTTGATTCGTTTGTATACACTAATTAATTTTATTAAATTGAATTATGTTAAGCACATACTTGTGTAGAGTTAAATTTGACCAAAAATTTTATAAATTTAATTCACTCTCCCTCTTGGATAGCCATCCTTAGGCAACAAGTTGTATCAGAGTAGGTGATCTAATATTTATTTATTGACCTAGCAGTCAAAAGGCAAACGATCAATGGCAATCCAAATAGAGTCTTTGTTTAATGAAGGTTATTCCATAGATAGACTACCACTATTAAATGAATCAAATTATATACATTAAAAAATTAGAATGAAAATCTTCATTCAAGCACATGACTATAATTTATGAAAAATTATAGTCAATGATCCACACACACCCGATGCATTGATTCATGATAAAGAAGTGATTCAAATGAATGCTAAGGCAATGAATATACTTTATTGCCCCTTAGATATTAATGAGTTTAATAAAATTTTTTCATGTATTTCAGCAAATTAAAAATGAAAAAAATTAAAAATAATTTATGAAAGAGCAAATCAAGAAGAAGAATCAAGCTTCCAAAAAATTAAGAAAGCTCATCCCAACGTATGCCTCATGGCTCATGAGAATGAAAAGAAAAAGAAAAAGAGGAAACAAAAGAAAGAAAGCATTAATTAAGAGAGAGTAAAGCAAAAAAATGAGAAATGAAAAGAAGAAAAAAAGTGCTACAAATCTTTGCCTCATAACTAATGAAGATGAGGTAAATTCAATTTTTTTTTTAAATTTATACTTGATGAATTATATGAAGTCTTTAATAAATTAATGGATTAATTTAAAAAATTAAAGCTAAAAATAAAGAATTCAAAAAGTCAAATCTTCTTTTAGCTAATGAAAAGAGTAATGTCATGTTAGAAAAGAAAGATATTTTGAAAGAAAATAATGCTTTGGCTAAAGAAAAGGAAGTACTTCTTAAATCTAAAAAATATTTAGTTGAAGAAAATATTAAGCTGAAAATAAAATTAGAAAGATCAAAATTTCATATTAAAGAAAAAAAACTTATTAAAAAAAAATTCTTTTGGAAAAAAATACCAATCTAAAAAAAAAAGATTGAAAAGTTGAAGTCTATGCTTGAAAAATTTATTATTCGATCGCAAAAGCTTCAAGCAATTTTAAATAATCAAAAGTCTATTTTTGATAAAGCAAAAATTGGTTATAATTTTTTGAAAAATAAAAATTTATCAAAAATATATTTAGCAAAGTTTTATTTAAAAATTATTTAATTATATATTTTAAATGTAACAAAGTTGACCATAAAATTTTAGAATATAATTTTAAAAGAATTGGCCGTACTTTGGTTAGACAAATTTGGATTCCAAAAAAAACCTTGAGCACTAACTCCTATGGATCCAAGATGACTTGGATACCAAAAATTATGAAGTAATTTTGCAAGTACACCAACGATCCAATGAAACTAAAGAAAGAAAATTTTTGTGGATGCCTTGGGAATGAGAATGGATGTATGATGCCATTTGGTAAAATCTAAACTTTTCTCACATCATGCCATCATTATCTATTAAATATATTTTGATTATTAATTAGTATAATTATTGAGTGTATTTGATTGATTTTGATGATTCATCATTGCTTATAATGATTCATCGTTGCTTATAATGATTCATCATTGATTTTGATATATTGCTTAAAACTAGTATATCATGTTGATTATTTATTTTAAGATCTTTATTTTATTCTAAATTTAGTATGCTGGTTCAATCCTTTGTATCATACTATATTGATCTTCAATTATTTAAAAAATCTAAATTGCTATGAGCTTGATTGTATATGAAACTATTTGGATGCTAAACTTACAAATTGATTAAATTTTGATATTTTCTCATAAGATACTTAATTATCAAAATTTTCTAAAAAATAATTATGACCTAAGTACTTGAAGATTAAACATTCAATTATAAAAGATCAAATGCTTAAAGTGTTAATTTGTATTGCATCTTAGTTTTATCTTAAGAATTTAAAATTTTTGAAATTGAGCCAAATCCTATAGAACTGTTATCTAGATTCTCCTTAATTTGATCAGACTAAATTTATTTAATTTTCATACCCTCAATTGATTAAATTTTAATCTCCTAAATTTACTTGAATATCTTTTTTGTTCATCGATTTGATTGACTCTTTGATCTTAAAAGAAAATTTATTGATGAACATTCTTATTTTATTTTAATTAATTAATTTTAAAAATTAAATTAGAAAAATGCTCTTTTTAAGTCTTTTAAAGTTGATGTCAAATAAAATATTTCAAGACTATTGTCATTTATCTTTAAAGCTAAATATTTAAAATGAACTTCTATTTTAAGTAATTAGTAATAAATAGCTTACTATTTGCCATGTATTTGATTAATTTATCTTTTGACAAAAAGAAAAAAATATCTTTATTTTAAATCTGATTTTGCACAGCTATATCTTTTGATATAATATCATTTGAGATAAATTCAAAAATATATATTTTTTCTAAACGTAATTGCTTGATATTTCTTAAGAAAAGAATAAAATGATCTTTTTTAAGAATAACTAAAATTTTCTATATGATTTGCCCTGATTATTTTGTTGATATCAATTCAAATTGATTCATTATTCAAAATCCTTAAAACTAGCTGACTTGAATCGATTCATCTCTATCATTTCAAAACTAAAATAATTGGTATCAAGTAGAATTTGCAAATTGACCTTTAAGTGATATTGAATTATTAAGAAAATCTTGATTTGATCTAAATTTTAGTTTAATTGGTATCAATGATATCATTCTTGCCCTATATTTTATTGCATTATTCTTAGCAAAAAAATTAAATCTAATATCTTAAATCTATTTCATATTGATATACTCTTGAAGTGATACCATTTGAATCAAATTCAAAGAATTTCATACTTTTCTAAACTTAATTAAATGATATTTCTTATAATAAAAAAAATTAAATTTAAATAAAAATATTTTTTAATTACTTATCATACTCTTTTAATCTTTTTGATGATTTGAATACTTTGATTTTAAGAGATCAATATGCTCACCTCTAAGTATCATATTATGATATGAATTGAAATTATCTTAAAATTTAACATGATATAATAACTTTCCTTTATAAATTTTGCAATTGATAAACTTAAATTAAAAAATACTTAATTGGATATGAATATTTTTAAGTTGCTGAACATATAAATAAAACTATGTTTGGCATTCCTCCATAAAATATTATATTATTAAAATTTTAATAAAAATTAGCATAAAATAAATATTTAAAGATAAGACATCAATTATAAAATTTAGAATACTTGATGTATTAAGTTGTATTGCATTTTAAGTTAATTCTTAAGGATTTTAAATCCTATAGTTAGATCAACACATAGAGCCAATATCTAGATTCCTCTCATTTTAACCTCAATTGATTTTGTCCCCCAACTTGAAGAATGCTTTTCATACTTGGTATCAAATTAAATTTAAAATATATCTTCATATTTTATTCATATTATTTTCAAGTAATGAATTTAAAAATTAGTTTTTCTTCTATCTTTAAGTGGTATCAAACTTTTAAAAAAATTATTAATTGATCTAAATTTTAGTTCTATTGATATCATGATAACTTCTAAGCAAATTATCTAATTTGATTTTTAAATAATTAGTATTAAAATAATTATTATTTATTTTAAATTTTAAAGCTCTAGGTATCTAAACTTTAATAATTGCTATCAAACAACACATCATTATCTTACACTTCAATACTTTATCTTTTAGCAAAAAAAATAAAAAATATCTTTATCTCAAATCTAATTTTGCAAAGTCATATTCTTAATGCTACATTATTTGAGATAAATTCAAAAAACTCATACCTTTTCTAAACTTAAGTACATGGTATTTCATAAGAAAAGGGATGAAATGATCTTTTAAAGAATAATAGAAAATCCATTTATAATTTATCTTGGATGAGTTGTTGATATCAATTTAAATTAACTTATTAAGATAATTTGATCTGAATTTAAATTGATTCATCTTTTTTGATAAAAAAAAATTCAATGATTGATATCAAATAGATCATTATTGTCTTGTATTCTATTGCTTTATCTTTGATAAAAGGAAGAAAATATGCTTGCATATAATTTGGTCTGGATGGATATATTTTTGATATTATACCTTAAGATAAATTATAAGATTGATATATTTATACTTTGAATTGATTGATACTACTTAAGATAAGAAAGAGATATTTTCTGAAAAATTAAACAAATCTCTTTATGATTTGCTTTGAATGATATATCCAAAAATAAATTTGAAAAATGCTCTTTTTAAATCTTTTGAAGTTGATATAATGCAAAATATTTTTAAAAAGTTATAATTTATTTTTAATGCTAAATATTTAAAAAAATTAGTTTTATTCATTTGAGATTAGATAGCTTATAATATGCCTTATATTTTATTGATTTATTTTTAGGCAAAAGAATAGTTGCTTTATCTCAAATCTGAGTTTTCATGGCTATATTCTTTTTATTATAATATTTGAGATAAAATCTTGTGATACATGTTTGAATGATTTACTTTAATATCAAAGTGAAGAGAAGTATTTTCAAGACTATATTATTCAAAATTTTGAAGTCTAAAGTTCTTATTAAGTAAAATTAAGAAGTACATCTACATGGTATACTTTTAGATTTTTAATGAATTATTATCATTGTAAACATCTTTTAAAATAAATAAAAAATAAATTTTTAAAAAATTTAGTTTCTACATGAGTGAATACTATGTTTAATAGAATTGAATGCATAATTTAATACTTAATTCACTCAATTCATGCTTGTTCTCTTAAAATTTTATTTAATTTTAAAATAACTTTATTTACAAAAGTAGGAGGAAGAAAACATCAAAAATAAAATGATTACTAACTTGGTATCAATCAAATTTAAAAATATAAGCTTAAAAGTCAAATTTATATTAATTAAGATTAATATGGTATCAATTAATTATGCTTAACTTGAAAGAAAAAGAAGAAGAATAATTTTAAATATTAAAATCCACTCAACAAGAATTATAGAAATTAAAAAATAATAGTAAAAAAAGAGGGAGAAAATATCATCTGATGAATTTTCTAATATTCAGGGGGAGAGATATTGATTAAGTTAACTAATTTAAATTTGATTGACAATACTAATAAATTTTAATATTGATTTTAAATTCTTAATCATTTATCTTAAAATTTTTCTCATTTTGAGCTTTGCTTTAATTGATTTTAGACTCTCAATCAGGTACTTTATAGTTTTTCTCTAATTATGCTTACATATGATTATTAAATTTGACTTACTTAATTTGAAGTAGTATCAGATGAACAAATTGATTTTCAGTATCAAAAACTATTTATGAATTTAGATATTATTCATATGCTAATTTGCATGAACTTCATAATTAATTATAATTAAATTAAAATTAAAATATGATCTTGCTCCAAGAATTGAATTTGATGCACACTTCTAATTTTGAAACTCATTTGCAAAATCTAAATATAATATAGAACTTTTGATGTGCATTGAGAATTTCTACAAAGTTACTTGTATCAAGAATCTTTTACTTAAGAAATGAGTTTAAATAGATGATTCCCATTTGCCTTGATACTATATATTATAACCATCGACTTGCTCGATGCATTTCTAATACATACCTTTTTTGAACTTAATTGATCGAAATTTCTTAAGAAAATAAAAGATTGAATATTAAAAAATATATTATGCTTGATTTCATGATCATATCTTTTGAAAAGCTCTATTCCTTTTAAAGCTTAAAAGTGTATATTTGAAAATCTGATTAAAAAGATCAAACTCATTCAAAAAAAAAGAAGAGTTTTTGATATTCGAGTTCAAGCCAATTTCTAAAAAGAAAAGAAATGTTCTAAGAATATTTTGAATCAAAAAACAAGTTTTCAAAGAAAAAAAGATTCTTTTGAATTAATTTTCTGAATTTGATACATCTCTCATTTTGATACATTCTTATATATATTAATTTTGATGATTTTTATTCAACCTTTTCATGATCTTTTTGATGCTATCAAAAAGAAAGAGAGGAATATGGAGTATATGCTTAATGAATTAATTATTAAGATGCTCATCAATTTGGTGCTTGAAATATTAATGAGAGGAATATGGAGTATATGCTTAATGAATTAATTATTATGACACTCATCAATTTGATGCTTGAAATATTTTTACTCATTTATAATATGTGCAATGAATTAAAAACTAATTGAGAATATTCATGAAGTATGCACTCATGTAGTTGATCTAATACTTCATGATACATATTGGCAAAATATATTATAATACATCATCTATTTGAATTGCACATATACTCAAAATTTTGTCACCATCAAAAAAAAAAAGATTGTTGATCCTAGATTGATTTTGATGATAACAAAAGTATTTGGGTATAAATTATTAAATTACTAATATTATTTATGAGGATGTGTAGTTGTATATCTCAAAAGCTCATAAATTTTAAGCTCACAAATTACACCTTTCAAGAGATTATAACGAAGATTAAATCAAGACAAAAAGGCAAATCTAGCCTACAAATTAATTTAGAGAAGAAAGGATCAAAATAGTCTTTAGCACACATGGCATGCAAACTGGGCCGACCCAGTCTGGAACTGAGCCAACCTAGTTTTAGTGAAAGTAAAAAGTAAAAAGGATAGAAAGCAAGATTTTTCATGATCCAGAAGATTGAGCCAACCTAATTTTAACTGAGCCAACCCAGTGACAACCAGGCCAATCCAATCAGAAAGATAGTCGTCCCAGTCTCAGAAGACAGCAAAAGATGGAAACAAAAATTTTAGATCACTAAGACTGAGCTAATCCAGTTGAAAATTGAGTCGATCCAATTTAGATTGAGCCAACCTAGTCAAAAACTGAGCTGACCCAATGACCGTAATGGCTAATTTTTTGTACTTCTTCAAATGGCTAGTTTTTCACTCCAACAGCTATTTCAGCCCTTTCAATGGTCAAAACTCCTTTTCAAGCCACTTTCAAGCATATAAAAGGCTAGAAAAATATTTAAGATGTAAGATTAAGAGATTTTAAAGTAAAAATTATTTTAGATTTAAAAGATTTTTATTGTACATCAAAAAAAGAAGAAAAAGAGAGAAACTAAGCTTTGATTTTAGAGGACATTTAAGAGTTATCTTGCACAACATCTCAAGCAATCTTTCAGTATCATTTGAAAAGAAGTAAAGCTTCGAAAGAGCACATATTCAGCCACTTCTTCGAGCTCCAAAAGAGTTTTCTTTTTATTTTCTTTCTTATGCTAAATTTAATACTTTGTATTTTTATTTTTTTACAAGTTTTTTGGAGAAAGAAACTTAGGAATTAGGCCCGTTCAAGCCTGAAATTGAACTTTGTAGATTTTGATTGGTAAGCTCGTAAAACTAACCGGATTGATAGTGATCCCGAAAAAACTATCGGTGTAGGATTGTGGTTGGTGAGTCTGACAAAATCAACTAGATTTGTTTATAATCCTGGGTTAAAATAAATGTACTGTAATATAAGATTATAGTAAAATTCTCAAGAAGAACTTGGAGAGCAGATGTAGGTACGGGATTGTACTGAACCACTATAAAATCTTTGTGCATTTGTATTGTATTTTCTTCTCTATTGCTTTGCATATCTTGCATGCTTTAAATTGCTAATTACTTACTAATTTGAATTAACTCTTGCTTAAGTTCATTCACACTTGATTCCATTGCATACACTAATTAATTTTATTGAATTGAATTAAATTAAGCACATACTTACGTAGAGTTAAATTTGGTCAAAAATTTTATAAACCTAATTCACCCCCTTTCTTGGGTAGCCATCCTTGGGCAACACGAAGGCTCCCTAATGATAGAATATTAGGTCATATATTGACTGACACATTTGACTTGGTGAAATTGCTACCAAAGAACCACTTCAGAAAAGGCCTAAAAAATCAACCTTAGCCAAAATATGACTTTGACTTATTGACTGACACATTTGACTTGGTGAAATTGCTACCAAAGAAAAAGGCCTCAAAAATCTACTTAGCCAAAATATGACTTTGACTTAATATCCTAACTGAGAAGATCAATTACAATGGATCTACATGACTTCAAAAGAAATCCAAAGATATATCCACCAAATCGGATGATGACCAAAGTCACTGACTTGGCAAAATTCATATCAAAACCAATGGATCAACTTCAAAAGAACTACTTCGAAAGACAGACATCAAATTTGATTCGAGATTAGACAAAAGTAAGCATTCACATTAGAATTTGAAGTATAAAAGTTCATTTCATTTCATTCAAAAGTTTTCATTAGAAAATTACCAAACACAAATAAAAGTACAAGAAAATTTATACAAATCTTCGGCTTCAGTTGGAGCCTCAGTAGGAACCTCGGATCCATGCTTGGCCACCACTTTGGTATTAGCTTCGGCTTCGATGGTTGGCTCAGCAAGAGAGGCCTCGATCATGATCACTTCGAGAGTAGCCTTGGTTGCAGACTCGATTAAGGCTTCAATCTCGGGCATAGGCTAAGTAGCCTGCTCATCTCCCAAAGCCTCATCCAGGATGACATTGGGGTCCATGTGGCCCATGTCAACCTCGAGAAAGTACCAAACATTTTGGGCCTTGCATGAATCAAAGCCATAATCAAAGGCAACCATCGACCCCTCCATGATCTTGGCTTTGAAGTCAGATGAGCCCAAAATTCATCGATTGCCTTCATCTTTGCCTCGAGGATCATCTTTTCCTTCTCAGCCTCAACCTGAGCCTCTACTAGTTTTATTTTCTCCTTGGCAGCCTAGATCATCGCTTCTCCAACCTCCAAGGCCATCTCCAACTTGGCTATCTTCTACTACCAAGCGTCAGTAATGCTGTGATCCATGGTTAAGCAACCCTCGAGTTGTTCGATCCTCTCTCGTGCTGCCAAGAGGACGGACCTCACCTGGATGGCATCTTCCTTAGTAGCCTCTGCCTCCTCCATGGCCCTCCTCCAAGCTTCAACATCATGGAGATCCCCCTCAAGCTTTTGCTTGATAAGGTTGAAACCGACGAGTCCCTTGTCAAGGTGGATGATGTCATAAATCACCTACAAAGAAAAACTGAAGTCAGAAAAATTGAAGGTTCTTAATGTAGGGTTTTACAGGTAGATCTTGAAACTTTTTTTAAGATCTTGCAGTAGAAGACTTAAATAAATCAAATATTTAAATAAATATGTAAACATCTAGATCTCAAATCTATTACATGATCAAGGCATGATATTAAATCAAAAATTAAAATCAAACAAGAAAAAAAGGTTGATCAAATCAACCTAGATCTACACTACATCAAATGCAGATATGAAGTTTATAGATCATATCTATTACTTGAGCAAGTTAGATGTTCTAACTATTGATCTAGGTTTGAGGATGAAGTCACAAGCCGCACACACATCCGATCTCTAGGAGTCGTCCACATGAGCCTACGATCTCTGATCTGAAGTCCAATGTAGAAAATCAACACAGCATGCTAGTATTGTGTCGATCCTTCTTCGACGATCGATCCGATGCTTTCTTCTTCAAAATTTGGACTCTCCAAAATATGAGAAGAAAGATGAGAGTTTACTGATCTGAGACTCTCTTAGAAAAAACTCAAAAAAAGATGAGAGATTGAAAATAAAATAGCCCTAGAAGAAAATCCTCTTCTTCTTCTCTTTTCTCTCATCTAGACACCTAGTTTGGTGCCTATGGAACCCCCATGCCCAAGGACCCTCTTCCTCTAATTTTTGCACACCCCAAACCTTTCCTAAAGCTCTATATTTTACAAGAAAAATTAGAACAAAATTCATCAATAGATCAAAATCCTAGACTAGGATCAAACATGGAAAGTTGTTGGGGCGCCCAACTCTTGGGCGCCTCCTCCATAATTATTGACATGAACCAGCAAGGGAGGGCATACAAAAAAGAAAATTATTTGCATAAAATAAGAGAAGAATTAATTAAAAAGAAGGGTGGTACTCAAGGGAAGGTATTTTGGTCAACAAAGATTCTATCTCATAAAATCTTAAGCAAAACTAACTTCTCTTTTGACTTAGTCTTCCAACAAATTACCTTATAAAAAAAGGAGGAGAGAAAGAGGGCATGAGAAGCCATGGGAGTGAAGAATTTTCACGTAAGAAATAAAATAAAAAGGGCATGGAGCGTGAGGATTAAGTGGCGTAAGTGATAGGGAGTCCTAGTCACACTAGGACTCCTATTTTGACTTGATCAAACAAGATCTTTTAACCAAATAAAATCAAGATTAAACCAACCTAATTAAATAAAGCCCTAATCTATTTAAAAATTAAATTAAATTAAATTAAATTAAATTAAATTTTAATTTATTTTTTAATTAAATTAAAAAATTAAATTAATTCGAGTCCTAGTTAGATTAGGACTAGTTCTTCCTTACACTTGGCTTATCCAATAAATCAATTGAACTTGATCCAATCAAGTTCAAACTAAATCTAATTAAATCATATTTAATTAAACTTAATCTAAACCTATTGGCTTAATCAAATTAAGCTAATTAGCAATCTAATTGCTAATCAATCATCCTACAATACTTGCACCAGGTTAAACACCAATCGTATTGATTGTTTAACCCTAGAACGATTCTTAATCGTTGATCAACCATCCGATTAGATCATAAGCTCTAATGTGTGTAACCTCATAGGTCCAAACCTAAGTTGATAGCACAGAAATAAATTTTTATATCAATCGAAGTGACCATCTAGCAATGATACCTGATGATCGGATAGGTCGAAGGTGTAGAACACCATCCTTAGAACCCATGTGGATATAGTTTTTATATAATTCATCCCCTTGACCACAATATTTGTAGGACACCTCAGAGTTCAACTGTCAACTCTGATCAGGTTATTCATATTATATTTCAAAATATCAAATCCATCTGATGGATTATCCTGACCAAGGTTTTGCTATACTGAAATACAGTGATACATTCTTCTCCAACTCTTAGAGTGGTCAATTCCATCTTGATCACATTCCGACTTCGCAAGTACTTGACTATGCCCAAAAATCTTTCGTTGCTGAATTAGAAATTCAGTTAGTCTGGTACCAAAGTATAGTGAGTTGCTTGCAAGTCACTAAGGTGATCTTAGGTCTAAGGGATACTTATACCTATATCCCATCAGAGACAATCTCGATAGCAGAATGCTCTAGAGTTGATCATGTTTAATGATGATGTACCCATACATCTTACTTATATGCCATACTAGTATCTCCACACTTCTTGGTTAAGAGGACAACCAACTTATATAGAATATAGTGACCTATGCTCGATAGACACTATTGTCCTAATTAACTGCCTATCATTTGGTTGTGAATAAATTTAAGGACTAATCAATAAATTCTCTTTTTATCAAAACTAAACAGTCCTAAGGACTTCATCACAATAATGGAGTTCATTAGAAGATGTAAACTTATGATGAAAAAGATATCAAAATATTTTTATTAATTAATAAATTAATTATAATTATAAAATAGCTCAACCGTCAATAGACTGATGATTAATTTTGGAACATAATTCTCAACAACTCCTACTTATCCTAAAACCACTCGGCATAGTATCTACTATCCATCTTTGACTTATGGTTGTCAAACTTCTTGATTGCCAGGGCTTTAGTGAAGGGGTCGGCTAGGTTCTTCTTTTCATCGTTCTTCTGAAGATCGACGTCACCATGATCCACGATCTCACAGACCAAATAAAAGTAGCACAGAATGTGCTTTATCCACTAGGCTGCCTTCGATTTCTTTACTTGAGCTATGGCGCCAGTGCTATCACAGTAGAGTAGGACTGGACCATCAATGGAGAGTACTACTCCAAGCTCGATGATGAACTTTCTCAACCACAGCTTTTATTGCTACATTTGATGCCGCCATGTACTTTGCTTTGCAAATAGAGTCAGCCACTGTATGCTATTTGAAACTTTTCCAGCAGATGGCTCCACCATTTAGAGTAAAGATATACCTCGATACACTTTTACTATCATTATAGTTAGATTAAAAGCTGGAGTCTGTAAACCCCACAAGCTCAAATCTGACTCACCATAAACCAACCATTGATCCTTAGTATTTCTCAAATACTTAAGGATGGTTTTAACCACCTTCCAATGATTTTATCTAGGGTTAGATTGGTATCTACTCACCACTCCTAGTGAGTATACCACGTCTGGTCTCGTACATATCATTGCATACATAATAGACCCTATTGTCGAAGCATATGAGATCTACTCATACGCTCTCTCTCTTTAGGAGTTGTCGGATAATCCTTCTTAGAGAGAGAAATTTCTTGGCCTATCAGGAGATAGCTCTTTTTGGAATTCTCCATGCTGAACCTCTTCAGCACAGTTTTTATGTACGTGGACTGGGATATACTAAGCATCCTTTTAGATCTATCCCTGTAGATCTTCATCCTTAGGATGTAGGATGTTTCACCCAAGTCCTTCATGGAGAACCGTGATGATAACCAAATTTTTATTTCTTATAGTATGGGGATATCATTCTCGATTAAGAAATTATCATCCACGTATAAAATAAGAAATACCACTACTGGACCATTTGCCCATTTATAAATGCATGATTCTTCTTCGTTCTTAATAAAGCCATACATTTTGATCACTTTATCAAAATGCATGTTCCAACTCCGAGATGCCTGCTTCAATCCATAAATAGATCTCTGAAGCTTGCACACCTTGAACTTATCTATGGATGTGAATCCTTCAGGTTGTATCATATACACCTTTTTGATCAATTTTTTATTTAAGAAAGTTGTCTTCACATCCATCTGTCAGATCTTATAGTCCAAATGGCAGCAATGGCAAGCATGATCCGAATGGACTTGAGCATTGCCATAAGAAAGAATGTCTCATCATAGTCAATACCATAACGTTGACGATACCTCTTGACAATCAGATGGGCTTTATAGATCTCCACCTTTCTGTCTGCACTTCTCTTTCTTTTGAAGATCCATTTACACCCAATGAATTTAACCCCTTCAGGTGGATCAACTAATGTCTATACATCATTGACCTTCATGGATTTTGGATCTCATGACTTCTAGCAATTTTTTAGAGTCGAATCTCTACATCACATCCATATAAGTGATCGGATCCTCATCATTCTCATCGAGTTTGATAGAATCATCATCCTGGATCAAGAATCCATAGTATCTATCCAGATGGCATGGTACTCTATTGGATCGCCTTAATGGTGTGGATTCACTAAGCTTCAGATCTGATCTGATCAAATTTGACTTAGGTTCAACATTTTGTGTTGGACTTTCTACCTATTGAACTTCATCAAGTTCAACCTTAGAGGCAATAGTTCCTTCACCAAGGAACTTCTTTTCCAAAAAGGTTGCCCTAAGGCTGACGAATATCTTTTGTTCATTAGCATGGTAGAAATAGTATCCTTTGATCTCTTTTTGGTACCCTATGAATGCATACTTGTCAGACCTAAGTTCAAGTTTGTCTGTAACTAATCATTTGATATAAATCGGGCACCCCCAAATTCTAAGGTGTGAAAGTGCTAGCTTACGTCCTGTCCATATCTTATATGGGGTTTTAACTACAGACTTACTTGGAATCCTATTTAATAGATAATAAGTCAATTCGAGTGCACATCCCCAGAAGGATGTCGGCAAGCTGGCAAATTCCATTATGGATCGGACCATGTCTAACAAAGTTCGATTCCTTCTTTCAGACATACCATTATGCTATGGTATTCCAAGAGGAGTCCATCGGAAGAGAATTACATTCTCTCCTAGATATGTGAGAAACTCACCAGAAAGATATTCTCCTCCTCAGTCAGATCGAAGAGTTTTAATACTCTTTTTAGTTTATTTTTCTACTTCACTTTGAAATCATTTGAACATTTCAAAAGAATCCGACTTATGTTTCATCAGATAGATATATCCATATCTGGATAGATCATCTAAGAAAGTGATGAAGTAGACATATCCACCTCCGACACTTGTGCTCATTGGTCCACATACATCAGTATGTACTAGATCTAAGAGCTTATTGGCTTTCTCACCTATTCCAGTAAAAGATGACTTGGTCATTTTACCAAGAAGACAGGACTCACAGGTTGGAAGTGATTTACAATCATTGACTTCGAGGATTCCCTCTTGAGTCAACCTATTTATCCTATTCTTGTTTATATGATCTAGCCTATAGTGCCATAAGTAGATATCTGATACACTATCTAATCTAGGATGCTTGCCAGTAGAATAGACTACATTAATAGATTGTGATAACATATATACACCGTTGTTCAATTATCTATAGAAAGCAGTAACACCATTCACAATGACATTATAAACTTATTTTTTTATTGAAATTTCATAATTATTCATGGCCAAAAGGCCTATAGAAATGATATTTAAAAAGAAATTAGGATAGAAATGACAATCACTAAGAATAATGGTATGAGATTTAAATACAAGTTTCAAAATTTCTAAAGCTAAAATTGGAATTGATCTTCCATCTCCAATGTTTAAAAATCTCTTATCTTACTCGAATCTTCTACTGACCTACAATCCCTGCAATGAATTGCAAATATGGTAAGAACTATCGGTATCTAATATCTAGTCAATAATATCATAAATAGAGAAATTACAAGGAGTTATCATATAAATACCTTGCCCAGCAACAGCTTGCTTCTTTCTCTGCTTGTTTGGATCCGGAAAGACAATGTACTAAGGATAGTTCCTCTTCCAGTGCCCCCATTTCTTGCAAAAGAAGCATTCAGCTTAACTCTTATCGAGCTTGATCTTCCTGGTCTAGCTCTGCACTGATGTCCTAGCTTAAACTTGCACCTTCTTTATTTTCTTCTTCTTGTTCTTCTTTCCTTTTCTAAAGGATCGAGAACCAGAAGACGAACCTTCTACTAAGTTCACCAACTCTTTATGGAGCTGGTGATCCTTCTCAAAGTTCTGAAGTAATCCTAGTAAGCCATGGTAGTTTACTTTAGGCTTTGTCAGTCTATAATGAGTAAGAAAAGGAAGATAGGACTTTGGCAGCAAGTTTAGTATGGCATCTTTTTCAAGTTGTTTATGTAAAAAAAAGTCAAGTTTGCTCAAGCGCTCTATCAGCTCGATCATATATAGTACATGATCAGTGACAGAGACTCCATCCTGCATTCTGGCATTGAAGATGGTGCAACTAGTCTTATACCTCTTAACGTCATCGGGTGTGCCAAAAGAATCCTCCAACACTTGGAGTATTTCATTTGGTTGAGCTATCTCAAACTTGCGACTGAATTCACCGCTCATCACAGCCAGCATAATGCAGCATACCATGGTTTGGTCACTAAGTCACTTCTAATAAGTATCTCTGACTGTTTCATGTGCATTGGCAGCTGGCTCCTCAGGTGCAGGATCCGTCAGCACATATAGGATCCATTCATACTCCAGGATAATCTTTAACTTTTGGTACCAGCTACCGAAGTTGGATCTTACTAACTTATCATTGTCCAACAATGATCAAAGCGATAGAAAAGTGGCCATGTTTGCACAAAGAAAAATCAAAATCTAATTAGTAATTGATTCATTAAACCTAAAGATTTGGACTTTAATCAAAAGATTTCTTTCATTATTTTATTCGAATTGACAGCCTCTACCTTCAATTTGAGGAATTATCCTAATTCCTTAGTGGGTACTCGAATCAACATAGACTGTACACGAGTCCAACTTTGGTTGGCCCATCCATGTATATCTAAGGATAGGTTCATAACTAATTATTTCTCCAAATAATTTTTAGTAATTAAATTTTGCCCCAGGCCTTGATCAGTTGGTTTTGGCCTTCTCAGAAAAGGATCCAGTTAGGTCCAACCATTAATATGACCATACTTGGCCCATCCGACCAATGAATGATCAGGCCCAACTTTGATTAGCCTACCTAACCACTATTTAGAAAGATGCATCCAAGAGATCATATAATGAATGATAATTTTATCAATCGATAAGCACCAGATCTTTGGGCCTCCAATGATTATCCAACTGATGGACTCATTATCATCCACTTTGATGGGAGGCTATGATCCAGTTATCATATAACTATTTTATTTTAGGGACCTAATAATTTTAGAGAATTTAATTTATAGAAGTAAGTAGGTCAGATCAACCAGCTTGTCATAATCCTTCCACTAACTTCACCAAGTCAGCTTAAGGGAGACCATTAATAGGCTGGTCTAGGAGCACCTAAATCAGTCAAACTGATTTACCTAGCTAACATGGGTTAACTTGAATAGTTAAGCGATCTAATCAAAACATAATCTCACTAAGAGATCAGGTAAGTTCGATCAGTGGAAGGATTTGTCAGACTTGCCTTAGACACCATCAGAAATGATCAGGTAAGCGAGCTACCAATTAAAACCACTGATCTGGTTTATCTTAGACATCAAGTGGTTTAATTAGTTTTAATTAGATCAACCTAATAGTTCGTGCTAGACCGTGTAGTCAAGAATCAAGTCCATCTTAGGTCTTGTTAAAGACATGGACTTGATCAACTACAACTATTGCAATTAATCTAGAGAATTCTTGACCTAATCTAAGATAATAATTGATTAGATTTAATCAATTCTCTAATTAAATTTATTTTTTAATCTAACCCTAAGTCTAACTCAATTAATGGACCTAATCTCCACTAATCCATTAATCCAATGTGTTATGATTCGTGTCATTAGATCTTCAATTTACAATCATAGAACCTAATCAAACAACTTCTTAATTCTTAATTAAATTTTGGGCTGAGGGTTGGGGTTTGGCTTTTCAAAAATAGTTTTCATGTTTGTAAAATATTTTTACAACATAGTTCTATCAACCAAGTTGCATGTTTGATTCATAATCAATATGCAAGTAACATAAACATGAATCTACTTTAGATCTAATCTAAACAAGTTCATATAATTGAAATAGTTTCAATAATAATCAATCATAAATCTTCCTACATCAAATCTAACATATTTATGAAGATTAAAACTAGATTAAAATATTTTTAATCAGATCATAAAATCTCTTAGATCTAATTTAAAATTTTATGATCAATATTTTAGATCAATACGTATTAGGACAATCTATTCACTATAAGGGGTAAACCTTACAGCAGGACAACCTTATGGCGGTCCGTGCAATCTAAAATATTTTATTTTTAGATCTAAAACTATTTTAAATCTATTAAATTATAAATAAAATTAGATCAAATCTAATAAATTTATGATTAGAGTTAGATCATCACGAACTAGGATAATCTATTCACTAAAAGGGGTAAATCTTACAATAGGACAACCTTATGGCAGTCCATGAGATCTAATTTTTTTTTAATTTTAGATTTAATAATTAAATTATAAATTAAATCTAATCTAAAAAATAATCTAAATATATACAAAAATTATGTAATAACAATCTTACTCTGATACCAATTGAAGGTTCTTGATTTAGGGTTTTACAGGTAGATCTTAAAATTTTTTCAAGATCTTACAATGAAAGACTTAAATAAATTAAATATTTATTTAAATAAATATATAAATATCTAGATCTCAAATCTATTACATGATCAAGGTATGATATTAAATCAAACTTAAAATCAAATAAGAAAAGATTGATCAAATCAATCTAGATCTACACTACATCAAAATGCAGGTATGAAGTTTATAGATCATATCTATTATCTGAGCAAATTAGACGTTCTAACTTACTGATCCAGACTTGAGGATGAAGTCATGAGCCATACACATGTCCGACCTCTAGGAGTCATCCACACGAGCCTATGATCCTTGATCTAAAATTCGATGCAGAAAATCAGCACAATATGCTAGTACTATGTTGATTCTTCTTCGATGATCAATTCGATGCTCTCTTCTTAAAAATTTGAACTCTCTAAAATATGAGAAAAAAGATGAGAGTTTACTGATCTGAGACTCTCTTATAAAAAACTCAAAAAAAGAGGAGAGATTGAAAATAAAATAGCCCTAGAAAAAGATCCTCTTCTTCTTCTCTTTTCTCTCACCTAGACACTTAGTTTGGTGCCTATGGAACCCCCATGCCTAAGGATCCTCTTTCTTTGATTTTTGCACACCCCAAACCTTATCCAAAGCTCTATATTTTATAAAAAAATTAGAATAAAATTCATCGAATAAATAAAAAAAAAGAAGAGTCCAAGTTAGATCAAAATTGTAGACTAGGAATATCCAAATATGGGAAGTTATTGAGGCACCCAACTCTTGGGTACCTCCTCCATAATTATTGGCATGGACCAGCAAGAAAGGGCGTACAAAAAAGAAGATTATTTTTATAGAATAATAGAAGAATTAATTAAAAGAGAAGGTGGCACTTAAGGGAAGGTGTTTTGGTCAACAAGGATTCTATCTCATAGAATTCTAAGTAAAACTAACTCCTCTTTTGACTTGGTCTTCCAACAAATTAACTTATGAGAAAAGGAGGAGAGAAAGAGGGTGTGAGAAGCTATGGAAGTGGAGAATTTTCATATAAGAAACAAAATAAAAAGAGCATGAGGCATGAGGATTAAGTGGCGCAAGGGATAGGGAGTCCTAGTCACACTAGGACTCCTATTTTGACTTGGTCAAACAAGATCTTTTAACCAAATAAAATCAAGATTAAATCAATCTAATTAAATAATGCTCTAACCCATTTAACGATTTAATTAAATTAGATTAAATTAATTTTAATTTTAATTTATTTTCTAATTAAATTAAAAAATTAGGTTAATTTGAGTCCTAGTTAGACTAGGACTAGTTCTTCCTTGCACTTGGCTTATCCAATAAACTAATTAGACTTGATCCAATCGAGCTTAAACCAAATTTAATTAAATTATATTTAATTATACTTAATCTCAACCTATTGGCTTAATTAAATTAAGCCAATTAGCAGTCTAATTGCTAATCGATCCTTCTACAATACTTGTACTAGGTTAAACATCAATCATATTGATTGTTTAACCCTAGAACGATTCTTAATCATTGATCAACCATCTGATCAGATCATAAGCTCTAATGTGTGTGCCCTCATAGGTCCGAACCTAAGTCGGTAGCATAGAAATAAATTTTTATATCAATCAAAGTGACCATTTAGCAATTATACCCAAGAATCGAATAGGTCGAAAGTATAGAACACCATCCTTAGAACCCATACGGATATAGTTTTCATATAATTCATCCCCTTGATAATAATGTCATAGGATACCTCAGAGTTCAACTGTCAACTCTGATCAGGTTGTCCACATTGTATTTCAAAATATCAAATCTATCTGATGGATTATCCTGGCCAAGATTTTGCTATATTAAAATACAGTGATACATCTTCTCCAACTCTTGGAGTGGTCAATTCCATCTTGATCACACTCCGACTTTGTAAGTACTTGACTGTGCCCAGAAGCCTTCCATTGCTGAATTAAAAATTTAGTTAGTCCGATACCAAAGCACAGTGAGTTACTTGCAAGTCACCTACAAAGAAAAACTGAAGTCAAAAATCTTACAAGTATTAAAAATAAAAGTCTAACTGAAGACCTTACCCTAAAGAGGTTACTAAATGAGGCAAATAGGGCCTAGTCCAAAGGATGGGACTTGATCTCGGACTAGTCCAAAGGTAGCAACAGCATACCCATCAGCTCCTGCATGAGCTGATTGTTTTGAAAGGTTGAGTCATCCTTTTGAACCCTCTTAGAGAGGGTCAAAAATTCTTCCTCTATCATCGATGTGGAAGGCCCTGCTTCAAGCCGAATAGATGCCGACAGCATGTCGGGGGAGAGAGGCAACAAACCCAACCTAGTTGGTGCTGGGGTCCGATGAAGAGGTGATAGAGTTCGAGCTCAGACCAACTTTGGGTTCACCACGAGAGTAGGTCTCAACAACAATCTGATGATGAATTTGGTGGCATCGTCTACCTTGACGAGGTTGGTGTTCGAGTTCCTCATGATGAGGTTGGTGGTGCTCGAGGACCTGACAAGGCTGGAGGGGTCAGAGTTGATGTCCCTGACCTCAATTTATTTCTCACCGAAGACTCCTCATCGGTTGCAACCAACCTCTTCTTCTGAAGAGCCACTTTGAGCGACTCAAGTGTGGGCCTCATCACTGCAAAGCCGAAGACATGGAGTTAGTGCAAAAAGTCATATAAAGACAAATAATCTATAAAGTAAAAGACATGATTGTACCCTAAGAAAAAGTCAGACTAAGGCCGACATCATACGTACAGTGTCTACTTGGTAACAAGTTTATTTAGCTTCGGCACCTCAATGTCGAGCAGCCTGCAATAGTCCTCCTCATCTTTGGAAAGGATGGATTTCTCCTTGTTTGGAGAAAGCTGAGGATACCCTAGATCCAGTTGAAGCCTTAGGGTCAATCCAAAGAGATGAAAAAGAAACAACTTTTCTAATCGTGGATAGGAGGACCAGTGATGAATTTGCATCCATACTGAGGACCGAAATACCACCATCCTTAATCATGGGGTTATTTCTTCAACATAAATAATATTTTGAAGAGTGAAGTCCTTGGCTAGATGCCAAGCTAGTCATACAAAATTATAAAGATGACAATCACCCGAATGAAGTTCAGGATGATCTAGATAGAAAAAAACTTTTAAAAAAAATCAAGGATGCTGGAAGCAACTAGATGAAAGGGGAGCAAAGACCTGCTCGAAAAGTCTCCTCATATGGAGCGACTTAACCCTTTGAAGCATTAGAAACATGACCTTCCTCGCTTGGAACTTCAAGTCGGAAAGATGATGGAATGGAATAAAACTATCTAAGGTCATCCTCGATAATGGATAACTCCTTGCTTTCAGGACCAAAAAAGTCACTGAACCCTCACATGGGACTTTTTGACCCATGGGACCTAGTGCTTCAATGCCCAAATGAGGAGGCAACCTCGGTAGTGGTCTGAGGACTATCCTTGGACATGGATCAGGGAAGAGGCAACCGAAAGCCCTTGCCGCCTTGATGACTTTCATCTTGACCCTCTCTATCGGAAGACATTTCAAAAAGAAAAGAAAGGACTAAAGGGGGAGCCGAATGAAGAAAGAAAAATGACCAAAGCAACAAAAACAAATCAAGAGAAGGGAAAAGAGACTGACCAGGAAATGAACATGGAGGAAGATGTGATCGAAGGAAGATCCGACGAGAAAATTAGCACTGAAGCTAGAGAAGAAGGTTAGCACAGGCGGCAGTAGGATTTTTCCAATAGGCAAAGCATAGGGGCAGCAGGAAAAATTGGCAACAAAAGAAATAGAAGTTGAGGAAGGATAGGCCTATTTATACTGTACACCAATGGCTCAGATCGAAACCTCGATCCATTAGATTTAGGCCATATGGCTCAGACTAAGGCCGTCTGACTTGGCGACTCTTTGATTCCCCACCCTTCTAATTTAGCCACGTAGGTTGATCTACGAGAAGCAACATCTAACCAACCAATGATAGATGCACAGCGACTCGCAATTGGTGGACCCATAACCACCAAATCTCATCTTTCTAGACCAAAATAATGATCTACCTCGAGCTACCCATCTCTTATTAATGCAATGGAATTTGCAAAGTGCCAAATCTACCTCATGACTAAGGTATGGTTTGTGAAGCGTCCTGATAAATCGATGCGAAGATTTATGAAACAACATGTTGATTCAGTAAGATGGTTCTCATGAAATCCTTGCAACTCAGACTCACCAACATGGACAAAAGCCGAAGATCCTTTCAAGGACTATTAGTCCCTTCTCCAGAGGCAAAAACCTCGAGTTTGGAAGTAAAGGGAAAGTGTTATGGGGTTAATCCACATTGGCCTTTGTCCTCGGTGCTTGTCCTCGGGCATATTTGCCGGCTGGCGATAGAGGCCTCATAGTTGACCTTGGCTGCGGGTATCATCGAGATGCCCTCATCCTCTGCATCAAAGAAAAATTTGATGACAAGCATTATTAGGGTGTCCTGCTCTCTAAGAGTAGTAAGAAGTGGATGATCCATTAGACCTTGCTTCCAGACACCATCCTTAGCCAACATCCGAGGATATTAATTGTTGTATTACTGCTGACCAACTAGTCGGACTTATGCCTATGACTTCGATCGACTTAGGGATGGCCGTTATAAAAGGAACGCAGACTAGCACCATGTCCCTCAAATGACGGGCGTTAATTCCCAATGATTCCAACATAATGTGGCACACAAGTTAATGCCATTAACCATCTACTACCCATGATGCATCGTGGACTATGTTTCTCTGTGGCAGTTACCAATCAAGGTAATGATATCTTTTCAACCCTCTATAGAAGGGGACTAAAGAGGACCTTCTGGTAAGTTTTGGCTTAAGGTCAAAACACCCACTTGTTGCTTCTCTCTCCTCCCTATTTCTAAAGCTACGGCTCACTTAATCATTAGAGGATCCTCTATAGAAGAATCTCTAATAAAATTGGACTTATTGCAGGTAAAAGTAGCATGTGTAGCTGTCCTTGGATCCTAAGCGACCTCTTAGCTCCACCTCAGATTTGCACCGATCTCAACTACTCCGCCTTGGCTCAAAGCATTGTAGCAACACCATCTGTGACACATCACCACCAAATATCACATGACCAGCTATAAACACTAACAATAGCAAATCAAATGCCCAAGAGCTTCAATAATAGAAGTGTTATATCATCTCTCTCTCTCTCTCTCTCTCTATATATATATATATATATATATATATATATATATATATATATATATATATATATGATATAAAAATTGACAGATGGGACACTTCAAGCAAAAGAAAGGGTAAAGATGAGCATTGGCTTGTAGAATCCATAGCTGAAATTTGCCTCGACTAGAAAGGATGCCTGGCAAGAAACATTGTCAAAGATTTCTCCCCCCCACTCCACTAGAGAATGTTCGATGCATGCCAACATAAGGTGACTTATTACTTTGGGAATGGATCCTTTGCGGTACTCATAAAGTACCATAGGATAGTACTCATAAAATACTGTAGGATGCTATATATAGTGAAATGCGATCCATCACAAGATGAGCGGCTACATGCGCTTACACATGTGCATTAAATACTAAAAAATAGAAAGTTTTATAGGAATGAGATTTTATGCGGTACTTAAAATATATTGCAGAGTGCTGTGAATGGTTGGATGCCATCCATCTTATGATGAATGGTTGTCTAAACTATCTAATTACTTTTAGAATTTATAAATCTTCTTTTATTTTTGTATTTGAGATGTGCATGTTTATGCCCGCAAGGCTGCTCATCTTGTGATGGACTAGATGCCATCCATCTTACAATGAATGGTTGTCCAAACTATCTAATTACTTTTGAAATTTATAAATCTTCTTTTTTTTTTAGTATTTAAGATGCACATGTTTATGCGTGCAAGGCTGCTCATCTTGTGATGGACCGCATTCCACCGCATCCTATGGTACTCTATTAGAGGATTTATGTCTAGATTTATAAACTCTAAGATATTTGAACAGTCATCCATTGTAAGATGGATAGCATCCAACCATATTTTAAGTATCATAGAAAATCCTGTTCCAATTATTTTTCACCACATCACGCTCTTCTCAACGTTAGCATAAGTTAAAATAAATAAATAAATAAATAAGGGAAATGCTCCGTCGCTCTCCCGATCAAACAGAGCCCTGGCCCCTCCTTCTCCCGAGCAAATAGTGGAGAAGAGAGGAGCCTGTATCCTGATCTCCTGCACGAATGATGGAAGGGAAAGCAACACCCACATCTACCTTCTCCTAAGTGCCGCTCCTCTCTTATCGGGTAAAACCCTCCAACAAAGGGACAACAAGTGAATGACAGTGACTCCAAGAGTTTTAACCATGCTACCATATCAAATTAATTCTAACTCAGATCTTATACTGTCAGAAATCACCTTCAAATCTCACGTTGCGTGAAAGAAAATGATTCTATGGACCACAATTCAAAAGCCCCATGCTGTCACAAGCTTAGATCTCGGAGTAGGATTTATCACTAGTGAAGGGTCGAGCAATGGCAAAGAATGATGCATCAAGCAGCATCCAATACTTATCCAAGTGCGACAAGAATATATGAATTTTTTATTCAGTGTGGCAGAAATTGATCGCAAAATCTGTTTGAGGGTTTTAATAGAGAGGAGAGGAGCGGTGTTTGGACTGGAGGAGGCTCAAGGATGTTCTAAAGAGGGTCAATACGAGCGGTGCTTTCGTTTCCACCATTTGCTCAAGAGAATGGGACATGTAGGGTTTTATTTGCTTGGAAGAGCGAGCGGAGCGCTCGATGTTTTTTTTTTTTTTTTTTTTTTTTTTTAATGATGCTATTTTGGATAGGCATGCGACATGACGAAAGTAATTGACCGGATCTATTGTTCGGCTGGTACATCGATTATCGGATATGATTTCTCCATTCATAGGGATAGCTTCAACCTAAGGCGGACTACATATGATAAACCAAATTGCCGGCAACAAATTGTTGGGTACCATGTATGATGGTGCAGGTCGTGTTATTCATTTTTTCCTAGTATTTTATTTTATATAATTTTTAAAATATAATATTTATTTTTAATTTATGCTGACGGATGAAAAAAATTTTAAAAATTATATAAAATATAATTTAATGATTGATGTTGCAAAAAAATCAATCACCCTTGATCGGAACCTCCGTAGCTACGTACAGCACTCCACCCCGACAAGCACGCATCTATCGAGGAAAGTTGTTGGTTAATCCAGATCCCGTTGGAAGCATGGATGCCTCCAAAAGTTACCCCTGATGACCAAGCCCCATATGAAAGCTCATCCTTAGCCCATCTTGAGATTCGTGCCCTTTGCGCCGCGAGCTCCATGAATCGTACAAGAATTGCACTGCCGTGATGAATCTAAACGGCATTCCATTAGCAGGCGGCCCCTGTGCATTCCGGAATATCGTGGACTACGGTGCTTCAGACGTGAAGGGAACCACCGATTAGTTCGCAAGGTCACCAGCTCACCATGCACATTGATCTTCTGAAACACAGCTAAATATGGATTCTCGACCCCCAAACCCCCTTGCTCCGTTAAGCATAAAGTGAAAAGGAAAAAGAAAAAGAAGCGTATAGAAAAGAAAAGAAAAAGAAAAAAAAAAAAAAGTGATATTAACCTTCCACCATCTCTCTCCGAGAAGAGAAGAGAAGAGAAGAAGAGAAGAAAGAAGAGAGAGGGGGAGGTGAAGAACGAAGCGGGAAAGATGATGAAGGCGACCTTCAAAGGTAAGTATGAGAGCATCAACAACTCCGTTACCTCCTCCCTCACCGTCGATACCAACCTTGGCGACCTCAAGCTCAAGACCTCCGTCGCAGACGTCGCCGTGGCCTATGCCTCCTTTCCCTTCTCTCTCTCTTTCTCCCTCGAGAAGCCCAATTCATTCTCAATCGACTACACCCCTAAAAAGGCAAGCAAGCCCAGACGGTTACCGTCAACCACCCTTCCCATCATCGCTGTTTTTTCTAACGCCGTCAATGGATCTTTCCTTCCGTTTATCAGGACGTCAAGTTCAAGTTCATGAACTCGGTGAAGGTGCTGAAGAAGACGGTGGATCTGACATACACGCACGCGCGGGGGGAGAATCGGACGGCGGTTGAAGGGGCGGTGGCGTTAGACGCGGGGAACAAGATCGCGGTGAGCAACGTGCTGGGGACGGATGAGTGGAAGGTGCGGTACGCGTACACGCACGGCGCGCTCCAGCGGACGGTGATCGAGCCCTGCTACGACGTCAAAGCGAACGCCTGGGACTTCGCCCTGACGAGGAAGTTCGAGCGGGGACACGCCGTCAAGGCCACCTTCCGGCCCCGCTCCCAGGCCCTCGATCTCGAGTGGACTGGGGACATCCCCTTCAATACAACCATCAAGGTAAATAAAATAAATAAATTTCTTAGTGGGTTACTATCTATTTATTTTTTCTTGGAAAATAATTCCCTAGTGAATGATTAAATGCTGTTATATAATACCACTTGAATAACTTAACATTCCTTGACAAGCCATCTCGGTTTAATGCCGTGTTTATGTCTCCCGATGCTTAGGATTACGAGTGCACATGAGCAGCTCAATATAATATTATTTTAATTATATTTTTAAATTAAAAATAAAATTTGAATACAAACTCAAGCGCGGTCCAATTAATATTTGAGTTGAGTTGAGTATTATTTTTTTTTTTTTATTTTATCAAGTTGAGTATGAGCTTAGATATTAAAGTTTGATCGATTTTAAGGCATATTTTGAGCTCAAATATTATGTTACGAAGTTATGCGATCTCAACTATGATCTTCGGGACTCATCTAGACATCTGCCTCTATGTAGCTTCAACCTAGCTGTAATGACGATGGCATCAATATGCAGTCGATGACTTAATGATGCCATCGATAATTTCAGTCACAGACTGTATGACAAGCCAGGATGAAGTGAGCTCATCAGCTTCCATCCGACCACATGCTCGGATAATGACCGACCTTTGAATTAGGATCTCATCGATAACAGGGATGGAACCCTATGACTAGCTTCGATACAGATGCATCCAGGATGACCTTTAGGCTATGAGCCAACCATAGTCCATCAATCTATTTAGCTACTTAGATAATTGCTGAAATCATGGTTTACTGTACCGGACTGAACTGGTCGGTACATGGCAAACTGAGCTAGACCGATAGAAAATTGGTATGGTTCCGTCAGTTTTTTTGTTCTATCGGTTCGGATATATTTCAGTACGGTATAGTCTGGTACAGTTTGGTTTGGTCCGATTTTTTTTATCTGCTGATAAGATTTTTTTTAATTTTTTATTATCGATGGATCGATACGGTATGGTACGGACCGGTATGATATCATATAGATCAGTAACCGATATGATACTTAATATCGATATGTAAAATCGTGGCTGAAATCTTCCAACAAACTCCAGAACGAGATCATAACAAACATCCATATCTAACAACTTAGATTTTCTATCTTGACAACCTATGTGGTAGGGAATAACAAACTCCGACAGCTCTTTATATAAATAGGTAAAAAAAGGAATCCTCGAGATAAAAAAAAAAGCCTAAGGTGAGGCTAAGCCACACTACTCCAAGCTCCCTCTCTCTCTCTCTCTCTCTCTCTCTCTCTCTATTCTACTGTACTCAAAGCTCTGGCTAACCTAAATATTAGATAGTCCCCCACCAGAGAACCCTTGGTACGTAGACTTTCTTTTGCATGTTCTTATCACCGCCATTATTCTCGGAGTCGATGCTTCTTTTTGGTTACATTAGAATCCTCCGGAGCCTTGACTACAATCGGACACTAGAAAAAGGGCCGTATATAGTAACCCAATTAGAGAGAGAGAGTGCCTTAATAAAACTACTTCATCACTTTCTGTCAACAATCTACTTGATAAAGCCAAGGCGGAGCCATCCAGTTGGTTGCTTCTCACGACACTGCACAACCAGTGTAGCTGCCTATGATGGTGGATCCTCAACAATTCGGCAATCTGATTTGTTAGGTTCAAGCATTGACTAATGTCATCCAACATCTACAGCAAGCTACAGAGTAGCGGCAAGCCCCTTAACCCACTTCGCTAGCCATGCCATCTCAATATAGCCATCGGGACTAATCTTCGATCCTAGGAATCTCCTCGAGGAGCACATCGATCGACCTCAGCCAATCGGCAATCACCTTTCCATCATGGTGAAGGGAAATCCTAATTTTCCAGTCCAGGTTCGTTCAGATCTGATTAGATCAAGAGATATATTTCAAAAATTTTCTCTTGATCTCAATCAGATCTTGATATGTTTCAGATCTGATTCTTATTATTTTAATAAATAAAATAAAATAAGATAAATTAAATTAAATTTAATTTACCTGATTTGGGTAATCCTATTACGCTGTAGATGATCCTGATTGCAGCGGAAGGTTCTGGATCTTAGCCACGCAAGCGCCTGGCCTCTACCAGTATCCACTCGGGTTGGATCTGGAGATCCTCTTCTTCTCTATCACACCGCCAAAAATCAGATTTGGATCTGATCTAGAGGATCTTCAAAACTCTTTTGAAGATCTGCAGTCGTCCTTTTGCAGCAGCGCAGCCTTCTTGCTTTTGATCGCCTTTCCTTGATCTGAATCGCACCAACCAAAATCCAAAACCCTTTTGGACGTGGAGAGCAAGGGGAGAAGAGACTATGGCATGGAGAAGGAGGGGAGAGGCAGCCTTGGGGCGTGTCTAATTAGCATTGGAATTAGGGTTGGGCGCAGGGTCTTATTTATAGACCTCTTGTGATCCAACTCCTCTTCCTCTCAACCAATCACAACCCTTTGTGAAATCAGATCTAAATCTGATTGGTTGGAATAGAGACCCCTGGATTCCTCCTTAGAGGGCGCCTAAGACCAGTCAAACTGGATTCTTAGTAGAACTCTGATTGGAATCCAAAAGGGAGGTGGAGTCCTTGTCCAACAAGGACTCCTAGGCGCCTCCTACTTGGGCTCACGCCACCCTTGGCGTGCGCCCTTCTCCTTGCCAGGTTCTGGCAGGGGGACAGGCCCCCACCAGCTCTCCAATAGGTGCATGACATGTGGTCAAAAGTCAAAGGGTCAATGGTCAACGTTTGACCAGTCAAAGGTAGACTTTTGACCAAAGTCAAAGAACAAGAAATGGCAGGTGACCAAAAATGGCAGGTAATGTCTTACAAATAAGACAACCTATTCTGACTTGGACAACCTCCAGTCAGACCATATGAAGGCCTCTGATTGAGCACAAACTCCTTTGGCTCAGTCAGGACAACTTATTTATGATAGTAAAAGAAGAACGTTAGGTTCAATCGAGTGCTAGCACGATTTCCTTGAACCTAATTGAATCTCATTCAGATCAATTGAACTAGATCAGTTCAATTGATGATCACCAGATTCAAACCCTTGTTTGTGTGACCCAGTTAGGTTCAGTTCTGTATGGTAATGGGATATGTCATGATCTCTATCATAGACATCATCGAAACTCCTTTCGATGGATCAGAACTCTTCTGATTCGAACAGCTAGAATGATCGATCATCTAAATCATTCTAATTGCTCCCAAAATCCACCAGTGACACCTAGCAGTATATGGTGGCAACCCATCAGAGCTGAATGCGAACCTCTTGGTGCAGCTACCTGTGTGATTAAGTTCTTCTATCTTGAGCCCCGATCAGATTAGGGTTAAGGTGAACTCGTCAAACCCTAGTCTCTGTCATATGATGTAATCATTCGATTCGAGTCCAATGTGAAAATCTAAATAGAAACTCTTTCTATTATTTCACTCTGCCATGGCCATGGGCTTCTGGACTTGATTCTCATGATCATCATAGGGCTGCTCCTCTACCACCGAGGTAGATAGATTCCCATCTTGATGCAATCCAGTTCCTACAATGAACATGTCATAGCCAACATACACCTCAGGGTTCCATATGGCTAGGAGACCGAGTAATGGTGTAGTCAAACTATAACACCCTCAAGGTGAACTGCCGATGCATCTCAGGTCAAAGAACCAGACACACTACTGCAGCATCGAGTCAGTCATTGACGAGAAGGTAGACTTCCTAATGACTACTCGAGGTGGTCACGCTCAGTGCCCTCGTTCTCTAACGAGTACCTGTACTCTCGCTCCGGTGTCTCCACACCGTAGACTCAAGACTCATCTACTAAAGAGAAGCGATCGATTGTACACCAACCTTCCGGATCAATCACCATCCTCGTGATGATCCTATGGTCGGGAGCTGTTTATGAGTTAATAATGATTATTCATGTCTTAAATTTTCAACTCTTGAAAATATGAATTATCATTACCATTAACTCAAAGGATGTATCACAGACACTAAATACACATATGTGATAGAAAATAACCCATTTCATTAATTATAGTCAAAATTATAATTTTGCCCCTAGAAGTGTATTACAAGTGTCAGCCAATTCTGGCTTCTAGGGCACATATATCTAACAATCTCCCACTTGTCCTAAAGCCAATTGGCTACAAGTCTAAGTCCCATCTTCTCAAGGTGGGCTTCGATCTTCTGCTGGCCCAACGGCTTTGTAAGTGGGTCTGCCACATTATCTGTGGAGTTGACTCTCTTGACCTCAACGTAACCTTTCTCAAGGTAATCGCGGATGAGATGGTATCACCGTTTGCTTGGAACTCTTCCAGCACAAACAGTCTGCCAGATGTCGACTTTCGATCATCTATATCGGACATGAAGTCCGAGTCTGTGTATCCCTGGACTTGGAGTTCTCCATTACCAAAGACCAACATCATATCCTTAGTTCTTCTCAAGTACTTAAGGATACATTTCACAGAAGTCCAGTGTTCTTCACCTGGATTTGACTGATATCTGCTTGTGACACTCACAGCATGGGCTATATCAGGTCGTGTACATAGCATGGCATACATGAGGCTCCCTATTGCAGAAGCATAAGGGATCTTGCTCATGCGTTCTATTTCCTCAGGTGTGCTGGGGCACATCTTCTTGGAAAGATGAATACCATGTCTGAAGGGTATTAATCCCCTCTTAGAGTTTTCCATACTAAACCTCTTTAGTACTTCCTCTATGTACATCTTCTGTGAAAGTCCTAGCATCCTATTCGGTCTATCCCTATAGACCTTAATTCCTAGAATAAAGGATGCTTCACCTAGGTCTTTCATGGAGAATTCCTTGGACAACCACATCTTGACTGATGTCAACATGGGAATATCATTCCCAATAAGGAGGATGTCATCCACGTACAATACGAGGAAGACAACAGCGCTCCCACTGACCCTTTTGAAAACACATGGTTCCTCTTCATTTTTGATGAAACCAAACTTTTTGATCACATCATTGAAACGAGTGTTCCAGCTCCGAGATGCTTGCTTAAGTCCATATATGGACCTTTGCAGCTTGCAAACCTTGTGATCAGTATCACTGGATGTGAAACCTAGCGGCTGTTCCATATAGATATCTTCCTCAAGATATCCATTTAGGAATGCCGTTTTCACGTCCATTTGCCATATTTCATAATCGAAATAGGCTGCAACAGCAAGCAATGTGCGGATGGATTTTAGCATAGCTACCGGGAAAAAAGGTATCCTGATAGTCAATGCCTTCACGTTGACTATAACCTTTTGCCACCAGTCTAGCCTTGAATGTCTCCACATTCCCATCTGCACCAATCTTTCTCTTGAAGATCCATTTACACCCAATAGGTACTATACCTTCTGGTGGATCTACCAAGGTCCAGACTTGGTTTGAGTGCATCGAGTCGATCTCTGACTTCATTGCCTCAAGCCATTTCTCGGAGTCGATATCTGATATCGCCTCGTTGTAGGTTTTGGGATCATCACCATGAGCACCATTACCTATGAGGAACATTTCCTCTACGTCCTCTGAAATAATACCTAAGTATCTTTCAGGGGGACGGGAAACTCTTTCCGATCTACGAGGTGGAGGAGGTAGTGTTCTTATTGGCTCAACCTGATTTGGTTCCACTTGGTCCTTAGCTCGTTCTGCTTGTGAGACTTTCTCATCAAGCTTAATCTGCTTTCCAATGCCACTATCTTGAATAAACTATTTTTCAAGAAATATGGCATGTCGACTCACAATCACATTGTGGTCTTCTGGAATGTAGAAATAGTATCCTAATGACTCTTTAGGATATCCTATGAATCGAGCTCTAAAGGACCTAAACTCTAACTTGTCCGCTTGTTGTCTTTTGACATGAGCCGGACAACCCCAAATTCTGAGATGACTCAGACTTGGTTTCTTACCGTGCCATATCTCATACGGTGTGGTAGGAACGGTTTTAGAGGGAACCCTATTCAGTAAATAGATTGAAGTTAATAATGAATGTCCCCAAAGAAAATCTGGGAGGTCTGTGAAGCTCATCATGGATCGAACCATATCCAATAGAGTCCGATTTCTCCGTTCTGAAACCCCGTTGAGTTGAGGTGTTCCTGGTGGAGTCCATTGAGAGACTATGCCATTTTCCTTAAGATAGTCTAGGAATTCCCGGCTAAGGTATTCACCTCCTCGATCTGATCGAAGAACCTTAATGGGTTTTCCAGTTTGTTTTTCTACTTCATGTCTGAATTCTTTGAACTTTTCAAAAGGCTTCAGACTTATGTCTCATAAGATACACATACCCATACCTAGACAGATCATCGGTAAAGGTAATGAAGTAGACAAAATTGCCTCTAGCCGGCACATCGAATGGGCCGCACACATCAGTATGTACTAGGGCAAGGAGATCTGTGGCCCTCTCCCCATGTCCAACAAAAGGGAGTTTAGTCATTTTGCCTTGAAGACAAGATTCACAAGTTGGATATGACTCAAAAGTCAATGGACTCAATAGCCCATTTTTCTCCAATTTGTTAATCCTATCTTCTGCTATATGACCTAATCTCAGGTGCCATAGATATCTGTCGTTTGGACTATCCCTAGGTCGTTTGGCATTCACGTTTTGCTCGATAGTTAAAACAGGTACATCAATATGCAACTGATAAAGACCATTAACAAGGAAACCATTTGCAATTTTATTTCTTTCATAAAGAATGTTACAATGGTCCTTAAAGAAGGTGATCACATAACCTTCTTGTGCTAAGCATGAAACAGAAATCAAATTCCTGCTAGCTGCAGGCACATAATAACAGTCTTTTAAAACTAAGTCTAAACCAGATGGTAATCGCAGAGGGTATGTTCCCACGGCTACTGCAGCAACTCTTGCTCCATTACCGACGCGTAGGATCATGTCTCCATCCCTCAGCCTCCTGCTATCCTCAAGACCCTGCATAGAAGTGCACAGATGAGCACTAGAACCAGAGTCAAGCACCCAACTGGATGCAGAAGAAACCGTAAGGTTAGACTCAATAACGAGCATACCTCCAGAAGGACCTTCCTTCTTGTTCTTCAGGGTGGCCAGGTAAGTAGGGCAGTTCCGCTTCCAATGGCCGTCGCTGTTGCAATGGAAACACTTTCCTTTGCCATCGACCTTCTTCTTCGGTTCTGCCTTCTTCTTCTTTGATCCTTCTACCTTTTGCTTTTTCACAGACTTCTTTTTCTTTCCATAAGACTTTCTTTTGGAAGAAGTCCGTTCCATAGCAAGAACTGAGCCTTTAGAACCTTTCATAGAAAGCTCAGCGGTAACCAGCATATTCATCAACTCGGCCAAGGAATTTTGAAGTTTATGCATGTGGTAATTCATGATGAATTGCCCATATGCATCAGTCAAGGATTGCAGAATAATATCGTTCTGCAAGTCCAAGTCCAACTTCACACCGAGCTTCTCAAGCTCTTCCATGTCCTTGATCATTGTCAGACAGTGATCTTGGACTGACTGCCCATCACGCATCTTAGCCTTAAAAAGTCATTTTCGTGACTTGATATTTGGCTGCGCGACTCTGTTCACCAAACATCTCCTGCAGGTGAGCCAACATTTGGCGAGCAGTCCCGATATCTTCATGTTGGCGCTGGAGCTCATCAGACATCGAGCCCAACATGTAGTATCTGGCCTTATTGTCTTCGTCAATCCATTTTTCCAGAGACGCTCTCTGTTCAGTGGATGGACGAGCTGGTAAGGTGGGAGGGTCCTGGTCCAAAACATGTGTTAACTTCTCTGAACCCAAAACAATTTTGTAGTTCCTGAGCCAATCTTTATAATTGGGTCCAGTCAGTCTATGTGTGTCTAGGATACGTGCCAGTGGGTTGGACGCAGACATTTTCCTGTAGAGAGTCAAAGATTCTAGTTAGATACTGTAATTTTGACTTGACCAATTTGTTTAGGGATTTTATTTTTAAACAAATTAGCTCCCACTATTTTCTCGGATCCCTACACTCCCTCTGTAGAGATGCGAAAATCTCCACGATTGATGATTTCTAGTGGGTGGTGCGGTCTCACCAACTGACTCATCACCTCACCTAACAGTTATTGGTGATGGGTTAGCCAATGAGTGAACAACTCTTGTTCAATGATTCTCTAATCATGGTGCACCCAAACTTGGTCTCTAATTCATGAATCTCACCGTATCCGGAATATTGATCCACTCCTTAGTTAAGTCAGACCCACCATTTGCATAGACTGGGTTCCTAATTGGGTCTCTCACCGTATCCGAAATATTGAGCCCAACTCATCCTCCAGCCCATAGCATCCAATGCCTAATAGACATGGTTGCGTCTTCCCGGTGCAACTGAGCCACTGTATCCAGCCGAGAACAATCAACCCCGGGAAGGGCCCGCACGTCTACAATGGTGGAAGACCTCAGACTTAATCTTTTCTTAGGGAGAATTGATTCAGGTCTCATTAAACTAGACTTGGCTTAGTCATAACAATTATGACTAACCTAGTGGCATGGGTTCAGCTCGGATTATTGACCACCTCAGATCAGAACTGTGTCAACAGATATGGCCAGGTAAGTGAGACCGGTGGAAGGAATATGCCGTTAACTCGCACAAGAACGCATTCAGGTCGAGTAGCTTCCAATTAAAAACCAGTCGGTCGTCTGTGCCAAACTTACCTTAGACACCAAATTGTTGAGTCAGAACCAATTGGGTTAGCCTACAATCCAGACTCTAACCTCTGAGCCTAATTAGGTCTTGCTTGATCGTGACTCGATCTTGACCCAGACTTAATCCTATTAGGCTGGTCAATTTAAGCATTGTTGATCCCATCTAACCAACTCTTGATTCGGTTTGATCAACCGCTTAGACCTAATTGAGCTACCCAAGCCCGAACCCAGTATTATGAATATGTCTTAGATCTGAAATTCTCAATTTTAGACCTAATTAATATTCCATAAACTTAATTCTTAATTAAGTTGGGTTCATAAACAAAATATGCACAATAAATCCTAGGGTTTCAGGATCTAGGGTTTTGCAGAAAGTAAGTTTTGGGTTTCTGATTAAGGACGAACACGCAGCACCCCTACACGTCATAAGAACACCCCATCGAATGGGAAGAGAGGGCCTTTAAACCCTTCTTCGTTCTTATGACCGGACGGCCAAGAGGAACGCCTTAATCAGGAACATGTAAATCTACAAAACAGTTATAGATCTATATCATATATCTCATATACAAATTTAGATCTAATCAAGGCATATTTTGCATACATCTCATGTATCAAATCATGCATGTTTTCAGATCTAAATTATCACATAATAATCTAAAAAATTAGATTTAAATTGATCTAATCAAAATAAATTCTAATCTAGACAATTATGTAGAACTATTCTACAACTAGTCTAGTCATGCATCTATCATATCTCATATGATATTTAAAATTAAATAATTTTTATTTGCTGTTTATCAGATGTTATTATAACACTTATAATATCAGAAAATAGTAAATAAGAAGATCTAAAATATGATTTAATCAGATTAAATCAAAGACATGCAAAACTATTCTATAGAACTATTCTATTCTAGAACTAGTCATGCATATCTTCATGTTCTTAGATCCAAATCATTTAATTTTAATTTTTTCTGATTTCAGATCTGATCACATCTCATGTGACATCTGAAATCACTTTATTTTCTAATTAAAATAAAATTAAAATCAGATCTAAACAATTTAGAACCATGGCTCTGATACCAGTTGAAGGGAAATCCTGATTTCCCGGTCCAGGTTCGTCCAGATCTGATTAGATCAAGAGATATATTTCAAAAAATTTTCTCTTGATCTCAATCAGATCTTGATATATTTCAGATCTGATTCTTATTATTTTAATAAATAAAATAAAATAAGATAAATTAAATCAAATTTAATTTACCTGATTTGGGTAATCCTATTACCCTGTAGATGATCCTGATTGCAGCGGAAGGTTCTGGATCTTAGCCACGCAAGCGCCTGGCCTCTACCGGTATCCACTCGGGTTGGATCTGGAGATCCTCTTCTTCTCTATCACACCTCCAAAAATCAGATCTGGATCTGATCTGGAGGATCTTCAAAACTCTTTTGAAGATCTGCAGTCGTCCTTTTGCAGCAGCGCAGCCTTCTTGCTTTTGATCGCCTTTCCTTGATCTGAATCGCACCAACCTAAGTCCAAAACCTTTTGGACGTGGAGAGCAAGGGGAGAAGAGACTATGGCATGGAGAAGGAGGGGAGAGGCAGCCTTGGGGCGTGTTTAATAGCATTGGAATTAGGGTTGGGCGCAGGGTCTTATTTATAGACCTCTTGTGATCCAACTCCTCTTCCTCTCAACCAATCACAACCCTTTGTGAAATCAGATCTAAATCTGATTGGTTGGAATAGAGACCCCTGGATTCCTCCTTAGAGGGCGCCTAAGACCAGTCAAACTGGATTCTTAGTAGAACTCTGATTGGAATCCAAAAGGGAGGTGGAGTCCTTGTCCAACAAGGACTCCTAGGCGCCTCCTACTTGGGCTCACGCCACCCTTGGCGTGCGCCCTTCTCCTTGCCAGGTTCTGGCAGGGGGACAGGCCCCCACCAGCTCTCCAATAGGTGCATGACATGTGGTCAAAAGTCAAAGGGTCAATGGTCAACGTTTGACCAGTCAAAGGTAGACTTTTGACCAAAGTCAAAGAACAAGAAATGGCAGGTGACCAAAAATGGCAGGTAATGTCTTACAAATAAGACAACCTATTCTGACTTGGACAACCTCCAGTCAGACCATATGAAGGCCTCTGATTGAGCACAAACTCCTTTGGCTCAGTCAGGACAACTTATTTATGATAGTAAAAGAAGAACGTTAGGTTCAATCGAGTGCTAGCACGATTTCCTTGAACCTAATTGAATCTCATTCAGATCAATTGAACTAGATCAGTTCAATTGATGATCACCAGATTCAAACCCTTGTTTGTGTGACCCAGTTAGGTTCAGTTCTGTATGGTAATGGGATATGTCATGATCTCTATCATAGACATCATCGAAACTCCTTTCGATGGATCAGAACTCTTCTGATTCGAACAGCTAGAATGATCGATCATCTAAATCATTCTAATTGCTCCCAAAATCCACCAGTGACACCTAGCAGTATATGGTGGCAACCCATCAGAGCTGAATGCGAACCTCTTGGTGCAGCTACCTGTGTGATTAAGTTCTTCTATCTTGAGCCCCGATCAGATTAGGGTTAAGGTGAACTCGTCAAACCCTAGTCTCTGTCATATGATGTAATCATTCGATTCGAGTCCAATGTGAAAATCTAAATAGAAACTCTTTCTATTATTTCACTCTGCCATGGCCATGGGCTTCTGGACTTGATTCTCATGATCATCATAGGGCTACTCCTCTACCACCGAGGTAGATAGATCCCATCTTGATGCAATCCAGTTCCTACAATGAACATGCTCATAGCCAACATACACCTCAGGGTTCCATATGGCTAGGAGACCGAGTAATGGTGTAGTCAAACTATAACACCCTCAAGGTGAACTGCCGATGCATCTCAGGTCAAAGAACCAGACACACTACTGCAGCATCGAGTCAGTCATTGACGAGAAGGTAGACTTCCTAATGACTACTCGAGGTGGTCACGCTCAGTGCCCTCGTTCTCTAACGAGTACCTGTACTTTCGCTCCGGTGTCTCCACACCGTAGACTCAAGACTCATCTACTAAAGAGAAGCGATCGTACACCAACCTTCTGGATCAATCACCATCCTCGTGATGATCCTATGGTCGGGAGCTGTTTATGAGTTAATAATGATTATTCATGTCTTAAATTTTCAACTCTTGAAAATATGAATTATCATTACCATTAACTCAAAGGATGTATCACAGACACTAAATACACAGGTGTGATAGAAAATAACCCATTTCATTAATTATAGTCAAAATTATAATTTTGCCCCTAGAAGTGTATTACAAGTGTCAGCCAATTCTGGCTTCTAGGGCACATATATCTAACACATGGGTCCACCCATGCCAGATGACGATGATGCTCTCCTACTTCTTCTAGTGGTGACTCAACCCCAAGCAACTCCCTCAAGCCTGGGCAATCCCATCAGGAGGAGGACCTTGAGTAGAACATCCATGAGATCGAGTGCCAACTGGTCGAGGTCCAAGTGGGTTGCGGAGGGAAAGATGAGGCCCTCGACTTCAGTTTCTAGCCATCCTTCGCCAATTCTATCCTTCAAGAATCGATCCTAAGTCAGTTCAGGATGCCACCAATAGAGCCATATAATGGCTCCATTGACCCCTAAGATCATCTAGAGGTCTATAAGGTCCTTATGATGCTTCAGGGTGCTTCAAATGTCCTTCTCTACCTCACCTTCCTAGCAACTTTGAAGAAGGTGGCATGGACCTAGTACTCCAAACTCTAGCCGGGATCCATCTCTTCCTTCGAGCAACTCGAATGGTAGTTCATTGCTCATTTTGGTAACAACCAAGTCCAACCGAGGACCTTAGATAGGCTCTTCTCCCTATACCAGGAAAGGGAGAGTCTATGTGACTACGTGTCATGTTTCAACGTGGCTACATTTGAGGTGAGTATCTGGACTATGATACCTCCATAACAAGCATCTTATCTTCTCCCTCAATAAAAAATATTTGAAAGATTATGCTAACCTGCTGGTCCAAGCCTGCAAGTATATGCAGGCCAAAAAGGGCCAAATAATGCATCAGCTAAAGAAAGATTAGGCTCTTAACAAGAAGAAGTATGCATGGAAGGACATGCACTCAAATTAAGCAGAATCACTCAACTAGCAAAAGCTTCAAGGCAAAAGAGCCCGCCTCGATGTTATAATAGCTATGCCTCGCTGAATGTCTCTTGAACTCAAATTTTTATAGAGATCGAGGGCAAGAAGTACCTCCACCGACCATCACCAATGAAGACCCTATCAACTTGATGGAGCAAGCAGAAGTATTACCACTTTCATCCTAACCACAATCACAACACTGAGGAGTGCCTCCAACTAAAAAATGAGATTGAGGCTCTTATCTAAAAAGGATACCTTGGCAAATATATTCAGAAGCACTATAATCGAGAGCCTAAAGAGTGGCCTTGACACCAGTACGATGAGGGAAACAACAACCAACCAAGGGCTGGTGTCATCAACATAATCTTAGGCCTTGGAGGTGGTAGAGGGGTAGAAGATCAAGTCAGAAGTCCGAAGAAGTAGAGGACAGATGACTTGATTTCTTTCTCTAATGATGATATTTGAGGAGTTCAAACTTCTTATGATGATGCTATCATCATTTCAATGATGATGGCAAATTACAATGGAAAGAGAGTTCTTATAGATAATGGAAGTCCTATGGATGTCTTGTTTTATAATGCTTTCTAAAGAATAAAACTACCAATTGATCAGCTATGGCAAGTAAATACTCTCTTAGTCAGATTCTCAAGAGACTCTATGATAGTAGAAAGAGAGACTATCCTACTAGTGACCATCAGAATGGAGCCATGGCAATGGACTAAGCAACCAACTTTTCTTATCGTTGGAGTGTCTTCTACCTATAATGCAATCCTAAGATGATTGGGACTCAATGCATTCAGAGCAATCATCTTCATGTATTACCTAATGGTGAAGTTTCCAACTTGATGGGGAGTTGGTGCGATCCAAGGAGACCAAATGCTTGCTCGATAATGCTTTGTTGCCACTATCAAAGGCAAAAGATCAATGAAGGCCTTGCTAATTGAAGATCATAGAAAGGAAGCAAAGGAATCTCGAGGCAAGTTAGCTGAGAAGCTCATCACCATTCTCTTTGGAGATAATCCAACCAGAATAATTTGGATTAGATCCTAGCTGACACCAGAGCACAAGGATCAGTTGGTGACTTTCCTCCGGAGCAATGAGGATGTATTTGCTTGGTCGGCATCAGACATACAAGGTATCTTCCTTGACATCATTGTTCATAAGTTAAATGTGAATCCAGAGTATTGACCAGTGCAATAAAAGAAAAGAAGCTTTGCTCTAGAGAGACAAGGCGCCATCTATGAAGAGGTCGACAAACTGATGACAATAGGATTCATCCAAAAGGCACAATATCTAGAGCGGATATCCAATGTTGTTATGGTTAAGAAGGCTAATGGTAAATAGAGAATCCGTGTCGACTTCACCGACCTTAACAAAGCTTACTTGAAAGATAACTTTCTACTCTCGAGGATCAACCAACTCATCGATGCCATCTCAAGATATCAACTATTGAGCTTCATGAATGTCTTCTCATGATACAACTAAATTCGGATGGCATCCGAGGATAAGGAGAAGACTCATTTATAGCTGACAAAGATTTGTATTATTATAAAATAATATCTTTTAATTTGAAGAATATAGGTAGGATGTATCAGTACCCATCAATGAGGTATTCAAGCTCCAGATTGAAGCATGTTCCATGGTTTTGCACGTGTAGATTTAAAATTTTCATAAATTAGATTTATGTATGTGTCAAAAATAAAATAAATTAAAATATTTTTAATTTAAAATATGTACCAGATCTGATCTAAAAACCACACTAAGGATCTTGATACAAACACTCTCCAAAATCTAAAATCAAAACAAGAAACAAGAAAATGAAGGGACATCTGATCTCCATACCTAATTGTTTTGGACCCTGTGGATGTCCAAGATTCCAGTTGTAGCCGTGCAAGTGCCCAGCCCCTATTGGTATCTATACAGAGATGATCCCAATTAAAGCTTGAAGATCATCAGGGTGCTAGCACCTTACAGGTCTTGCTCCTCATACTTGGATTTGGACTTCTTCTTTTAGATCTCAAAAATAAGGCTGCAGCGCGAACCCTTCGTGCTAATTTGATGAGATCTAAAATGAACTCCTGGAAGAGGAAGAAGAACCTTTCTTTTCTCTTTCTTTCTCCTTAATCTCTCTTTTTAGATCTTAAATCAGATCTGAGATCAAGTAGGATGTTAGAAGATGATGGGAAGGAAGAAAGAAGAGCGTTAGATGAGATAGGAGGTGGCAGCAAGGAAGAAGACCATCCTCTTGACTCATGCACACACACACACACACCCTTTTTTCAGATTTTTTTGTTATGCAAAAAACCTCTTCACACATCTTCCACCAGATAAGAGTTGATCTTAGGATCAAATCAAAATTTGAACCAAGTCAAAACTCATCTAGATAGAGTCCCAACCCCAAAGGGAAGGCGCCACCTTCTTTTCATGCATGCAATAAGAAAGGGCAGTGCTTTTCAGCACCCCTCTCTCATTTCCACATGAAACATGAATGATAATCCCTGAGAGAGAGTGGTTGGCTTTCTAGTTCAATCGGATTTCAAATTTGATTTGATTTGAATCCAATTCGAGTCCGATTCAAATCAAATTCGAAAAGCTATTAAACTAGGTTTGAAAAGACTATCAAACCTGATCCAATCAAGATTATAATCCAAGTCTAACTTGGATGATTAAACCCAATTAGCCTTAAATTAAGTCAAATCTAATTAAATTAAATCTGATTTAAATTAATTAGAACTTGATTCATAATTTAATTAGGCTCAATTAAATTACAATACTTGCAATTAAGTCCCTATGCTAATAATTAGTAGTTACTAAATCTATAACATTTATAAATTAGTAGTTTATAAATTCAAACCATCAATCTAATTGATAATTTAAATTAGATCCAAGCCATTGATTGGGTCAATTTTCTTTCATGTGTGATCTCTCAAGTTCTATTCTAACTGTTAGTGAGATATACCGTGATCTCCATCATAGTATCATCGAAACTTCTTTTGATAGATTAAAATAATTTTAACTCACCCCAATAAGGATTGTTGATCCAAAAATGATCCTAGTGAGTTCATACAATCCACCAGTAATGTCTAACAGTATGTAGTAGCAATTCAGTAGAATAAAAGAATGAATCTCTAGGTGTAGTTATAGTATAATACAATTTCTCTATCATAAGTCTCAACTTGATAGAGGTCATAAAGAACTCGTCAAATCCTACCATCAATCATATACCAGATTAGCTTGACTCGAGTTCATTCATGAATTTCGTGGAAACTCTTTTTCAGTATTCATTTTTGCTCTGGTCAGAGGCTTCCTGAACTTAGTCTCATGAATCGCATAGAACTACTCTTTTTCTATCAAGATTGATAGATTCCATCTAGGTACATCCTACTCAAATAGTGAATCTGAACCTACTATAGCCAACGTATACAGCAAGATCCTGAATGGCTAGGGACTGAAAAAACGTGCAGTCAAACTAAGTAGTCTTGCTACAAATAGCCAACACACCGTAAGTCAAAGGATCAATCACACCACTGCAGCATCGAGAAAATCACTTATGAGTGAGCAGACATTCAAGTGATTTCTCATGTTGGTCATGCTTAGTGTAAGTTATTCTCTTACAACCACCTACACTCTTACTCCAATGTTTCCATACTGTAGACTCGAGACTCATCTATCTGGAGCGAAGGTGATCCATGCATCGATCTAATTGGATCGATCACTGTCCTTCATGATGATCCTTCGATCAGAAGTATTTAGAAATTAACCAATAATAATGTATGTCTAAATTCTCAACACTTTGAAAATATACAAAATCATATTTGTTAATTTCTAGAATAATTTATGGACACATACGATATGAATGGTAATAAAAAACTATCTATCAAGTACAAAAACATGTCTTAAAGAATGGTATGCATCAACCAAGATTGGCTTTCAAGGCATACATCTAATAATCTCCCACCTGCACTAAAGCTAATCTGCCATATACCTAAACCCCATCTTCTCAAGATAGGCTTCGGTCTTTGGCTAGCTAAGTGACTTGGATCTACTACATCCTATGTGGAGTCTACTCTCTGCACCTGTACGTATTTCTACTTGAGGCAATCGCGTATATTACTACTTTATGTGCTTGGATTTTTTATGGGATCTTAGCTCCTTAGCGAGGGCTATGGACTATTATATTTGCAATATAGTATCATGGCATCTGATGGTATAACATTTAGTTCCGCAACTAATATAAGAACCAGAATATATCCTACACATCTATAGCATACTCAGCTTCCCTTGATTGGTTATTTGGAACCCTTCCAACATACCGAACCAACAGCACTAAAGAACATACTCTGATGTAGTCATTCTACCATCAATATCAGTGTATCCCCTACTCTTAGTTCTAACCCTTCTCCAAAGACCATGAATAAACTCTTAGTGCTTCTCAAGTCCTTAGGGATGTTTTCACAGCAATTCAATGCTCTCAACCTAGATTCAACTAATATTTGCTCGTGACTCTCACAGTAAGAGATATATCAAGTTGAGTACATAGCATGGCATAAACCTATGCCTAAGAGGATAGTAGACTTTTCTCTGAGATTTCTATGCTGAACCCATTCAGCATCTTTTTTATATATTTTTTTATAAAAATTCAAGCATCCTTTTAGATCTATCTCTATTGACCTTTATTTCCAAAATATAATATGCTTGTTTTAGGTCCTTCAAGAAAATTTTATATACAACCACATTTTAACCAATGTCAGCATGGGACACTCCCACTGACCTTCATGCAAATACATAATTTCTCCTCATTTTTTATGAAATCAAATAATTTGATTACATCATTGAAATAAGTATTCCAACTTCGAGATACTTGCTTAAATCCATATATAGACCTTTGCATTGTGATCTTCGTATAGGAAATAAAATCCATAGGCTACTCTATATAGATATCTTTCTAAGATATCCATTCAGAAGGGCTATCTACACATCCATTTCTCAGGATTGATGTCCAACATCGCCTTGTTGTAGATTTTGGAATCACCTGTATGTTCTCCATCTCTCACTAGAAACACTTTCTTTGGATCCTCTATAAAAATAACAAGTATCCTTTAAAAGGATATGAGATCTTATTAGATCTATGAGGTGGAGGAGATACTACATCTACTAACTTATCATGAATAGATTCTATAAGTCTTATGACTCGTTGCTCTTCAAAGACCATCTTTTCAAGCTTATCCTCCCATTGTCTTTATTCTGAATAAACTATTTTCCAAGAAGACAGTATGATAACTTACAATCAGATTGTGATTTATTGGGAAGAAACAGTAGGATCTCTAACTCTTTAGGATACCCCATGAAACTAGCCTCCAACTTATCCACCATGTCATATTTCATACGGTGTGGTAGGAATAGATTTAGAAAAAATCTTATTCAAATTTCAAAAATTAAAGCTTGTCTCTAAAAAAATAAAGGTTAAATTAGTGAAGTTCATAATAGACTGGACCATATCTCATACAATGTCATTCCTTCTTTCAGATACCCCATTGAGCTGGGGTATATAAGAAGGGTTCCATAGTGAAACTATGCCATTTTCTTTGAGAAAACCAAAGAAATCTCTATTTGATATTGCCTTCTCGATCTGATCAAAGTACCTTTAGGATTTTTTGGTTATTTCTCTACTTCACATCTAAATTTTTTGAACCTTTCAAAGATTTCAGATTTGTATTTTATACACATATCCATATCATGACTAATCATGGGTAAAGGTAATGAAGTAGAGATAACCTTCTTTGTTTGGCTTATCAAACCATACATCAAATATGTACTAGGGTAAGCATCTAAGCAATCCTATCCCTTTGTCTCATAGAGGGCAGGTTGGTCATTTATTCTCAAAGAGATGATTCACTGACTAGATATGACTTGATAGTCAATGAGCCTAAATACCCATGTTTCTCCAATCGATAAATTATTTCTTCTTCTATATGACCTAGCCTAAGGCACCACCTATAAACTTCAGGTTCATCTAATCTCTGGATCTCTCAAATCCAATGGCATTCACTGTTTGCTTAAATAAGTTCACAAGTGCATCACTATGCAACTGATAGAGACTATCTTTAAGAACTAAATCCAAATGGTAGTCGTAGAGATTAAGTGCCCATGGCCATAGTGCAACCATTGCACCATTGCCGTACATCATTTTTTCTTAGTCCTCTACTTTTTCTTAGACCCTTTACTACAGTATATAAACAGGCACTAGAGTCTAACACTCAACTGGGAGAAGAGAAAATCATAAGATCAATTTTGAGCAATTTTGACATGCATTCTAAAGATGTCCTTATTTCTTTAGGCTCTCCAGGTATATAACTTTGAACTTTTCAAGGTCCTTTAGTTACCAACATATTGACCAATTCATATAAGATGCTATAATGATTATTCGTATGGTAGTTTCATAAACTACCCATACAAATTAGGAAGGTATTGCATGATCAAATCCATTAGCAATTCCTTATGCATGGTCATATCAAGCTTCTTAAGCTCCTCAATATCATCGATCATTATCAAATACTGATCATGAACAAAATGCCCATCACACATCTCATGCATTGTGTGACTCTGATCACCTCCCAACTATTGCAGATGAGTTAGCATGTCATTGGCATTCTACATGTCCTTATTCACACATTGGAATTCATCAACTATGGACTCCAATTTATAGCACCTAACTTTATTGTCATTGTCTAGTCAATTGTCAAGTATATCTTGTTGACCATAGAATGAACAGGCTGATAACATAGAGATAACCTGATCAAGAACATAGCTTAATTTTTCAATAACTAAGAACAATTCTTAGGTTTCTGAGCTAGAATATATAATTGATTTTGGTTAAGTGGTTGATATCTAGGATTTGAGCTAGAGGGTTGGAAGCTAAGAGAATAAATTGTAGAGAGTAAAGATTTTAATTAGATGATTGTACTAGTAAATATTTGTTCTAAAGACTTTAAAAACAAACAAAGACTTTCACTATTTTCTTGAGTCTCTCACACTCCTCAGGTGGAGAAACGAAAATGCTAATGCTATAATTAGACTTCTAGTGGGTGCTGCAGTTCCACCAATGCTGTGCACCTCACCTAATAGTTATTGGTAATACGGATACTAATGCATGGACAACTCTTTATCCAAATGCTTTTCTAAGCATATTGCAGCGACTTGGTCTCTAAGTTGTGTGGACTCACCTAACAGTTATTGACCACACTTCTTAGTTAAGTCCGACCACCATTCACTAATAGGTGCAAAGCCATCATTGGATCTCTCACCTAACAGTTATTGGACCTAACCCCATCTTTATCTCAAAAAATCTAATTCTAATAAAGTGATTGTACCTTCTCGATGCCATAGAACCACTATGATCGATCGAGAATGATCAACGCCAGAAAGGCACCGACATCTCTACAATGGTGGAAGACTGGTAGACTTAATATTTGATAAGAAGATTTTGGTTTAGATCTCTTCTAAGTTAGCACATCTAATGTCTAACTTATTAGGTTTAGATCAGCATAATCTCATATCTGACTAATCTAATCGACATAAGTGAACATGAATGACCAAGCAACCTTCTTCAATATATAATCGACCAAATTGACCATGTAAGTTAGATCGGTGGGAGAAATCATTGATCGAGTAGTCAAACTTATCTTAGCACTAACTGGTCAATCGGTATCAAATAGGTTAGTCTAGTTACTCTAGCTTGGACCATTAAGCTAAATTTGGTCTTGATTTAATTAATTCACATCACATGTGAATCAAATTAACTAACAATAACTAAACTTAATTTTGAGCTCCTTTGATCTAACACCAACCAACGTTTGATTAGGTTCGATCAACTGCTCGAAATTAGGAAGGGTACTAACTTGATCTAATCAATAATGTTAATTATAGTTAAGTCACTAGACCTAATTGTTCCATCCATACCCAAAATGCCATGTTTTATCCATTGAAATTAGATCTTAAATTCATAATTTTAGACCCTTAATTTCATATCTTAATCTTCAATTAAGTGCATTGTGACATATGTTTAGTTTAGATGTCAAAATAATTTTTAATTTAAAGTAATTTGAATTGAATCACATTCAATTTTAGTGTTAGCAGACTCAAGTCGACTCATCCTGTAATTTGAGTCGGCTCACCTATGATGATAAGAAACTATGGGCATCAACCTATAGAATTGAGTCAACTCATATGCAAATGAGTCAAACCACCAGGGTCTCAAGTCAACTCCAAGAAGGATGAGTCGGCTCACAAGGAACTCGAGTCGACTCAAATTGAATCCAAGTCAACTCGGTAGGCTCGCCACCCATAATTTTAGTGTTTCATGCAATCAGATCCTAGGATTTTAGATCAAGAATTTTGCAAAAATTAAATTTCAGATCATGTATCAACAAACTATATACCACACACACACATACACACACACAGATATATATATATATATATATATATATATATATATATATATATATATATATATATATATATATATATATATATATATATATATATATATATATATATATATATAATGATCTAAAATTAATCAAAAATACATATCTAATATATGCATAAAAACAAAACCTAGATCTAAAATATATATCACATACACCTAGGATCTTCCATTCACTATTCTTCTTCATGGGAGATCATCGTAAGTGGCATCCTTACACATCACAAGAGAACCCATTGAATAGGCAAGTGAGGGGCTTCAACCCCTGCATCCTCTTATGACTGGACGGCCATGGTGAAGCACCCAATCTAAGTACTAGGCAAACTAGAAATTTAATCTAACATATCAAATATGTAATCTATTAAATTTTAGATCATATTATCTTTCATATATCAGATATATATAAACAATAAATTAGATCATGTAAACATTAATTTAGATCTAAACATCATGCATATATCAAAATTCAAGTCACAAAAACTAATTTTTAAATCTAAACATGCAATCACATAACATATACATGAACAAAATTTAGATCCTAGAAACTAGTTTCATACTTGAATTCGATTATGCAACAATATTAGATCCAAATGAAACCCTACTTAACATCTTTAAGATTTGAAACTAATTTCAGATCTAAAGAGATCATAATTTATTTTAGATCTAAAATAATTTTAGATCGAAACAATCTTGTAATCACATTACAACATGCAGAAATTTTCAGATCTAACTATCATTAATGTTTTACATTGTTTCAGGCAATGTTTTGTCAAAATAATGTCTAGCAATTAACTAATCTTTGGATCTAATTTTATAAATCAGATTTTAGATCTAATTAGATCATGTTCATATTAGAGAATCTAGCTCTGATACCATTGTTAGCATGTGCGGTGGTTTCATACGTGTAGATTTAAAATTTATCATAAATTAGATTTTTATGTGCAATAAAAATAAAATAAATTAAAATATTTTTAATTTAAAATATGTACAAGATCAGATCTAAAAATCATGTTAAGAATCTTGATATGAATGTGCTCGAAAAGCTAGAATCAAAATAAGAAACAAGAAGGTGAAGGGAGATCTGATCTCCATACCTGATTATTTTGGATCCTGCAGATATCTAGAGTTCTAATTGTAGCCATACAAATGCCTGACCTCTGCTGGTATCCACACAGAGATGATCCTGATCAAAGCTTGAAGGCCATCGATGTGCTAGGCCTCGCTCCTAAGACTTGGATTTGTAATTCTTCTTTTAGATCTCAAACTAGGGCTGCAATGCGAACGTTTCATGCTAATCTGATGAGATCTAAAATGGATGCCTTACTACAAGAATCTAGACTATTAGCGAAGGTGAACTGTTATCACTAATAGTTCTTCCACCATCACTAATAGCCCCACCATCGTTAATACCATCATAAAAGATAATCTAAAAAATTCTTATAGCTAATTACCACTATTGATGATGGTAAAAAGAGCCATCACTAATAAGGCTATTAGTGATAGCTTAAGAGATAGAATAATTTCATCGCTAATTATTTTTTAATATTTAACTTAAATTTTAAAAAAATTAAAAAATATTAGTGATGATATTTTCGTGGCTAATGCCATTACTAATAATTATTGACAATCAAAAATACTATCACTAATCTCATCTCTAATTTTCTTAATTTTAAAATATAATAAAAAAATTATTTTAAAAAATATTAGTGATGGTAATTTGATCTTTAATAACATCACTAATAGATATTAGCAACAGCAATAGTCATCTCTAATACCAACACTAATAGTTAATTTTATTTTTTTTAAAAAATAAATAATTATATTTTTTTAAATTTATTTTAATTAATCATAATGAATTATATTCCTAATACCTATTACAATTAAAATCCAAAGATAATATAATAGTCAAAAATTAAAAATTAATAATATTATATTAAAAATATAAATTATATAATTTTTTTTATAAGTAATATCAAAAAATATAATGCATAAAAAAAATAGGTAAGATCCTTGTCATTGTCTGCCTCCTTGTCCTCCTGCTTCTCTCCAACAACTAGTGGATGAGAGTCGGATGTCTCAGCATCCTACAATGAAAAAATAAGATAATATTAGTAAGTTTCTATATGGAGGCATATCTTTCGATACACTCCTCTAATTCTTAAATAGATTATTTCTATATATTTTATTTAATGATAAAAATTATAGACACCTTCGGCCCATCAATTGGATGATTAGATTAAAATTTTAGCTTTTAGATCTTCTTTTCAGATTCAAACCTATATATATATGAAGTTTCTAAATATGAAAATTTAAAATAAATAAAAAAAATTAATAATATAATTATCTGATGTGATGGTTGGGATGATGAGCCCAGCTAATCATATAGGTATGGGTCCCAGAGAAACTCTGCGATCGTATCGTGGATGGCATCTAGAAAGCTTTGAGGTTGCTAGCTTAAAAGCCTCTACACGACCTCCTTCAAGTGCGCATCACTCCAGATATGGATCATCGAGGCCTGTGTGGATGTCGAAGAATATCGAGATAGTAGAGGGTCGAAGCTATGGCTGAATCATATGATCCAGCTCTAACTCATCCTCCTAATGGCGCTAAGCTATCCCTCAGGGTCAAAGGGGGCTAAGAAGATGGGCCATTACCATACCTCTCAGCAATGCGCGTCGCATAACATGTCTACATAGTTTAAAAATATATTAATTCTAATATAAAAATTAAATCTTATAATAACTTAATTAGTAAATAAAGTTTGAAGTTGTTACCGTAATTTATCATAATATAGAATCTAAATAGTCACCAGTCCTCCTAGACTGATGTGTGGCCCATCATAACTACAACTAGTCTAGTGGATGACCTAGCTACCGTATATACAATAAGTAAATAATAAAATTAAATTAATATATATATATATATATATATAAGAATTTTTATAATTTTGGTGAAGAGTTTTGGTGTTGATTTCTTACTAGTCTGTCGACCACAACATGTGTGCCAACTAAGATGCTCGTGTGCTTGATCAGATCCTACTAGGTCGCCTGGTTCTATCAGGCTCTTTATCGCCTATCAGAGTACTCCTCGCTGCTCCACTAGTTGCAAAGGGCCTGCCATATATCCATCTGCATCCAATGGTCTATAAAGGACCTCCAGTCCGATGGTAACTAAAAATTGGAGTGCTAGATGGTGGACTACCTGAGGCTGTAGAGGCTATCTTGGAGCCTTTATATGGCCACCTCCTCAAAGGTCTAATGGTCAACCTCCTCATCCTCAAGAGTCTTAAATCGATAGTACTCCTACAAAATAAAAGCAAGCATATATTAATATATAATTAAAATACTAATATATCAAAAATTTAAAAATTAAATTAGTTTTGACTTGCTAGAAATATCTTTCAGACTGCATCATGAGCTCTAGATGGCCAGCTGGAGAACTCATTCATCAACCCTAGCATCAAGCATCAAATGATACTGGTAACTGCACGAGATACTCCAGACTCTCTAAACATGCTACAAAATTAATTTTAAAAAATAAATGTTAATTATAGAATGACTAAATTCTAAATATATTAATTAAAGTTGTAATACTTACTAGTGATTCTAAACGTGAATGAGCTATCTATCCTTTGATCGAGTCGGAGGTGCCACGAGCCGGGCAGATCCTTGACCACGATTCTATCTCAGAGCCGATCACTACTACATGTGACTGGTGGGTCACTAGTGATCCTCTATCATTCAAACCTAAGTGTAAAATATCTAATATAAAGAATGTTATATTAGTTAGCAAAGAATAAAATAATATAAATAAGAATATTTAAAGTGTTAGAGTTTATCATCTGGTATAAGATGTGCAGAACCATATGAGCTTCCATATGATCACTCTCTTTTTGAGAGCTCTATCCTTGACTGAAATGGCTACGACCTCTAGAAGATATGATATATAATCTCTAAAAAAAAAAAAAAAAATCAAAGCAATCAGATGATCTAAAAATTAGTTCAAATAAAATATCTATCAAAATATAATAAGATGATCAAAATTTAACTCACGTATAAAGATTGTTAGTTAGCATCTATAATGTATCAGTAGAAAAATAATTCTCTTCCAGCAGTACATGATAATGTGTTGGTCTGCTGGTTTTCTGATTTAAGCATTATCTAATTCTCATCTAGTAGGACATGATAATCTCAGTATATGAAAATGTGAAGAAGGCTCAGATCTATCATTAAAAAATAAGAAATTGCAAGTTCCTCTACACCTTTAATCATGAGGTGACTACAAGCAGTTGTCTGCAATGTAACAGACTATCCAAGCTTGCCCTAAATTATAAGTTTCTTTGCACCTTTAACCATGAGGTGGCTGCAAGTTGGTGTCTGCGATGTAACAGACTATCCAAGCTTGAGCATGCAACAACAAGAACAGTATGCATCACCTCCATTTAGGTGCATCTCGCACAAGCAATCATCATATTCTCTCCAATCCCCCGGCCGCCTCCTCAAGCTATAAACTAGAAGTAAATTATTTTTTAAAAAATAAAATAATAACTTAAAAATAAAATTCATGTGCTCATACAGCCTAGTCATCTAATGAGCTCCAAGTCCGCATGTGTGGGACATACGCCCGTCTTGACCATCCCCGTTTGCAATGATGTCTTTTACTTCTATGATTATGCTTTTGAAAATATTGCACTCTTAGTTCAAGGATGGGCTCATTGTCCTTATAAGAGATGTGTCAATAGAAAAATGCTTGATAGGGATACAATAGGTACCCATTTATATAAAAATAGATTTATGCCAAACTATAAATATTGGTAGTTGCAAGGGGGGACCTGAGAGATAATATATGCGAAAGGGAGGATCTACTTGTCCAACATATTTGCTGATGTGCAAGAGCTTAATGCTGACAAGCTCGAGCAGATGATTAGTACATTTGGTGGATTTGATCTAGTTATTGGTGGAAGCCCATATAATAATCTTTCAAGTAGCAATTGCCATAGCCATGATGGACTATAGAGGTTGGTATAATTATAGCCTTGCTTAGCCTCTAGGGAGTAACAACCCTATAGAGGGTAAGTATGACTATAACCATGACAATCCTATAGTACATCATGACTATAACGGTTGCAATCTAAAAGATTATTACATGGACATTCATCGATAATCAGATCAAACACACCAAATGCGCTAATTATCTACTCGAGCCTGTCACTATTAAGCTCTTGCATATTAGCAAGGTCGAGCTTTCGAAGCCCTTGCAATTGTCTCCCACATCTCAATCCCCATGTAGGTACCAACACTTGTAATTTAGTATAAATCTACTCCTATATAAATAGGCAGCTATTGTATCCCTATCAAGCATTTTTCTGTTGACACATCTCTTACAAGGATAACATGCCCATCCTTGATCTAATAGTGCAGCATTTTCAAAAGCATAATCATATAAGTAAGAGATATTATTGCAAATAGGGATGGTCAGGATGTGCATCCTGCACATGCAGACTTGGATCATGCTAGATGACTAGGCCAGATGAGCACACCAGAATGGCATTTAGGCAAATCTCATCCTAGAGTTTGACCAAAAAATTTAAAACTAATTAATTTAAATATTATTAATTTAAAATTAATTTTTAAAAAAATTAATACTATTGGCTTGAGCTTGCAAGGTGCGCAAGGCTGGATGCCTTGCACGCCAGCTGGGACCCAAGTCCGGAGCATGGAGGGCATGCCCTGGCTTTGTGTTTGCAATGTTGCCCGAACCTTTCCTCGGATGGAGTGCTTTACATGTTAAGATCCAAGTGCATAGGACATGTCTCGATCCAATGTTTATAATGCTACTTGGATCTTCTCTTGGTTTAAGAACTTTGCATGCCGAGACCCAAGTGCATAGAGCATGTCTCGATCCCGTGTTTGCAATGCTGCCCAAACCTTCCCTCGACTTGGGTCTCGGCCCCGTATTTGCAATATTGTATGAACTTTTCCTCAGTTCAAATGCTCTGCATGCCAAGACCCGAGTACATAGGGCACATCTCAGTCCTGTGTTTGTAATGATGCTTGGATCTTTCCTCGATTCAAGCACTCTGCATGCTGAGACCTAAGCGCGTAGGGCATGTCTTAGCCCCATGTTTGCAATGCTGCCTAGATCTTTCCTCGATTTGAGCACTCTACATGCTGAGATCCAAATCTTATACTATTTTTAATTAAATTAATATTTAATTTATTAATTTTTTAATATTAATTCTACTTAAATAATATAATTTAAATAAAAAAATAATTTTTAGTGATGATATTAGCCCTTGCTACTACCATCACTAATACTCATAATAGAAGGTAGGCTACCATACAGGACAGAGATACAGGCTAGCACGTAGGGATTGAGGCCTAAGGAGGCACAAGCTGGTGAGCAGGGTCGAATAAGGCTCAAGGATGCTACCGCGAATAGGAGCTTAGGGTCAGGGAGATAGGGCAGGGGTCATAGGGTTGGGGTCGTGGGCTGGGAGCAGCGAGGTAGGGGCCATGGAAATGAGGGCATGGGGATGGGTTGGGGGAAGATGGGAGGCGATCGAGAGCTCAGGGAGGCAGCCGAGGGAAGACGGGCTAGGTGTAGCTAAGGGGAGGAGGCCGGGGGCTCAGGAAGGTAGCCGCGAAGGGGCAAATTAGGGGGAGGTGGGCTGGGGGGAGGTGGAATCAAGAAGCAGGTAGCAGCTAGGGGCAGAGCGGCTGCAATGGAACGTAAATAGGGATCCTAAAGCAAGGTGGAGCAAAGTGTATCGGGGGCCAGGGAGGGGGAGGCGGCTGTTGACTATATGTGCCCTAGAAGCCAGAATTGGCTGACACTTGTAATACACTTCTAGGGGCAAAATTATAATTTTGACTAAAATCAATAAAATGGGTTATTTTCTATCACATATGTGTATTTAGTGTCTGTGATACATCCTTTGAGTTAATGGTAATGATAATTCATATTTTCAAGAGTTGAAAATTTAAGACATGAATAATCATTATTAACTCATAAAATGCTCCCGACCATAGGATCATCACGAGGATGGTGATTGATCCGGAAAGGTTGGTGTACAATCGCTTCTCTTTAGTAGATGAGTCTTGAGTCTACGGTGTGGAGACACCGGAGCGAGAGTACAGGTACTCGTTAGAGAACGAGGGCACTGAGCGTGACCACCTCGAGTAGTCATTAGGGAGTCTACCTTCTCGTCAATGACTGACTCGATGCTGCAGTAGTGTGTCTGGTTCTTTGACCTGAGGTGCATCGGACAGTTCACCTTGAGGGTGTTATAGTTTGACTACACCATTACTCGGATCTCCTAGCCATATGGAACCCTGAGGTGTATGTTGGCTATAGCATGTTCATTGTAGGAACTGGATTGCATCAAGATGGAATCTATCTACCTCGGTGGTAGAGGAGCAGCCCTATGATGATCATGAGAATCAAGTCCAGAAGCCCATGGCCATGGCAGAGTGAAATAATAGAAAGAGTTTCTATTTAGATTTTCACATTGGACTTCGAATCGAATGATTACATCATATGACAGAGACTAGGGTTTGACGAGTTCACCTTAACCCTAATCTGATCGGGGCTCAAGATAGAAGAACTTAATCACACAGGTAGCTGCACCAAGAGGTTCGCATTCAGCTCTGATGGGTTGCCACCATATACTGCTAGGTGTCACTGGTGGATTTTGGGAGCAATTAGAATGATTTAGATGATCGATCATTCTAGCTGTTCGAATCAGAAGAGTTCTGATCCATCGAAAGGAGTTTCGATGATGTCGATGATAGAGATCATGACATATCCCATTACCATACAGAACTGAACCTAACTGGGTCACACAAACAAGGGTTTGAATCTGGTGATCATCAATTGAACTGATCCTAGTTCAATTGATCTGAATGAGATTCAATTAGGTTCAAGGAAAATCGTGCTAGCACTCGATTGAACCTAACGTTCTTCTTTTTACTATCATAAATAAGTTGTCCTGACTGAGCCAAAGGAGTTTGTGCTCAATCAGAGGCCTTCATATGGTCTGACTGGAGGTTGTCCAAGTCAGAAAAGGTTGTCTTATTTTGTAAGACATTACCTGCCATTTTTGGTCACCTGCCATTTCTTGTTCTTTGACTTTGGTCAAAAGTCTACCTTTGACTGGTCAAATGTTGACCATTGACACTTTGACTTTTGACCACATGTCATGCACCTATTGGAGAGCTGGTGGGGGCCTGTCCCCCTGCCAGAACCTGGCAAGGAGGAGGGGCGCACGCCACCCTTGGCGTGTGCCCAAGTTGGAGGCGCCTAGGAGTCCCTTGTTGGACAAGGGACTCCATCTCCTTTTTGGATTCCAATTAGAGTTCTCCTAAGAACCAACTTTGACTGGTCTTAGGCACCCTCTAAGGAGGAATCCAGGGGACTCTATTCCCACCAATCAGATTTAGATCTGATTTCACAAAGGGTTGTGATTGGTTGGGAAGAAGAGGAGTTGGATCACAGCTTAGTCTATAAATAAGACCCTGCGCCCAACTCAAAATTCAATTGAGAATTTGAAAACCTCACATGCCCCAAGGCTGCCTCTCCCCTCCTCCTCCATGCCAAACCATCTTCTCCCTCTCCTCTCCACGTCCAAAAGGAGTTTTGGACCTTGGTTGGTGCGATTCAGATCAAAGAAAGGCGATCAAAAGCTAAGAAGGCTGCGCTGCTGCAAAGGACGACTGCTGATCTTCAAAAAGAGTTTTGAAGATCCTCCAGATCAGATCCAGATCTAATTTTTGGAGGATGTGATAGAGAAGAAGAGGATCTCCAGATCCAACCTGAGTGGATACCGGTAGAGGCCAGGCACGCTTGCGTGGCTAGATCCAGAACCTTCCGCTGCAATACAGGATCATCAACAGGGATAATAGGATTACCCAATCAAGGTAAATTAAATTTGATTTAATTTATCTATTTTATTTTATTTTATTAAAATAATAAGAATCAGATCTAAAATATATCAAGATCTGATTTAGATCAAAAAGAAAAATTTTTTTGAAATATATCTCTTGATCTGATCAGATCTGAACGAACCTGGATCCGAAGAAATCAGGATTTTCCTTCAACTGGTATCAGAGCCAATGGTTCTAAAAGTATTTAGATCTAATTTTAAATTTATTTTAATTAAAAAATAAGTGATTTTAGATGTCACATGAGATGTGATCAGATCTGAAATCAGAAAAAATTAAAATTAAATGATTTGGATCTAAGATTAGAAAGATATGCATGACTAGTTCTAAAATAGAATAGTTCTATAGAATAGTCTTGCATGTTTTGATTTAATTCTGATTAAATCATATTTTAGATCTATTTATTTACTATTTTTTGATATTATAAGTATTATAATAACATCTAAAAAATAGCAAATAAAAATTATTTAATTTTTAAATATCATATGAGATATGATTGATGCATGTCTAGACTAGTTGTAGAATAGTTCTACATAATTGTCTAGATTAGAATTTATTTTGATTAGATCAATTTAAATCTAATTTTTTAGATTATTATGAGATAATTTAGATCTGAAAATATGCATGATTTGATACATGAGATGTATGCAAAATATGCCATGATTAGATCTAATTTGTATATGAGATATATGATATAGATCTGATAAAACTGTTTTGTAGTATTGCATGTTCCTGATTAAGGCGTTCCTCTTGGCCGTCCGGTCATAAGAACGAAGAAGGGATTTAAAGGCCCTCTCTTTCCATTCGATGGGGTGTTCTTATGATGTGTAGGGGTGCTGCGCGTGTTCGTCCTTAATCAGAAACCCAAAACTTACTTTCTGCAAAACCCTAGATCCTGAAACCCTAGGATTTATTGTGCATATTTTGTTTATGAACCCTACTTAATTAAAGAATTAAGATTATGGAAATATTAATTAGGTCTAAAATTGAGAATTTTCAGATCTAAGACATATTCATAATACTGGGTTCGGGCTTGGGTAGCTCAATTAGGTCTAAGCGGTTGATCAAACCGAATCAAGAGTTGGTTAGATGGGATCAACAATGCTTAAATTGACCAGCCTAATAGGATTAAGTCTGGGTCAAGATCGAGTCACGATCAAGCAAGACCTAATTAGGCTCAGAGGTTAGAGTCTGGATTGTAGGCTAACCCAATTGGTTCTGACTCAACAATTTGGTGTCTAAGGTAAGTTTGGCACATACGACCGACTGGTTTTTAATTGGAAGCTACTCGACCTGAATGCATTCTTGTACGAGTTAATGGCATATTCCTTCCACCGGATCTCACTTACCTGGCCATATCTGTTGACACAGTTCTGATCTGAGGTGGTCAATAATCCGAGCTAACCCATGCCACTAGGTTAGTCATAATTGTTATGACTAAGCCAAGTCTAGTTTAATGAGACCTGAATCAATTCTCCCTAAGAAAAGATTAAGTCTGAGGTCTTCCACCATTGTAGATGTGCGGGCCCTTCCCGGGGTTGATTGTTCTCGGCTGGATACAGTGGCTCAGTTGCACCGGGAAGATGCAACCATGTCTATTAGGCATTGGATGCTATGGGCTGGAGGATGAGTTGGGCTCAATATTTCGGATACGGTGAGAGACTCAATTAGGAAACCCAGTCTATGCAAATGGTGGGTCTGACTTAACTAAGGAGTGGATCAATATTTCCGGATACGGTGAGATTCATGAATTAGAGACCAAGTTTGGGTGCACCATGATTAGAGAATCATTGAACAAGAGTTGTTCACTCATTGGCTAACCCATCACCAATAACTGTTAGGTGAGGTGATGAGTCAGTTGGTGAGACCGCACCACCCACTAGAAATCATTAATCATGGAGATTTTTGCATCTCTACAGAGGGAGTGTAGGGATCCGAGAAAATAGTGGGAGCTAATTTGTTTAAAAATAAAATTCCTAAATAAATTGGTCAAGTCAAAATTACAGTATCTAACTAGAATCTTTGACTCTCTACAGGAAAAATGTCTGCGTCCAACCCATTGGCACGTATCCTGGACACACATAGACTGACTGGACCCAATTATAAAGATTGGCTCAGGAACTACAAAATTATTTTGGGTTTCGAGAAGTTAACCCATGTTTTGGACCAGGACCCTCCCACCTTACCAGCCCGTCCATCCACTGAACAGAGAGCGTCTCTGGAAAAAATGGATAGACGAAGATAATAAGGCCAGATATTACATGTTGGGCTCGATGTCTGATGAGCTCCAGCGCCAACATGAAGATATCGGGACTGCTCGCCAAATGTTGGCTCACCTGCAGGAGATGTTTGGTGAACAGAGTCGCGCAGCCAAATATCAAGTCACGAAATGACTTTTTAAGGCTAAGATGCGTGATGGGCAGTCAGTCCAAGATCACTGTCTGACAATGATCAAGGACATGGAAGAGCTTGAGAAGCTCGGTGTGAAGTTAGACTTGGATCTGCAGAATGATATTATTCTGCAATCCTTGACTGATGCATATGGGCAATTCATCATGAATTACCACATGCATAAACTTCAAAATTCCTTGGCCGAATTAATGAATATGCTGGTTACCGCTGAGCTTTCTATGAAAGGTTCTAAAGGCTCAGTTCTTGCTATGGAACGGACTTCTTCCAAAAGAAAGTCTTATGGAAAGAAAAAGAAGTCTGTGAAAAAGCAAAAGGTGGAAGGATCAAAGAAGAAGAAGGCAGAGCCGAAGAAGAAGGCCGATGTCAAAGGAAAGTGTTTCCATTGCAACAGCGACGGCCATTGGAAGCGGAACTGCCCTACTTACCTGGCCACCCTGAAGAACAAGAAGGAAGGTCCTTCTGGAGGTATGCTCGTTATTGAGTCTAACCTTACGGTTTCTTCTGCATCCAGTTGGGTGCTTGACTCTGGTTCTAGTGCTCATCTGTGCACTTCCATGCAGGGTCTTGAGGATAGCAGGAGGCTGAGGGATGGAGACATGATCCTACGCATCGGTAATGGAGCAAGAGTTGCTGCAGTAGCCGTGGGAACATACCCTCTTCGATTACCATCTGGTTTAGACTTAGTTTTGAAAGACTGTTATTATGTGCCTGCAGCTAGCAGGAATTTGATTTCTGTTTCATGCTTAGCACAAGAAGGCTATGTGATTACCTTCTTTAAGGACCATTGTAACATTCTTTATGAAAGAAATAAAATTGCAAATGGTTTCCTTATTAATGGTCTTTATCAGCTACATATTGATGTACCTGTTCTAACTATCGAGCAAAACGTGAATGCCAAACGACCTAGGGATAGTCCAAACGATAGATATCTATGGCACCTGAGATTAGGTCATATAGCAGAAGATAGGATCAACAAATTGGAGAAAAATGGGCTATTGAGTCCATTGACTTTCGAGTCATATCCAACTTGTGAATCTTGTCTTCAAGGCAAAATGACTAAACTCCCTTTTGTTGGACATGGGGAGAGGGCCACAGATCTCCTTGCCCTAGTACATACTGATGTGTGCGGCCCATTTGATGTGCCGGCTAGAGGCAATTTTGTCTACTTCATTACCTTTACCGATGATCTGTCTAGGTATGGGTATGTGTATCTTATGAGACACAAGTCTGAAGCTTTTGAAAAGTTCAAAGAATTCAGACATGAAGTAGAAAAACAAACTGAAAAACCCATTAAGGTTCTTCGATCAGATCGAGGAGGTGAATACCTTAGCCGGGAATTCCTAGACTATCTCAAAGAAAAATGGCATAGTCTCTCAATGGACTCCACCAGGAACACCTCAACTCAACGGGGGTTTCAGAATGGAGAAATCGGACTCTATTGGATATGGTTCGATCCATGATGAGCTTCACAGACCTCCCTGATTTTCTTTGGGGACACTCATTGTTAACTTCAATTTATCTACTGAATAGGGTTCCCTCTAAAACCGTTCCTACCACACCGTATGAGATATGGCACGGTAAGAAACCAAGTCTGAGTCATCTCAGAATTTGGGGTTGTCCGGCTCATGTCAAAAGACAACAAGCGGACAAGTTAGAGTTTAGGTCCTTTCAGAGCTCGATTCATAGGATATCCTAAAGAGTCATTAGGATACTATTTCTACATTCCAGAAGACCACAATGTGATTGTGAGTCGACATGCCATCTTTCTTGAAAAATAGTTTATTCAAGATAGCGGCATTGGAAAGCAGATTAAGCTTGATGAGAAAGTCTCACAAGTACAACGAGCTAAGGACCAATTGGAACCAAATCAGGTTGAGCCAATAAGAACACTACCTCCTCCACCTCGTAGATCGGAAAGAGTTTTCCCATCCCCCTGAAAGATACTTAGGTATTATTTCAGAGGAAGTAGAGAAAATGTTCCTCGTAGGTAATGGTGCTCATGGTGATGATCCCAAAACCTACAACGAGGCGATATCAGATATCGACTCCGAGAAATGGCTAGAGGCAATGCAGTCAGAAATTGACTCGATGCACTCAAACCAAGTCTGGACCTTGGTAGATCCACCAGAAGGTATAGTACCTATTGGGTGTAAATGGATCTTCAAGAGAAAGATTGGTGCAGATGGGAATGTGGAGACATTCAAGGCTAGACTAGTGGCAAAAGGTTATAGTCAACGCGAAGGCATTGACTATCAGGATACCTTTTTCCAGTGGCTATGCTAAAATCCATCCGCACATTGCTTGCCTGTTGCAGCCTATTTCGATTATGAAATATGGCAAATGGACGTGAAAACGGCATTCTTAAATGGATATCTTGAGGAAGATATCTATATGGAACAGCCGCTAGGTTTCACATCCAGTGATACTGATCACAAGGTTTGCAAGCTGCAAAGGTCCATATATGGACTTAAGCAAGCATCTCGGAGCTGGAACACTCATTTCAATGATGTGATCAAAAAAGTTTGGTTTCATCAAAAATGAAGAGGAACCATGTGTGTTTTCAAAAAGGTCAGTGGGAGCGCTGTTGTCTTCCTCGTATTGTACGTGGATGACATCCTCCTTATTGGGAATGATATTCCCATGTTGACATCAGTCAAATATGGTTGTCCAAGGAATTCTCCATGAAAGACCTAGGTGAAGCATCCTTTATTCTAGGAATTAAGGTCTATAGGGATAGACCGAATAGGATGCTAGACTTTCACAGAAGATGTACATAGAGGAAGTACTAAAGAGGTTTAGTATGGAAAACTCTAAGAGGGGATTAATACCCTTCAGACATGGTATTCATCTTTCCAAGAAGATGTGCCCTAGCACACCTGAGGAAATAGAACGCATGAGCAAGATCCCTTATGCTTCTGCAATAGGGAGCCTCATGTATGCCATGCTATGTACACGACCTGATATAGCCCATGCTGTGAGTGTCACAAGCAGATATCAGTCAAATCCAGGTGAAGAACACTGGACTTCTGTGAAATGTATCCTTAAGTACTTGAGAAGAACTAAGGATATGATGTTGGTCTTTGGTAATGGAGAACTCCAAGTCCAGGGATACACAGACTCGGATTTCATGTCCGATATAGATGATCGAAAGTCGACATCTGGGAGTCTGTTTGTGTGCAATGGTGGTGCTGTCAGCTGGAAGAGTTCCAAGCAAACTGTGATAGCAGATTCCACCATGGAAGCAGAATATATCGCTGCATCAGAGGCTGCGAAGGAAGCATTCTGGTACAAGAAGTTTGCTGCAGAAATTGGAGTAATGCCATCAGATGCCATTCCTCTATACTGCGACAACAATGGCGCCATAGCCCTTGCTAAGGAGCCGAGGTCTCACCAGAAATCCAAGCACATTGAGCGGCGATACCACCTCATCCGCGATTACCTCGAGAAGGGTTACGTCGAGGTCAAGAGAGTCAACTCCACAGATAATGTGGCAGACCCACTTACAAAGCCGTTGGGCCAGCAGAAGATCGAAGCCCACCTTGAGAAGATGGGACTTAGACTTGTAGCCAATTGGCTTTAGGACAAGTGGGAGATTGTTAGATATATGTGCCCTAGAAGCCAGAATTGGCTGACACTTGTAATACACTTCTAGGGGCAAAATTATAATTTTGACTATAATCAATAAAATGGGTTATTTTCTATCACATATGTGTATTTAGTGTCTGTGATACATCCTTTGAGTTAATGGTAATGATAATTCATATTTTCAAGAGTTGAAAATTTAAGACATGAATAATCATTATTAACTCATAAAATGCTCCCGACCATAGGATCATCACGAGGATGGTGATTGATCCGGAAGGTTGGTGTACAATCGCTTCTCTTTAGTAGATGAGTCTTGAGTCTACGGTGTGGAGACACCGGAGCGAGAGTACAGGTACTCGTTAGAGAACGAGGGCACTGAGCGTGACCACCTCGAGTAGTCATTAGGAAGTCTACCTTCTCGTCAATGACTGACTCGATGCTGCAGTAGTGTGTCTGGTTCTTTGACCTGAGGTGCATCGGCAGTTCACCTTGAGGGTGTTATAGTTTGACTACACCATTACTCGGTCTCCTAGCCATATGGAACCCTGAGGTGTATGTTGGCTATAGCATGTTCATTGTAGGAACTGGATTGCATCAAGATGGAATCTATCTACCTCGGTGGTAGAGGAGCAGCCCTATGATGATCATGAGAATCAAGTCCAGAAGCCCATGGCCATGGCAGAGTGAAATAATAGAAAGAGTTTCTATTTAGATTTTCACATTGGACTTCGAATCGAATGATTACATCATATGACAGAGACTAGGGTTTGACGAGTTCACCTTAACCCTAATCTGATCGGGGCTCAAGATAGAAGAACTTAATCACACAGGTAGCTGCACCAAGAGGTTCGCATTCAGCTCTGATGGGTTGCCACCATATACTGCTAGGTGTCACTGGTGGATTTTGGGAGCAATTAGAATGATTTAGATGATCGATCATTCTAGCTGTTCGAATCAGAAGAGTTCTGATCCATCGAAAGGAGTTTCGATGATGTCGATGATAGAGATCATGACATATCCCATTACCATACAGAACTGAACCTAACTGGGTCACACAAACAAGGGTTTGAATCTGGTGATCATCAATTGAACTGATCTAGTTCAATTGATCTGAATGAGATTCAATTAGGTTCAAGGAAATCGTGCTAGCACTCGATTGAACCTAACGTTCTTCTTTTACTATCATAAATAAGTTGTCCTGACTGAGCCAAAGGAGTTTGTGCTCAATCAGAGGCCTTCATATGGTCTGACTGGAGGTTGTCCAAGTCAGAAAAGGTTGTCTTATTTTGTAAGACATTACCTGCCATTTTTGGTCACCTGCCATTTCTTGTTCTTTGACTTTGGTCAAAAGTCTACCTTTGACTGGTCAAATGTTGACCATTGACACTTTGACTTTTGACCACATGTCATGCACCTATTGGAGAGCTGGTGGGGGCCTGTCCCCCTGCCAGAACCTGGCAAGGAGAAGGGCGCACGCCACCCTGGCGTGTGCCCAAGTTGGAGGCGCCTAGGAGTCCTTGTTGGACAAGGACTCCATCTCCTTTTTGGATTCCAATTAGAGTTCTTCTAAGAACCAACTTTGACTGGTCTTAGGCGCCCTCTAAGGAGGAATCCAGGGGACTCTATTCCCACCAATCAGATTTAGATCTGATTTCACAAAGGGTTGTGATTGGTTGGGAAGGAAGAGGAGTTGGATCACAGCTTAGTCTATAAATAAGACCCTGCGCCCAACTCAGTTTAAGCAATTCAATTGAGAAACCCCACGCCCCAAGGCTGCCTCTCCCCTCCCTCTCCATGCCAAACCATCTTCTCCCCTTGCTCTCCACGTCCAAAAGGAGTTTTGGACCTTGGTTGGTGCGATTCAGATCAAAGAAAGGCGATCAAAAGTAAGAAGGCTGCGCTGCTGCAAAGGACGACTGCTCATCTTCAAAAAGAGTTTTGAAGATCCTCCAGATCAGATCCAGATCTGATTTTTGGAGGCGTGATAGAGAAGAAGAGGATCTCCAGATCCAACCCGAGTGGATACCGGTAGAGGCCAGGCGCTTGCGTGGCTAAGATCCAGAACCTTCCACTGTAAACAGGATTATCAACAGGGTAATAGGATTACCCAGATCAGGTAAATTAAATTTGATTTAATTTATCTTTTAATTTTATTTTATTAAAATAATAAGAATCAGATCTGAAATATATCAAGATCTGATTGGGATCAAGAGAAAAATTTTTGAAATATATCTCTTGATCTGATCAGATCTGAACGAACCTGGACCGGGAAATCAGGATTTTCCTTCAGGGTGGAGGAGGCGGGCCGGGTGTAGTCGGGCGGGAGGAGGTGATCGCAGAGAGACAAGTCAGGGGAAGGTGGGAGGGTTTTTCGAGGAGGTCGGATGCTCACGATCGGAGAATTGAAGAGGTGGTAGGCGGCTGGAGGCTCGGAGAGGTAGGCAAGATGTAGTCGGGGGGAAGCTACTTATCGGGGGAGAGAGAGAGAGAGAGAGAGAGAGAGAGAGAGAGAGAGAGAGGGTGGCGGGAGGATCGAAGGGCGGGGGAGAGGGGGTTGGTGATGGAGGATAAAAATAAGGGGAGTGGTGGAGGGGGGCATAGGAAAACGAGAAGGTGGTGGGCGGTGGGGTGAGGAAAAATGATGACACACGATGGGATAGAAAAAAATGAGATTGAAAGATTATTAACGATGGTAAATTATCATTGCTAATAATATTCCTGATCCATCGCTAATACTTAAAATTAATTAGCGATATCAAGATCTCCATCGCTAAAGCCATCATTAATAATCATAATTTTTTTTAAAATTATAATTTAATATTAATTTTTTTTAGATTATTTTTTAGGTGTTAAAAATTAATATTATATTTTAGTAAATTTTAAACTTAATTAATTTATGGATCAAGTTTTAATTGCTTTAAGTTAGATTTAATTTAATTAGACTTGACTTTTGAGGCTAATTGAGTTTTAACATTTCAAGTATGACTTGGATTCAAAGTCTAATTGAATTAGGTTTGATAGAATTTTAAATTTAATTTAAATTAAATCTAAATTAAAAATTATTTTATTTTATTAATTTAAATTAGATTAAATTTAATTAGACTTGACTTAATTTAAGAGTAATTAGGTTTTACAATCCAATTAGGACTTGTATTCAAAATCTAATTAAATTAGATTTGACATGATTTTGAATTAGATTCGAATTGAATCCAAATTAAAAATTATTTTTTTAATTAATTTAAATTATTTTAATTTAATTAATTTTGACTTAATTTGATGCCAATTGAATTTTATAATCTATGTAGGATTTGGATTTGAAGCCTAATTTAATTAGGTTTAATAGAATTTTAAATTGGATTCAAATTAGATTCAAATTAGATTGAAATATAATCATGGATCAAGATCTAATTGAATTTTATAATCTAAGTAGGACTTGGATTCAAAGTCTAATTGAATCAGATTTGATAGAATTTTGAATTAGATTCAAATCAGATTTAAATTAAATCTAAATTAAAAATTATTTTTTATTAATTAATTTAAATTAACTTAAATTTAATTAAAATTGACTTAATTTAAAGGTAATTAGGTTTTACTATCCAAGTAGAACTTGAATTAAAAGTTTAATTTAATTAAGATTGACAATATTTTGAATTGAATTCAAATTAGATTCGAATTAAATCTAAATTAAAAATTAATTTTTTAATTAATTTAAATTATCTAAAATTTAATTAAGTTTGACTTAATTTAAAAGTAATTAGATTTTACTATCTAAGTAAGACTTGGATTAAAAGTCTAAATAAATTAGGATTGACAAGATTTTGAATTAGATTCAAATTAAAACTAAATTTAAAACTAATTTTTTCTAATTAATTTAAATTAAATTTAATTTAATTAATCTTAACTTAATTTAAGATGAATTAAATTTTATAATCTAAATAGGACTTGGATTCAAAGCTTAATTAAATTAGATTTGGCAGGATTTCGAATTAGATTTGAATCAAATTCAAATTGGATTCGAATCGAGCTCAAGATATGTTCTGGATTATTAGTGATGACAAATATGCCATTGCTAATTCTATCTCTAATAATATTTTTTTAATAATTTTTTTAATTTATTATTTTTAGAAAATTATTATCGATGGTGTGGTTTTCATCGCTAATGATAAATTTTGCCATCACTAATATGTATTTTTATTTAAATATTATAAAAAAATTTAAAAATTTTAAATAATTTTAATGATGGCTTATGCCATCACTAATAATTAAGCAACCGTCACTAATAGTTAATTAGTAGCAACAGCAAGATCTATATCACTAATAATTTAAATTCATCATTGCTAATAATTTTTAATATTTAAATATTTTAAAAAAATATATACTTTTAAAGATGGCATTTGCCATCACTAATAATAAAATTATTGTTGCTACTAGTATTAGCGATGATAGTTTTTTTTTTGTTGGCATTGTGATGGCAAAAAGTTATTATTAGTAATATAAATTTTTCTATCACTAATACCGTCAGTAATATTCAATTTTTTTATAGTGTCTAGAAGAAGAAGAAGAATCTTTCTTCTTCTCTTTCTTTCTCTCTAATTTCTCTTTTTAGATCTCAAATCAGATTTGAGATCAAGTAGGACGTTGAAGATGATGGGAAGGAAGAAAGAAGGGTGTTAGATGAGACAAGATGTGGCAGCAAGGAAGAAGACCATCCTCTTGACTTATGCACGCACACACCCTTTTTTTAGATTTTTTTTATGCAAAATAACCTCTTCCCAGATCCTCCACTAGATAAGAGTTGATCTTAGGATCAAATCAAAATTTGAACCAAGTCAAAACTCATCTAGATAGAGTCCTAACCCCAAAGGAAAGTTGCCAACTTCTTTTCATGCATGCCATAAGAAAGGGTGGTGCTTTTCAGCACCCCCTCTCTCATTTCCACATGACACATGAGAAAGAATCCCTATGAGAGAGTGGTTGGCTTTCTAGTTCAATTGAGTTTCAAAATTGATTTGATTTGAATTTGATTCGAGCTCGATTCAAATCAATTTTGAAAAGATGTCAAACTATATTTGAAAAGGCTATCAAACCTAATCCAATCAAGATTGTAATCCAAGTCTAACTTGGATGATTAAATCCAATTAGCCTTAATTTAAGTTAAGCCCAACTAAATTAAATTTGATTTAAATTAATTAGAACTTGATCCATAATTTAATCTAGATGCATCCTATTCAAACAACAAACCTGGATCCACTGTAACCAACATACATAGCAATGACCTGAATGGCTAGGGACTAAGAGAATATACAGTCAAAATAAATAGCCTTGCTGCGAATAGTCAACACACCATAGGTCAAAGAACCAGTCACACCACTGCAGCATTAAGAAAATCACCGATGAATGAGTAGACATCCAAGTGATTTCTCGTATTGATCACGCTCAGAGCAAGTATTCTCTAATAAGCACATGCACTCTCATCCCTATATCCCTACACTACAGACTCAAAACTCATCTGTCTAGAAGGGAGGTGATCTATGCACCGATCTAATTGGATCGATCACTATCCTCTATGATGATCCTTCGATCAGGAGCATTTAAAAATTAACCACTAATGATGTATGTCTCAAATTCTTAACACTTTGAGAATATATGAAATCATCTTTATTAATTTCTAGGATAATTTATGGACACATACAACATGAATGGTAATAAAAACTATCCGTCAAGTACAAAAATATGTCCTAAAGGAAGGTATGCATTAGCCAAGATTGGCTTCTAGAGTATACATCTAACAATAGATAGGCCATAACATGGAGGTCAATGTTGACGATATGCTTGTCAAAAGCACAGAAGTAGATCAACATATTGCCGATCTAGAAGAAGCTTTTGGTGAACTATGATGCTATCAAATGAAGCTGAATCCCAACAAATATATTTTCAAGATCACATTGGAAAAGTTTTTTGGCTTCCTAGTCACTCAGCGAGGGATAGAAGCCAACTTGAAGAAAATTCGTGTATTCCTCAACTTAAAGCAGCCGACCACCAAGCAAGAAGTTCAGAGCTTATCGAGTCAAGTTGCAACCCTTAGCTAGTTTATCTCTAGATAGGCTAAGAAATGCCTTCCCTTCTTCAAAGTAATAAGAAAGATGAAGACTTTTGAGTGGACAGACAAGTTCCAAACTGCTTTTGAGGATCTCAAGCAGTATCTTAGGTCCTCTCTACTTCTCTCCAGGCCTGACGAAGGTGAGCAATTATTATTATATTTAGCTATTCACCTAATACAATTAGCTCAATTCTAGTCTAGAAGGATGCACAAGTCCAGAAGCTGATCTATATATGAGTAAACTCCTCCAAAATGTGGAGACAAGGTACTCTAAGGCCGAAAAGTTGGTCTATGTGCTCATCACTGCTGCATGATATCTCCAGCCCTATTTTCAAGCCCACATGCTGGTCATCCTCATCGATCAACCCTTAAAGGCAATTCTTTGGTGGGTCAACACCTCAGAGGCAATCAAGTTTGGGGAATTCAACATCAGCTTCCAACCCCGACCTATAACAAAGACCCAAGTGTTGGTCGACTTCCTCATGAAATGCATCATTCTAGATAAGAAAATGTCCTCGATAAGATTCAAGGACTTTGAAGAGCCATCCTCGATAAGATCTAAGAATGCATGGGAGCCATCCTCGACAAGATCCGAGGTTGTCAAAAAATTTCCACCGTGGATACTACATGTTGATGGGGCCTTGAATGCATAGGGATATAGAGCCAAGCTCATTCTTGCCAGTCCAGATAGAGTCGTGACAGAGTATACCCTCTGATTCAGCTTTAAAGCCTCCAACAATGAGGCCAAATATGAGGCCTTGAAGATCAGACTTTACCTTGCAAAAGAACTTGAGGTCAAGGATATTAAGGTCTTCACCAACTCACAGCTCATCATCAGATAAATTTAAGGCAAGCCTAAAGCCTAATTCCCGATGATGGTGAAATACTTGTAGAAAGTGGAGGAGATGTCGGCAACCTTTTGAATTTTGGAGGTCCAGCAAATTCCTAGATTGGACAATGCTCGAACTGATGCCTTCTCTCATCTTGCCACTTTAGGCGCAACCGACTATGATAAGTGGGTCTTCATTGAACACCTATAAATTCAGACAATCGAGAAGCCCATGGTGCTTTAGGTCGAATATGAGCCAAGCTAGATGGATCCAATTATCGGCTACTTGGATAAGGGGAAACAATCCTCTAACCCTATCCAAGCTCATGCAATCAAGGGACAAGTACCATAGTATGTGATCCTCGATGGGAGATTCTATAAGAAATCTTTGTCCCTACCTCTACTCTATTGTCTGCAACCCTTCGAGGCTGACTAAGCCCTTCAAAAGGTACATGAAGGCATTTGCGATAACCACTTAGGGGACAGGTCACTAGCCTATAAGCTCATTTGGTAAGGGTGCTACTGGCCAACCATATATGTAGAAAGAAGCAACTGAGCTCGTTAGGCAATGTGACCAGTGCCAAAAGTATGCCAGCATCCAAAGAAGGCCAGTGATCAAGCTCACTTTAATCGTGGCTCTTTGTCCTTTTACCATATGGGGAATCAATATCCTCAGACCTTTCCCACAAGCAACTAGATAAAAGAAGATCCTGATCATGGTGATCAACTACTTTACTAAATAGGTTGAAGCCTAGAGCTTGGCATAGATAATCGAGGTGAAAGCTCGAGACTCTGTATGAAAGTCGATCATATGTTGATTTAGACTTCTCTGAACCATCATCATCGATAATAGATGTTAGTTTGATAACCAGAAGTTCAAGAACTTCTGCTTAGAGCTCCACATTGATCATAGGCTTACTCGATAGTACATCCACAGTCCAATGATGAAGCCAAAGTGACCAATCACATAATTCTGCAAGAGCTAAAGACCAAACTTGACCAAGTGAAGGGACTATGGTCAAAGAGCTCTACAATATCCTATGGATGTACAAGATGATATCTTGAACACCAACTAATGAAACTCCTTTCAACCTCGCTTTTGGAGTAGAGGTAGTCATTCCCATTTAGATTGGTATAGTATCGACCAAAATCGAGCTCTATGATGAACAAAAAAACCATAGTTGGCTTTAAGCAAGTTTGGACCTGCTCAAAGAGATGAGGGAAAGAGATTGGATTAGGATGGCTTCATACCAGCAATGGGTAACTTGCTACTACAATACCTAGGTCAAGTCTAAGGCCCTCCAACCTGTAGATCTCGTCTTGAGACAAGCAGAAGTATCCAAACCCATGAAACAGGGGCAAGTTAGCTTCAAACTAGGAAGGACCATATTGGGTTACTAAAGTCATCCAATCTAGAGCATATTGTTGGGTTCCAGTGGCGTAGTGAAAGAATTGATGTTAAAAATTTTTTATTCAAAACACCTAACACATTGAAACCCAAGAACCTAGAAATCCTTGATAATAACAATCAAAGCATAAATATAGAAGAAGTATTAGGAAGCATACCTTTTAAATTCTAATTTGATGAAGAATTATTTTCACTATACATCCAAGTGTTCGCCCTCTAATGGTGATCCATATAGGAATCGATCTAGAGACAGCACTCCTTTAGCTTGCTTTAAGAGTTCTAGCCCCTAGAACTCGACTAGCCTACAACTAATCAGACCCTCCTCCAGACCTAAGTCTAGACCTCTTAGAACCTCCTTCTAGCCTTGACCTCCTTCTTCTTCTTTCTTTTCTTCTTGTCTTGCCTAATTCTCTTCCTAGCCCATGTCTTAATAAAAGACTCCTTATCTTAATTAAGACCTTGTCTAAACAAGGAAAGGAAGAAAACTATTGGGACCATAGTGGAGAGGGTATAAGAAAGAAAAGATAGGATTGAATAACCAACCCTATCTACCGTCCCCTATTTATAGAACCAGAGGGGCACCAAAAGAGAGGTCATGTCCAAAACCAATCATTATATCAAATATCTAGAGAGCCTTCAAGCAAAAAGACTCTTTCGTCTTTAATATGTCAATCCACTCCCTCCTTCATGTGCATGTCGGAAAGAGATGCAATTGGCATCTCTTCTTAATTCAGATTAATCCATAATTTTCCAAGTATGAAGAGGATTTGAATCTAAATTTAAAATGCCAGATAACCAGATAAGGGGTGCCTCCTTCTGCCCAATGCAAAAGGACTCTTCATGCACCCCTTCGCGTGATCTACATATCATCATGCATGTGCAGCAAAAAAGGGGTGCATTTGGCATCCTTTCCCACTTCAGATAAGCCTGAAACTTGCCACATGCATCCTTATCTGAATAAGGATTCAAATGGCTAGAGATAAGAATTTTAGGACCCCACCTTCTATCCAAAGTAGAAAGAGTCTTCTGGCATCCTTACGTGAGATCTACAGATTACCCCCGCACGCCAAAGGAGTTATGGGCATCCCACACCCATTCAAAAGCCATTTAAACTTTAAGAAAAGTGCCAAGGAGGTTAAGGGGCTTATCTCCATGTCCTATGGGTCAAAGACCCAAAGCAGAAGGACTTTAGTCCTTTTCTACATGACAAAATTGAAGTGGGCATGCACCCATTCTCATTTTGCATCAAGAGTCCCTAACCACTTGTACTCTTGGTTTCTAGGTGTGGATGAGGCTTGAGGTGCCCCACTTTGGGCTGCCTCCAGATGACTTGACCAAATCCAAATACTTACTAAATTGGGTTAGCCAAAAAGCATGGTTTGAGATCAAATCTGATCTCCCAAGGAGCTAGGGTTAGCCACACATGCTAGCATGCTTACTAGCTACCGGTAGATTGGATCCATAATTTTAATTAATCATATCAAATGGATCCTAGGCCAATTTTTTAATGTGTGTGACCCATTAGATTCTACATCTAGCTAGTAGTAGATCTAGGTGCAAGTTGATCTAATTTGATTAGAATATTTTCTAATCGATTAAGGTCCAAACTATGCTAACTCATGTTCAGCAATTAGAACCCTTTCTAATTGAGGATCAAATTAAATTCTTTAATTCAATCAAATCTACAAGTCAAGATTGACATCTAGAAATGTATCATGACTATCTAGAAGATATAAAATTTGATAAAAATATCAAATATATCCTTAAGTGGCAAGTTGCCATACAATTCAATCTTTCGATAAACCTGCATCCCGAATTTATTCATGAGTATGGAATCATGTCAATTTTCAAACATATTTTCTTGTTGATTCTCCATCAATTAATGATGACTCTAATGATGAAGTATTAAAAATTATTTCTAACCTACATCTTGCTTCTGGCCAAAAGATTTTTCTGAGTCATCTAGAGATGAGAATACATAGGATGTCATCTTCTTTTACTAGAAGTGATTGATTTCTTGTTGACCGACTCATAACCTTCATACATACTCCACCATATCCAGAACATCCCGCACATATCTTAATACCATGCTTGGGTATGAACCAAAATATGAGTTCATGTGCATAAGATCCTATGATGATATCAGATCTAAGGATCACTTGCATAACTCTTACTTAGAGAACCATTTTTTGATATGCAAGTAAGGCTCCATAAGATATTTTCTATCGATGAGTCAATTCAATGAGCTCATTTATTAATGAGCGTCCACATTCTTGTATTAGTATCTCACATAAGTGGCTTGTGAAATCAGTTATCCTCTCCATCGAGCATATAGAAGATGTGCTAGTCTATCTGAAATATTGATCTCTGACTCAATATTTCTATGACTAGAAATATTTAAGATTAGAATTTTAAGATTTTAGATTTTATAGGTATAAACTCTTCATGGTCCTAAAACCATTATCCTATCTATGGGGTTCATCATAATCTTATACATGATAAGATGCAATCACGATGATGAATTAATGCCTCATTCCATTAACTAATGAATAATGTTATTACATGAGTTGAAAGTTTGCAAAGAAAAGTTCCATTGCATCACTCATGCAATTGACTTATAAGGCACTCTTTTTTCACATATAAATTGGCAACCATTAATAACACTCCAATCCTACGGACGTGGAACTCCAAAAATCTTTGGATATACTATTAGTAAGAAGCGTAACTACTCTGATCTCATCAATGAAATCATTTTTCAATATGAAATTTTTGTCCAAACTATCTAACAAGAATCCAATTGAGATCGAAGGCAATGATGAAAAAGGGGATAACCCTCCAGGGACTCCATATTGCCACTTGGTGCTTCTCGTCTATGGATGAATTGAGTAGAGGTCCATATAGACATCAGAGAGATATGATAAAGAAATATTTTATTCAAAAGATTTGTATAAGACAACTTCTATTGTATAAGGTCAATTACAACAAAAGAAAAGAAAATACAAGTCTGAGCCAGACGTCGAAGCAATTGATCTTCAACAAAAAGTGCAGAGCTTTGTCGGCCATCCTCAATGGAATGTTGGCAGGCCTGTTTGCCTTCATGATGCACTTCCAAGGAAAGTTGGAAAGCCAAACCCACCGGAGAGCAAAACAATCCTCTAGAGAGGATTAAGACCCCCTGGTGGACTGTGATGCTGAAGGAACCTCCGACGACCACCACTACAACTCCATCCCTAGCACAACAATCCTTTCTAATACCTCCCAAGATAAGTCAAATCTCTTGATAGCATCCCTCCTAGAAGCACCCTCCGATTGATTAGAGACAAGTGGAGATCCGTAAAAGTGGAGGAAAGTACCAACGACCACACAGTGAAAGATGAGGCAGCTCCACCGCAGCATTGTAAAAGGTTGGCAATATCTGTTGGGGTTCAACATCATCCTATTGCAGATTTGGTATCACTTGTTGTACTAAAAAGAAAGAAGAAATAAAAATAGAATATAATCAAATATGTGGACTAGACCAAGGTCTACTTCCACAGGACATACAAAGACTTTACTATGAGAAAAGAATAAGTACAAGAGGAGATCCTCACACTTTCAACCCTTTATATGCAAATCTCTCTCAACTAGAAGCACTCACCTCTTACCCCTTACAAAAGTTCTCTTTTTCTAAGAGACCTTCTAAAACAACTGTTGTCCATTGCCTAGTAGTCTACTTGAAGCTTCCTACTTCAGCTCTCTATTGGTGCCTTATAGGATCTATGACTGCTACTCACCATGCTTGCTGCCATTTGCCACAGGTTTCAAGCTACCATTGATGCACCATTTGCTGCCTATAGGCCTTTTTAAAATCCTTTGGATCAATCCAATCTATGTCCAGAAAGGAGTGAGGAGTCTACTAAAACTAAACCAACCCTCCTAACCATTGGATGATGACTGCAAGCCTTTACGACCACTAGATCGTGCAGTTTTGTGCCATGGACTGCGTGTAGACCAAGCGCACCACGATCCCCGCCAAACCACCATGCACCACGCCACCTAAAAAGATGATATTACCCCATACACCATGTGAAAAATGTAGTGAACCTATTAAGGGTCCATGGTGGACCACGTGTGATGGTGATCCGCTATAGATAGCATCAAACCACTATGCACCATGTGCACGTGTCTATGGCCTACCCATGCATGCCCGCGCATTGGGCTCGCCTGTGCTTAGCCATGTCTGGGCATGCTCACACTAGTCTCGCCCATGCATTAGGCCGTACCTACGTCACTCATGCTAGGCCATGCACTGCAGGCTCCATGGGCCATTCATCTCTCCTACAGGCTTTCTTCCTAGGCTTCTTCTTACTGTGGTCTTTGTTGTGGGCTTCTTGTGGGTTGAATTTGAGGCATTTTTCTCAACAGTATTAGCCTCAAGCAATATTGCCCTACTTATAAAGAATTTGGGCTTGAGCACCTCCGACTGCTTCCTTTGATAATGTGATAGGTGTTGCCATATGAGAGGGCTTATAGACTGCACTTTTTGGGAGACAGAGAGTCAATCCTCTCCTAATAGGCCATCATTATCAAAAAGTGACAAGCATTAAATGCCCTTGGGAGTACAACCCTACAATGCATGACCTTCCAAAGATATCTTAGGTTCAACCGAGACCTCTAGAGAAGTGTTCGGCAAAGAACCAAATAAAATGGCAATCAAGGGATATTCGGGCAGTTGTCCGAACCCCAATAACTGAATTGATAGACCAATCTTCTAGAGATATCTTAGCTCTAGCCGAGATCTTTGAAAGCATGATTGGTGAAGCATTGAGTATGATTTTGGGATATTTGAATAGATGTCTAAACCCCAACTACTACATCAGTGGACCAATCCTTCGAAGATATCTTGGCTTAAGTCGAGACCTTCAAGTAGTAGTTGGCAAGGCACCGATGATAGGGGGATATCCAGACCTAAGTCCAAATCTTTCAAATCCTTTAGAGATATCTTAGCCCTGGCTAAGACCTGCAAATATACTGATTGGCATGGCATCGAGTATAAAGAGATATCCTAACCTGAGTTAGGACCTCCATAAGCAAATATCTCAGAAATAATCTAATAGTGAACTGTGAGGTCAAAAAATTAACTGATATAAATGATGACAAAAATGCAACTAAAAAGATAGTTTCGAAAGATCTTGAAAATCTTCATCGGATAGCATAATACCACAAAGAGAACTCGTATATCATGAAGTCTCTCCTATGACGGTCAATAGTATTCAGACTCAATCCGAAGTAAAAGACTTGGTCAAATCCTAGCATTTAAATATAGAATAGACCTTAGATCAGCCAACAAGCATCATCGCACCTCAACCAAAGCATTCAGACATGAGGCAAACACAAAAATAAATTTTATTCAGTAAAGTTTATTTACAAAAAGAAGGCACCAAGAATAGAAAAATAAAGATGAGGCCTCAATCCTCATCCGATGAGAATGCCCTAACTTCTTCATCACTATTGCCCGGACGAAGGCACCGAGGGTCTAGCTTCAGAACCATGCGCCCCAGGTGGACTTTTTAGTCTTCAAGTTCTAGATGTAGGTGGAAGTGGAGGCATTGATGACTTCCTCTCAGAACGTCGTTGAAGACTTGAAATCCCCAATGCAACAGTCTCGAACCTTAGTGGGGATCCATAGGGATGAACCAAAAGAAGTTCTTGTGCCTTTGGGCAGGGAAGGGTTCATTCCAGATCCAATAAGGGGAGATGGACCCCAACTTGATGATGATAGGGCTCGAGATGATGTCGAAGCATGGATGATGGGCTCCATATCAGAGCTTTTAGCCCTCTTTGAAGAGGACTTTCCATGAGCCGTTGCCATCTTCACCTTCCCTGCATGCTTAACGGACTTGTGTGATGGCTCATGGCTACCGAATAGTGGAAGAAGAATTCACTCTGACGAGAAAGTCTTGCTAAGTGGGTAGTCTATTTATAGATGCCTTGAATGGTGCAAATCGAATCATCAAACTACTAGATCAAGCTACCTGGACGATTTTGAAACAATGCACCTTGGCACTTCATTAATTCCCTATTCATTCCATTCCAAGGAATATTTCATGAAGGATGCTTTGGAACCCATCACCTACCATGCAGCAAGCTCAGATGGGACCCAAGAAATCTCCAAATCCTTGCACAAGATCCTTCAGCTCGTGTGGTTCGAAGTGTTGGTGCCTAGATGAGGAGGCACCTACGGCAATGACTTAGGAATCTTCCCTGGATCCGAATTGAGGAGGAGGCTACCCAAGACTTTAGCTACCCTCCCTCCCCGCCGCCACCCCCCCCCCGAACTTTCACCCTGATCCTTTTATTGGAAGGCATTCCGAGAAAACTAAAAGGGACCATCAAAAGGAAGAGGACAAGTGAAAGAAGAAGGACCAATCGGAAATAAGCTTGAAAAGAGAAAACTAGAAAAGATGAGAACTCCAACTAAAGCAAAACCACCAAAGCCAAAGGAGAAGGCATGAGTAGTTACAAGACTTCTCGAGCAAGTGAGAGATGGAGGCAACACAGAGGCGAACAGCCAGAAGATTAAATATAGAGGAAGGACAATCATACTTATATCGCACATCGATGGCTCAAAATAGAGCTTAAACCTATCGAATCTTGACCACATGGCCCAAATCAGAGTGCTCAGACCTGGGAACATTTGATGCATTGCCACTCTGATTTTGCTGCATAGGTCGATCTGCGTGAAGTAGCTTTGGGCCAATCGACACTCAACAAGTGGTGTGTGGATTTGAAACCACCAAAAAGCACCTTTCGAGATGATTATCAATCGCAAGCTGCCCATTCCTTATAAATATTTTGTGATCTATGAAGTGCCAAATCTCCTTGAATAATTGAGGTGCAATTCGAGAGTTAGCTTGTCAAATCAAGACCAGATCTCATGGACCGATGCAACAGCACACTTGAAGATTAGATAACTCAAATTTGTCATCTCCAAAAAGCACTACTCCCTTTATCCAAGTCAAATGTCTTGGACTTGAAAGTGGGGGGTAAGTATTATGGAGTTATGCCATCTCAATCATGATCCTCAGGACTCATCCATGGACATTTACCTCTACATGGCTACAATGACGAGAGCATCAACATGCGGCTGACGACTTAATGATGCCACAGACAACTTCGTCATAGATCGCATGATAAGCTAGGATGAAATAATCTCATCAGCTTTTGTCCGACCACATGCTCGGATAATAACCAACTTTGGGTCGGAACCTCATCGATAATAAGGATGGAACCCTATGACCAGCACCGATGTAGGCATGTCCAAGATGTTGGCGCAATAACCATGGCATCACAAGCTCTGATGCCATATTGCAGAAGCCCCTGATTTTTAGTATGGATAAGGAGAGACCTTTGACATTCTTTAAGATAGCATACCATAGATCATCACCTAGATCTATGCTGGGGCGCCTTCCTTCTTGGGCTTGAGGGAGGCGCCCCCTCTTTCTAGAGCTTCTTCAAGGAACTAGGGCAACAACACTATAGAAAAGAGAGAAGAGAGATTGAGGAAGAAAAGATCTATATTGATTGCTCTCTTGAAAATCCTAATATAACCTATGTAATTATACATAGCCAGTAGACCCAACCAAAAACTCTCCTAGTTAATCCAATACATGCAAGTACTTACCAAGCCCATGTACACCCATGTCTCCCATGCTCTCATCTTCTGGATCTAAATTCGACCCATACATGAGTTAGCCCCCTTAAGATCTCTCAAATCAGGTCTTAAGACTCCTAGGATAAGTTCCTATCCTAGAACCAAACAGATGCTTCACGTAGCTCTGCTCATGCACTGAGCTGGCTCAGTCTCAGCACTGAGCCAGCTAACTTAAGACTGGATTGGCTCAGTTTCAGATTGAGCCGATCCAACTGAGCCGATCCAATTGCATGCCAGTCTGTAGTCTTGAATGCACTCCTCTTTGTTTGGCTTGTGCTCTGAGACTTAGTCCATCCAGTCCTGGACAAGCCAGCTAACTTGCAGAAAAGTCTTTTTCTGCAGTCTTCATGCTTCGGCTTTGATTTCTTACTTTACCTTATGTCTCAAGTTTTCGAAGCACCAACCAAGCCCCTCAAGGCCATCAACACTTAAACCTTGAGCTCGTGGAGGGCTAAACACCGCCTCCACCATAGGACAACTCCTGTCCTAATCCTAGGACCACACTTGTCCTAATCTTCCTGGTGTCAACATCCTAACTCCTCCTATGGCCTTCCAAGACTTAGGAGCATAACAAATCCTCACAATCTCCATCTTGGTGCTCCTAAGCCTTGGCAAACCCTTGACAATGCCCTCCTATATGATCTCGCTGTTGCTATGCATCCTGACAGCCCATTATGCAAACATCACCTCTGCTATTCCACTTCAACTGCTATGCATCCTTGAAGCCTTTGGGATGACCATCTCCACAACTGAAGTCTTGGCTTGCTTCTCAGCACCATCCTAAAATTGTAGGATCTCTTCTGCTTAGCAGCTGCATCATCTTTTTTGGATTTTTTTGAAGAACCTATAGCATTCCTATACTAGCACATATTATACCATCTAACATGATCTTCTCAGAACTATGCCTGTCCATCTGCACGTGCCGCCTTATCTGAAACTATGCATCACCGGTGTTGGTGCTAGGATATCGATCCTCTTGCACTCCTTCGCTCTGAACTCATGCCAAATTTTCTCTCCATCTATGAAGCAATCACCTGGAGCTCTACCAATACCCAAAATCCATTTGATGCCGTAGAAGCCAACTCTATACCCAAATTGAAGAAAACAGTGTAGGATCTACTATGCTACTTTTGAAAAATATTTCAAAAATAGCAATGATGCAGCAAAAAATAATTAATCTAATTAATTATCTACTGATCATATTAGATTATTTAATTCTACATATTAGGATCTAAACATAATATGCATGCATACATCAATAGATCTGAAAATAAAATTATATAATTATTGGGGATAAACCCCTCTTCCGTTGAAGTTCAGTCTGATGCTTAGCCTACTGCGACTCATAATCACGGAAGAGCTTCGATTGAGAATTCTTCCTCCAGCAGTCGAACACTTTTCAGACTCCGTCAAGCGGCTGAACCCTAACTGAACTTCTTCAAGCAGTCGAACTCCTCCAATGACCAAACCTCTCCAAGACTCCTCCTATGGTCGAACCCCTTTCAAACTTCTACAGTGGTCGAACTCCTTCCAGACCTCTCCTTCAGTCGGACTTCTCTATCAGTCGGACTCCTTTCGAACTTCTCCTTCGATCGGATTTTTTTAGGAGCCGAACTCTTATCAGACTTCTTCTTCAGTCGAATTTCTTCAGGAGTCGAACTTCTTTCGGACTTCTTCCTCAGTTGGATTCCTCCAGGAGCCAAACTCCTTCAAGATTTTTTCTTCAATCAAATTCCTCCAAGAGCCAAACTCTTTTTGGACTTCTTCTTCAATCGAACTCCTTTTGGACCTCTCCCTCAGTCGAATTTCTACAAGAGCCGAACTCCTTTTGGACTTCTCCTTCAATCGGATTTCTATAGGAGCCAAACTCCTACCGAACATCTCCTTCAGTCAAACTTCATCTGGATTCCTCTGGTGGATTACTTTCAGATTTCAAGTAATATTCCTCCCAGATGATTCCCTCTAGCCGTATTTCCTTTAGGAGTCCAAACTCCTCTGAAATTGATATATATCAAAGTTCTTCACCAACCAATGTCTGCTTCCTCCAGACTTCAATTATTAAACCTCAACGAACAGGCGACCCCACTACTGAATGATTACGACTATCATTTATCAGTCTACTATAGGCGATACCACTACCAAATGATTACGACTATCATTATCAGTCTATTATGAGCAACACCTTTCTCCATAATAAATTTTACATGACTCCGAGCAGTCCACTATCGGATGGTTATGACAGGCTCCATTTATAAAAAAAGATCCTTCAGATATATTTTTTTTAAGCTTGCTTCTCCTTCCAAAAACTCTGCTAAATTTTTGTCTGAGCATTCCATTTCTGTTTGTCAGAAGAGCTAACTTGATCGTCGGAGGAATCCTATCGGAGCCACCACCACTGACTTTGGGCAAGATTTTATTTTACAGATCACCAACGGCAATCTCTTCTTCCTCAACTCCAGCTCGATCTGGCATCGACCAGATTCTGCACCAACAGGATTGACGCTAGAGGAAGGGCCTCTATTTCTAAGGTACCCTTATTCTTAAAGGAGTGCTCAAGGAGTGCTCAGCCGATCCTGTGGATCTTTTTCTTTAAGATCCAACTCTCCATCCTCTTCCTCGATCCTAAAAAATGCCTCCAAAGAAGGTGACTATCCAGAGATCTACCACTTCTGCCATCAGATCCGAGCCAGATCCATCCATTCCTGCTCCAACTTTGATGCTTCAACCTCCTCCTCCATCGGCGGCCATGGTAGATCTGAAGCAATTTAACTTACTGATGCAGCAGATTCAGGGCCTCACCAAGATGGTGCAAGTCATGTGGCAGCCCCCGACAATGATTTTATTAGAAAATCCGCCATCAGAATATCAGAATCTAGTCTCGAGGAAGAGCACTTGGGCTAACATATCCGTCACCCCTGAAAAGGAGAAATAGAGAATAGAGGATCCTTGTTTGGATCATAATTTTTTTTCAAAAGAGACCTTTCTCATCTATGATCGAAAGCCTTCCAAGATCTGCAATCGAGATGATGTCCTCGATCAAAAACTATGGAAGATGGACCAATGGATTGAGAAACTCCACCACGTCGCTTCGGCTCATCATGACGACATCTACACTGATCCTCTTTTCTCTCACCGAATTATACAAGAGCCTATTGTGCCAAACTTTAAGCTCCTCCAATTTAAAAGCTATGATAGAACCTCTGATCTGATCGATCATCTGAAGACTTTTGGGATCATGATGCTACTCCATGGTGCACCAGGCACCGTCTTATGCAGAGCTTTTCCATCTACCTTAAAGAAAGCAGCAAGAAACTGATACTCAGCATTAAAGTCGGGTATGATCTTCTTCTTTGACCATATGAGCCATCAGTTTGTAGCTCACTTTGACAGCAGTCGATGCCCATGCCGATATTCAGATTTTCTGATGAATATCAAGCAGAAGGAGGGAGAATCGATCCGAGCTTATGTTATTCGGTTTAATACTGCTACATTAGAGGTTAGGAACCTGAACCAGTCTATTGTAATAGCCACACTCAAGGGTGGCCTTCAGAAGAATGATTTATTATTCTTTCTAAAAAAGAAATATCCTAGGGACTTTACCAATCTGCTAGCTTGGACTGAAGGATATGTCCGAACCGAAGAATCTTTTAGGTTGAAGGATGAAGAAGCCACAGAAGAGTGGCAAGTGGACGAGTCCAATAGACCCACCACTGATAGAGGACCGAATGAAGTTCGACCATACTCATGGACTCCTTCCGAGCGCAAGCGAGCCCGAACTCCTCCTCGAGCTCGTCATCAAAGAAGCCCCAATAGAAGGACATGAAGAAGTTCTCCCCTAAGAAGGTTTCACAACTATGCCCCTCTTAATGCTTCTAAAACTCAAGTTCTGATGAAAATTAAGAATCAACTATCAAGACCAGAAGAATTACGATCTCCCCCAAACAAGCACAATCGAAGTAAGTACTATTTGTATCATCATGATCACGACCACAATACTGAAGAATGTATTTAGCTCCAAGATGAGATCGAGGAGCTAATCAGAAGAGGCTGGTTGGGTCGATTCCTCAGATGTCGGTCTGAAGTAAGAGAAGATCAGCCAAGGGCGCTACCATAGCTAAAACCACCAATGAGGAAAGAACAACAGAAAAATCGACCATCTCCCAACATCATCAATGCTATCTCTAGGGGGCTTAGTACTTTGATGAGCTACCATCTCTCAGCCTCGAAGCCAGGGGAGGCTTGCTCTAAATTGGAAAGGCCCATATCAAATAGAGGAGGTCATCCGATCCAAAACTTATCATCTGAAGAAGCTCGAAGGAACAACGCTCCCACAATCTTGAAACTCAGAGAGTCTAAGAATATATTGCCAGTAATTTTTCTTCAATAAAACTCCTCCATTTCAACATTATTATTTCTTAGTGCAAAAACTATGTGTCAATAGAAAAGAAACAATCAAATGTGGCCATGTTAGGAACAGGAGGAGAACCTCATCCTAACATGGGCAAGTCAAAGACCTCCGATTATTTAAGACAAGGTAAGAGGAGAGGCCCTGACAACGATCCTAATATGCCCCTACAGTTCTATTAGGAATAGGAGGAGAACCTAATCCTAACGTGAGCAAAGTCGAAGGCCTCGTTAATTTTAGATGATGTGAGAAGAGAGACCTCGACAATGGCCCTAATGTGCCCTATCATCTATTAGGAACGGAAGAAGAATCTCGTCCTAACATGAGCAAAAGTTAGAACCTCGTAGGCCAAAGATGTGAAGAAGGAAGAAGCTCAGTGGAAAATCCTAACACATATTTTTCTACGATAACCTAACTACGTCAAATGCGAAAGACAGAACCTTATCCTGATTTGTAAGAAAAGTCCTAGTTTGACATCCATAATAGGTCCGGCATCTACAACGAGCTCGACGTCCGCAACAAGCAACAAGTGTGGGAACCCAGGATCGAAACTCTTCTTCGAGCTTCAACCTTAACAGGAGATAAGATCTCTTTCAACCTCAGCTAAAAATAAGATCTCCCCTGAGCTTCAACCCTTCAACAGGAGATAAGATCCCCTTCAACCTCGGCTAGAGATAAGATCTCCCCCAAGCTTCAACTTCAACTTCAATAGGAGATAAGATCTACTTCAACCTCGACTGGAGATAAGATCTCCTCCGAGCTTCAACACCGACGTCAATAGGAGATAAGATCTTCTTCAATCTCGGTTGGAGATAAGATCTCCTCTGAGCTTCAATATCAATCTCAATAGGAGATAAGATCTCCTTCAACCCTGATTGGAGATAAGATCTCCTCCAAGCTCTAACTCTTCAACAGGTGATAAGATCTTCTTCAATCTCGACTGTAGATAAGATATCTTTCGAGCTTCAAAATCAACCTCAATAGGAGATAAGATCTCCTCCAAGCTCCAACCCTTCAATAGGAGATAAGATCTTCTTCAACCTTAGCTAGAGATAAGATCTCCCCCAAGCTTCAACATCAACCTCAACAGAAGATAAGATCTCTTTCAACCTCGGCTAGAGATAAGATCTTCTCCGAGCTTCAACGTCAATCTCAATAGAAGATAAGATCTCCTCTGAGCTTCAACGTCAACCTCATCAGGACATAAGATCTCCTTCAATTCCGACAGGAGATAAGATCTCCCCCAAGCTTTAATCTCAATGGATGTAGAGCCCAAAAAAGGACTTCGCCAATCATCTTTTTGTACTTCCTTCTTTCAAATTTCAAACTCAAAAGTGAAAAGACTATTGTTGGGGATAAACTCCTCTCCCATCAAAGTCTAGTCTGATGCTTAGCCTAATGTGACTGATAATCACGGAAGAGCTTCAATTGAGAATTCTCCCTTCAGTAGTCGAATTTCGGTCAAACTTCTTTAGCAATCAAACTCCTCCAGCGGTCGAACCCTTCTCAGACTCCCTCCAATGGCTGAATCCTAGTCAAACTTCTTCAAATAGCTAAACTCCTCCAGCGATCGAATCCCTTCCGAACTCCTCCAACGGTCAAACCCCTTTCGAACTCCTACAGTGGTCGAACTCCTCCCAAACTTCTTCTTCAACTAGACTTCTCCGTCAGTCGGACTCCTCCAAAACTTCTCTTTCAGTTGGATTCCTCTAAGAGTCGAACTCCTATCGAACTTCTCCTTCAGTCGAATTTCTTCAGGAACCAAACTCCTTTTGGACTTCTCCCTCAATCGGATTCTTTCAGGAGCCAAACTCCTTCCAGACTTTTTCCTCAGTCGGATTTCTCTAGGAGCCAAACTCCTTCTGAATTTTTTCTTCAGTCAAATTTCTTCAGGAGCTAAATTTCTTTCAGACTTTTCCTTCAGTCAAACTACTTCTGGACCTCTCCTTCAGTCAGATTTCTATAGGAGCCAAACTTCTTCCGAACCTCTTCTTCAGTCGGATTTCTATAAGAGCCGAACTCCTTCCGAACATCTTCTTTAGTCAAACTTCATCTGAATTTCTCCAGTGGATTACTTTTAGATTTCAAGTAGTATTCCTCTCAGATGATCTCCTCTAGTCATATTTTCTTTAGAAGTCTGAACTCCTCTGAAATTGATATATGTCAAACTTCTTCACCAACTAATGCCTGCTTTCTTCGAACTTTGACTATTATATCTCAACGAATAGGCGACTCCACTATCAGATGGTTATGATTGTTATTTATCAGTCTGCTACAGGCGACCCCACTATCGAACGATTACGACTAGCATTATTAATCTATTACGAGCGACACCTCTCTCCATAATATATTCTATATGACCTTAAGCGGCCCACTACTGGATGGTTATGATAAGCTTCATCTATAAAAAAGGATCCTTCAGATACATTTTCTCTAAGCTCGCTTCTCCTTCCAAAAACTCTGCTGAATTCTTGCCTGAGCACTCTATTTCTATTCGCCAGAAGAGCTGACTTGATCGTCGGAGGATCTTGCCAGAGCTACCACCACTGACTTCGGATGGGACTTTATTTTGTTGGTCATCGATGGTGACCTCTTCTTCCTCAACTCTAGCTCGATCTGGTATTGATCAGATTCTGCACCAATAGTAATAAATATTTACTACATCTACGTGTTCAGAACATAATATCTTTTTGTGGATAGTCGATCACCATAATCTGAGTCCACCGAATAATATTTTGATATCCTGTCATAACCACACACATGTCCGACCTCTATGGTTGGTCCTCACGAAGCTCCTGATCTCGATCAGCCCTACTGGAATGCTAGCTCCTAGTCGAAGCCTTCGATGGCTGATCACTATCGATCCGATCGATCATATACTTTCTATTTTTTTAAATATTTTAAAAAATTAGAATATAAATAATGAAGGATGATGAAGATGTATTTTAAATTTGATGGTGATCCGATGCTCACAGCACTCGATCTCTCCATCTGAACTCAGATTCTCAAATCTAGGATTTCACTTGGCCCAAAAATCCTAACACACTAAAAATCCTATTATGCCCTCTCTGTGTGAAGTTTTTTCATAAAATAAGTTTTCATGAAAATATAACTTTTAGATATATAATCTCTATTTAGATCATATATCTAAAAATAGGATATCCTTAGAGATGAAAATCATAAGAGAAGAAAGGCATAAAGAAAAGAAAAGTGCTATAGGATCTTATTCATTTTTACTTCAAGATTTTTTTTGCCTAGAACTGATGCTCAAACACTCTAAAATTTTTACCACATAATGCTATCTCCATCTCCTACATGCAAAAAAATTCTTATAATTTATTGATGTGAATACCATGAAAAAATTATATAAAAAATGATAAGGATCGAGTGGTTGAGAGGTTTTAACCACTCACTTGATTTCAAAAATCAAATGAGCCTCTTATCCTTATCCAACGCCCCCTCCCTTATGTTTAACACACAGAAGGACTCTCATTCTATATGCATATTTTTATTTCTCAAAAAATATTTGACAAACAAAAGGGAGGGTGTGGAAAGTAGAGTGGAAAAGTCAAAAATGGTGGATGCATGGAAGAATTTGAATTCAAACTTCATTTGACTTGGTACTAATTGGTTTCAACTAAATCAATTAATTTAGATCCAATTAAATTAAGTTAAACTCAACCAAATTAGGCTTAGCCTAATCCAATAAAATTTTAATCAAATTATAAATTAATTAGATCTACATCCTGATCAAATCAGGGTCAAAACTCCCATAGTGATTAGGTCATCTCATGACCTGATTGGGTCAAATCCAATCGAATCAAATTCAATCAAACTTGATTGAATCCTCATCGCTTAATCAAATTGTTAATTAATCCTCTAAAAATATCAAAGTTCAAATCAAATGGATTACTGGACAATAGAGTTCTATCAACATGAAACTCTTGAAGAGTGGGACTCTTGAATCCAATCCCAGACCAATGGGATGCTTGATCAAAGAGTCCCAGACAAGTCGGACTCAGAGTTTCAGTCCAGTAGGACTCTTGGTCATAGAGTCTCAGTCCATTGAAACTTTTAATCATAGAGTTTTAGACCAATGGAACTCTTGATCAGCCATCAGATCAGGTAGAAACTTCTAATATGTGTGACCCCATAGGTTCGAACTAAGTCAGTAGCACAGAAATTAATTTCTATACTAATCGAAGTGACCATCTAGCAATGGTACCCTACGTTCAGATAGGTCGAATAATTGTAATTACAACATTCAGAACCTATGCGAATATGGTTACCGTATAATTCATCCCTATGACCTCTATGTAATAGATGACTCAGGATTAGACTGTCAACCCTAGAAAATACATTCATGTCGTATCTCAAAGTAATTAGTCTCGTGACTCCTCACTAAGACTATCCTGACCAAGATTTCGCTAAATTAAAATACAATTGAACACAACTCTTGAAATCAGGAGTGGTCAATCCTATCTTGATATACACACCAACTCCATAAGTACTTGACTATGTTCAGAAACCTTCCATCATTAAATTAAAAATTCAGATAGTCCGACACCAAAATATAGTGAGTTGGTTGAAAATCACCATGATGATCTCAGGTCGGAGGGACATTTATATCCATATTCCATCGAAGCTAATCTTGATAAGAGAAAAGCCTCGGAGTTGGTCACGTTCAGTACAGATGTATCCATACATCTCACTTGTATGCCATATCAGTGTCTCAACACTCCTTAGTTATGAGGACAACCAACATATATGGCACACAATGGCCTATATTTGATAAACGTTGTCATCCTAAGTAACAACGTATCATTTGATCGTGAACTATTTAAGGACTAAATGATAAATCCTTCTTTGCTGAATCTAGATAGTCCTAAGGACTCATCACAACACAGAAGTTTATTAGAAGACAATAGAATTTATGATAAAAAATGATAAAATAAATTTTATTAATTTATAATTTATATACATTTATAAATATATGAGCCAACCATCAACAAACTGATGATTGACTTTGGGACACATTTTCAATAATTTTCTACTTGGACTAAAGCCAATCGGTGCAGTATCTAATACCTATCTTCGACTTAAAGTCGTCGAACTCCTTCACCATAATAGCTTTAGTAAATAGATCGATCAGGTTCTCCTTTTCATCTATTTTCTGAAGGTCGACGTCATCTCGATCCATAATCTCTCAGATAAGATGGTAGTGATGCAAAATATACTTCATCCACTAGTGTGCCTTTGGTTCCTTCGCTTGAGCAATGGCTCCAGAGCTGTCGCAATAGAGCAGAATTGGATCATCAAGGGAGGGTGCTACTCCGAGCTCGATGATGAATTTTCTTAGCCACACCGCTTCTTTGGCAGCATCTGATGTAGCGACATACTCCACCTCATAAACTGAATCGACCATAGTGTGTTACTTAGAACTCTTCCAGCAGATGGCCCCACCATTAAGGATAAATATGTATCTCGATACACTCTTACTATCATCATGATCGGACTGAAAATTGAAGTCTGTGATCCCCATAAGTTTTAAGTCTAATTCACCATATATAAGCCACTGGTCTTTAGTATTTCTTAAATACTTCAGAATAGTTTTAACAACCTTCCAGTGATACTCTCCTAGATTAGATTGGTATCTACTCACTACACCTAGCGAGTATGCCACATCTGATCGCGTACATGTCATGGCATACATTATAAAATCCATTGCTAAAATATATGGTATTCTATTCATACGCTCTCTGTCTAGAGGTGTTGTTGGACAATCCCTCTTAGAAAGAAAAATTTCATGGCCTATCGATAGATAGCCTTTCTTGAAATTTTTCATGCTGAATCATTTCAGCACAGTATCAATGTACGTGGATTGGAATAATCCAAGCAATCTTTTAGATCTATTTCTATAGATCTTCATCCCTAAGATGTTGGAAGCTTCTCCTAGATCTTTCATGAAAAACTGTGATGACAGCCAGATCTTTATTCCTTGTAATGCAGGAACATCATTCCCGATTAAGAAAATATCATCCACATACAATACTAGGAATACTATTACTGGACCATTAGCCCATTTATATATACAGGGCTCCTCTTGGTTCTTAACGAAGCCATACATTTTGATTATTCTATCAAATCGTATGTTCTAGCTCCGAAATGCCTACTTTAGTCCATAAATGGACCTCTAAAGCTTATACACCTTAGACTCATCTATGAACGTGAAACCTTTAAGTTATATCATATACACCTCTTCATCTAGCTCTCTATTTAAAAAAGCTATTTTCACATCCATCTACCAAATTTTATATTCCAGATGGGCAGCTATGGCAAGCATTATCCGAATAAATTTGAGCATTGCCATAGGAGAGAACATCTCATCATAGTCAATACCATAATGTTGATGATATCCCTTGAAAATCAGATGAGCTTTATAGATCTCCACCTTTTCATCTGTGCCTCTTTTTCTTTTGAAGATCCACTTGCACTCTATGGATTTTACCCCTTCAGATAGATCAACCAATGTCTATACATCATTGACCTTCATGGATTTCATCTCGAATTTCATGGCCTCAAGCTATTTCTCAGAGTCGGATCTCTGCATTGCATCCATATAGGTGATTGGGTCCTGATCGTTCTCATCGAGTTCGATAGGATCTCCATCCTGGATCAGAAAATCATAGTATCTATCCCGGTTGATATGGTACTCTACCAGATCTCCTTAAGGATGCTTCTACAATGGGTTCTGGGTCTTATCTAATCAGATCTAGCTCAGATTCAATAACTTATATCCGTTCTTCCACCTATCATACTTCATCAAGTTCAATCTTAGAGGCATTAGTTCCGTCACCAAGAAACTTCTTTTCTAAAAAGATTACCTTAAGGCTGACAAATATATTTTGCTCATCAGCAAGATAGAAGTAGTATCCTTTGGTTTCTTTTGGGTAACCTATAAAACTATATTTATCAAGCCTAGGTCCAAGCTTGTCTATCATCAAACGTTTGACATAGGCCAGACACCCCCAAACTCTAAGGTGTGAAAGCAATGGCTTACGCCCTATCCATATTTCATATGGTGTTTTATTAACAAATTTACTCAAAACCCTGTTTAAAATGTAACAAGTTGACTCAAGTGCATATCCTCATAGGGAGATCGGCAAACCAGCAAATTCCACATGGATCAAACTATGTCCAACAAGGTTTGATTTCTCCTTTCAGACTCACCATTATGTTGTGGTGTTCCAGGAGGGGTCCATTGGAAGAGAATTTCATTCTCTCCAAGATATGTCAGAAACTCATTAGAAAGGTACTCACCCCCTCGATCAGATTGAAGAGTTTTAATACTCTTTCTAGTTTGCTTTTCTACCTCATTTCGAAATAGTTTGAACATTTTAAATGACTCTGACTTATGCTTCATTAAATAGACATACCCATACCTCGATAGGTCATCTGTGAAGATTATGAAGTAGAAATATCCATCTCTGGCACTTAAACTCATGGGTCCACATACATCCGAATGTACTAAACTCAAAAGTTTAGTGGCTTGTTCATCTTTTTTAGTAAAAGGTGACTTGGTCATCTTGCTAAGAAGACAGAACTCACAGGTTGGAAGTGACTCACAATCACTAACCTCAAAAATTCCTTCTTGACCTAATCTATTAATTCTATTCTTGTTAATATGACCTAGCCTATAGTGCCAAAAATAGACATCAGACACATCACTAATTTTAGGATGTTTACTGGAGGATTGAACCACGTTAACAGGCATAGAAAGTAAATAAATTTTATTATTTAATTATTCAATCAAAATTATAACATCATTCAAAATGATATTACAAAAAAAATTTTTATTGATATTTCAAAATCATTCATGGCCAAAAGGCCTACAAAAATGACATTCAATAAGAAAGTTGGACAATAATGACATTCATTAAGAATAACTTTATTTAAATTGATTATAAGGTTCATGATTCCTAAAGCTAGAATTGGCACTTGTCTTCCATCTCCAACGTTCAGAAACCTCTCACCTTGATCAAATCTCCTACTGACCTACAAGCCCTGCATAGAATTACAAATATGATAAGAGCTTCCAGTATCTAATACTCAGGTAGTAGAATCAAATAAAGAAAAATTACAAGATGTTATCATATAATTACCTTGCCCAGGAACCATTTGCTTCTTCCTCGACCTATTCGGATCCAGGGAGGCAATGTACAGAGGACAGTTTTTCTTCCAGTGCTCCTGCTTCTTGCAGAAGAAGCACTCTGCTTGGCTCTGATTGAGCTTGCACTTCTTGGTCTGACCCTGTGCAATCGTCCCAACATGCGGCCGCATCTTCTTATTTTTCTTCTTCTTATTCTTCTTTCCTTTCTTAAAGGTTCGACAATTAGAAGAAGACCCTCCCACTACATTCACCGTCATCTTATGGAGTTGGTGATCCTTCTCAAAATTCTGCAGCAATCCCAATAAGTCGTGGTAGTTCACTACAGGTTGTATCATTTTAAAATGAGTTAGAAAGGAGAGGAAGGACTTTGACAAAGAATTAAGGATCGCATCCTTACCGAGCTGCTCATGTAGGGGAAAGCTCAACTTGCTAAGGTGCTCAATCATCTCGATCATGTACAATACATGAATGGTGACTGAGGCCCCGTCCCTCATCTGAGCATTGAAAATGACACAACTTATTTTGTGCCTTTCAACATCGTCCGGTGTGCCAAAAGAGTCATTTAATATTTTAAGTATCTCTTGTGGCTAGACATTTTCAAACCTACAGCTGAACTCATCATTCATTACCGCCAGCATTATACATCGAATGGTAGTACGATCATTGAGCCACTTTAGATAAGTATCTCAGACCGCTTTCCTAGCATTTGAGACTGGCTCCTCAGGTGCTCGATCCATTACCACATAAAGGATCCGCTCATGCTTCAGAATGATTTTCAACTTACAATACCAGCTATCATAGTTGGGTCCCATTTACTTGTCATGGTCTAACAATGATCGGAGTGATAGGTTAGTGGCCATGTCTGTACAAAAAAAAAAATCAAACCTAATTAGTATATGAATTATTAATCCTAAAGACTTGGACTTCAGTCTAAAGGTTCTTCCACTATTTTATACAAATTGGTAGCCTCTACCTCTAATTCGAGAAATTACTCTAATTTCTTAGTGAGTACTAGAATCTACATAGACTACACATGAGTCCAACTTTGGTTGGTCAACCCATATGCATCTATGGATAGATTCAAAATCAATTATTTCTCTAAACAACTTCTAGTAACATTGATTTTACCCCATAGACCTAATCAGTAGGCTTTGGCCTCCACTGAAAAAGGTTCGGATTAGGTCCAACCATTAACATGACCATATTTGGTCTTATCTAACCAATAAATGATCAGGCCCAATTTTAGTCGGCCAACCTAACCACCATCAGAAAGACTTAACCAAATTATTCATTTTATGAATGATAATTTTCATTAGTCAATAATCACCAGCCTTTGGGCCTCCAATGATCATTATACTAATGAACCCATTATCACTCAACTTAATGGGAGGCTATGATTTAGTTATCTATATAACTATTTTATTTTTAAGAATCTAATAATTTTAGAGGATTTAGTTAACTAATTTAAAAAAATTCAACGAGCCAATTTTCGATCCTCCCACTGACTTCACCAAGTCAGAAAAGGATCTAATCTAAGCTGGCATTAGGAGCACCTAAATCAGTCAGACTGATTTATCTAATAGACATGGGTGAGCCTGAATCACCAAGTGATCTAATCAAAATCTAACTCACCAGGATGGTCAGGTAAGCGAGATCAGTGGAAGGGATATGCCATTAACTTGTCAAAGACCGAATCGATGCAGTAGCTCCTCAATTAAAAATTATTGGTCAAACTGCCAAACTTATCTTAGACACCATCCGATTTAGTAGTTTTAATTTGACCAACTTAGTAATTTCATATTCAACCGCGTAGCCTTGAATCAAGTTTATTTGGTCCTTATTAAAGGCATGGACTTAACCAACTATAACTATTGTAATTGAGTCTATAGAGTCCTTGACCTAATCTAAATTAACATTTAATTAGATTTGATCAATTACTCTAAATTAGTCCATCTATTAACTAACCTTAGGTCTAACCCAATTTATAGACCTAATTCAGCTAATGCAATAACCCATAAGTTTATGATTAATGATTTAGAGTCTTAATTCATAATTTTAGAAACTAAATTATTATACTTAATTTTTAATTAAATTTATGGGTTGAGGGTTAGGCTTTGACATTTTGAAAATATATATATATATTTTAATTTTGAAAGGTTCTTTACAACCTAGCATTGTTCACCAATTGAGTCGACTCATTTTAAAATTAAATCATCTCAATTCACAAACAACACTAGTTATAGGGTTTAATCTGAAACTATGTACACTACATAATCATAAAATTCATGAATCAAACTTTATCTAATTATGCATTCATAATCATAAATTTAGATTAAATCTTAATATAATTAAATTCATAAAAATATTAGATCAAATCTAATAATTTCATGATTAATGATATAGATCAGTAATGTACCAAGGACAACCTTTTCACTATAGGAGATAAATCCTACAGCAGAACAACCTACAGTCCATACGATCTAAATTTTATTTTTTTATATCTAATTACTCTAATTATTAATATCAATATTTAGATCAAATCTAAATTATTAATCTAAATATATGCAAGCATATCATGTTTAAAGAATCTTGCTCTCAATATCTAATTTGAAGAAAATAGTGTAGGATTTGCTATGCTACTTTCGAAAAATATTTTCAAAAATAGCAATAATATAGTAAAAAATAATTAATCTAATTAATTTTTCTACTAATCATATCAGATTATTTAATTCTATATATTAGGATCTAAATATAATATGCATGCATACATCAATAGATTTGAAAATAAAATTATGTAATAAACTATTTACTATATCTACGTATTCAGAACATAATATCTTTTTATGGATAGTCGATCACCATAATTTCTAAATCTATCGAATAATGCTTCCAGGTATCATGTCACAGCTACATATATGTCCAGCCTCTACAGTTGATCTACATACATGGAGCTTCTGATCCCAATCAGCTCCTACTGGAGTGCTAGCTCCTCGTTGGAAGCCTTTCGATGACTGATCACGATTGATCCAATCCGATCGATCATATATTTTTTGATTTTTTAAATATTTTAAAAAATTAGAATATAAATTATTGGAGGATGATAAAGAATGTATTTCAAATTTGGTGGTGATCTCGATGCTCACAGCATTTCGATCTCTCCATCTCGAACCTAGATTCTCTAAATCTAGGATTTCTCTCGAGCCCAAAAACCTCTGACACACTAAAAATCCTATCACGCCCTCTCTGTGTGGAGTTTTTCTATGAAATAAGTTTTTCATGGAAAGATAACTTTTATATATATAATCCTTATTTAGATCATATCTAAGAAATAGAATATCCTTAGAGGTGAAAATCACAAGAGAAGAGAGGCATGAGGGAAAAGTAAAGTGTATTGTAGGATCCTATTTATCTTCACTCCAAGATTTTTTTTGCCTAAAACTAATGCCTCAAACATTACTCTGAAATTTTTGTCACATGTAATGATAACTCCTTCTCCTACATGCACAAAATTTTTTTTCATAATTTATTGACATAAATACCATGGGAAAACATGCATAAAAAATAATAAGAGTCAAGTGGTTGAGAGGCTTTAACCACTCACTTGATTTCAAAAATCAAATGAGCCTCTTATCCTTATCCAATGCCCCCTCCTCTTATGTTTAACACACAGAAGGACTCTCCTTCTGCATGCATATTTTTATTTCTCTAAAAAATATTTCGACAAATAAAAGGGAGGAGCGTGGGAAGCAGAGTGGAAAAAGTCAAAAATGGTGGGTGCATGGGAGAATTTGAATTCAAACTTTCATTTGACTTGGTCCTAATTGGTTTCAACCAAACCAATTAATTTAGATCCTAATTAAACTAGGTTAAACCCAACCAAATTAGACTTATTTTGATCTAATAAAATTCTAATCAAATTATAAATTAATTAGATCTACAGGTTCTGATCAAATCAGGATCAAAACTTTCATAGCGATTAGGTCATCTCATGATCTAATTGAGTCAAATCCAATCGAATCAAATTCAATCAGACTTGATCAAATTCTCATCACTCAATCAAATTGAGCTAATCAGCAATCAAATTGCTAATTAATTCTTTAAAAATATCTGAGCCTAAATCGAATGGATTATTGGGCAACAGAGTCCTATCAACATGAAACTCTTGAAGAGTCCTAAATCAATGGGACTCTTGAATCCAGTATCTCAAATGAATCGAACTCACGATCATAGAGTCTCAGGCTAGTGGAACTCTTGATCAGAGAGTTTCAGATGAGAAAGACTCAGAGTTTTAGTTGAATAGGACTCTTGGTCATAGAGTCTCAGTCCAGTGGGACTCTTGACCATAGTATCCTAGATTATCAGGACTCATGATCAGAGAGTCCTAGACAAGTAGAACTCAGAGTTTCAGTTCAGTAGGACTCTTGGTCATAGAGTTTCAGTTCAGTGAGACTCTTTGACCATAGAGTCTCAGACCAATGGAACTCTTGATCAGAGAGTCTCAGATAAGTCAGACTCAGAGTCCTAATTTAGTAGGACTCTTGGTCACAGAGTCTCAGTCCAGTGGAACTCTTGACCATAGAATCTTAGACCAATGGAACTCTTGATCAGCCATTAGATCAGATAGGAACTCCTAATATGTGTGACCCCATAGATCCGAACCTAAGCCGATAGCACATAAACCAATTTCTATACTAATCAAAGTGATCATCTAGCAATGGTACTCGACGTCTGGATATATCGAATAATCACAATCGCAACATTCAGAACCTACGCGAATATGGTTACCGTATAATTCATCCCTATAATCTCTGTGTAATAGATGACTCAGGATTAGACTATCAATCCTAAGAAAATACATCCATGTCGTATCTCAAAAGCAATTAGTTCCCGTGACTTCCTCACTAAGACTATCCTGATCCAAGATTTTTGCTAAATTAAAATATAATTGAACATAGCTCCTAAAATCAGGAGTGGTCAATCCCATCTTGATACACGCACTGACTCCATAAGTACTTGACTGTGCTCAAAAACTTTCCATCACTGAATTTGAAATTCAGATAGTCTGGCACCAAAATACAGTGAGTTGCTTGAAAGTCACCATGGTGATCTCAAGTCGGAGGGACATTTATACCCATATTCCATCGAAGCTAATCTTGATAGAAGAAAAGCCCCATAGTTGGTCACGTTTAATGCAGATGTATTCATACATCTCACTTGCATGCCATATCAGTGTCTTAACACTCCTTGGTTATGAGGACAATCAACCTATATGGCACACAATGACCTATACTTGATAAACGTTGTCGTCCTAAGTAACAACATATCATTTGATCATGAACTATTTAAGGACTAAATGACAAATCCTCCTTTGCCAAATTTAGATAGTCCTAAGGACTTCATCACAACACAGGAGTTTATTAGAAGATAATAGAATTTATGATAAAAAATATCAAAATAATTTTTATCAATTTATAATTCATATATAATTATAAATATATAGTTCAACCATCAACAGATTGATGATTGACTTTGGGACACATTTCCAACACGAATCCCTCGAGGTCAACCACCTAATGCTGTCCTACTGGGCTTGCCGCTGCACCTCGAACATCATCACTGCTCCTTCGAACCCTCCATACTTCATGATCCTCTTCAAAGTCATCTCGAATACCTCCACAATCCGTGGGCACCTTCGAAACATATAGAAGATCATCCAACTTCTCTGAATCCAGCAACTGAATCCTAAAAAATTCCATCCTAGTACTTCTCTTCTTCTACCTCTGTATTAGCCATCGCTTTAGTTATGCCCGGAGGAACTACAGTTCAACTTTCGTTCTGAGCTCAGACCCACCTATCTCATCCTGAGGCTCCCGAGACTTCCTGGCTCTCTCTGAGACCTGCTCTCGATCCTCCTGAGATGCCTTCTGACACTCTCTATTGAGATACCTCCCTCAGCTGCTGCACTGCTGAGCCTCTCTCAACCCCGTGCCTTTAGAAAAATACTACTACAGCACTCCAATGCTTCCTACCTCATCTCGACACCGCCTTCTCATAGATATCCAAATCTTCTCTTGCCGCGCACAAACCATCCTCCACCTGAATCGCAACTCTCCTTGGTGCTTTCATAGAAGAAACATGATCCAAGATACTCCTAGCTATCTGAGACCTCCTGGCACTCGCTGAGACCTCTTGGCGCTTTCTGAGACCTACTCCAGATCTTTCTAAGATGTTCCTGACACTCTCTGCTAAGATATCTCCCTTGATTGCTGCACTGTCGAGCCTCTCTCAGTCTCGTGCCTCCAGAATAGTGCTACTACAGCACTCTAGCACTTCCTAACTCATCTCTACGCCATTCTATAGTCGTCCAGCTCTAACCTGCTGGATCTCCATGGATCATCCATCACCATCACCCCCAAGGCTCTGCAAATCAATGCTCTGGTCGAACTACTGAATACATCTTCGACTACTTTCTCACCTCAATCGAAGAACGTATAGCCATTTCTTCAGCCTTTCTTCGACCATTATTTCTTCAAAAATCTCTCTTCAACCATCAACTGCCCCACACTATCCATCTTCCTAGAGAACCCTGATGCTTTCTACTGAGATACTTTTCTCGGCTACTACACTACCAAGCCTCTCTCAGCCCTGCATCTTCAGGCAAATGCTACTGCAGCACTCCATCGCTCCTTGCCTGTCATCCATCATACATCTCGGCCTTTCCTCCAAGATCGATCAGCAAATCATGCATCAAAATCTTCCACCTCAAAATTTTTTTTTTTCATTAATCCTCTCAGCCTTTACCTTCAACCTACTACTCTCGGTTGGCCAAACCACAACAATAACAAAGATAGATCTTAGAAATACCATGGAATACTCGTGCAGATTTCTGATTTCATCTTATATGACTTCTTCTTTTCTTTCATGCACCAGCAGACTCTGATACCAACTATTGGCGCAATCACTATGGCATCACAAGCCCTGATACCATGTTATGGAAGTCTCTAATCTTTAGCATGGATATGAAGAGATCTTTGACGTTCTTTAAGGCAGCATACTATAGATCATCACCTAGATCTATGTTAGGGCACCTTCCTTCTTGGGCTTAAGGGAGGCGTCCCCTCTTTCTAGAGCTTCTTCGAGGAACTGGGGCAACAACACTAGAGAGAAGAGAGAAGAGAGATTAAAGATGAAAAGATCTGCATTGATTACTCTCTTGAAAATCCTAATACAACCTATGTATTTATACATAGTCATTAGGTCCGACCAAAAACTCTCCTGGCTAATTCAATACATGAAAGTACTTATCGAGCCCATATACATCCATGTCTCCCATGCTCTCATCCCTTGGATCTAAATCCGATCCATACATGAGTTAGCCCCCTTAAGACCTCCCAAATCAGATCTTAAGACTCCTAGGATAAGTTCCTATCCTAGCCCTAAATAGATGCTCTATGTAGCTCTGCCCATGCACTGAGTCGGCTTAGTCTCAAGACTGTACCGGCTAACCTGAGACTGAATTGGCTCAGTTTAAGACTCCTAGGATAAGTTCCTATCCTAGCTCTAAATAGATGCTCCATGTAGCTCTACCCATGCACTGAGCTGGCTTAGTCTCAACACTATGCTGGCTAACTTGAGATTGGGTCGGCTCAGTTTCAGACTGAGCCAATCCAGTTGCATGCCAGTCTATAGTCCCGAACGTGCTCCTCTTTGTTTGACCTGTGCTCTGAAACTTAGCCGATCCAGTCTTGGACTGAGCCGACTAACCTGCAGAAAAAATTTTTTCTACAGTCTTCATTCTCTGACTTTGGTTTCTTGCTCTACCTTGTGTCCCAAATCTTCGAAACACCAACCAAGCTCCTCAAGGCCCTCAACACCTGAACCTTGAGCCCGTGGAGGGCTAAACACTGCCTCTATCCTAGAACAACTTCTGTCCTATTCCTAAGACCACGTTTGTCCTAGTCTCTCCAGAATCAACATTCTGACTTTTTTCGTGGCCTTCCAAGGCTTAGAAGCACCACAAATTCTCACACAAGATGACTCCTCAGCTATAAGCCAACCATAGTCTACCAATCTATTTAGCCATGTAGACAATTACTAGAATTTTTCAACAAACTCTAGAATATGGGCATAACAAACATCCATATCTAACAACTCAGATTCTCTATCTTGACAACCTATGGGGGTAGGATATGACAAACTCCGATGGCTATCTATATAAAGAGATAAAAAAAGGGGATCCTTGAGGTAAGCAAAAAAAAGGCTAAGGTAATGCTAAGCCATACTACTCCAAGCTTTCTTTCTCTTTCTCTATTCTATTGTATTCAAAGCTCCAGTTAACTTAGATATTGGAGGGTCCTCCATTAGAAAATCTCTGGTGTATGAATTTTTTCTTGTAGGTTCTTGTTGCCGCCTTGATTTTTGGAGTCGGCGCTTCTTTTTGACTACATCATCATCCTCCGGAGTCTTGATGCAATATTTTGAATTGAGCCAAGATTGAGTCCCTGGAACATGTTGATGATAACAGGAGATTCTTATCTTAATGTTTGAGATTTGTTTTTCTTGAACCATCTTGACCCTTTAATATCCTTAATTAGATGGGTCAAGGGTGTACCTTTCGTAGGAAAGGAGGATTTACCTTCCTCAACTTTACTATTGAATCATCTACTGGCTATTTTTTGTGAATCATGCAGATAGGTAAATAATGAAGTTTACAGCGCTTTGAAATCTAGGTGGGTTACGATGGATTTATGAAATCTATCTGGTGGGTTACGATCGATTTATGCAAAAGAAAGCTAATCCTTCTAACCGTGGATTTTCTCATGCTTCGCTTTCTACCCCACAGTTGGTACCTGCCAAGTTGGCAGACGTCACATGGATACGAAAGGTACGCATCTGTACGTGTCCCAATAAGAGTGGGAATCTAAGAATCCATAATGAAGAGGAGACTAGGGAAGCGACAGATGGGACCGACCATTGAGGTCGATGTTCTCCTAATCCTAAAAAACTGTCCAAGCCTGCAGACCACATATGATGAGCTTCACTTCATTCTATTCAGTGGTTCTAATCGCAAGATCCATTGGAATTGAAAACACTTTGTTTGTGATCATGTCTTTCATCTTAATTTTTTTTATAATTATTATTTAATATAAAATAATTTTTTTATATATATTTTTTTATAAATATCTAAAATTATATATATTTTTTTATAAATTTATTATTTTCATAATTTTATTTTTTTTATATATATTCTTTATATCTTAAATTAATTGTACATTCTAATAAATTTACAATTTACATGTATATTTTTATAAATTATCTTTATATGCAGACACATCTCCACCTGCCTTGGCAAATTACTATTGATGCATATACCCTTAAATCAAAAATATATATAAAAAAAATAAAGATATACATATAAATGGCAAATTTGTGAGTCTTTTAATCTAATTTCATATATTGACAATGGTATAAATGCAAATAACCTATGAGCCATTCTAATATTGAACAGGAAACTATAACTTCTGATATGAGTTCTATCACATTTTGATGCCATTCTTCATCACTGGGAAAATTTACAAGTTTCTTGAAGTTCCGGCATTTTAATTCAACTTCCTTAGTGCATGTTTCCATTATTTATTAGTGTCACTTTTCCTTGTATACCAATTGTCACCTCATATGAGACCTACGTGAAGGTAGTCCCGAATGGTTAGATTAATTTTATCCCTAGTTACATATGCAAAAGATGAAGCCCTCTAATGCATTTTTGGTCAGGTCCACCATTTTTTTATTTTAATGGCTTCGACGGTGGTAGAGGAGCAGCACACCTAATCATAGTCTGGCAAGGCAATTGCAAGGAAGGTTGCTCGCTTTGCTTTAAAATGAACTAAATTTTCTTTTAGTTTCTTCAGCATATCTTTGAAGACATGCCATCCATTCATACTATTTCCTTAATCTTAAGAATAGGCTGATGTTGGTTCCCTCTGCTAGCTAAGCTTCAAACGTAAGTGTAAATGTTTCTCAAGATTCCTTTTTATATAGACTTTTCTTGCATTTAACTCTCAGACTATCTTTTTCTTTTTCTTCTTCTAATATCGTTTATTGTGCCCTCCTGATGCAGATTTGTTCATCTCCTTTTATTATTATTATTATTATTATTATTTATGTTTTTGTTTTCTTCTTCCTTTTTGATCAAAAGAGCTCAGTTTCAACACCTTTTCATTTATTAAGCCTTTACATACATACAATGGTCCTTACTGTTAGATTGGCGCAAATTCCTTTTGCTCATCCATTATGCATCTTTATGATAAAACAAATCCCTTTCACAATTATACGTAATTTGATTTGTTTTGATAATTGCTTGATTAATTATGAACTCCACCTCACAACTCAGATATATCACCTGAGGTGTATCCTCAATGCTCTTTGGTTTATCATATAGCTTTTAGCATAATATTATCTTTCATAGTGTACAATGATGGTTGTTATATTGAATTATGGCTTCTTTTCCCAGATTTCTGGATCTATCAATATGACGGAGAAAATTGCAGCTCCAAAACTTACAGCTGAGAGTACGTGGACTTATGAGATCTGATTTATAGAATCTGAAAAATTCTTTGATATAAACATGGAGATGGTTGTAATTTTATAGTTTTATTTTCCAGAAGGTTTTAATTTCTATCAAAGAATTTATTTGTTTGCTGTAAAATATTGAAAATTAATGGATGGTGGTGAAACTGATGTTTTGGTGACTGGTATTTAAATTATGGATTTCTTGATAATCCTCTTTTTTCTTCATGTTAAATAATGACTTAAACTCTATTTAGCCTGAAAATGGAAAATTAACACTGTTCCTTTGTTTGAGAGATGAGACACTCTAGAGAGAGATGTTTTGAGCAAAAAAGGGAGTGGATCACCTTTCATTGAAGAAGCCTCCTCCATTCATCATGTTCCAGCAGGAAGGAGGATCATCCCTATGGGCAAACAAGGGAGAGAAATAATGGGGAAAATACAAAAGCTACCATCCGTTGCTCCACTCACAAGTGCAAATTGATCAACACCTTTGGGAAGATGTAAGCACTTCAGAATGGCCCCACATCTAACATGAGAAAATCAACATGAAGATTGTGACATACCCGGTCCAGCCTCTCGACTACCAGCCAATCATCTCTTAGAGGCCCGTACACTAACATCGCACTTCCTGCATGATAGTTAATGGCACAATGGCAATGATGTACGTATGTGTGTATCCAAGGAATGGCCTGAAAATCCTTAAAGTACGTATTTTTGTTGAGATAGTAAAAGAAATATATGTTGAATGGAGACTATTAAGCGGCATCCTAGGTCCTAATCACCTCAAGCTCATGGCTGCTTAAGGTACAGTTTCCTCTGCCTCCTCTTCCATCTTCACTAGCTATCACTATAGCCCTCAAAAGCTCTTTAAAAAGGGCTGACATTTTGAGTGTGGCCACTTGGGACACACCGAAACTTCATAAGAATCTGATTAAATGCTTTATTTGCCTTCAATTTGGCCATACATACAGACGATGCTCGGTCTTCTATCCCATATATAAATCTAACTCATGACCACACTCCTTATGACCTACCTCATTGGTATCTATTACCAGCCATTACAAACATATATGCCCTCCGAGTCACTGCCACAATACTAACGCCACCATCCACTCAACTGCCAACGGATTCCCCCTACATCCCCAATGCATAGAGCTAAGGCTTTCATCCTGAAGTCCTCCATCCTCATTATTAACATCCAAAATTATCTAGTCCAAGCTGCTTATATAGAAGCTTTTGGATGAACCATTAAAGAAGACAACGTTGCCACGACCCCCTTAAAGCGAGGGTCCCCAATTCTTGGACTACAAGAAGACTCTCTAGAGAAAAAACATTCTACTTGCCTTTTCCTTCAATGAAGATTATCGAGAGCCTAGTGGCTTTAGGCCATATTAGAGGCAATGGGTTCATCCTAGTTGTGAACCATTAGGACCAAACTCGGGGAGGAGTACCTCACCTACTGTAGCACAAAGTATCCACAAGCCTCAACAACCTATATCTAACATGTTGGTCCATTGAGGTAGTGGCCAACATTATTTCAAGCTTTGACATACCCTTCTATGCTAGCAACACAAGCATGCACGAGGAAGATATATTTAGCTTTGACATCCAATTTCTATGTGAGACATCTATGACATCTCATCTATTGTGGATGTTATGGTGGGGCTCTTCACATTCAAGGTTAAGATCCGGATCAACTACACGTGCCCATTCAACCCAAGTGATGATTCAAGCTTCTCCCAAGATAACGATCATGGTACTACAAACAAGGACAAAGAAGAGATGGACTTCTAGTTTGGATCAACCGACTAAATTGTAGAGCTAGAAATTATACATCAGCATCGTGCCCACCTTAATAACAGCATGTCGAAGTAGAATCGAAGAACACTTGACCTTGGGTGGCCGTCAACAAGTACAATAACACTCAGCCCCTCCATCTCCACCACCCTAAGCATCCTAAGGTGTGATCCTTCCATCAACCTCAATTGTGCCATTACCTCTCTCCTACTACACACTACTTTTCTATCACTTCCTCTAGCCATCATTTCAATTGCCATTCCAATAACAATCCTAACATCACATCACAATTTAAATTCAAACATAGGTTTGGATATATTCTCGGTGTTAAACATATCTACTAGCTCTAAACAGTCACCTACGACCATCGTAACAAATGTTGACATGATTGGCAAGCCTAGCATTAAAGATCTCATATTAGTAACTATTGGCCAAGTTTTTGCTATGGTTCTCAGCCAACTTTGCACAATTGTACACTTTGATATTGCTTGTTCAAAGCTAATTCTCAACCATCCTCCATCTAAGAGAAGCTCTAGGCTCAAGAAGAAGAAGATCCAGAGCTAGAATTAGAGGAGCAAAACTTGAAGGAGAAGATATTCTCTTCCTTAACTCGTTGATGCTCGGGGAGCTCATTTGGCATAGATCTAGATGCAGCATTAAACCTCAGATAGGCAGCTAGATAGACCTTGCTCAAAAGATGAAGACCTTAGAGCTCCTTAGATGCAGCAAACAGACTCCTAAGCTCATAGTGGTGACTGCAAGTTAAGACAACCGCACTCATCCAGTTGTTGATTGCTCAACCTACCACTATGTCAATCAACCTAAAAAACTTTTGTTGTATGCTAATGTTGCCTTCAGGAACTACCATATTTTTCTTCGTATATGTAGTAGCTCTTGTTAGCTCTCTCTTAGAGCACCCAATGAATCCATCTTCAATCATATATACTGGTTTCATCAACTCTACATTCTTCCTTTATTCACTATCTAGTTTAAGGAAGGAAATGACAATGCTATGTTTAAATGTTAGAGGTTTAGGACAGCCATCCAAAAAGCATGTGGTTATGCACTTAAGCAAAGACTCTAATTGTAATACCATGTGTCTTCAAAAAATAAAATTAACATCCATCGACATCAAGCTACTCCATGCAATCTATGGTACAAACTTTGATAAATGACAAATCAAAGAGGCTAATGGATCATTTGGCGATATCCTCACAGCCTAGAATAGCTTAGCAATTTAAGGAAAATCTTGACACTTTGGTGAATGCAGCATCAACACTTAGTTTAACCTCCCATCTAACATACTTGGATAGGTAATCACAAATGTGTATGAACCTCATGTGCAATGATTGACATCAGTTCTTTAACGAGCTAGAATCCATCAAATGTCTTGTTAATGATCCATGGATAATCGTGGGCAACTTTAATGTCACTAGAAGACCAACCGACTGATTAGGATCAGAAAATAGTATAGTTTCTTTGAGAGAGTTTAACAAACTAATCAATGACTTGGAGGTAATCGAAACTAGCCCCAATGGTAGGAGATTTACACAGTCGAACATTGGAGAGAGGGTTTGCTTAGCAGGGATAGACCAATCCTATGTAGATGAAAAGTGTCACTCCTATTTTCCTCTCACATTCTTCTCCAACTTTCCAAGGTTACATCTAATCATTTACCCTTGCTCTTATCCCAACATTCACAAAACCAAAAATGCACCTCATCACAAAAGCCATTTCATTTTAAGAATCACTAGTACCAATATCTTGGCATCAATAACCCAATCCAAAACTGGTGGGAGAACACTCCAACCTCGGCAGATCCTATTGCTTTATTGGTCGGTAAGCTTTGTTGCTTGCATAGAAATCTAAGGCACTAGGGCTGGTCCAACATTGTGAATATATTCAGTAAAAATAAAGAGGTGATTACTAGAATAAAAGCACTGGACAAACAAGAAGAAGCTAATGGATGAACTATAATAAAGAAGCTCTCTTAGAGGCTTATTAGAGAGCTACATCAATCAAGAGAAAATTTATTGGAGGCAACACTCAAGAAACAAGTGGTTAAGGGAAAGAGATTGAAATACCAAATTCTTCCACATATATGCAAGTAATTTAAGAAAAAAAATAAAATCTTCAAAATCATAGATAATGGTAAGACATTAATGAACTAGAGGGATCTTTAGAAAGCTTCCCTATTATTCTATATATCACTACTTGGATCGAACAATAAAGAATAAGTCAGTGGTGACTAGGATAAACTCTACCTAGAAGGACCCAGTGACCTCGACTAATTAGAGGCTGAATTTAATGAGGAGGTAAGGAATGCCATGTTTCTTTGGCCAAGGATAAAGCTCCGAGACCTGATGGATTCTATATCTCTTTCTACCAATGCTATTGGGGGGTTTTAAAAAAGGATCTAATAAATTGCTTTTAAGTAGTGAACGACAACTCAACTGATTTATCAAGACCAAACTACTCTCATGTTGTTCTCATACCAAAGAAGAGTGAGAACACCATGGTAAAGAATTTGAGATCCATCAATTTAGAAAGCATGATCACTAATTAAGATCCTCGCTAAGCTATTATCACATAGATTAAGTAAAATCATTAGCCATCTAGTAGCTCCCTCTCAAATGGCCTTTGTCAATGGTTGGATATATTTGAAAGCTACATCATAGCTGCGGAGATCTTAAGCCATTACACTAGAATGAAATCCAAAGGGGCTTTTATTAAGATTGATTTTTAGAAGGCTTTCAATAGTATATCATGAGATTTTCTATTTGAGTTGATGGACAAGAGAGGTTTTGAAACGAAATGGATAGCCTAGACATTGAATCTCTTTAAAATAACAAGACCAACCATCATCATCAGTATAACAATGAGAAACTAGTTCTTTAACAAAAGAGAACTTAAACAAAATAATCCTCTGTCCCCTCTCTTATTCATTACAATCACTGCCATGATCTAATTTTTCCAATATGCATATGACACATGATTTTTTGTCAAGCATCCAAAGAACAACTTATGTGATGAAGTTCATCCTATACAATTTTTAGCTACTTTCTAGACTGAAGATCAACTTCCATAAGATAGCTGATTGGATTGGGTCTTTCTTAGCATGAATCTATGGGATATGCTTCACTCCTTGGATGCCAACTAGCTAAGCTACCAATTTCCTACCTTGGGATCTCACTTCATCAAAAGTCATTGAGGCAATCCAATTGGAGATTTCTACTACACAAGGTAGTAGAGACTTGCTGATTGGAAGTGCAAAGTCCTCTCCCTAGCATGAAAATTAGTCTTAGTTAACTCCATCCTCAGAGCTATCCCTATTTATTAGATGTCCAATATATGGATACCTGCTTCAATAATCAACACCATTAACAGGCAATGTAGCAACTTTCTATAGGATAGTCATGGTCATAGGGAAGACAGTAGACTCAAACACCTAGCAAATTAGAAGCTCATTTGTTGACCAAAGAAACTAGGTGGTTTGGAAATTATCGACTTAAAGATGCTTAAGCAAGCTCTACTTTGGAAATGGTAGGGATGGCTTTACTCTGACCAAGATAGTTCATGTAAAAGACTAATTTACAGATTATTTTACTCAAAGTCATCATCTAATCTTTTGTCTACAAATACTCTAAATGATTCTTCACTATTTTGGAAGGATATCTTTATGAGCTCAGAAGTGGCACTCCCAAGTCTTGAAAATATGAGAAGAAAGATCATGAAAAGATGGAACCAAGCCAGAAAAAAGATCAGCCTGAATAAGTATGGTATAAGAACTTAGTGGGCTCATCCTGAGACCGAGTTAGCTAAGTTGGAAACTAGGCTGGCTCAATCTCAAACTAGGTCGGCTATGCCTCGAGGAAATTCAAATAAAAAGCAGTATTTTCAGGACTATTGATAAGGTACATAATTGGGTTGGCTCAGTCTAAGACTGAGCTGACCGTAGACTAAGCTAATTTAATCATAGGTTAGCTAGCTCAGTCTGAAACTGAGACTAAGCTAATTTGTATACGTAGGTTGTTTGGATTTGGAAGAATTTTTCTATGAGCTTAGGGCTTGATCCTTTTGTAAAGTATTTAAACTAGAAATAGGTCAAAAATTATAACATGCTGAAATTACACTAAATAAAGCTCTTTTCTCCTAAAAAACTTTTTTTTTCTTCTTCTTCTTCTTTTCTTTATTCCTTGAATCTATTGATCATGCCTCTATGTAAATCTCTAGGAGAAGTTCATTTCTTATTATTGGCTGATCACCAGTGGCCATGCCAGTTCGTGCGAGGAGATCTTATTTTTCTAATAATTAATATCAAAATGATGTTGCATGAAAGAAAGGAAGGCACCTAGGGTTTCTACATCTAGGATCTGTTGCATCAGATTTTACCTAAAAATCTTCTTATTTTCTTCGTGGTTATCTTTAGACTGAGGTGGAGAGTTGTTACATGAAGAAAAGATGATACAGAAGATTAGAAGGAGGATCTAGGGCCCATAGATCTTCATTGAAGGATAGTGTTGCTAGTGTGTAATCCTAAAAGGATGTTAGAATTTTGTTCTTGACTTGATTGTAGTCATGGGATCAAGTAAACTCCAGGTGGATTTTGAGAAGTTCAATGGTAAGAAAAATTTTACCTTATGGTAGCAAAGGGTAAAAGCTTTATTGGTTCAGCAGAGGATCTACAAGATCTTGAAAAGAGAAAGGCCAAAAAAGATTAGTACTAAGAATTGAAAAGAGTTGAAAAAAATTACTTTTAGCACAATCAGAATATAGTTGGCCAATCAGATATTACCTGAGGTTTGTACAGAGACCACAGCAAAGAAGCTCTGGATGAGACTGGAGAACACATACATGAGGAAGAATATAATCAATAAGCTATAGTTGAAAAAATAGGTTCGTAGTTTGAGGATGCCTGAAGGTGAAGATCTTGTTGCACATATCCAGATGTTCAATCAGGTATATTTTGAGATGATAAGTTTGGATGTGAAGATCGATAAGAAAGATCAAGCATTGTTGCTACTATATTCTCTCCCAAGTTCTTATGATAGTCTCATAACAACTTTAGTTTATGGAAATAAGATCCTAAACTATGAAGAGGTTGTTGGTGTGCTCAGATCAAATAAGCAAAGAAAGAAGATTTGCAAGAGATATCCCAAGTCTGAGATCTTGACTGTGAATGAAAGATAGAAAAGATCAATGAAGAAGGCAAAAGAAAAATATAAGGATAGATCAAAGTCTCGAGATTAGAAGAAGATATTGAAGTACTACAAATGTTATCAATCTAGACATCTGAGGAGAAATTATCCCCTTTTGAGATCAGAAAAAGAAAAGATTAGCAAGAGTGATGATATAGCTTCGGTAAGAAGTGGAGAAGATCTACTAGTTGTATTAGATGAGTTAATAGAGTACAATACTATATGGATGTTGGATTCAGCATGCTCACACCACTATACTTCTCATCAGGAGTGATTTGCTATCTACCAAAAGATCGATGATGAAAGTGTCAGCCTTGAAGATGATCACTCATGCAAAGTAGCTGAAGTTGGCTCTATCAGAATTAGGATGTATGATAGGATCATTCGTACATGATCAAATGTCAGGCATATACCGAAGCTAAAAAAGAATTTGATCTCTTTGGACTACTTGGAGGAGCAGGATTATGCTTTTAGTAGCTAGGTTGAGAATGGATGCTTGAAGATTTTCAAAAGAGCTTTGGTGGTGATGAGAGATAGAAGATTGAGCAATAATCTTTATAGAATAAAAGGCTCAATGGTGAATGATAGTATAGAGGTGCTAGTAGCGGCATAGGAGAAGCAGCTCTTATATCGACTATGGTACTATCGGATGGATCACATGAGTGATCGTGGGCTCACAAAACTTAGCAAAAGAGGGATGATCTCAGTCCTGAAGAAGGAGGGCACAGATTTATGTGAGCCATACATCTTTGGCAAACAACATAGGATGAAGTTTGCCAAAAGTACCAAGCACAATGAATGGGTACTGAATTTAGTGCACTTGAATGTATGGAGATTGGCTCCTGTATTAGCTAGAGATGGGGCAAGATACTTTATTATCTTCATTGATGACATTTCAAGAAAGATGTGGATTTATCTGATAAGAAAAAAGTCAAAGATGTTTGCCTGGTTCAAAGTCTAGAGAGCTGAGGTAGAAAAGAAGTCAGAGAGATAGGTGAAGTATCTGAGGTGAGATAATGGAGGAGAGTATACAAGCCTAGAGTTCAGGAGCTACTGTGAGAAAAATGGTATCAAACGTCATTACATGATGAAGATGACTTTCCAACAGAATGGTATCGTAGAGAGAATGAACTAAATACTGATCGAGAAGGCATGAAGTTTGAGGCTACAGACATCACTTTCAAAGTTTTTTTAGGATGATGTCATAACTTTTTCTTATTTTCTTGTTAATAGGTTCTTTCATCATAAGCTAAATGGATACATTCCAGAATAGGTCTAGAGTGGAAAGAAGGTGGAGCTTGGCCACCTAAAGATATTCGGTTGCTTAGTCTATGCACATGTGGAGGCAACTGAGAGAAGCAAATTAGACCCAAAATCTCAAAGGATATTTTTTTATTGGGTATCCGCAAGGAGTCAAAGAATATCTTCTATGGAATCCTAAAACACAAATATCAGTAATCAGTAGGAATATTATCTTAGATGAGGAGAGCATCTTGAAGAGGTCTAGAAATATAGTTGCAATTGAAAAAATCAAGATGAATAGTAGTGGCCAGTCAGAGATAGATGACATGCAATCTGCATCCACTTATAGGAGTGTTTCTATTAAGATAGGGTTGGATAGAAGAATAGATACTCAGATGGGAGACCAGCATGGAGAGCCAGTTATTTAGGTAGAGGTGCAGGATCAACCACAGACTTCAGGAAGGAGTAATGTGCCAGTGGGAGTGGCTTTGTACAAGCTCCAGAGTACTATCAAAAAATCGATCAGATATGATATTGATGAAGTTATCTTCTATGCACTCATCACTACTAATGAAGATCCAGAGAACTATATAGAGGCTATGGAGAGTGAGGATCATGATTCATGGATGCAGGCCATGATGGAGGAGATTGAATCACTTGAAAAGAATCAAACATGGTAGCTAGTGGATCTTCCAGAAAATGCTTAATCTATTAGCTCAAAGTGGATATTCATAAAGAAAAAGGTACCTTCAGAATAAGATAGAGTCAGATTCAAAGCAAGGCTGATAGCAAAGGGATACTCACAAAGGAAAGGAATTAATTACATAAATTTTTTCTTCTATGGTGTATCATACATCTATTCAAATTTTGCTGTCACTAATGGCACAGCATAACATGAAATTGGAATAGATGGATGTGAAGATGACCTTTATTCATGAAACTTTGGAGAAAATGATCTACATGAAGCAGCTAGATGATTTCATGGAGATTGGATAGGAGGAGAAGATATGTTTACTTAAGAGGTCACTGCATGGCCTGAAACAATCTCCTCGTCAATGGTATCATAGATTTGATAGCTTTATTTTGAGCCTGAAATTTTAAAAATGTGAACATGACTGCTGTGTCTATATCAAGAATTTAGATGAGGATGATGTCCTGTACCTACTTCTGTATGTAGATGATATGCTCATAGCCAATAAAAGCATGAAAGCTGTGAAAAGGCTAAAAAGAACATTATCATCTAAGTTTGAGATGAATTATCTGAATCTAGCATAGAAAATTCTTGGAATGGAGATTTGCAGAGATATGTGCAAAGAAGTGCTCCATTTGTCACAAGAAGGATATGTCCAGAAAGTTTTGGAGATATTTTGAATTGAGAAGGTCAAACATGCAGAGACACCATTGTCGAGCCATATATCTTTCTCCAAGTATCAAAGCCTCCAATCAGAAGAGGAGAGAGAGTATATGGATAGAGTCTCTTATGCAAATGCTGTTGGTAGTGTGATATACACTATGGTGTACTGTAGATTAGATATAGTACATGCAGTGAGCACGGTTAGTAGATATATGACTAACCTGGGAAAGAAATACTGCAAAGCATTGAAATGGATATTGAGATATCTGCATGGAATAAAGGATTATGGTTTGATATTTGGTGGGCAGTCTAGAGGATTCGAAGATGGAGGTTCAAGTCCTTTTGAAGGATTTGTAGATATAAATTATGCTGGTGATCTTGATATAAGGAGGTCTACCACTGGATACATCTTCTGCATGTATGGTAGATCGATATCTTAGAAATCAATCCTTCAGTCAATCATGATCTTGTCTACCATAGAGGCTGAGTACATTAGAATGATAGAGGTGGCAAAGAAAACTCTTTGGCTTAGGAGGTTGATTGTTGAGTTGGGGGTGGAGCAAAGTAAGGTTACATTGTATAGTGACAGTCAGAGTGCTCTGCTATTGACATAGAGTCTAGTCTATCATGCATGCTAAAGCATATAGACGTGAGGTACCATAAGATCAGATAACTGATGGAGGAAGGTGAAGTGGAACTGATCAAGATCCATACCAAGAAGAATCAGTTTGATGCACTCATAAAGGTACTCCCTAGAGATAGCTTTCAAATGTGTATGGCATGGATGGATCTATTAGGAAGAGATGAGTTCACAAAAACTTAGAAGCACCAAGGTGGAGAATGTGAGCTCAAAAGCGATGCTCTCATGTCTTGAAAATATGAGAAGAAAGGTCATGGAAAGATAGGAGCAAGTCAGAGAAGAGATCAGCTTGGATAAGTATGGTACAGAAACTTAGCCGGCTCATCCTAAGACTGGGTTGGCTAAGTTGGAAACTAGGTTGGCTCAGTCTTAGACTGGATCAGCTATATCTCAGAGAAAATTTAGATAGAAAATAGTATTTTTGGGACTATTGGCATGGTACACAACTGGATCAACTCAGTCTCAAATTTAGCCAATCCAGTCGTAGGTTAACTGGCTCAGTCTGAAACTAAGCCAGCTCAGTGTTGTGGGATTAGTTTTGTATATGTGGGTTGTTTAGATATGGAAGAGTTTTTCTATGAGCTTAAGGTTTGATCCTTTTGTAAAGTATTTATATTAGAAATAGATCAAGGATTGTAACATGCTAAAATTATACTGAATAAAGCTCTTTTCTCTTGGAAAATTCTTCTTCTTCTTTTCTATATTCCTTGAATCCAATGATCATGCTTCCACATAAATCTCTAAGAAAAGTTCATTCCTTGTTACTACCTGATCACCAGTGGTCATGCTGGTTCATGTGATGAGATCTTATTTTCCCAACAATCTCGTCATTAGTCAAGTTAGTTCAACCACCCTTCACATCATTGATCGGCAAGAGTCACTATTAGGATATCAACTTACTCTGATATCGATTACTGTGGAGTCTGGCTAGGATACCATGACTATAAGACCTTCTTGATACCACTTGCATTGCACTTGATCATGTGTGGAAAGAAGAATAAAAGATAATAGAGAATACAATTAAGTATATGTGGATTAGACTAAGATCTATCTTTACGAGGCATGCAAACTTTACTATGAGAGAAAAAAAATCAACAAATATAAGAAAAACTTATTACTCAACCCTTATACAAGAGTCTCTTAAGAAGAAATTTCAAAATCCTTATAAAAGCTTATTGAAACCTCTAAAGAAGCCTCTAAGCACCTCTAGAATATTACTAGCTCTTCGACATAATAAATGGTTTATTAATTAAAGTTATATAGACTCTAGAAATCTAAAAATAGTATTCTAGTAGGAAATCCAGTCCTAAACACATACGAGATTGCATCTGGATCGTCCAATCATGATCGGCTCCCTCGTGGGCCATTGGATCGTGTACATAGTATCTAGATCATGCTAGGATTGCTCCTCAACTGTCCGATCATAACCAGCTTGCATCTAAGCCATCAAATCATGATAAAATCATAAGAAATGGAAGGGAATTGGTGCTGGTCCATCATGGACCACATAAATTGCATGGGAAATAGCTGCCCGATCCATGTTGTGTGCATGGACCATGTGATGGTGTTCGCTGGGCTTGCGCACGCCCGCACGGCCTACATGTGTGCACCAGCGCTGGGCCACGATCGTGTAGTCGGCCCATGCACCCGCATGTGCTTGCGGGCCTAGGCCAGCCTTGCACATGGTTGGCCCAGCATGCCATGTGCTGCCAGCCTAGGCCATGCTGCCGCCATCCGACGCTGCCTATGGGACCCTCTGGTAGGCCCGAGGGTTGTGCTACCTCATCTAATCCTTCTTTTGCATGTAACTTCTCCATCTAAACTCTGTTTAGACTATTCTTGGGCTCGTTGGACTCCATTCGTTATTCTGGACCTCGTTCTAGGCTTATTATAGATTGAGTCTTAAGATATTTTTTTTCAATAATCTTCATCTCAATTTGATATTCGGCTTCCATCTATCTCTAAGAGCCTATGATCCATCTCATCCTCATGCCCTGGGGCATACCTACTATCTCATGGATGAGCAAACATGGGAGTCGAGTTAGGCCGCTCGATCCACATTCATCAATGGATATGTCCCCTCTAGCTTGAGACATGCTTGGGATAGTTTCCTATGGTAGTAGAAATTTTACTCTGCAACATCGCCTCTCATCCTACCAATCTTGCATCTCGTGCCCGATCAATCTCCATCTGGAGCTCTACCTCACACTGAACTTCTTTTGGCTCTTGAAGCTCCATCTCACACTGGACTTTCTACCAGATAGTAATATCCCTTCATCCTCCTTTTCCTCTCTAATATCATTCTATCACCGTGCATAACCTTTAGGATTCCATCATCAGCTACCCACCTATAGCCATTTGAATCAAGTCTGCTTAGTGAAATAAGATTCTGTTTGAAATTGGATATATATCGGATCTTCCCAATCTTCTCACTGTACCATCAGGATATCATCTCTGACTTGCTATTGGTCATTGCTGCAGTACCCCTCATCTAATCCTTAAGTCATGGACAATCTCTAACATAATATCCCAACTCGTCGCATCGGTAGCATCTAATCTTATTGGGATCTCTCATCTTGGACCTAGATCATCCTTCTCGCGATCTTCTGCCACTCCTTTTGCTGCCATCTGCTCCTCCAGAAATTGTCAAAGCTGAGCTACCACCATCTAAGCTCGAAGCTAGATTTTTCTCTTGAGAATCTCATTCTGCAGAGTTGCCTTACTGACCTCATCCTTCTTAATGGAACTCTTCTCTACTAGAAAAGTAGTCACCAAGGACTCATATAAAAGAAAAAGCGACACTAGCAAGATCAATGCCCTGATCTTCTCCTTAACTTTCTCACCTACACTAAAAAAATTAGTAAGAATCTTCTAAAAGTGGCTAAGATGCTTCTACATGCTCTATTCCTTGGTCATCCATAGTTGGTAGAACTATCTCTAAAGAAAGAGGGTGCTAGTGAGGGACTTCACCATATACAACTCCTCAAACTTTGATCATAATATCTTAGGAAAGTCTCGTCAATTATATAGATCACCACCTCATCTGCCAGATACATGTGGATGGTACTCACCATCTACATTTGTAGCCACTTTCAAGTTCTCTCTTTTATAGTGTCTGGCTTCTTTTCGTTCAAGAGAGCATCGATCAATTCGTGTTGGATGAGCACATCCTTCATCCTCGCTTGCTACAAAAAGAAATTGCTCTTTCTATCAAATTAGTTGGTCTCCATCTTGATTGTACTTATCTTCTCTATCTTCTTTGATCTTGAACAACACCATTATAATCTGGACAATCACATGTACTAATATCGTCTGACTCTGATACCAACTATTATAGTATCAACTTGCTCTGATACCAATTATTAGGATATCAACTCACTCTGAGATCGACTTTGATGGAGTTTGGCTAGGACACCACTACCTAAGGACCTTGATATAACTTACATTGCATCCGATCACGTATGGATACCGTAAGAGAATGAAAGAAGAATAAAAGATAAAAGAGCACACAATCAAGTATACGTGGGTTTGGCCTCAAGACTACCTCCATAGGGTGTGCAAACTTCACTATGAAAAATAAAAATAAATAAATACAAGAGAAATGTATCACTCAATTTTTTATAAAAGTCTCTCAATAAGAAGTCCTAAAATTTTTATAAATTTTTTTTGAAATCTTTTAAGAAGCCTCTCAATACCTCCAGGATGTCACCAGCTCTCTAATGCAACAAACGGTTCATCAATTAGAGTTATATAGACTCCAAAATTCTAAAATAATATTCTAGTAGGAAACTCAGTCTCAAACACACCTGAGATTGTGTTAGAACTATTTGATCATGATCGACTCCCTTCTAGACTATTGGATCACGTATACAGTATCCAGATCATGCTAAGATTGCTCCTCAGTTGTCAAATCATGACTGGCTTGTGTTTGAGCCATCGGATCGTGATAAAATCAAAAGAAATGAAAGGAAATTAGTGCTGGTCCATCATGGACTGCATGAATCGCATGGGAAATAGTACCTTGGTCCATGTTGTGTGCGTGGACCATGTGATGGCATCCACTAGGTCTATGTGCACTCGTGCTAGGCCATGCCCGTGCGATCAGCTTGTGCACTCGTGCGGGCGCTTGCATGCATGGGCCAGCCTAGCATGTGGCTGGCCTAGCGCACCATGTGCTACTAGCCTGGGCCATGTCGCTGACATTCGACGCTGCCTGTGGGCCCCTCCGATAGGCCCAAGGGTTGTGCTATTTTGTCTGATCCTTCTTTTGTGCGTAACTTCTCCATCTAGATTTCGTTTAGACTATTCTTGGGCTCGTTGGACTCTGTTCATTATCCTAGACCTTGTTCTGGGCTTATTGTAGATCAAATCTTAAGACATTTTTCTCAATAGTCACTAACCTCATTCTTGCACCATCAATGGGCAAGCGAGAACCCTTTGCATGCAACCCTCTCGAATATCTATTTCTTTGCTCGCAACCAGGCCTTGAGCATTGTTGCATTCATGGGGAAACTAGATAGTGCACAAAACATCAGATCTTGAGTGCCCCATGTCACTCAAATCAAGCTCCAAGCTTTGAACAATATCATTATATATATCCAGTCAAATGTAGAAAATGATGGAAGAACTTGGATATGGAATAATAAATAGGAGTTTTCAGTGTCCAAATGCAACCTTTTCTTAATGTGAAGGCATTGTTTCTTATTTTTGAAAAATAATATGGAAGCTGCCAATCCTAGAGAAATGTAACATATTTAACCAGTTATTCCAACAATAAGCTCCTAATTAGTGACATCTTGATAAAGATAGGTCTAACAGGGCCAATAGTATGCACATTATGCTGTAACGATGATGAAACCCTTGACCATATGATGCTAAATTATAGTTATTCAAAGCAACTATGGAGCCTACTTCTACAACACCTACAATCTTAATGGTTGCCCATCTATGTTTATGACCTCTATCACACTTGGAGGTAGGCACACTATCGAGAGGACAATTATCTAGCTCTAGATACCCTAATTGCTATCTCACTATGGTGCTTGTGGAAGGAACAATAGAACATTTTGTTCCATGCCATGACCACTCCTAAGGTAGCTAAAATGATTATTTCCTTGATAAAAGACTAGACCAAAAACATTGGGAACATACAAATAAGTAGGCACTATTCACATATGCACTCGATTATAAGGAGGGTATGAGGACATTGTGGATTTCACTAGATAGCATGGCTCTTAACAAGAGGATGAAGCCTTCTATTTGATCTAATTGGAGGGAAGGAAGATTTCCTTCAACTTGCTCGACTTGAATCTCATAAAGAAAAGGAGAATTTTTGAAACTAGGGCTTAAGTATATTTTCTTTCTCTTTTGCTTTTTTTATTGATTAAAAATGAGGTAAATTTCATGTATTTATAATAACAAGGTCCACCCTTATACAAATTGGGTTGGATTCCATTTTTTAATTTTAGTAGGACTCTTTTACCTAAAATAGATATATCTAGTAGAAAAAATCTAAAAAAGGCTAAAACTCTTCAAAAGGCAAATTTTGACTTCTATATTAACTTGATCTTCTATCACTCTGTTAGATTTTTCTCAAATTGTAAGTTATACTCAATCAAAGTCTCATCCAAAAGAAAAATTTTTGTATTGATTGGCCAATTTTAGGCCCCAAATGATGGAATTTTATCTAATTATTAGGGACACTATCCCTTTAATGTTATGGCATCACATCATAGATCTTGAAAAACTATCCAATTTAAAATAAAAAAGATTATCGAAGCAGACATCAAATGATCAAATTATGGCCTTCGAAAATTTGACATGCAATTCAGCGTCTTGATATGGCATAGTATTGCTCTACATCCTGTCCAGCACTACTCATAATAGTTAACATGATCTATGTCAAGTTCTCATAGTGGCAAAAGTAATCCACATCAAGTCTTGTGATCCTTTTGGATATTCATAGTGGTCAAAGTGGTCAACATCGAGTCTAATAATCCATCTAGATCACTATCACCTACACCATCTCAACTAGTACTTATGGTTCCCAGGCCCTTGATGGGACATCACATCAAGGAGCATACCCATCAGTTATTCCAAGGAGGAAACTTTGCTATGGACCTTTGGTACATTAAGGGATTTTGGATATATCTTCTATATTAATCAACATAGGTGGAATAGAGGGGGGAACATGTACTTTTCGACCTAACTACTATAATCTTGCATGTAAACCTTCTTCTCAAATATAAATATCGAGGGGGAAGTGACTTATTTCCATCTCTTTGGTCTTAAAAAAAAAAAACACCGTTCCTTCGTTTGGCTATCATTTTATATTTAGCCTAGAAATAGTTTCTTTCTTAGATCAGAACTGTAGAGATCCCAGCCAAAATCTAAGTGGAAGCAAGACATAAATTGGGTTATTTTATAGTTAGCCTCTAGAAATAGATGGGATGGTGTTCTTAACATGGTTAAACTTATGTTTATCTATAGCTTTCTTTCTATTATAATATATTTTTTTATGTTAAATATATACTAATTCACTTTTAAATTTGATTATTCATGAGGTAGTTTCAGTATAACAAAAGATAGATTTTTCAATTGAAAATTGTTGACATTAAGAGAAAATTTTGCAACTTAACCACCATGCTGCAAGATGCCAATGCATCGAAAACTAAAGATGCTTATAAGTATTAGAAAGTTTAAATCAGTCTTCTACAATATTATTTTACTGAGCATTGGAAAGTTGGCATGATAGATGAAGTTAATTAGTGTTATCGAAGACCATTTACAAGACAACTCTAATTAGCATGTTTGGAGCCAAATATCGACCACCTCACTCTATTCCACCACAAAAATCATCGATTTGGCCCTAGATCTCTTTGTTGATCCTAGCTCCTCTTCCTCCTCATTCGTCCTCCTCTCTTTTGAGTGCCCTCATCTAGCCTCCTCCTCCTCCCGTCCTCCAAGCATCATCCCGCCCAATCTACTATAGAACTTTAGATCATTGCCAACACATTATTAAGCATTTGCTGATGCTAATAAGCATTGCAAAACAATCTCCCAAGGCATTCCAAAGCACTGCAAAAACATCAGTAGATGAAGAGTGGAAATTAATATTCCCGATGCTTTGCTTTCACGTTGACACCTACCAACACTTTCAAAAGCATTGGCTATAGATGATGCTTATATGCATCATTAATCTCTTTCAAGTTGCTAGCACTTTCAAAAAGCATCAGTAAGTTCAAAAATATGCCGACACTTTCTAGCATTGGCAATTGCTCGAAGTACCGGTGCTTCTCCAAAAGCATTGGTAATTGCTGAAACATGCTGATGCACTAAAGCATCAGCAATTGGTTAAAGTACCGACACTTTAAAGTATTGAAAATGGTCAATTGTATAAAAAAAAAGTAATTTGAAAATAATTTATAAATTTGTACAAGATATATAAACTTGTTCAAAATTTAGAAAAAACTTCAAATGCCAACATAGTCACAACAAACACTCTATATAACAATATAATCAATACATAAACATATCCAGAATTAATAACAAAATTCAAATAGCAACATAAAGTCAAAATAAATACTCTATATAGCTAAATAAAGTCATGATTACATTATCCATCATGTTCATGAATTATAATCTATAACCAAAGAGAAGAAATCAAAAAAAATCTATAAAACTCAAAAAAAAAAATAGAGACATCAAACTATCAGTGATCTATAGGAGCATAATCATCATTGACTCTAGGATTGCTAGAACTACTAGGAGCCTATAACAAAGATATAAAAATTTTACTAGTTGAGAATACGAAAATCATAATGTAAATTTAATGATTAAATGTATGAACAAATATAAATATGGTAAGATATGTACCCTAGAAGAGTCCACAAATATTTATAATGCGAATATCAACTGATCAATCTACATCCCCATGGTAGATATCATAGTGTTATAACTCTGTCTAATCATCTCTGTCCATAGCTCCACCCGTGCTTCCACCTGTGCCTCCACCCATGCTTGTAGTTGCTCCTCAATCCATGCCTACACTTGCTACTCAATTCGTGCCTCCATCCGAGCCTTGAGCATATGAATATCCATATTGTTAGAGCTCTCTCTAGCATCTTGAGTGTATGTACGTACTTCAGAAAGCTGAGTAGGGGTGATCCAACTCCATAACCCCTCACTCGACCATAACAATCTGATCCTATCAGCTCTATCATCACCTCAGCCTTGACATGATTGGCCTCCATACATATTAAGGACTTGCCGACATGCTCAGCAATAAGAGATGAAGCTCTCTTTTATATTTAAGAAAAAAATATATTAATTTTATATTTAAAAAAATATAAATCATTATACTAAATTATTATAAATACATACAAATATGTCTCTTAACTCATTAGAAACAAAATGGCCATCTCGATGATCATGAGTCATCCCGTAAAACTCCACTTGATCAGGCTCCCTCCCATGCTCATCCATCTATAGAAGACATAAATTTCATAAACTATATAATCTATAAATTTTAATTGACAAACTCTAAGAGTTTTAATAAAGCTTATAAGTATCATAACACATGATACATGATATATTATACATAGTTTCACTAAGAAGTATAAGGATCATATATATATATATATATATATATATATATATATATATATATATATATATATATATATATATATATATTAGTATAAAAAAATTGTAATATGCTAAGGATTTTGAAAGAAGCATACAAATTCTTATCTATGCCATGCATAGCTCTTGGACCCAGATATATAAGAAATAGACAAAGTTGCTCATGCAGTTTTACCAGTATTTGAATATGCCTACAAAATAAAGTAAAGAGTGTGATATATCTTGTATATATGATCAATCTACATTAGTAATTAACATAACATAAGACATATGATGCATGTATACAATTATCTATCCCTTATCGGAGAACGAAAAATGAACAAGCTCCCTCCACTGATGAGGATCTACATTAGGAGGACAAATACGAGCAACATCATCCTCCGTCAATCTCTTTCTCTTATAGTCCCTCTTGAGTGTTGGTTAAATTCTTTCCATTTTTGATTAAGGGACTTCAGCATCCATTTATGGTTATCTGGAGGGAGTACAAATTTACTCTAAAATATACCAAAGAAGGATATTTGATTATTAAAAAATATAATTAATTGATTATAAATAATTTAATTTAAATTATTAAGTCATCTTTTTATCTGTACTATGCATAGAATCTCAAGCTTATATACAGAAAGTATATCGTTCCATTTACATCATTTAAAGGACACAACAAACCATTTCATACAATAGTACCTAAAAAGCTCGTCAATAATCTAGCAACCTTATTGACAGACTACCTCATCTGGTTGCATTGGATGATGACCCTTTCACCTTTAACTAAATACTAGATATCTCTAGCCCGTATGGGTCTACATCTAACCCGTGCTCTCCTGGATGCATCTACATGAGCACAAAATGAAAAAATATATTACAAATCAATCAACCAAAATTAATACTTAGATCTTAATAGTTATGAATATATAATATTTTTATTACATTACCCTGGATGTGTATCTCATCTATAATAGCATCCTCATCGATAAGAGGATCATGCTATGACTCAAACTGCTATGCGGATAAAGGATTAGCCTCGGGTTATTGCGTCAATTGTGGACCACCCTCAGACTATTGTGGCTACCTTGACTATCAAGGCTGACTTGAACACGATCTAGCTTGGAAAGTCTACAACTCAATATCATGAAATCATTTGCATCGAGGTATAATAACATCTAGTATTCGCAAATAGAAATAAAAAATAGTTAGCATAAATTATCAAATAATAAATATAATATTGATAGAATTGCTAATAAGAAATAAGATCTACTAAATGATCATGATAATATAATATAATATTTCATACAGAATACGTACATCTTAAATATCTCTTACCAATTAAGAATTAGTCAATATTATCTCCTTTAATATCCATCATAACCAAGCTCATAGAATTTAGATCATCAGTCGAGGTAAGATTGTAAGGCATACACTAGTATAAGTCTTATCATCCTCTACTTTTAATTCTTTTCCTATGTCATATAACTCTTTAGGTTTTGTTCTCACAACACCAACCCAATTCTTATCTTTTGTGTCTTGTACAAAAAATACTTGATAAGCCTAAGATGAAAAAAATGAATGGACCATCCTTAATTTAATAATATACTAGTATATATCAATCTTGAAAAATTTATAAGTGTAAATCCATTTGTATCTTGCTTCAAGCCTCTTAGCAAGTTTATATCCACCTAGTTATATCAAAATAATACTACTTTAAATTTTTTATAATAATCTAACTCAAAAATATTTGTAAGCACACCATAATAAGTTTTTCTATCTGCTTGCATCATGACTCTATTGTTCTAGGTTTTTCCAAACTTTTCACATACTTTTGTATAAAATTTGAATCCATTAATGATGAAACTATTATATCTATTGACAATATTATTAGGACCTCGAGTAATGACAATTAATTCATCTGAATAGTTATTCACCATTATCATTGATACCTAAAAATTATGATAAGATTATTAATATATTATTTTTTTGATGTTAATAAATATATTCTAAAATCAATCCTTTTCCTCATATAGATGACTAACTTGTTTAAAAAGCCATTCAAGGAATAACTCGAGCAACCATTATTGCTCAATCCTTGAATTGGATCAAATGCTATTGTTTGCTCATCTTTGAGCAATCAAAAATTTGCTATAAGAAAATTAATATATTGATTAAGAATATTATATATAATGATAATGAAAGAAATTAACACATGACTATACTAACTTATAATACTGAGATATTATATCACTATGAAGTAAAATATAATGATGGGCTTATGCCAATAATATTTTGTCAAGAACCATACTTTTAACCTTCCCCAAAACTCTTTCAATAGTTAAGAACTTATAAACTTCTGAGATATCAATAATATCATAATTTTTTTGAGGTCGATTAAAATGATCTCTACACTTTCAAGATATCTTGAATAAAATGTTAAATACTCTTCAATAATGTATCTTTCCACAATTGAGCCTTTGGCATAGACTCTATTTTGTACATAATCCTTTAAATGTACAAGATACCTTCAATAGTAAAAAATTTATTAAAATATTAATACAAGTATGACACTACTTATACTAAATATTTCTAAATTATAACTATAAAGTTTAGTAATATCATCTTTCAATTGGATACATCCATATGTAGTGTACTGGCCTACTAAGTCTTAGCTAAATAAACAAGTAAATGAATCATGATACTAAAAAATTCTGAAAAAAATACTACTACAGAATGGGACTATGGCAGCGCATACTATGACAACGATTTCAAAAATCATTGCCATAGGATCTATGATAGCGGTTACATGAAACTGCTACAATAGACGAAATCTATGACAGTGGTTTAGCCAAACCACTATCATAGACCGGACCTATAGCTGATTTATAGTAGTGATTACTATAACCGCTGCCATAGATCTGATCTATAGCAGCGGTTAATTAACCACTACGATAAAGTCTGACCTATTATGGTGATTAAGCTTAATCGCTGCTATATATCATGATCTATGATAGCGGTTATTCAAAACTGCTGCTATATGTCTGATCTATAGCAGCGGTTTAGTTGAACAACTACCATAGATCCCACTTATTGCAGTGGTTTCGTGTAATTGCTGCCATATCTTTTTTTCATATTTTTTTTCTAAATATTATATAATTCTAAAATTTAATATTCATCTTCATCATTCATTATCTAAATAATTATCATTAGAGTATCATTATAAAAAGCAGCCTTAATCTGATCGCTCTAGCTTCATCGATTGATAAAATTCGATTTCGATGACCATGAATGATGGTGTGATGATTTGATAGATGAAGATCATCGATGGATCTAAAAATCAGCAACGATGATCTCAGTGATGTTTATAGCATACTATCAAAATTTTACTTCAATTGAATATCGTTATCATGATTAATTTAGTATGGAATGATTTTGACCGTTAAATGAGAAACGAGTGATCAAAAAGTCAAATGACATTCAATTATAAGAAAATTTTTTATTTAAATAATCTTTACTATAATTTTAATAATTTTATATAGTGATAGTTATAAAATCTAAATTATTTCTATATGAATTATTAATGTTAAGTAGATCTTGCAAAAGTACAAGCATAATAACCAATTGAGTTTAAGAACACGTATCCAATGATGTATAGTTTTGGATCGTTCTTAGATTCATGGTTTAAATTTTATGATTACCACTATAAAAATAATTAAAGTAGTAGCTAAGATCATTTATCTAAAAAAATATCTCATAATCGAATGTCGTCTGATCTTTTGATCATTCATTTCTTATTTAACGATCGAAATTATCCCATACTAAATTGACCATGATAATAATATCCGATTGAAGTAAAATTTTGATAGTGTACTACAAACATCACCAAGGTCATCATTATAGATTTTTGAATCCATCAATGATCTTCATCTATTAGATCATCATGAGATCGTTCGTGATCGTCGAAATTAAATTTTATCGATCGATGAAGTTAGGGCTATCAGATCGAGGTGGCCTTTTGTGATGATATTCTAATAGTAATTATTTAGATAATAAATGATGAAGATAAAAATTAAATTTTAAAATTATATAATATTTTAAAAAATATAAAAAAGTTTTAATTTTTAACCTATGAAAGCGGTTCTCAATAACCGTTGCTATAGTCTACGACAGTGATTTTCTAACCACTGTCGTAGACCTATGACAATGATTTTTACTAAATGCTATCGTAGATCTATGACAGTGGTCTGAAAATCACTGTCATAGATTAGGTATTTTTTTTCTAGCCCACCCCAAATTCGATCTTCCTCCAAGCGTGCTCTCTCTCTTTTTCTCCCTCCTCTCTACTGCTAGTGAGACCCACCATTTCCTTCCTCAGTCAGTGCCATATCCTCCCCCATCTCCTATTTGCTACCCGGTCAGTGCCACCTCCACCCGTGCCTCCTCCTTCATCCCTAGCCAGTCCTGCCGCTAGCTCCGCCACCTCCTGCCCTTGCCCCTTCTTCCCTGGCCGACCCGACCGCCAGCTTCGCCACCTCCCCCTCCTCCTCCTTTCTCGGTCGGCCCGACTGCCAGCTCCGCCACCTCTCCTGCCTCCCCCTTCTTTTTTGGCAAGCCCGATTGTCATCCCTAATCCCTCCCTAGCTACTCTCTCTCTGTCTCCTCTCTTTCCTTAGCCCAACCCCCCTCCCTGCTCTCTCTCTTTCTCTCCTCTCTTCCCTTGGCCCAAGCCCCGCTCCCTGCTCTCTCTTTCTCTCCTCTCTTCCCTTAGCCACCCGACCGTCCCCTTCTTCTCTCTCTCTCTTTCTCTCCTCTCTTTCCTTGACCCGACCTGCCCCCTTCCTACTCTCTTTCTTTCTCTTTCTCTCTTCTCTCTTTCTATCTATCTCTTACTCTCTCTTCCCTCTTTATCTCTCTCTTTCCTCTTTCTCTTTCTCTCTTCTCTCTCTATCTCACTGTCTCTCTCATTTTGCTGGTTACTTCTAGCACTATCGTCTTCTTCTAGCATTGCTGCCAGCGACCTTCGGAGCTCTCTATGCGACCCCCTCTTCGTAGCCATATGTATATTTTTTTTAAATTTTAAAGTATTATTTATTTATTATTTATAATATTAGTAATAATATTTATAATTTTTATAATAAATATTATAAATATTTATTATAAAAATTATAATTATCCATCGATCGTGGCTCATGTCGGTGGATAAGAGAACTCCTATCGATTGGTTCTGGACCGTGTCGATAGATTCTGGGTCGGGTCATGCCATGTCGGCAGCATGGATGGCCCTAGGTCGTGTCGTGTTGGCGATCGTGGATGGCTCTAGATCGTGCTGGCAATCTTGGGCCGTGTCATGTTGGCAACCGTGGATAGCCCTTGGGTGGTGTCGGTTGATAAGAAAATTCATGCTGGTAGGTTCTAGGCCGTGTCAGCAACCTTGGAGGCTGGTCGTTCAAAAAACTCCCATAAGAAAATTTCAGTGCGATAAACCCCTGTAATACAGTAGAGAGAGTACTAAAGAGAGCAATAGCAGGGAAGAAAGAAAAGGTCTGTCTATCTCTTAGCTGTGCCGGTCGCTAAGAGAACTCCCATCACTAATAGAAAGTAAAATTATTTATTATTTAATTATTTTTAGATGTAATTCATGTTGTAGAATTTATTATATAATATTTTTTAGATATTTATATCTTGTTGCTTTTGTTTATTGCATTGCATAACGATAGATTCATTAATTGATTAGTATACATAATCTCCAGCATCCATATATTTATATATTTTTGTATAGATGGAAGAATTATGTACAATGATCAATTGATTATCTAATTTGGATAATTTGAGAACTATAAATAATTTTATAGATAATTATAGTATTCAAATAGTATGCTAAGAATTTTGAATGAAATTTTGGATAGCATTTCTCTTTTATTCTCCCTATATGGAAGAACTAAGGAGAAATACTATCGAAATTTTTTTGATCCCTATTACATATCGTTTGATTACTGTAATGAACCTATAGAATTAATATAATTTCTAAATAGGATAGGACCTATCTTTATCTATCAGTTAGTGATATGATGCATTTATTGCATATCTAAAAATAATATTTAACATAAGTTCCACACATGATATTTATTTTGATCCCTATTTATGATTTATTTTTTATTTATATTGCATATTTATTTATAATGTATTAGTATATAATATAAGTTTTATGCATGATTTAATTATAGTGTCACTATTTTTATAATGGATAAGGGATGGATAAAGTTTAGTAGGCTCTCATTAGAATATGAGGCTGGACTTCAAAAATTTTTTGATTTTGCTAAAAAAAAAATTGAGAACCACGGACTTATCTAATATCCTTGTAAAAAATGTATGGATGGACTATGGCTATCTCGTCAAGATGTAAATGATCACCTTACTATTTATAGCTTTAAATTTGATTATAAAATTTATTGGGATCAACATGATGAGGGCGGGCCACAAGGAGATGATCAATATGATGGAGGAGTGGAACAAATGGTTCATGATATTTTTACATTTATTGGCCATAATGATGATGTATCTACGTCCATGCTTGATTCTATGATTAGTGTAATGACAAATAGTGAAGCTATGGAGAAGGTCCATAAGTTGATGAAGGATGCCAATGTTTCGTTATATCCCTGGTGTGAAAAGATGAAAAAGCTTGAGTTCTTAATCTGATTATATCATCTCCAATGGGTTCAGTAATAATGGAGTGAACTATATACTAGAGCTTTTGGGAGACATTCTTCCGAACAATATACAAGTTCCAAAGAATAATTATGAGGCATCAAAGATTATTGAACAGTTGGGTTTTACTTACACCAAGATATATGCATGTCCTAATGATTGCATGCTCTACTAGAAAGAGGATGCCAATCAAAATGAGTACACGAGGTGCGGTGTATCAAGATGAAAATAGAATAAAGATGACACATCAATCTGTGCACCTCAAAAATTGATGTGGCACTTTGCTTTGATTTCGAAACTACAAAAGTTGTTTATGTTGCCAAGGATATTAAAAAACATCGAGGACCTATATTAGAGTCTATTTATTGATGCTCTACTAATATTATTATTCAACATGTTATATTGATTAATGTTCATTAACATTGTAGGTCATGATGGCACCGAAATGCCATCTAGCTTTCATCCCTACCTCTCGATGGGTTATGCAGATCTCTGCATCTGAGTTACAGTCGGAGTGACTCTATCCACCTCCACATCAGTATCTACTCCTCCACCAGCATCTAAGCCTCCACCATCAGCCACATCTCTGACATATGCTCCACCTATCGATAAGTCTCTATTAGCATCCATATTGCACGATCCCATGACTAGTGAGTGTATAGTTTTATTATGTTATTTATTTATTTATGTATTAATTTATATAGTTATTATATACTTATATATTTGTATAATAATTTTCATTATAGGTGCATCATCCAGTAGGATATTCTGCGGTCCTATATGCATGTCGCATGTTTGAAACCGCCACCATCAGGTGATGGTGGAGTATGATGTGGAGGGGAGGCCAGTAGGGGAGACCGCGTGGGAGATGCATTTTTTTTTGGAATGCTTGTAAGGTAGTCTGACATCATTCTAGTACTATCCATAGACTAACGATTAATGAATGCTGGTATCAGAAACTGGGTGTAGGAGGAGATATGGATAAGTATATCTTAATTATATTTATGTATTTGATATGTTTACACTATGTTTAATTAGAATAATTTTGTAACTAATTTTTGATAACTTTATGCAGAGGAGGTATGACTTTTTAGATCATGAGAGGACTCGAGATGTCCGACTAAAGAAGTTGAAAAGTTATACCAAGGCTACAAGATCAAGCTCCATAGAAGATGGCTCGAGCACTAACAAGACACTCTAAAGGAGCTTGTTCCTTGGATACAGGACTATCTTCCGAGTCAGTGGGAGGGGATGGTTAGACATTGAAGGAGCCAAGAGTTCAAGGTTTAATTTCTATACTTAAAATTATATTTAAATATTTATTATTTATTTGAGTACCTATTAGGCCACCTTCCATCAAAATTGGGAGAACTGGGCAGTCCAAGAGTACACGCACACTCTTGATCATAAGTCTATGGCCAATCATGTACATAGAGAGATAATAAATTCTAAATCTTACTAGATAAGTTAAATTAATTTTTTTATATATTTTTAATAAATTGATTCATTATTATAGTTGATAAGGATAGGGTGATGTCCAGTCATAGTGAGAACTTTTGATTCAACCGTATGGATAAAAAAGGCAGATCGATGAATGCCACGATCGAAAAAATTTTTATAAGTAATAAATATATTAGTATGATTAGTATTATAGCATTTTTTATAATATTTTATTTAAATTTATAATTATAGGAGTAGTTAGATACGCTCGTGAGCAAGAGCTCGGATACCTCTGACCTCCATGACCATCTATCTCAGATCTTGGGGCTTGAGCACTCTGAAAGGATCCGATGCAGGCCCAAACATATGTCGATGAGTTACTGATCTGAGGCGAGCATCTCTTCACATGCTTTTGGTGTCGTCGGTCGGGAGCAACTTGAGGAGGCATTGGTGCAAGCAGCTCAGGCAAGGGCACAAGCAGATCAGGTTATGGAGCGGGTTGCTCAAGCTGAGAAGCGCACATCTCAGCTATAAAGCATCCTAAATGCCATGGTGATGAGGCTCAGTGCATGTTTTGGAGCTGACTTCATAGGCCTTGACGACATGTTGTCCGACAATCTAGCTCCAGCCCCTCCACTCCGGCTCCAGCTCCAACTCGTGCTCCATCTCTTGGTGACAATGATGATATAGATTTAAAAAATTTATAATATATTTTTTTAAAAAAATTATAATAAATTTTATTCAGCAATAAAATTTAAGTATTTCAAAAATATTCTTATATTTATAATATTTTCTTATGTTACATATTAAACTACATTTATCAGATAAAAAATAAAAAATTTATATTTTTTTTATTATCCAAAAGCTACGAGAGCGATTGTAAAACTGCTGCTGTAGGCATGCCAAGTGCTATCGTAAGTTACATGCTAACCACTGCAATAACCTATCATAGCGATTAAGAAACCGCTGCCATAGGTCAATGGCAATGGTTATAAAATTACTGTCATAGACGATCTATGGCAGTGATTAAAAAATTACTGCCATAGGCGATCTATGACAGCAGTTACGAAATTGCTGCCATAGAATCTATAGCAATAGTTAGAAAACCACTGCCATAGCTTCTTATGGCAGTGGTTTAAAATTGCTATAACAGGTTATCAATGGCAGCGGTTACAAAATTACTGTCATTAATCTATAGCAGTGGTTTGAAAATCACTACCATAGGTTATCTATGACAGTGGTTAGCGGTTACAAAATTGCTGCCATAAATTAACCTATGGCAGTGGTTTGAAAATTATTACCATAAGCAGTCTATGGCAACGATTTGTATTACCGCTGCAATAATCACTGTCATAGAGCTATGACAACAGTCGTAGTGACAGTGGTTAACTAATCACTATCATAGCCTATGACAGCAGTTTTTGGAGCTACGGCAGCAGTTGTTAACTACTGCTGTGGCCCTTTTCTGTAGTAGTGAAAAATCTTTTTCATATGGCAAAGTATAAGTGCAACACCAAACTTTAATTGATTAAGTTCTCATGGATCAAGAACTTTGAAATATAATGACTTAAAAAATGATAACAATTAAGCAAGAATAGCAATAACTTATTTTGGCATTAATGATCTTAAAGCCAGTGAAAAAATATTTGGTATCAAAATGTGTCCATCATGACTTTTAAGATTTAAAAGTTTTTGCTCTTTGAGATTTATACATCATAAAATATTTGATGCATAGCCATCAAGAATCTTGATATTCTTTAAAAATATTAAAAATAGATCTTTCTCTTGAATGGATATTGTGTAATATATAGGAAGTATATAAACTTCACCGTTAACAAGCTCATTAGGATGAAGCTCTTATCTTATATCCATCTCACTCAAATCTAAATGTGCCTTTAAGTTACCTTTACTTTTTTTATCAAGATTTAACAATGTTTCAATCAAATTATCATAAATATTTTTCTCTATATGCATCACATTAAAATTATGCCTGAGAAGATTGTATTTTCAATAAGGTAAATAAAAAAAAAAACTCTTTTTCTTTCATAACTAGTTAACAACTCAATGTATGGATACCTCCATTGTATCATCATCATTTTGACTTTTGTTCATATGGTCATCATCATTGTAGAAGTTGTCAGCATCCTCAAATATCCCTGCATCAAGATTACAAATAATGATATCTTCTGTCAACCCTTTATTTGTGGAACTTTCATTATCTTTCCTTCCTCTTCTTAGAATATTTGGAAACCTTACCATATCTATAATTTATGCCATGTATTTGTATAAGAACCTCAATTCCAGATGGTGGTATAGGAGCAAGTCACAATTCTATAGTATCATCAAATATATTTGTAACCGAAATGGATGATCGGCTTCCAACCATTGATAATGTTCTATATAGCAAAACTTTTCTCTAGTTTCAACCAACCTGAATGGGTACAATCCCCACAAGAGGGACATGCAATATACCCCTTTGTACTCCATTCAGATACATAAGAAAATCATTGATAGTCCAAATAAAAGCAGACCTTAATTTGAATGCTTGACCACTACAAACATTAAATACATCGATACCCTGGCCTATAGCTTATTCTAATTTCTATATTAAAGTAGTTAGCAGAAAAAGACTTTTCCATCATATGGAATATCAAATTGCCTAAGATCATTATCATCTAAAATAACCATTGATAAGATAAGTGATTGAAACTATAAGTTCATCACACATCCATGGTAGCTTTGAAATTATATAATGAATCAGAATGACTGGCTAAGTGCTATAAGTAAGAACTCAGTATTTGAGCAATAAGATTTAAGCATTTATCATTAATGCTAATCTACTCAATCTAATGAAAAAATATTTGGTAACAAAATGTGTAAGCCATCAATGAATTAGGATGCCTATTATCCAATGATTTTTATGCTAAACTATCTTTGAGATTTCAGTGTCTTAACATTCCATAAAATTTGTATGATGCCCTCATCATAGCCATCTCATCGACAAAGTTGATCTTCGACGATTTAAAAATATTAATAATTTTCAATATGTCTTTCTATTAAATGAAAAAAATAATGCAAAACTAATATACAAATAGGAAGTATTTTCTTACTTTGAATAGCATTAACAAGAATTTCATTAGTTTTAATATGAAGCTCACCCTCATCTTATATCTTTATGTGATGCCCATCATGAAGATCTACAAATATTGCCTTTATGATTCTTCCTTAGCATTTTACTTTTTTTATTCCAATTTACAACATACAACCATTTGGATAACTATGGATCTTCTCATATCCAATGATCCAATTCCATTTTAATTATGTTCTGAGAAGTTTTACTTCATAATTTTCAGAAGTTGTAAATAAAGCAGTGCCCTCAGAAAATTTTTCTTTCATATCCTAGTTAACAACAATAATTAGTAGTAGATACCTCATATTGTATCATCATCATTTTGACTTACTAGACCATATATCTATTCAAATATTTCAAATTAAAAGAAGATGTACAAGAAAAGAATCCTCAAATGAAAAGTTCTTACAACATCTGGATATATTTCTAATAATCATAATTTTTCAATATCAATTGTGATATTGTGCTATTTTGACTTTCATCATTATTAAATGATCCTGCTTCTTAGAATATTTGAGAAACCTTACCATATCTATAATAATATGCCATAGAATCAGTAAATATAGATTCCTTAGAAATCATCCAGAAATTGGTTTTTCTTTCATTGAAGTCTCCACAAATCTTTCATTATCAAATTCCATATCAAGCAAATATATTCTGAGCAAATGCCTCATATCATCGGCTTTTCTTGTAGGATATCTTTGTATAATTAGTTCTATATATTCCAAAACTTTTATCAGATGTTTCAACCATATTCTATGATATGAGTACAATCCCTTGATTACAGAGGAGATGATGCAATATGGATTCTTTGTACATGAAATATCCATTTAGTATATCCTCTTACAAAATTATTCCATAACAAATGCTCTTCAATAGTTTGTGTATCGAGACCTTAATTTGAATGAACTATTTATACATTCTCAACAAGACATTAAATAAAATCTTACCCTATTCATTGATCTTATTCTAATTTCTATAGCAAATTTAATAAAATTTTATTATAAAAAAATATACTATTAGTGATGCCTAGATTTGCCATCATCTAATAATAACCATTGATAAGATAAGTGAAAACTATTTCATACACATCCATGGTAGCAAATTATATAGAATCAGAATGACTGGCTAAGTGCTATAAGTAGAACTCAGTATTTGAAATGGATTTAAGCTATCAGTAGCTAAACTCAATCTAATGCTGCAAACATCTAAGGCAAAATTAGGATGCCTATTATCCAATGATTTTTATGCTAAACTATCAGCTCAGTGTCTTAACATTCCATCTTTTGTATGACCCTCATCATACCATCTCATCGACAAAGTTATCTTCGACGATGAATAGATAATTTTCAATATGGGTATTAAAAAAAAAATAATGCAAAACTTTACCCATTTTTCTTACTTTGAATAGCATCCATTTCTTTTAATATGTCACCCTCATCTTCTTTATGTGATGCCCATCATGAAGATCTACAAATATTGCATGATTCTTCCTTAGCATTTTCATTCCAATACAACATACAACCATTTGGATAACTATGGATCTTCTCATATCCAAGATCCAATTCCTTTACTAGTTCTTTTACTTCATAAAAAGAAGTTGGTAAAGCAGTGCCCTCAGAAAATGCATCCTTCAATAATTAGAGTAGCATAGTAAAACTCTTACTAGACCATCTATTCAAATATTTCAAATAAAATAGATGTACAAGAAAAGAAATTTTTGAAAAGTTCTTACAACCTGGATATATTTCTTAATCATAATTTTTCAATAAATTGTGATATCGCTATTTTGTCTCATTATTAAATGAATGCCGAGGCCTCTTAATATGCATAGAATCAGTAAATATAGATTCCTTAGAAATCATAGAAATTTTTTTTCTTTCATTGAAGTCTCCTAAATTTTCATTATCAAATTCCAAAGCATATCTGAGCAAATGCCTCATATCATCTTTTCTTGTAGGATATCTTTGTAGATTAGGTTCCAATATCAGATGTATATTCTATATATGAGGGTTGATTACATGGAGATGATAATATGGATTCTTCATGAAATATCCATTTAGTATATCCTCTTACAAAATTATTCCATAACAAATGCTCTTCAATAGTTTGTGTATCGAGAGAAGAACTATTTATACATTCTCAACAAGAACAAAAAATCTTCTTATTCATTGATCTTTTCTCAATAGCAAATTTAATAAAATTTTATTATAAAAAAATAACTATTAGTGATGGCTATTTGCCATCACTAATAACTGATTTGCCATTGCTAATACTATTAGCGATGGCTTTCCATTGCTAAAAGACCAACAAAAAAATCTTGTTGCTAATTATAATTAACTTTTTTCTTAATTAAAATTTTAAAAATCTATTAGTGGTGGTATTTTTGGTCGCTAATATTGTTACTAATATTTTTTAATTTTTTAAAAATTTATAATTAATTTTTTAAAATTTATTTTAATCATAATAATAATTAATTAGTTTTCTTAATTATTATGAAGAGATGGGAGGTGGCCAGGGGCTTAAGGATGGGGCATTAGGAAGGTGGGAGATGGCTGGGGGCTCGAAAAGGTGGGAGGCAGCCAAGGACTCGAGGATGGAGGCTCGAGAGGGTGGGAGGCGGCCAAGGACTCATGGCCAAAGGCAGTCGAGGGCTCGAGGATGGGAGCTTGGGAAGGCAGAAGATGATCAGGGGCTTGGGAAGGTGGCTGGCAAACCAGAGGCTTGGAGAGGTGGGAGGTGGCCAAGGGCTCACGACCATGGGCTCAAGGAGGCAGGAGGTGACTGGGGTCTCGCAACCAGGGGCTCGGAGAGGTGGGAGACGGTCGATGGCTCGGAGAGGTGGCCAGAGGCTCGAGAGGCAGCCAGGGGCTTACGGAGGTGAGAGGCGGTCGGAGGCTCAAGGACGGGGGCTTGAGGAGGCGGGAGATAGCCCGGGACTCATGGCTGGAGGCTCAGAAAGGTGGGAGGCAACTGAAAGCTTAAGGAGATAAGAGACGGCCGAGGGCTCGATGAGGTGATTGGGTGCTCCGGGACAACAAATCTAGCAGCACGATGGGGGAAAATAGGGATCAAAGGACCGAAGGAGGGGAAAAGAGGGGGGTGGTGGGGGGATCGAAGGTGGAGGAAGAGCGGGTGGGAAAATGAGGGCATGCGGTCATGCATAAGAAAATGAGGGCACAAGGGAAAAAATATTTTTTTTGGTATAAAGGTCAGACTAGGTCATGAGTGACCTCGTTCTGATTTGATTTCTTGATCAGGTCTTATTGTTGGACCCAAATCCAACCTAATAGAAGATCGGATCAAATCGGATTAGGTCTATAGTAAAAATTTTTGCTCCATTGGATCATTTGGATCGGGCCAAATTGGATTAGGTCCATATATAATCCTACTCTATTTGCTCTATGGTTTACATATTGGATCCAATATTGAATTTAGGTTAGATTAGATCAGGTCGGATCTAAATTTAGTAAACCTAGACCATCTTTTAGTTTTATATCTTATAAGTTATCTTTGAAGGTAATTCTCACACTATTGTCTCCTGGATTAATTCTCACTCACTTGTCCATTCTATTGGTAACCTCTAGCTCGAAGATATATTCTAACAGAAATGAGTGCTTTCACTATTTTCAGCTATTCATATTTATCACTAGGCTAACCAAGCTACAGATTGGGTTGCCACTACTACTATTTCTAATCCAGTGCATCTATCTTTTAGTCAGTATATTCTCAACTCTTTCACTTCAATTTTAGAGGCAGATGCTTAGGGAGTAACTTTTGTTGGTTCTTAATTCATATATGTTTTGCCTGGTATATCTTTTCTTTTGTCATTCGTCCGATCCTTTTTCACCAAAAAAATACTCATCTTGATAAAGAAAAAAAACTCAAGATGAACTTGACCATCAGTTGAGCCATATTTGAACTTGAATCTAAATCCTAATCATTAAAACACATGATAACATAATATTATATTTTAAAATATTAAATAATAATATATGTTATAAAAAATATAATATTATTAAAATCATATATATTTGATTAAGTTTGCAAGATTTCAAATTGAATATTCTACTATTCAAGTTCAATAATAATTGAAACAGGTTAAGCCCAAGCAACCTATTCATTGCTTAGTTGATTTGTACCCCAAGGACTAAAGATAGCCCATCCGTAGCAAAGTAAGTTTTGATAATGTCATTGAAGTAAATTCTGGGCTTATATTTTTTACTATTATTTTTAATAGGCAAACAAACACTCCATCATGTGAGTATACCATTTGATCAATGGGCTTACAAAAATTATTATTATTTTTATTAGCGATGGCGAAACACCATCACTAATAACTATGCTCTATCGCTAATAATCATAAAACTAAAAAAAATTACTTTTTACTAGCAACGGTAAAGTACCATTGCTAATAAGTATTCTCCATCACTAATAATCATAAAACTAAATTAAAAAATAAAATAAATTATTTTTTATTAGCAATGGTAAGGTACTATTGCTACTAAGCAAGCTCTATCACTAATAATCATAAAATTAAATTTAAAAATAAAATTACTTTTTATTAACAATGATAAGGTATCTGTTAGATGTGTGTCCTAAAAGCTAGATTGACCAATACTTATAAAATATTTTTAAAGGTATTTTTAAAATTTTGGCTTAAAATTAATAAAAGAATTATTTTTTTATCATATTATATATTTAAAGTATTTGTGATGTATCCATTGAGTTAATAGGCATGATAACATATATTCTCAAGAGTTAAGAATTTAAGACGTGTTATCATAATTAACTCATAAACTACTTCCGATCGTAGGATCATTATGTGGATGGTAATCAATTTGAAAGATTGATATATGATTGCTTTCTTAGGATAGATGAGTCATAAGTCTATGGTATGAAGACACCAAAATGAGAGTATAGGTACTTATTGAGAATAAGAGTACTGAGCGTGACCATCTCGAGCAGTCATAGGGAGTTTACCTTCTCGTCGATGACTAGCTCGATGCTGTAGTTGTATGTCTGGTTCTTTGACTTGAGGTGTATCAATAGTTTACATTGAGTATGTTATAGTTTGACTACACCATAACTCGATCTCCTAGCCATTCAGAATTCTGAGGTATATGTTGGCTATAGCATGTTCATTATAGAAATTCGATCGCACCAATATGAGATCTATCAACCTCGGTAAAGGAGGAGTAGTCCTATGATGATCATGAGATCGAGTCCTTAAGTCTATGGCCATGGCAATGTGAATATAATAGAAAGAAGTTTTTATTAGAGTTTCACATTGGACTCAAATTGAATGATTTATTCATATGATAGGTATAAGGTCTGACGAGTTTATCTTGACCTAGATCCTGTCGGAACTCATGATAGAAGAATCCAATTACATAGTTGGCTATATCAAGAGATTTGTATTCATTTTTTATTGATTGCCATCATATACTGCTAGATATCACTAGTGGATTTTAGGATCAATTAGAATTATCTTGATGATCGATGATTCTAATTAGGTGAATCAGAAGAGTTCTAGTGCATCAAAAGATATTTCAATGATGTCAATGATGGAGATCATGACATATTTCATTACCATATAGAACTAACCTAATTAGATCACATAAATAAAGATTTGGGTCTAGATGTGATTAATTGAACCAATACGGTTCGATTGATTTGGATTAGATCCAATTAGGTTTAAGAAAATCGTGCTAGCGTACAATTGGACCTGACTTTCTCCTTTTATAGACTTTCTGGCTGGTCTGGACTTAGTTAAATTTGATTTGGCTTATCCAAGAACCTTATTTGGTCTTGTCCTAATCTAACTGGAGCTTGTCCTAATCAAAACAAAGTTTGTTCTGATGAGATCAGGGCTTGTCTTAACCAAATCAAGGTTTGTCCTAAAACCATGAGATGGAATTAGGACAAGGGTCTTTTGCCCTGGTCTTTGCAAGAAAGAAGGGAGAAAATGTACACCCCCTAGAGTTTATCTGAGGGTGCACATATCAGAAGGTTTTATGCATGGAAATTGAGGATGCACGCCCCCTTATGGCATGCACCCTTAGTGGATAAGGGTGAAGAGTTTTGATGAGATCAAACTCCAGGGAGTTTTGCTTCATGCACCAACCCTCCTCCTTATCCATTTTTGGGGCCATTTATTTTGGAATTTTGGGTGAACAAAATCAGATGAAGATCTGATGGGGGTGTGGGATTTGAGATGGGAGTCCTTCTGCTTTAAGCAAACTAGTTGCTTAAAGCCCTAGGACTCCAGGGTGGCACCATGGTCTATAAAAAGGACCCTGTGCCTGGTGTTTTGTAATCAATCTCTCCCATGCCCAAGTGCTGCCACTTTCTCCATCTTCCATGCCTTCTTCTCTGATCTCGTCCCTCTTCTCCATGCCCAAAAAGGTTGGGCAAAATCAGCATCAAGAGTTGAGTGTTGTTGGTGCAAAGATCCAGTCAGGGAGTTCTACTTCGTGAGATAAACGTGCTGCCATCAAAGATCAATTCAAAGACAAACCAGAAGCATTCTAGATCTGATCTTTTGAGATCAGATCTAGAAGGAGAGAATCTTCATATCTGACCTAAGGGGACTCTGGTAGAGGTCGGGTGCATGTATGGCTAGCATCGGAACCTCGAAGGCTTCAGATCATCGCTGTAGGATAAATAGTTTACCCGATCAGATGATAAGTGTTATCACTGATTTAATTTTTATTTTTATTTTTATTTTTAGATCTATCTAATTAGATCAGAGAACTCTCAGATATAATTAGATCTAGATTAATTTAAAAAAATCTGCTACAGATTTGATCCGATCAAGTCAAACCTGCGAACTAAGAACTAGAAATTTCTTCAACTAGTATCAATGCCAGGTTGTTAGTTTCAAATCCATTTTAGATTAGATCTAAATTTATTTATTTTTATGATCTGATCAGTTAATTTTTAGATGTTACATCAACTATAATTAGATCTGAAATATTAGATGCATTTTGTAATCTTCATATATATGATATATGCAATGCATGTCTAGACTAGATCTGCAGTTCTATGTCATGAATATGTAGATCTAAATTTTTTATAAAATATTCATTTGCTAAAGATTATATGAGATATAATCAGATCTAAAAGCATGACATACATATTTAAAATTGATACATGTGATATATGCAAAGCATGTATAGTTTAGATCTTTAATCATATATGAGATATATGTGTTAGATCTAACTATATTGTAGTATAGTTTATATTTCTAATAAAGACATTCCCCTTGGCCATCCGGTCATAAGAGTAAGAAGGGTTTAAAGGCTCTCGATTCTCATTCGGTGGGGTGTTCTTATGGTATGTAGGGGTGCTACGTATTTGTCCTTAATCAAAAATCAAAAACTTATTTTTCTGCAAAATTCAAGGATCTTTAATGCATGTTTTGTTTGATAAATCCTTAGACTTAATTAAGAATTAAATTTATAAAATTAATTAAATTTAAAAAATAAGAATTTTCAAATCTAAGATACCTTTATAAAACATGGGTTCAAGTATGGATAGCTCAATTAGATCTAGTGATTGATCAAATCGAATCAAGAGTTGGTTAGGTGGGATCAAGAGTGCTTAGAATTGACCCATCTATTAGATGTAAGTCTTTATCAAGGTTGACTCACAGCCACATGTGGTTGACCACTTTAAGATTTAATTTGACTCTATGGTTTGAGCTGAATTATAGGAGTTGGTGTCTAAGGTAAGTTTGACAAATACGATCGGTGGTCTTTAATTAGGAGCTACCTGATCTGAATGTATTCACGAAGAGTTAATGGTATATTCCTCCCACCGATCTTACTTATCTGATTGAGTGGGTTGATCTAGTTTTGTATTGTGGTAGCTAACGATTCAAGCTAACCCATGCCACAAGATTAGTCATAATCATTATGACTAGTTGAGTCTAAGAGACCTAAATTTAAATCTTCCTAAGAAAATATTAAGTCATTAGTCTTCCACCATTGTAGATGTACAGGCCCTGATAAGTATCATAAATTCATTAATAAAATATAAATTTATTAATTAATTTTTATTTATTTTTAAGAATTAAATATTTTTATTTATTATTTTTAGAAAATATATTCATCAATAGAAAGAGCTTATTTTTTTGGTCACAACAAAATAAGTTTGGAGCAAAATGAAGTTAAAACGAATCTAATATGAATTTTTAAAGAAAAAAAGAAAAAAAAGAAAAAAAATTAATTTGGCTTAACCGGCTCGCCCAACCAAGCCGGCGCGCTCAGCCAAGCTGCCAAAAGCAGCTCAACCAACATGTCATTTAAGTTGGCTCAGTCATAGAAGCTGATCCATCGATCCACGAAATCAAGCGTGGACCATCAGCTCAGCAAAAGGCAGCGAATCATAGGCTACCATATGGTGGACCAAGATCCTTAAAGAATTTACCAAAATTCTCGTGCGGCATTCAAGGATAGTTTCATAATTTCAAGTGGCATGGTGCTCGTTAATTGGTCGTGGTCTATAGTGTGGCCGATTCACAGGGTCCATATAAACAGTAATAGTGCGATCGTGCGGCTATGATTGCTATCGGTTAAAATCCAATGGTCTGTATTTTTTCTACCTTGATTCGATTTCCATCAGCTCCTAGCGCACGATCTAATGGTTCCAAAGGCACCCAGGCGATGATCTAATGGCCGAATTTCTTCCAAAACCAGATCAAATGGCTATCATCTTTTCCTAATTTGATTCAATTTTCTAGCTCCCCTATCAGTGCAATCGAATGATCAACAGCAACTCAGGCATGATCCGATAGTTGGTGTTAAGTCCGACGGTGATCAAGGCATCCAAGCATGATCCAATGGCCAAAACTTTATCATCAAGCCTGATCCAATGGTCAGAAATAATTTTGACTTGATTTGGGCTATTATATATCGATTTTTGATGTTTTTTGAACCATTTGATCAAGATCTGATGGTCAGAACTCATGGAACTGCACAGAATTTGATCTAGAGACTCTTTTAACCCAATTTTTCATAGAATTTTTTTATATTTTTTGATTAAAACTCCTCCTTAGTCCCACACTACCTAGAAACAAAGGATCCAGCCCTCTAATACTCTATAAATAATACTCAAGACCATCAAATCAAGTCATCTTCAATCAAGAAAGGAGTTTGATAAAGGTTAGAGCCATGCTTGGGATTCATGGTGGCTTCAAGGCAGACGATGCTGAGAGAAAGAGCTGGACTTCTACACCATCTTCACGCCAACGCCGATCCAAGATCAAGATCAGCTATTTTTAATTTTTTTTTCTTTTTAAATTTTATATATTTAAATTCTAAACTTTTAATTAATACAAAATTTACTTTTCTACTATTTAAATTTCATGCAATTTATTTTTATTATAAATTTAATTATTGCTCTTTAATTTTATTGTAAGTAGATGCTAAGATCTAACTAATAGATCTTAGTACCAAGTTTAATTTTTTACATCATTTAATTTTTATTTTTTGACTTCTATTTCTTTTTTAAATATTTTTTTTTATAAAAAAAAAGATTTTAAAGCTAAAATACTATCTTCTCTATAGATTCGATCCGACTCATTACTTACTACCTATTTTTAATTGATTTAAAAAATCAAAATTAAACTAATAAATACAGTGTTCTAATGATAATATCATAATTTTATCAAATTTTTGGCACCATTATCGAAGAAGAAGTAGATGCTATTTTTTTGATTTATTAAATTTTATTATAAATAAAATTATAAATAAATTATTAATTTCTTTAATTTTTTGTACATATTGCTTACTAATCTTTTCTTATTTATTTTGCAAAAAAAAGAAAAGAAAAGAAAAAAGCAAAAAGATTAGGGCAAGAAGGAAGCTTTCAATCCTGCTTGGTGAGATCAATCCTAATCTTAGATTTTTTTATTTATTTTATTTTTAAATTAATTTTAAAAATATCCACTTAAATCTAATTAAAAGCTTTATGATAAGAGTAGAAATCCTAACTACTTAAAGCATCTATCATATTAAATTTATTTTTATTTTTATTTTTATTTTTTTTATGATCACTGGAGATAAGGTAAGCTTCTAAAGTCTAATTAGTTTCATGCATCTAATTTAGTTACATAGAACCCCTTGTCTAAAAGTGATTATCCATATTCATCTTAAATCAATTTAAGGGCAACACCTAACTAAAGAAGATAAGATGGAGATTTGATTATCCTTTCTTGGCCCACAAACAATCAACTAGCATCTTGCATTGATCTAAGTCTTTAATTAAAATCAATTAGACATCAGTCCTAGAAACTCGAGCTCATTATGATAAGAAACTCTAAAAGTTGGATCGGATTAGGATTAGTCAGTTTGATTGGTGTATAAGGCAAGTAGTTCAGGAACTACATTCCGAAGAAAAGTGGTTACTTAATTAGTTCCATTAGCTTACTTGGTCAAGTATAATTGATGTTTAAGACAAGCAATGGAGGCACTTCCACTGATCTTATACTTATCTGGCCAGTTGAATAGCTGATCTTATACTTGGAGAGCTTGAAGGTGATTTTGACAATTAGGAGCTGTCTAGATTTAAAACAACCCTTAGTCAGGATTGATTGCCTAACTAAAAATATCAAACCTAATTAAATCCTAATTCTTTTCTCACTTCTTAGCTCTAGGACTCATTAGAACCTCTTCTTTAGAACTCTTCTTTCTTTCTTTTTTTTTTAAAAAAAAATAAAATAAAATAAAAATTAAATTAAATTAAATTAAAAATAATAATAAAATTAAAAAAAATTATTAAAAAAATTATAATTTTTTTTTAAAAAAAAAATTTGAATCATACGTTAGGGTTGCACTAGTATATGCACGGTAGGAGATCGCTTTACCTAACCTAATTAAACTCAATTATAAAATTGAATGGCTAAACCAAATTAAATCCAAGAATCAAATAGCTAAAAATTTTAGAGAACCACCTAGGCAGATGAAGGAATATTTTATTTCTTCCACATATAATCCATCAACTTGTATCAAATTACTTGATATTCATGCTACTCACTATGAGATCAAATCGATTATAATCCAGATGCTCCCATCCTTTTATGAGAATACCAATGAAGATTCTTATAAGTATCTGGATGAATTCTTAAAAATCTGTTCTTTGGTGAAAATTCAAAATTTAACTAATGATATTCTTAAACTAATTTTATTCTCTTTCCATTAAAAGATAAAGCCAAGTACTGGCTTAGCACAATAGAAAGATCAATCAAAATTTGGGTTGAATTACAACATAAATTTTTTAAAAAAATTTATCCTATAGACCGAACCAACACTATGAGACGAGCTATCACTAGATTTGCTCAGCTTTTCGAGGAATAAATTCATAAATTATGGGAGAGACTTAAGAAACTTATTAAAAAATGCCCACATCATGGTCTATCTAAGTGGCAAGTTGTTCAAGCTTTCTATGAGGGTTTAAAAAATCAATTTAGATAAATGGTAGATGCATCTTGTGGAGGTGCATTCATGATTAAATGTGAGAACGAAGCCTATAACTTATTTGAAACCTTGAGTGAAAACTCAATTAACCATACTTCATTATCTTTCTACCAAAAGTAGGTAGAAATTTATGATCCAGAATATAGTTCTAAAATTGATTTAAACATGATAGATAAAGTCGGCCTGCTCACCCAAAAATTAGATCAACTCCTAATCCTAGGTCAACAATCTCCTGTATAATACACACCATCCTCTAATTATTAGGAGATTTGTTCAATCTATGGATATCGATAAAGGTCGAGCATGTGCACAGCTTGAAGGCAAATCTTGACATCAGATTCAAATCATCGAAGTAGAAAGATCATCTACCTGCTTTAGATGGTAATTTTTGCTTCCCTTTGTATATGTTTATATCTAGATCTAGCAATTAGATTAATGAATCTTAGGCTAGATCGGATCTGAAAAATTTTTTTATTTTCGCTGCTTCTGATCTGATCCAATCTGCTCGTATAAAAATTCTTTCATAATAATGTGGTTGCATCTTTTTGGTACAATTGAATCACTATATCTAGCCGAGAACGATCAACCTCGAAAAGGACCTGCACAACTATAATGGTGGAAGATTGCATGACTTAATATTTTATAGGAAGATTTAATTTAGATCTCATCCTTAATTAGTCATAATTATTATAACTAACCTAGTGGCATGGGCTAGCTTGAATTATTGGAAATTTAATACAAAACTAAATCAACCCAATTGACCAAGTGAGATAGGTGGGAAGGATATGCCATTAACTTGCCATAAACTTTATCTAAACAAATAGCTCTCAATTAGTGACCACCAATCATATTTGCCGAACTTATCTTAGACACTAATTTATTAATATAGAATTGATTAGGTTAGTTTACAATCCAAGCTCGAACCACTAAGCTGAATTAGGTCTTAAGATTATCAATAATATATGGCTGTCAATTGATCTTGATCAAACTTACAACTATTTAGGCTGGTCAAAGAGCACTCTTGATCCCATTCTAACCAATACTTAATTCGATTTGATCAACTGCTCATGCTAGACTTAAGCAAGCTACCCACACCCTGAACCCATGTATTATGAAAATATCTTAGATATTTTAATTCATAATTTTTAGATCTATTATATTTTCATAAATTAATTCTTAATTAAGTGTAACAAGAGTTCATGTTTAGATGTTAAAACTATTTTAAATCTAAACATAATTCAAAGCATGAAAAATATATCCTAAGATTATTGGATCTAGGGTTTAGCAGAAATAAGTTCATCTTTTCATAGTTCTTCTTCATGAGGATCATCACAAGTGGCTATCCTACATGCCATAAAAGCACCCCATCGAATGAGAAGAAAAGATCTTTAAAGCCCTTCTTTCTTTTATGACTAGACGGCCATGATGATATCCCCAATTCGATCCCTATGCTACTAATATTTCAAACTAGATCTATAATATGCATATATCTCATATATGAAAATAGATCTAATCTAATCATGCATTGTACATATACATCTCATGCATTTTCAATCTCATGCTTTTTTAATCTCATCAAATCTAGATCTATGAACCATCAACCTGGCTCTGATACCAGTTAAAGGAACGGCTTTGCTAGCCAGATTGGATCAGATCAGATGCAGTGAAATTCAAAACTTTTTAGATTCAATCTAGCTTATTGTTCATCAATTTAATTACAAAATCAGCAAATAAAACATGCATACAAATGATAGTGATCACATCACCTTATGCGAGTAGACGATCTCCATGATTTGATGATCAAATCTTGATTGAGATTCGTCTTTGAGCCACGCAAGTGCTTGGTCTCTACAAGTATCCACTCAGACTTAGATTTGGACATCTTCTCCAACTTTGATCCGACTTTAGCAAGTCAGATTCGAATCTCCTGGATCTGCCTTCAATCTAATCATTGGTAGCAACTCGATTATCATACAATCAGTTCTCCTTCTTCTCTTACGTAGGCAGCACCCAATCCTTTCGAATGCTTCGATCAGTCCAACTCCTTTGGACATGAGAGAGAGAAAGCTAGTGGAGAGGAGAGGGAGGAGGAGTGGAAGATGAGAGGTAGGGCTTTCATAATTTCTAAAATTGCGATACTAAACATTTTAGCAGGTTTTCTATTTATAGAAATAGGAAACTAGGTGTTCTAGAACTTTAAGTTATTGACTGGATCAAAAACTTAAAGCAGGACTCCCAAAAGATATCTGGTGCCCTCTCCTCTCTTCTCCATTATTTTGTCAAACAAAAATCCCTTGGAGCATGCGCTACTTTTTTCTAGATAAGAGTGGTTGGCACCCCTTAACTCCTCTCCAAATTTGAATTAGATCAAACTACTCCGATCCATTCAAATTAGTATCCTTCCATGTTTTAAAATTAAAACAAGCTCCACTTATTTTGAATTTGTTTGACTTATTCAAATAAATTCCAACTCCTATCCATAAGAGGCACACACAAGGAAAAGAACCAAGAGGCGTGTGCCCCTTTCTCTCTCTTAAATCTAGGGGGCATGCGCCCCTCTCATCTGTGCATGAGAAAAGTCAAAGAAGGGGGGCGCACCTCACTTGGCACACCCTCATCCTTATCCACTTTAGGAGATTAAGACACACCAATTTTTGGTGTTCAAGTGAGCTAAATCTAATTTGGCTAAGCCCTATCTAATAGGAAATCTTGAATAGGAGAAATTAGGTTCAATCATATGCTAGCATTATTTTTTTTGAACCTAATTGGATCAAATCCAATTCAATCAAACATTAAGAGTCTAATTTAAATATTCAAAATCAAAATTCTTGATTGTGTGACCTCATAAGTTTAATTCTGTATAGTAATAGGACATGTCGTGATCTCTATCATCGACATCATCGAAACTTCTTTCGATGGATCAGAATATTTTTTGATTCTGCTAGTTAGAATTATCGATCATTAAGATAATTCTAATTGATCCCATGATTCATCAATGACATCTAGCAATATGTGGTGGCAACCATTAGAACTGAATAAGAATCTCTCGATGTAATTATCGTGTGATTTGATTCTTCTATTATGAGTTCCGACATGATCGAGGTTAAGATAAACATGTCAAACCTCATGCCCGTCATAAGATAGAATCAATTGATTCGAGTTCGATGTTAAATCCTAATAAAATTTTTTTTATTATTTTATACTGCTCTGGCCATGGACTTTAGAACTCAATCTCATGATCACCATAGGACTACTCCTTCTCTACCAAGGTTGATAGATTCTATTTTGGTATAATTCAATTTCTACAATGAACATGCTATGACCAACATACACTTCAGAATTCTATATGACTAGAAGATCGAGTATGGTATAGTTAAACTATAACACCCTCAAGGTAAACTATCGATGCACCTCAGATAAGAAAATTAGATACATAACTACAGCAACGAGCATGTTATTGATGAGAAGATAGACTTTTTTATGACTGATTGAAGTTGATCATACTCAGTATCTTTGTTCTTAATAGGCACCTATACTTTTACTTTGGTGTCTATATACCATAGATTAAAGACTCATTTATCCTAAAAAAATCATCGTACACTAATCTTCCAGATCGATATCATCCTCACGATGATCCTACGATCGAGAGCAATTTATGAGTTAATTATGGTAACACATATATCAAATTCTCAACTCTTGAGAATATGTGTCATCATACTCATTAACCTAATAGATGATTCATAAACACAAATCAACATAGATGTGAATGTTTAAAAATAATCCAAATTTTCTTTATAAGTCAAAAGTTATACATTATGCCCATAGAAAGTTTTACTTGTATTAGCCAATCTGGCTTCTAGGGCATATATCTAACAACTTTGTACCTGCAATGTTATCATTAAGATGGATCTCAAACTCTATATTGGTTGCAAAGAATCCATTGCACCATTGTTTGTCAATGCTCATTAACCATATAGTGCTGTGGACTCTTATTAGAACTATTAATTGGATGCTTTAATCTCATTTTCTTCTTTGACTCAATTATTACTCAGCCAACTATGCAAGAGGAAATGGATGGCTCACATACTAGAATTGTCATATGCCATGTTCTTGCTTGGGAGATTTGAAAAGCATGAAAGCATAATTTTTTTAATTTTTATTTATTTACTTATTTATTTATTTATTTTGGATGAAGAAAACACAAAGTGATGGGACATTGGTACTTCAACCATACCCAAATGGTTATAATGTTATAATAGCTTTAAACTTGGCAAATAACTTTTTTTTACATGATGGCTTTGAATATTTTTGAAATTGAGCTAGCTAGATCAGCTTCTCGATGGCATTATTAGTTGCTTGGCCCAAAAGTAATCTACTCTCTTCTTTTCATGAACATCTCCAATCTTATATTAAGCTATAATTTGATGTTGCATTGGATCCTCAAATTGGTAGGAGAGGAGGAAGATACCTCAAAAAGGAATGACAAAGTTGTTCATTATGCTCCCATGATTCTTTTGTTAGATATCTTTATATGTCATGTAGAACTTAGAGTATGAAACACAAAAAGTGATCTATGCAACCTTCTACTATGTAGGATCTTCAAATATATGGGCAAAAGGGAACTTAAGAATTATCATTAATTGTTTTAACCAAGACCTTTCTCTCTAATACTTTGTTGATCCTCCCTTATGATCAGATACAAAAATTTGTATGGTTCAATTTGTTCCTTTATATATATATATATATATATATATATATAGAGAGAGAGAGAGAGAGAGAGAGAGATTGGGCTCCAGTCGATCGGATTCAAGTCCAAATTTGATCACATGCACATTCATCCCATCAACGCATATTTTCATGCATGCATTACTAGCTAAGAGAGCCCCTCCTATGGCCGTTTGGTTGAGGTGGCATGTTTTTTTTAAAAAGTAGCTCATTTATGAGGGATAAGACTATATTCTACACGTGCACAAAAGTTATCATTTCAAACGGTAGTTTCCATTCTTTCTTCTCCTCCAATCCTTCTTCTCTATTATTTGAAATCCTATCTCCTCTCTTCCTCTCCTTTCTTTTCTCTCTCGATTTAGAGGAGCTCCACCCCATCACCAATGCTCTCTCTCCACCCCACTATCATCATTTAGAGGAGAAGCTCCACCTTTGTCAGTCGTCCTCTCCTCCCTACCATTGGCCATTCTCTCCATCCAAACCCCCCATTCGTCGATCATCCTCGTCTCCTCCATCCTCCTCACCTCCCAAACCTCCCACCCATTGGATGGCTCAAATGGATTGGATGGGTCGGTCTTCGCTCCCACGCACATTAGGTATTATCCGCTTTGGATCGGATGACTTAGATGGATTGGATGGCTCGGTCTCCACTACCGTGTGTGTGAGGTATTGTCTGCTTTACATCAGATGAGTAGGTCTTTGCTCCTGATAGGTTAATTTGTATTTATTCAAATAGATGAATTTATCCTCCCATGATAAACAATAAGATTAAAGAGAGGGGGAGAGAGAGAACAAGACGATATCAATAGAAAAATAAGAGATAGAGGGGGAGGGAGGGAGAGAGCTCCATTGCCATTTGAAGGCCTAAAGGGAGAGAGAGGGAAGCTTGAATTTTTGCTGATGATGAAGATAGAGGGATAGAGAGTTTCATAGCTAGAGAGACGAAGAGAGAGAATGAGAGGATGGTATTTGAAATAAAAGAGACAAAGAGAATGAATGATTGCATGCTGTGTCTATCTCCCATCCCTATTATGTTTTTTTGTTTGCTTTCTCAAATGCCATTTCAGTTAGAATCCACGGCCTTCCATCACGTCCCATTGAATGCCACTCTTTTTTTTTGTTTTAATCAGCAAGTTGACTAGCTTTCCAAAAGGGTTTACTTAGTAGCTAGTTAAGAATTTTGGATCAAGCTTGCTAGTGAAATACCCCCACCATGCATGGGGGAATTAAAAAAAAAATAGAGGTTTGAAAATTATTAACTAGCTTTTTTTATAGAAATATTGTTAAGAGATAGAATAATTATAAAATTCTTTAATAATTCACATAAAAAATATAAAATAAGAAGTATAAAAAGATATTGATAAATAAGAGATATATAGAATAGAAGCAAAATGAGAGAAAGAAACTATCGACCACTGCTACTAAAAATACTATACGTAAGCTCATTACTTGGTTTTAGTCTCGCCAACCATGATGGGTCAATGTCACCAGCTTTTATTCAGAGTCAAGTATAAAAGCTTTAATTGTATGACAGTAGTGCTTAGATCTACTCACACTATCAATGAAAAATGGAGGATGAATCCTCATCTAAATAGAATGGCAGCCAACTTGTCCTCCTCCTCTTTAACCCTTCACCACCCTCCGTGCTCTTGTCTCCAACGCTCTTTCCTCTATCACTGCCTTCACTTTTTCTTGCTCCTTAATAAATAACTTGCAAGAGACATATCATAATACCCCTATAAGATCTTAGTGCAACCATAATAAGAAGGAGAAAACAAACTAAAGAAAGTAGAAAAAAAATAATACTATGGAATGAATAAAAAATTGAGCATAGCAAACCTTTTCATTTAGTGGAGGAATATGTGGCATACATTGCAATAGTTTTCAACTATAAAACAAACTAAGAAAAGTCCTATTGTTGCCCAAGGATGGCTACCCAAGAAGGAGGGGAGGAGGTGAATTGGGTACTTATAAAATTTTAGCCAAATCTGAAATCTAATCAATAATGTACTTCAATTTAAACTTATTTGAGTGATTATGATCTAATCAATATATGCAGTAGTAAAATTAAAATATAAATGAAATTATGTAAGAATTAAGCTAGTGCAAAGCAAGTAAATAAAGCAAGTAAATAAAATATTGAAAAATAAATGATTTATAAATCTACTAAAAAATAGAGGAATTGCAAAGAAACAAAAATTGATAGGTCTACAATGAAGGCCACTAGAAAGATGGAAGAGATAATGATGGCATATTAGGTGATCGATGGCTTTAATACAATGTTAAAATATTGGTGAAAGAAGAGGAAAACAAGAGAAAAAGATAAAGAAAAAAATGAGCTTTATTATCTTTGTTTCAATTTCATTCAGTATATCTCATAGGTTATTTATATTAGTGTACAAACTCTATAAAAAAAATAATAACAACTAATACAAAATTATGCTAACAAAAGAAAATGTTACAGAGTCATACTAACAAAAAAAAAATACTATGCGATCATGCTAATAAGGAACTTATTATAGGTTGAAATATGATTCCTAAAATCATGCTCATAGAATAGCTTTTCTTAAGGAATGATTGCACAAAGATAGAGATGCAAAAAAGAGGGTAGCCAAAAGCAGACTATAAAATGCCTATGAGAGACCAATGGTTAGGATCTTTATATTTGTTTTAGTTTGACATTAACCTATGGTATTGCATTCAAAAAGAAAATTACTAGAAGGAAATGCATAAATTAGATATCTCTCGTACCTTTTAGATTGAGTTTGTGGAGATAAATTTAGTAATAACCACCGCTAAATTTTGATCTTGTTTCTCTCATTCAGAAGACCATATGAAGAGCGGGAAATTCTTTCTACATTGCGGGTAGTGTACTACACCATTTGCGGTGATTGGCTCTCGCACAGAACTGGAGGAAAAAAAAAAAATTTTTGGGATGCCATACTTCGGTGCACAAGAGCTAATCATCGCGGGCGGTATCCGCGGAGCTACACCACCCATGGTATAGAAAGTATTTTCCTATGAAGAGCTCCTTCCCTTCCCTATGAAGAGCTTCTTCCCTAAGCATTTTTAACTAATCTGGGCCAATAGATGGATATATCATCTTAAGTTTTATTGGACAGGCTGATGAGCTCACATCATGTTTTTCTTTTTTTAAAAAAAAAAATTAAAGGATCATATCATGGCTAGATAATTTGGGATTTTTCAGATCGTGTTGCAGGAATGGGAGACAAAACTCGTGGTAGAATAGTTCATAATCTAATTTCTTAAGCTCAGAAGAGCCTCTAGATTTAGCCTTTTAGTGCCGCATTTTAATCCAAATTGATGTATCTGGATGCACAAGTTCAAGAAGTTTTTTTTCTTTTTTAAGCAAATAAGAGTAATAAGGGCCTGCTTAGATATTCCAACAGGATTGAGCTAAAAATCACGTACGATTTGTGAATTAGTTTGTTCATTTAAGTATGTCTCTATGAACTATATAAACACTTTCCAACTCGGATCCTATGGAAAAGAAAAGGACCTCCACGATTTCTTTTCTCTTCCTATAGCCTAAAGGTTAGGATTTGCCTTTAGACGAAGGGAGTTAAATGGGCCAACAGGTTCAACTGCTGCAGGAATTTCAGCCTAATGTCCAACTAAGCCCTAAAAGTTGAAGGAAAAACACTTAGATCCTATCTGGTAGGTGGTGTAGAGGCTCCTTAATTATGCTCCCATTTTGTACTTTTATCCTATCAAACACTATTTTGAGCACCTCGAAATGATGACATATCTGGACATGGATAAGTAAGAGCGAGAGGGCATGACATTATTCAACAATTTGAAGAGGTTTAGGAAACATTTGCTTGTAGAATAAATTTCGAAGAGATAAGAGAAGCTTATTAGGATAAGCCTGGATAGATGAGACGTGTTCCGCAGAATAAGAATTTTGTACATTTATTTTTTGGAATAAGCACAAAGAACAAGTGCATGAGCTTAATATGCATTTCATTTTGTGATGATTTGGATTTTATTATAAGGATAAAACTACACTCCTACTTTTTTGTATATTTAGAGACTCGATAATGGTAAAAATGTCATTAGAGAGGATCACTTTCCCTATTCTGTAGTATAAATGTATTCATAGTATAGTAGAATTATACCTCTCGATCTCCTACTTATCATTGTGTAAGGCTATTCTGCCAGTCAAAAATGGTGCTTGATGTTATAACCATGGAATATGGGACCATGGAATAAGTGCCTTATTCTATGGTTATACCACCTACCAGCCACTACCTTACACCATAGAATAGAGGAAAGAGATCGCCATCTAATTACCTTTTCTTTCCCCCTCATCCACCCTCTAAGTAGACAAACATGCGAGGATAATTTCATCCTTATGGTTAACATCTAAATCATTGCAAAACCTAACAAACATTAAATGCAAAAGCTTATCTCCTGCACGTATCCCTCCAATCAAATGTACAAAGTTTCTGTTCATGTCAAAAGCCGTGTCCCCCAAACTTATCTGGCTAAATCTCTTTATACCCTCAAAATTTATTTCCAAATCAAACGGTCGAGTACTTACCAAAGCAATCACTTTCAAATTTAATGAGATGAAGGGAGTGGAGGACAAGAAGAAGGTGATGTATGTTCACCAACCGGAAATTATTGTTTTTCTTGATTAAACGACTGAAAATTATTGTGCAACAGAGGCCCGAGAAAATTTAACTTTGAGGCAACCATATGAATCATGGGGTTTGGATTGCATCTTTCGCACGGAAAAAAATGATTCACCTTTTTTCACGATATACATACCATTCCGCTATAAGAACTATGCAGGCAGATGAATGGGAGAGGTCGAGATGCTTTAAGATCTATGCAAGATATGATCCGATGGTTGGTGTCACAAAAAAAAGATCAATAATTCTTTCGGGCGAGAGATGCAACCCGAACCTGCTAGTATTTGGAGAAGTAATTTGGTCAAGCATGCAAGGGTGGAGGAAAAGAATCCTCCTTTTGTTGAGTTGTCCCTTTCAGCTAGTTGATGGTGTGGAGGGGACCAAAACCAGTCGCAAGTGGACTTTCAACGCATGACTATGACTTCCACCTAGGCCGCCACTCCCGCTCTTGGAGTAGGTCTCTTCCCTTTGTACTGCGACTGTTGGAAGCCTGCTTTTGTGCAACAATATTAAGCTTGGATTCCAGTTGATAGATCTTGCTCCTTTTTTGCTGGCACTTGATAGATTCCTTATTCTACTTTGTTTCGCGATTCTATATATCTCGACCCAGTCCTATCTACAACTCATATGAAATGAGAACTTCTGCTTGCTAATATTGGTTTCTTTCTTTCAGTAAACATGAAGGTGGTGTTAATGGTGATGAATCAACCAGGCAGGTATCTGTAGAAAGTTGGAATGGAATTGAGGTGCTTCATTTTAGTCACTGTACTATTTGTTCAGCAGGCCAAAGGATCGAGTCTAGTATGCAATGAAGAGTTGAAATGGTTTCGAGAAGTGAACATGCATGTGATGAATATGATTAGGCACTACTGAAATTTCCAAATAGAAGGAATGGTTGTTGCTTTTTTTTATAATTGTTATTAAAAATTGTGGGAGGTTCATCCAAACTTGTGGAAAATGTTGGTTGGCAGATGTAATCAAAGTCTTTTGCAATCAATATTGTCTCTTTTTCTCAATAAATATGGTCCTTTGGGTTGAGCTTTTGTTGACTAGGATACCTATATTAAGTCTGAACATTATCTACAGTAGGGAAAAGTCCTTTGGGAGAGTTGAGATTTAAAATTTTACTCTGTAACAGCAATTATTTTAGGCATGCAAAAACTTCATAAATGTATCTTTCATGGTCTGGTGACTATGCTTAAAAAATTTTCAAACTCCCACATATGCCAAATTCTGGAGATCTTTTTAGATTACATGAAGTTTACACAATTGCTGAGCACACAGATGGTAATATTTTCCATCAATGGATGCTCTTTTGCAAGCGTTGGTTGTAAATAATTGTGTTTGGTGTGAGAGAGTCCAAAATCTTGCAGAGAATATTAATTTACTTCTCTTGAGCAAGACCTTCCCTCCTTCACTTCTAGATTCTTCTGAGTGTTCTTGATTGCATGAACCCAAGTTGCCTGATCATCTAATGTTTAGTTTTCTACTCGAATGGTGATCAATTCTACAGTCTTGAGTCCAAATTGGATACAATAGTTGCGGTCAACACAAAAAAGTTGATCAAAAAAAAAAAGTCGAACATGGAAAGTTATCAAACTTTGTTGAATCATATGTTGGTCCAGATTCAAACATATCATAAATTAATGTCATTATCTGATTGTATTTGGTAACTTAATCCATTGGTTTCTTGACATAGGTTCAGGTTTGTAATTCATAAATAGGTGAACTATTATGTCCAGAATAGGGTCAGCTTAGGGACAACTAATGTAGAAATGATTTTTTTTTTTTGTTAATCACATAAAAACTGGTCTCATTTAAGCATTTAATGACAGAAAAGCTTGCATCATTTCCTTTTCTTTTTTTAAAAAAAGAATAGGTTGTATTAATGTCATTTAGTACAGGGAGTCACTATCTGATTTTTGATAGAAGAGCATATCTTGCACCAAAGGGACTGGTTCATAATTGGTCAATTACACAGTTTTCAGGTAAGTAATACAGGCTAAACCCTAGAAGACTCCAGTAGATCTCCATGCAAGTAAGTAGTAATTTTTGGTTACTTCTGTGCAATTCCAGGAGTACATGATCTAAAAGACAGGTAGGTAAGAACCATAGGATACAATAGACTTTTCTAATTTCTGCAAGAGGGATGGAAGTTAAAAGCTTTAGTCATTTTCTGCTATATCTACATCTCTAAAGGCAGGTGCTTGGTCTTGGACTTCCATTGGCAGGCAATGTCCTCTGCTATCCTATGAGCATCCATGGAAGATCCCAACAATCCTTTCCTGGTGAACCCCGTCGCATAGAGCCCGTTCTTCCCTCTCCAACTGTTTGGAAATGGATTCCTCGGAAAACCGTCTCTTTTATCAAAGAACTCCTCCTCCTTGTGACAAGAAAACAATTAGATACCAAGCACATATACGTATTATTTACATGCATGCATGCATGTTTACAGATACGTACATAATCATGCATGTTCGCACATATACATACACAATTATGCACACAAACATATAAATGGGATTGTAGTGAGGCCCAGTCTAAGAATTAAGTGAGTGAGGTCCACACGAGGTCCAACGGGTAGTTTTCCATCCACGTGAATGAATGCAGCCTGGACCATGTACAGGATGGGATTTCACGTGAAGAGGCTTCTTTGAAGCTGAAATCAATTGTAAGAGGTTAATATTTTCCATTCTCTGAAAACCCCACAAGGAGTTCTTATTCAGGAAGTCAGGATCATTGCTCAGGTATATCCTTTTCTTATTCTTATGGCCCATCTTACCATCCTACTGTTGCTCCCTTCAATTGAATCACCGAATGCCATAAATAGTAGCATACAGACTACTCCAGGGAAGACTGAGATCTCACTGATTAGGTCCAAAATTGCCATCGAAACTGGAGGATGTTTTATATTATATATATATATCATCATCCTTACCTATATTTGTACAATAATATTGAAGATGAACAAGTACTCTTCAAATGCGCCGATCATGACCCATGCTGTTCTTGCTTTTCGCATACACTATTTTTGAAGGGAATATCATGAATGGGCTCATGTTACATTTATTGGCAAAATCGAAATAACTGCAGAGACTATATGATTATGCTATGCTTTTAGGATGTTATGATGTTTTAGCTTTTTGAGGAAAATAATATATTGAAGAGGAATGAATTGGATCTCGGACCTTGCCAGAGGAAGAAATTGAATGTTCAACCTTGTGGTTAACAACCATATGCTATAATCAAGTTACTCTGTATGTATGTGGTCGTGTGGTCATAGTAGGTTTTTGTGTCATACTATGTGGCTTTGCATACTGATTTATTTCGCCGATATACGATGGATATGTTCGAAAATGGGCTAGGTGGACTCTATAGCTTCCAAATTTTTCGGTGTCGATGATTCTTATTGGATGAAATATTTGTCAAGCATGCATCTGACTCCCTCACCACAAATTTTGATTGCATTGTCTCTATCCTAACCATGTGTCTTCTTCTTGTCCTTTTCATTGAAGCTACCGCAGGAACTGATCCTGGTCCTCATATCAGTATCCCCATGGAGCTCCAAGGCATTTTTGCCTTTGTTATTTCTCAAATGGAGAAATTGCACTTAGGCCTTTACTTCTCACTTAGAAAGTAAAGAAAAATGAATAAACCTAACCATATGGAGACTAATTTCGTGCATGATCGCTGGCCTTTTGCATCACATGCATAGAGTATGCCTTCATATTTTCGAACTAATTAAATACTATGTATTGTAGTTTTGGATGGTCATTTATACCTTGAGCCATGAAGGTACATTGCTTCTATAGCCAGTTGCTAGGATGATCGCGTCGTAATCGTCCTGTCTTCCATCCGCAAATTCCACGCCTTTACTTGTAAAGCGCTTTATACCTGGGACAACCTGCAACAAGCCACTTGAACTCAGATGCATATCAAGAAAAGGTCTTCAGATCTTCATTCTTTGGATGTGGATGAATGTTGGTATCATGAAACATCAAACATAAAGATAAATAATGGAGATTCTACCTAATTTGTGTTGAATGAGTGTTAAGAAAAGAATCACATAACCATGATAGCATATTGCAGGTAATGAAAAGAAGATCAAAACCTTAATTTGGCCACTTTTGATCTTTGAGAAAGTACCAACATCAAGAACCGGGGTCTTCCCGGTGGTGTTCTTTAGTTTTAGGGGGCCTATCTTAGGTCGAGCGAGGCCATATTTCTCTGCATCCCCAAGTATCAGCCATGAGCATAAGAGGAGGAATGCATCAACCAATTTCATGGGAAACCATTTGAGCAGCCACATTGAGAGCCCAAAGGTTGAAATCCCTAGTATTTCCCTTGGCAAGATGTGCAACTGCTACACTCAAGGAGAAAACAGTGACATGGTTAGTGTGGTAAGAAGAATGGCGGTACATTGAATATAGATACAAAGTCTAAAATGCAGAATGAAAGATATACAGAGGTTGTCAAACAAAATATGGAAAGTTTGAGGAAAACAAAGGCACCACATCATTGCATGCACTGCAGAAAAGAACAATAATTCAAAAAGATGAAACAAAATACAAGGCAAACATCATAGTAAAAAAGGTATATTTCCAAAGTGAAAGTGACAGTACATCAATGATGGAAAATTACAAAAATAATATGGAGTTTTGCGAAGTGAAAAGGGCAACAAGATGAATTCAACCTCAATACCAATAATTGATGTAAAAAATCCAAAAAAAGAAAGAAAGAAGAAGATATAAAGACAGAGCAGGACGGGAGTAATGCAGTCAAAAGGATAGGAGGCTATAAAAGGCAAGCACAGGGAAAACAAGAGACCCAAAAATCAGAAAATGAACAAAGGAAAAAAGAAAACCAAATCAGAATCTCACCTCATCTCTAACAACCATAGAGACTTGAACTCCACTGCTGCACAGGTCCAAGCAAACCTCCATGCCTGAATTCCCACAACCCACCACCAGAACCTTCTCCCCTCTAAAATCATCTCCATTCTTGTAGAAACTTGTGTGCAGGACTTGCCCCTGAAACTCCGACATCCCACCGATATCTGGCAATATGGCCTCTGCATTCTCCCCGGTTGCGACGATGAGCCATCGACATATGAATTCTAAGTCATTGGCCTCGACCCGCCACAGCCCAATGCTTGGATCATATTCAGCACACTGCACCCTCATTCCAAACAAAGGCTTTATTGAGAAGTACTTAGCATAGGCTTCTAAGTAGCTTATGAACTGCTGTTTTGTCGGGTATGTCGGGAAGTCCGGCGGGAAATTCATGAGAGGAAGTTCACAGAACTGCTTGGGGAGATGAAGCTTTAGGCGCTCGTAAGTCCTAAGCTTCCATGATGAGGCTATGCAACTTTCTTTCTCAAGTATCAAGGAAGGGACACCTTTCTTTTTGAGGCATGCTGAAGTAGCCAGGCCCGAAGGTCCGGCTCCTACGATTATCGGCCCGGGCACCCATACATGCTTCGAATTCGATTTCATGAGCGGTCCATGGAGCTTGATTTCCAGGATTGGAGATGAGTTCTGCTTCGCCGAAGCAACTTTGTGCTGAACTTGGGCACTTCTTTATGCAACTGTCATAAGATAGCAAAGTAAGCTTAACGAAGGTGCAGATAATATACTGGCAGAGATCTCAATCTATGTTCCCGAAATCATTTGGATGGTCCTTAGTTGGTGTATGATTCTATAAGCGCATGAAGCGCAAGAGAAAGGTGGAAAAAGTTTCTTTCACTTAATGAATAAGCGAAAAAGGATCACAAACTATTGCATGGGAAGGTCAGAACAACAATGTTGGCAATGTAACAGTACTGAACAGAAGCAACCACTGAACCCAACTGATAAAGGAGTCATCAATTTGGGATCCTGGAGGGAATTCATACAACGAGGAGACTTTAACGTTCGAATTTGGTAATTGGTAATATGGAGATCAGAGATTAACACAGAGGACTAATTATAAACAGAGCTCGGAGTATCGTGTTTGATCGAATAAACACTGGAACCATTTGAGATGAGAAATGGGTTTCGTTTGGGTTATTTAGCAGTAGAGGAGAATCCATATAAATAGCAGAAGTCGGAGCAGAGTTTTAAATGCAATGAGGTTATTTTGACGTGGTGAAGAAGACATGTTGTTGAAAAGTAGGGTCCGGGCAATGGCCTCTTAATTGATAGGAATTTGGCTCTCTATATGGGATAAAAGAAGAGATGGTGGTGGCGCAGCTGGTCTTTCTGTGCAGCGTGGGTGAGATGAAAACCACCGGCCATGAATCAGATAAGGCTGGGGCTATGTTGCTGGGGGATATATGCCGATCAATGGCTATGTGCGAACAACCAAATTAACCCAAGCATACAAAAAGAAACAAGTGGAATGTCAGTCTGGCCAATCTGCCACTGGATGGTGAATGGCAGTCTAGAGAATAAGGTGGTTAGAACTTAAACATGGTCTCTACCTGCAATCTAATTATGGGTGTTTGTCTTTTTCTTATGTCCTTCTCCCCTTTTTTCCCCACCTTTGCATAAGGTACTCTTGGTATTGATTGCTTAGGAGAATAAGTATAGAGCATATGAGGATGAATAGATCTCCGGTATCTAATCATTTGTTTTCCTTTTGGGTTAGCTGGTTGAATTTTTCTGGTATATGTTTATATGCCATGGTCCATGCGCGGATGAGAGAACAGTGTGGGGATCACTTCCCTTGCTACTTAAATTCCATACAACTTAGGTATATAAGCGTTGCTGGATGATGACTTTTTCGTCTCTCTCTCTCTCTCTCTCCGGTGGGGCTTGGGGGGCTTGGGGGTATAGGCGTGGGGGGTGGACAAGTGGATAACATCACATCTAAGTTTCGCGGGGGGGGAGGGGGGGGGGGACCAATATGGTGAACCAAAGTTTGGTTGAATTGCTAAACAATAAATTTGCAATAGCTAACTCTCCTTAATTAGGCAATCTTTTTCCAATTGAGCACTGGTTTTCATAAGGTGCATATCCGGCCTAATCTGCTCTCTTCCTCTTTTGATGTGGTGATGGCTTAAAATCCTATTATTGATGCAGAATCTGATTGACGCCGGATCGAGTTGGAATTAGAGAAGATGAGGTCGCCGCTGGTGATCTGTAAAATAAAGTTCTGTTTGGAGTCGGTGGTGCTGGCTCCGACAGGATTCTCCGACGATCAAATCAGCTCGTCTGGCCAATAGAAATGGAGTGCTCGGATATAAATTCAGCAAAGTTTTGGGGAAGGAGTCAAGAGCTTAGAGAAAACGTATCTGGAGGGTCCTTTTTTATAGACGGAGCTTGTTGTAACCATCCGGTAGTAGGCCACTCTAGACCACGTAGAATTTATTATGGAGAATGGTGTCGCTCGTAATAGACTGATAATGACAGTCGTAATCATCCGGTAGTAGGATTATCTGTAGTAGACTGATAAATGATAGTCGTAACCGTTCGAAGGAAGCAGGCGTTCGAAATCCGACTGAAGGAGAAGTCCATAAGGAGTTTGGCTCCTAGAGCAATCCAACTGTTGGAGGAGTTCGAAAGGAGTTCGGCTCTTGGAGGAGATGGAAAAGCTCGGTATAAAATGGCGTCTGGTGTACCATAGAGCAGCATCATGGTCTGAAAGGCCTCCAGATGATCGACCGGATCAGAAGTTCCATCGTAACTTTCAAGTTGGGAAAGTTTGAAATTCGGAGGAACGAGCACTTGCATAATTCAGAGAGAAAAAGGAGAATCAATGCAGACGTCGTCATGGGGAGTCAGAGCGACGTGGCAGAGTTCTTCAATCCGTCAGCTCATTTTCTAGAGCCTTTGATTCAGAAGATCTTCACGATCGTTGATCTCCAGAATTTTCTGATGGAATGGGAGCAAAGCTTCCCCCGGGATTGAATCATAGTCCGAGCAATGGCTCTCCACCCTCTTTTTTTCTTTTTCGGAGGTCATCGATCGGCTAGCCCGAGTCGGCCATCCTCCAATTGGATCATGGGGCTCCAAAAGAGTCTGCTCTGGTTGAATTGGTGTCGGTGCCTGCCGATGTATGGCCTACACCACCTCCGTAAGGCTACAAACCTGCTAGACCAGCAGGTTGAACTGCTCTACATCCACTATGGTTGTAGGTGGAGTTTGAGTTACTAGAGTTGGAGTGGGAACGGATTAATCTGGATGGAATCTGGCTGCAAAGGTCGTTGATCGTCGAGTCGAAGCTTTTCTGTAAGATATTTTTTTTTTGAAAAGAACTTTAGAGAAGAAGAAGACTGCTGAGCACTTCTTTAAGATTAAGAAAATCTCAGGAATAGAGGGCCCTTCCTCTAGCGCCAATCCTGTTGGTACAGAATCTGGTTGACGTTAGACTGAGCTGGAGTTAGAGAAGATGAGGTCACCGTCGGTGACCTACAAAATAAAGTTCTGTTCGGAGTCGGTGGTGGTGGCTCCGGCAAGATCCTCCGACGATCAAGTCAGCTCTTCTGGTCAACAAAAATGGAGTGCTCGGGTATGAATTCAATAGAATTTTGGAAAAGGAGTCAAGAGCTTAGAAAAAACGTATCTGGAGGATCCCTTTTTATAGACAGAGCTTGTTATAATCGTCCGGTAGTGGACCACTTTGGGCCACGTGAAATTTATTATGGAGAATGGTGTCGCTCGTAATAGACTGATAATAACAGTTGTAACCGTCCGATAGTGGGGTTGTCTGTAGTAGACTGATAAATGATAGTCGTAACTGTCCGAAGGAAGTAGGCGTTCAGAATCCGACTGAAGAAGAAGTCCGTAAGGAGTTTGGCTCCTGAAGAAATTTGACTATTGGAAAAGTTCGAAAGGAGTTCAACTCCTGAAGAAATCCGATTGAAGGAGATGTCCGAAAGAAGTTCAACTCTTGAAGAAATCTGATCGTTGGAGGAGTTCAGAAGAAATTCGGTTCCTGAAAATATCCGACTGAAGGAGATATTCGGAAGGAGTTCGGCTCCTAGAGAAATCCGACCATTGGAGGAGTTCGGAAGGAGTTCGGCTCCTGAAGAAATTCGACTGAAGAAGATGTTCGGAAAGAGTTCAGCTCCTGGAGGAATCCGACTGCTGGAGAAATTTGAAAGAAGATCGGCTCCTGAAGGAATCTGACTGAAGGAGAAGTCTAAAAGAAGTTTGGCTCCTTGAGGGATTTGACTGAAGGAGAAATTCGGAAGGAGTTCGGCTCCTATAGGCACCCGATTGAAGGAGAGATTCAGAAGAAGTTGGGCTCCTGAAGGAGTCTGACTGAGGGAGAAGTTCGGAAAGAGTTCGACTTTCGGAGGAATTCGACTTGTGGAGAAGTCTGAAAAAAATTCGGCTCCTGAAGAAATCCGACTGAGGTTCGGCCGCTGAGGAGTTCGACTGGGATCCAACCACTGAAGAAGAATTTTTGATCGAAACTCTTCCGTGATTACCAATTGCACTAGGCTAAGTATCAGACTGGACTTCGGCGGGAGCGGAGTTTATCCCCAATACCTATGTTACATGGACGGTGGTATTTTAGTTCTCCAATAATTATTGATCGGATGGTGGTGAAGGAAGGATTCACCTTCCTTCATGAGAATCCACTATTGGATCATCAATTGTGCAGATCTCAGAGCACCTTGAACCTATCAACCATCCATCTCCATGGATCTTAAAATGATCACTGGATGATCCAATGGTGGATTTGTGTGAAGGAGAGTATATCCTTCTTTTGCATGAAAGATACGAACCCATCTCAAGAATGATGCGGGAAAACAAAGGTTCCATGGAAGAATCTATCTTAGATTTTTCCTCCAAAATGACACAAGTTCAGCAAACATTAAATATGTAGTGGCTAACTCTCCTTAGCTTAGACAATCTTTTTCCAATGGGGCAGTGGTTTTCAGAAGGTGCATAGGTGAAGTTCTCCTACTTTGTGAGATCTCTTCCTCCTTATCGTGTGGTAGTAGCTTTAAATCTCATATCACATGGATGGTGGCATCTTACTTCTCTAAGAATCATGGATTAGGGTGATATCTTTCCCCTGAAAAAAAGGATTTGCCTTTCTTTAGAAGAATCCACCATTGGTCATCCACAGCATAGATCTCAAAGCACACAAATTCTGTTATTTATCCATCTACACGGATCTCAAAGTGGCCAGTGGACGATCCAATGGTGGATTCGCATGAAGAAAGCTGAATCCTCCTTTCACGTACCAGATGCAACCCCATCCCAAAAAAACAAAGGATTAGTGGAAGAATCCTTCTTAGAATTTCGCCGAGAAGCAACATAAGTTAGGATCCAACTTTAATTCAACAACAAGGTCTCTTTTTCCTGTATTTCAAACCAAATGCAAGTAGAGAAAGACGTCACTTTGTGCGTCAAGCGCCTTGAAATGTTCGTTGCCATGCGCACTCTTCCTTGTCTTAAAATGGAAGGTGTGTCCAGACGCGTGCCCTACGATAGATATTAGTTCACATGATTCCTACTTATGTCAACTGGATTCCAAATCCGATAGCTAAAATCCAACGCAAAAATGCCAAAAGGATCCTGTACTTCCTTTGTACTTTGGCAGTTTGTTTGGCTCCATAATATCTTATAGCCTTGGCCAAAGCTACGTGCCTCATTGCTTCTAGCCATGGAGATTTGAGCACTGCGTCGTATGGGAGCCATCATAGCCCCCCTTATGGTTAGACTTCCCTTGGTGCTAGTCTGCGCACAGATCACATGGTGCTCTTGTTTAGCTTGTCATGTCCTTCTGTCACCTTTAGGATGTGGATGGGGTGAGTTCAAGGGGACCTATCATGTCGACGGGCTTTGTGCAAGCTCATCAGTGGTGGATATCTGTTAAATCAGTCATAAAAGGAAAGGAAAATAATTTCGGCTGTGATGTTGGCCTTCTTAATGTATGGGAAGCAAAGGTAGGCACTAATTGTTAGATATCAAGTTTGGGAAATGCGGGGCCAAGAGGTCTAGATTTCTCTTGATGCCAATCAAAGAATTTTTTTGCAAAATTTTTTAAAAATAATTAAAACATATGAAAAAAAAGAGCTATATATATATATATATATAAACTAGATAATAAAAGTCATGTATCAATAATATAAATTATTAGATGTGATCTATTATTTCAAAATTATTTACGCATCAAAAATCATATGATTAATTTAAAAATTCCTAATTTATATATCAAGTGATCAAAAAATATATTTAATTCAATTTTATTTAGACTGTCCAATTTTTGATTACTTAATGTATAAGCTTGGGATCTTCAAATCATATGATTTTTTATATACCAGCAGTTTTAAGATAGTTAATCATATTCAATGGGTTGAATCATTGATATACAATCTCTATTATAGAGCTTTGATCTGACTGGATTTAAGTCTAGATTCGATCTATCAGATTCTAGTCTGCCTCTCTCTCTCTATATATATAGACTGGACTCTAATTGATTGGAGCATAGTTTAAATATGGTCACATGCCTCTTGATTGGATGTGCGTATCCTAATACAACACTAAAAAAGTAACGGATGGAAATGGGAGACATTAGGCTGATGTGGTTTTGTTTAAAGAAAAAATGTTCTACATTGAATGGAAGATGGGACTTAGGTAGCTTTTGTTTGAATGAAGTGGCTTCTGGACAAAAACAAAATAGTGCCTTAATGTGGGGATGGGACACAAAAGATGAGCTTTCTAGTTATAACCTACATGAGATGGTGTTTGAAAATAATAAAAATGATCTTTTCTCTCTCTCTCTCACCGACAAAATACATTTCATTCCCTCTTTCTTTCTCTATTTCTCACCGGTAGAACACTTTTCATTCCCTATCTCTCTCTCCGATGCAAACATCCAACACAAATCCTCTCATTTCCACTCTTCTCTTTTTCTGAAGCAAAATATATTTCATTCTTTCATTCTCTCTCTCCTTCTATTTTTCATCGATAGAACACCTCTCTTTCTCTCTCTCTCTCTCTCCAGTGAAAACACCCCTTATTCCCTCTTTCTCTATCTCCTATGCAAATGCCTCTCATCTCCTCTCTCTCCATCTCTCTCTCGGACCAAAATATCTCTCATTCTTTCTCTCCGTCCCTTTGAAACTTTCTCTTCATCTCTCTCTAATTGCAACCATGGCCCATCCTCTCATTCTCACTCGTCTACTCTCCTACTTATCTCTCTATCTTAAAGATTCTCCTATTTTTAATTATAAAGATCGTAAAAAGCTCAGCAGATTCAAGCACCCAATGGATGTTATAGCAAAGAAATAGTGGACATACAAGAAATGTCATAAAAAAGGACATAATATTTGAATATACAAGGCAAATATTAGTAACAGCTACATCTTCATAATTAATTTATGTTTATATAATTTGAACAAAATCTTTTTCTATGACTTACTGAATGATTGTACTTTATGTAGATAGATGATTTCGAAGCCTATATCAGAAGCAATTCAACTGTGGAAGAGGAATTTGATGACCATATAGGCTCATCAGTATTTTAGATCACATGAAAATTAATTTTGTTAGGATGGATATTATTTTGAGTTGGATGGTTGTTATATATAAATGAGTGTACAAGATTTGTTCCATCAGTAACATGTAAAGCCATATGGTTGTATATAGTTTTGAATGAATGTATGACTCCTACATAATTATATAAATTTCTTTGTTAGGTTTTTTGTATCTAATGTTACATTGATGATTGTGAAGTTTCGGTATTTACTCTATGGATTATGTTATGTTTTTTCTTTTAACTCAATAGTACAGGATAAATATAAAGTTTCCCAGAAAAAACACTAACACCATATAGTAAACACAAACTACATATAACAAATAGAAACTTTGCTGAAATAAACACAAATATCGCAGAATAAACATAAACTCAGGGTTCACAAGTTGGATGATCCAAAGGATAGAAAGCCGATCAAATATGAACTGAGATCCGATCAATCGGTGGCTAGTATACACACACACACACATAGGGGCGGACTTGGATAAGGTTGAGTAAATTTGGGCTCAGATTCAATAAGGCCAAAATTGAACAATAAAAATTATACACTGATGATTCAAGCTGTTGGATATGATCTACTATCTCAAAATTATTTATACATAAAAAATCATATGATTTGAAGACTTCTAGCCTATGCATCAAGTAATAAAAAAATATGTCTAATTTAATTTTATTCAGTTTGTCTATTTTTTAACTGCCTGATGCATAAACTAGAGATCTCCGAATCATATACTTTTTTGGATGTAAGCAATTTTGAGATAGTAGCTCATATTAAATAAATTGGATCATTGATGTAGGACTCCTATTATAGAGTTTTGTCCTGATCGAAACTGAATTCAAATTCGATCGACCTAATTCTAGTCCGACTCTTTTTCTCTGTATATATAAGATTGATCGAATTTGAACTTAGATTCAATCAGATCAAAACTGATACACACATACATATACATATGTATGAATATATATGTGTATATATATGTGTGTGTATATGCATTTATATATACATAGATATATATATTCATATATATATATATATACACACACACACATATATATATATATATATATATATATATATATATATATATGTGTATAATATATATATATATATATATATATGAGTATATATATATATATATATATATATATATATGTATATATGTCTGTATATATATATATATATATATATATGTATGTATATATGTACATATATATTGTATATGTATATATATATATATACATATATGTATATATATGTATATATATATATATATATATATATATATATACACACACATATATACACACATATATATATATATATATATATCTATATATATACATATATACATATATATATATATATATATGTGTATATATATACATATTTATGTATATATGTATATATATGTATATATATACATATATATATGTATATATATGTTGGTGCAGAATCTGGTTGACATCGGATCGAGCTAGAGTTGAGAAAGAAGAGGTCGCCATCGATGATCTGCAAAATAAAGTTCCATCCGAAGTCAGTGGTGGTAGCTCCGGTAGAACCCTCCGATGATTAAGTCAGCTGTTTTGGCCAACAGAAATAGAGTACTCAGACCAGAATTCAACAGTATTTTGGGAAGAAGAAGAGAGCTTAGAGAAAAGATATCTAAAGGATTCCTTTTATAGATGAAGTCTGGAGTAGATTAATAGTGACGGCCGTAACCATCCGGTAGTGGGCCGCTCGAAGCCACGTAGAGTTTGTTACGGAGAGAGGTATCCGTTGCCATGATGTAGCCATTCGTTTAGATTTAATAGTCGAAGTTTGAAAGAAGCAGGCATTGGTTGATGAAGAGCTTTGACATACATCAATTTTAGAGGAGTTTGGACTCCTAAAGAAAACTTGATTGAAGAAAAAATCTGAAAAGAGTTTGGCTCCTGGAGGAATCCGACTGAAGAAAAAATTCAAAAAAAATTTAGGTCCTAGAGGAACTTGACTAAAGAAGAAATTCGGAAGGAGTTTGGCTTCAGGAGAAATTCGACTGAAGAAAAAATTCATAAGGAGTTCGACTTTTGGAGGAACTTTGGCTTCTGAAGAAACTTGACTAAAGGAGAAATCTGAAAGAAGTTCGGCTTCTAGAGGAATTCGACTGAAGATAAAATTTGGAAGAAGTTCGGCTTCTAAAGAAACTTGACTAATGGAGAAATTCGGAAGGAGTTTGGCTCCTAGAGAAACTTGACTGAAGGAGAAATCTAGAAGAAGTTTGGCTCTTGGAGGAATCCGACTAAAGAAGAAATTCGGAAGAAGTTCGGCTGATAGAAAAATTCGATCAGAGTTTAGCTCTTGGAGGAATCCGACTAAAGAAAAAATTCGAAAGGAGTTCGGCTCCTGGAGAAATATGATTAAAGGAGAAATTCGGAAGGAGTTTGGCTCATGAAGAAATTCAACAGAAAAAAAAAATTTGGAAGAAGTTCGGCTCCTGGAGGAACTTGATTGAAGAAGAAATCCAAAAGAAGTTTGGCTTTTAGAAAAATCCGACTGAAGAAAAAATATGGAAGGAGTTCGATTGATGGAGAAATCCAACTGAAGAAGAAGTTCGAAAGGAGTTCTGCTCTTGAAGGAATCCGACTGAAAGAGAATTTCAAAAGGAGTTCGGCTCTTGGAGGAATCTAACTAAAGAAGAAATCCATAAGAAGTTTGGCTGATGGAGAAATTCGACTGAAGGAGAAATCTGAAAGGAGTTCGGCTCCTGAAGGAATCCGACTGAAGGAAAATTTCGTAAGAAGTTCGGCTGATGGAGAAATTCAATTGAAGAAAAAGTCCAAAAGAAGTTCGGCTCCTAGAGAAATCTGACTAAAGAAGAAATTCAGAAGGAGTTCGGCTCCTGGAGGAATCTGACTGAAGGAGAAATCCGACTGAAGGAGAAGTTTGGAAGTAGTTCGGCTGAAGTCCAAAAGAAGTTCATTCGCTGGAGGGGTTCGACCGCTAGAGGAAGAATTTTCGATCAAAGCTCCTCTATGATTTCCAGTTACATTATGCTAAGCATCAGACTGAACTTCGGTGGAAGCAGGATTTATCCCTAACAATAGTCCTCCCACTCCTGAGTTTGAAATTCAAAGAAAGGGAGTACAAAAAAAGTGACAACCAAAGTCCTTTTCCGGGCTCTACACCCGTTGGGGTTGAAGCTCATGGGAGATCTTATCTCTGATCGAGGTTGAAGTTGAAGTTGAAGCTCAGAGGTGATCTTATCTCCAATCGAGGTTGAAGAATATCTTATCTCTTGCTGATGTTGTAGTTGAAGCTTGGGGGAGATCTTATCTCTAGCCGAGATTGAAGGAGATCTTATCTCCTACTGAAATTATAATTGTAGCTCGGGGGAGATCTTATCTCCAGCCGAGGTTGAAGTTGAAGCTCAGGGGAGATCTTATCTCCAGTCGAGATTGATGTTGAAGTTGAAGCTTGAAGGAGATCTTATCTCCAACTGAGGTTGAAGAAGATCTTATCTCCTATTGAGGTTGACATTGAAGCTCGGGGAGATTTTATCTCCAGCCGAGGTTGAAGAAAATCTTATCTCCTGTTGACATTGAAGTTCGGAGGAGATCTTATCTCCAGCCGAGGTTGAAGGAGATCTTATCTCTTGTTGAGGTTGGTGTTGAAGCTCGGGGAAGATCTTATCTCCAGTCGAGGTTGAAAGAGATCTTATCTTTTATTGATGTTGAAGCTTGGGGAGATCTTATCTCCAGTCGAGGTTAAAGGAGATCTTATCTCCTATTGAGATTGGTGTTGACGCTCGGGGGAGATCTTATTTCCAATTGAGGTTGAAGGAGATCTTATCTCCTATTGAGGTTGGTGTTGAAGCTCGGAGAATATCTTATCTCCAGTTGAGGTTGAAGGACCCCTCCTCTTACCTCATCTAAAACAAACGAGGCCTTCGACTTTGCTCACGCTAGGATGAGGTTCTTCTCCTATTCCTAACGGACTGTAGGGGCACATAAGGACCATTGTCAGGATCTCTCCTCTCATCTCGTCTAAAATGAATGAGGCCTTCGACTTTGCTCACGTTAGGATAAGGTTCTCCTCCTATTCCTAACGGACTGTAGGGGCACATAAGGGCTGTTGTCAAGGCCTCTTCCCTCATCTCGTCTAAAATGAATGAGGCCTTCGACTTTGCTCACATTAGGACGAGGTTCTCCTCCTGTTCCTAATAGGCTGTAGGGCACATAAGGGTCGTTGTCAGGGTCTCTCATCTCATCTCGTCTAAAATGAACAAGAGGCCTTCGACTTTGCTCACGTTAGGATGAGGTTCTCCTCCTATTCCTAACGGACTGTAGGGGCACATGAGGGCCGTTGTCAGGATCTCTCTCCTCATCTCATCTAAAATAAATGAGGCCTTCGACTTGCTCATATTAGGATGAGGTTTTCCTCCTATTCTTAACATGACCACTATTGATTGCTTCTTCCCTATCATCACATAGCTTTTACACCGAGAAATAATAACGTTGAAATGGAGGAGTTTTATTGAAAAAAATTATCGCCAGTACATTCTTAGATTCTCTGAGTTTTAAGATAATAGGAGCGTTGTTTCTCCGAGCTCCTTCAGATGATAAGTTTCAGATCCGATGACCTCCTCTACTTCATACGGGCCTTTTCAATTTGGGGCAAGCTTCCTCTAGCTCTGAGGCTGAGAGATGGTGGCTCGTCGAAGCACTAAGTCCCCCAAAGATAGTGTTGATGATGCTGAGAGGCGGTCGATCTTCTTGTTGTTTTTTTCTTCTTGATGGTTCTGATAGTGCCCTCGATCGATCTTCTCTTGCTTCAGATCGACGTCTGTGGAGCATTGAGGGGGGCGTAGTTTGTGAAACCTTCTGGGGGGTGAACTTCGTCGTGTCCTTCTATCAGAGCTTTTTTGACAATGAGCTTGAGGAGGAGTTTGGGCTCCCTTATGCTCGGGGGGAGTCCGTGAGCACGACTGAACTTCATTTGGCCCTCCATCAGCCATGGGTTTACTAGACTCATCCACCTGCCACTCTCCTGCGGCTTCCTCATTTTTCAATTTGAAGGATTCTTCCGCTCGAGCATATCCTTCAGCTCGAGCTAGCAGATCAGCAAAGTTTCTAGAATACTTCTTCTCTAGAAAGAACAGCAAATCATTCTTCTGAAGGCTGCCCTTGAGTGTGGCCATTGCAATAGACTGGTCTAGGTTTCGGACCTCCAATGCAGCAGCATTAAATCAGGTGACTTAAGCTCGGATAGATTCTCCCTCGTTCTGCTTGATATTCATCAGAAAATTCAAACCTCGATAAGAACATCGACTGCTGATGAAGTGAGCTGCAACTAATGGCTCATCTGATCAAATAAGAAGATCGTACCCAACTTCAATGTCGAGTATCAGTTTCTTGCTACTTCCTTTAAGGTAGATGAAAAAGCTTGGCATAAGATGGCGTCTGGTGTGTCATGGAGCAGCATCATGGTCCAGAAGGCTTTTAGGTGATCAACCGGATCAAAGGTTCCATCAAAGCTTTCAAATTAGGGGGAGCTTGAAGTTCGACAGAATGGGGTCTTGCATAATTCGAAGAGAGAAAGGAGGATCGGTGCAGATATCGTCATGGCGAGCTGGGGTGATGTGGTGGAGTTCCTCGATCTGTTGGTCCATCTCCTGTAGTTTCTGATCGAGGACGTCATCTCGATCACAGACCTTGGAAGGCTTCCGACTATAGATGGAAAAGATTTCTTTTGGAGAAGAATCATGATACGAACAAGAATCCTCTGCTCTCTATTTCTCCTTCCCAGGGGTGATGGGTATGCTAGCCCAAGTGCTCTTTCTTGGGATCAGTTTTTGACATCCCGTTGGTGGGTTTTCTGATAGAATCGCCGTCGAAGGCTACCTCATGGCCTGCATCATCTTGGTGAGACTCCGAATCTGCTGCACCAGCAGGTTAAATTGCTCCGAATCTACCATGGCCGTTAATGGAGGAGGAGGTTGAAGCGTCGACACTAGAGCAGAAATGGATGGATCTGACTCGGATCTAGCGGCAAAAGCGGTAGATCTCCGAATAGTTGCCTTCTTTGGAGGCATTTCTTGGGATTGAGAGAGAGGATGAAGATGGACCTTGAAGAAGAAGATCCACAGGATCGGCTGAGCACTCCTTTAAGAATAAGGGTACCTTAGGAATAGAAGGCCCTTCTTCTAGTACCAATTTTGTTGGTACAGAATCTAGTTGACGCCGGATTGAGCTGGAGTTGAGGAAGGAGAGGTCACCGCTGGTGACTTATAAAATAAAGTTTTCTCCAGAGTCGGTGGTGGTGGCTCTGGTAGGACCCTCTGACGATCAATTCAGCTCTTCTGGCCAACAAAAATGGAGTGCTCAGATCAGAATTCAACAGAGTTTTGGAAAGGAGAAGAGAGCTTGGAGAAAATATATCTGGAGGGTCCCTTTTATAGACGAAGTCTGGAGCAGATTAATAGTGATGGTCGTAACCGTCTGGTAGTGGGCCACTCAAGGCCACGTAGAGTTTGTTACGGAGAGAGATGTTCGTTGCCATGATGTGGCCATTCGTTGAGATTTAATAGTCGAAGTTCGGAGGAAGCAGGCGTTGGTTGGTGAAGAGCTTTGACATTTATCAATTTCAAAGGAGTTCGGACTCCTAAAGGAAACTTGACTGAAGGAAAAATCCAAAAAAAGTTTGGCTCCTGCGGGAATCCGACTGAAGAAAAAATTCGAAAGGAGTTCAGCTCCTGCAGAAACTTGACTGAAGAAGAAATCCGAAAGGAGTCCAACTGATGGAGAAATCTGACTAAAGAAGAAGTTCGAAAGGAGTTCGGTTCTTGGAAGAATCCGACTGAAGGAGAAATCCGTAAGAAGTTCAATTGAAAAAAATAGTGGAATAAAATTTAGAAAAAAATTTGAATCTAAAAAAATTTTAAAAAAAAGAAAAAAATTTGAACTTGAAAATTTTTTTAAAAAAATTCATAAAAAGTCTAAAAAATTCAAAAAAAATCTAAAAATATTATTTTATTATTATATTATTATTTTTATTTTATTATTAATTTTCTTTATATTTTTTTATTTTTTCAGCATGGAAGGCACCTTCAGGGTGCATGAAGGTGCCTTCATGCGCCTTTAGGGTGCCTGAAGGCACCTTCTGTGCTGGAAAAAAAAATTGAAGGGCTACAAAAAAATTTTTAAAATTTTTTTAGGGCCCAAAAATTAAAAAAATTTGAAAAACCTTGAAAAAAAAAGAAGGTCAAGCCTTCTTTCTTAAAGAAAGAAGGCACCTTCTTTCTTTTATTTTTTTAATTAATTAATTAATTAAAAATTAAAAAAATGCCTTCACGCCTTCTTTTCTTTTTTTTAGAATTTTTTCATACTTTTTTAAATTTTTTTTTGGTTCAAATTTTTTTCTAATTTTTTTTAATTTTTTAGATTCAGATCTTTTTCTAAATTTTTTTCATCTATTTTTTTCAGGCGCGCGCCCGCTTTTTTCAAATTGGCATATCCTTTTAGGAGCACGCTCAAAGATGTATGCTGATCGATTGATCGAAGATTTGATCAGATATAGACTGGGCTCCGATCGATCAGAGCCCAGTCTATCTCTATTTATACACACACACACATATATATATATATACATATATATACATATTTATATATGTGTGTATATATGTATATATATATATATTTATATTTATATATGTGTATATATATATACACACATTTATGTATATGTGTGTGTATAAGATTGATTGAATTTGGGCTCAGATTCGATCAGATTAAAACTAAAAAATGAGGATTCTATATCGATGATCTAAACTATTGATGTGATCTACCACCTCAAAACTACTTGTACATAAAAAATATATGTAATTTAATTTTATTTAGGTTATCTAATTTTTGACTACTTGATGCATAGGCTAGGAATCTCTAAATCATATGATTTTTTATTTATAAATAATTTTGAGATAGTAGATCACATCCAATGTCTTGGATTATTAATGTAGGATTCATATTATAAAGTTTTGACTTGACTAGATCCGAGTCCAAATCCGATCGACTTGATTATAGCCAGCTCTCTCTATCTCTGGCCATCTTATTTGGTGTAAACCATTGATGGTCTGGGAGACTAGGTATTATTTTGAGATGAATTTCGTATCCAGATCTCATTCAACAACCTTATATTCCAGAGGTGAAATGGATAGCAATATAGAAAATACCAAAATATTATGAGGGCATTAGACTTAAACATCAAATTACATAGATTTAAGATGTTGCTAGGATCATATCCCATGATAATCATTTACAGAGTTTATTATAACATAGTAAACACCTTAAATCATATATAGGTTCAAAAAATAAAAGAATTATAGGAAAAATAACCTGCTTTCAAATAGACCCAACTAAGGGCAATGTTCCTATCCCAAAAACATTAGTTTGGGATCAAATTTGTTTTCCTAAGAACTGGTTCTTAGAGAAAGCAATACCAGCCCCTCGGATAGAAAAAAGTATTATAGAAACCATTACCATACACTCAGATAGAGATGTGGAAAAAAGGTTTCATAGGATGATATATATAGGCTAACTATAATAGACTTTCAGTATGATAACAACTCTATTAATATTATAAGTTAATTACACTAAAAGTTCTAACATACTGTAATGATATTTCAATTGTCATTACTATAGAATATGGCTATGATAGTAGTTTCGAATCACTTTCATAGCCAAAAAACTACTGCCATAACCTATGATAGTGGTTATTCAACCGCTGTCACTAAAGCCATCATCCTAGGTGTATGGAAACAGTTTTTACAGCGGTTATGGTAAGTGCTGCTATATGCATGTATAGCAATGGTTTACTGATCGCTGCTATAAATTGAACTATCATAGTAGAATATAGCAGCGATTGTTAAACCACCACTGCAGGCTCTATGCAGTGATTATATAACACTGCCATAGATCTAATATAGTGGTTTTATAATCGCTGTCATAGATTATGACGGTGGTTGACACATAAGCTACAATAGCGGTTGGCATGCCTACGACAACGATTGACGTTGTCGTAGATTTTGAATAATAAAAAAATATAAATTTTTAATTTTTAATTTTTTTATCAAATAAATATAGTTCAATATATAACACAAGAATATATCTAAAATAATACAAGAATATATCTAAAATATTCAAATTTTATTATCGAATAAAATTTATTATAATATTTTATAAAAATATATATAAAAAATCTGTAAAGTCTACATTTAAGTCATCATCATCGGAAGGAGATGGTGCATGACTAGAGGAGCTGGAGGAGTTGGAGCTGAAACGCTGGCCAACATATCCTCAAGGTCCATGAAGTCAGCTCCAAAATGCACGAAGAGCCTTATCATCATAGCGGTCATGATGCTCTGCAACTGAGATGTGTGCTTCTCAGCTTGAGTAGCCCACTCCATAGGCTGAGCAGCTTGCTTTGTAACCAGAGCTGTCTGCACTAACGCCTCCTCAAGCTGCTCCTAACTAATGACCTTGAAAGCATGTAAAAAGATGCTCGCCTCAAATCAGTAGCTCATCACTGTATATTCGGGCCTATATCGGATACTCCAAGAGTGCTTAGGCCCTAAGACCTAAGATAGATATTCATAGAGGCCAGAGGTGCTCGGGCCCTCACTTGCGAGCACATCTAACTACTCCTATAATTATAAATTTAAATAAAATATCATAAGAAATGCTATAATACTAATCATACTAATCTATTTAGTACTTATAAAAATTCTTTCGATCATGATGTTCATCGGTCTGCCCTTCTTGTCCGTACGGCTGGATCGAAAGATGGCACTATGGATGAGCCTCTCTCGTCAGCTATAACAATCGATCAGCTTATTAAAAATATATAAAAAAATATCAATTTAATTTATAAATTAAGATTTAGAATTTATTACATCTTTAAAAAATATTAATTTAATTTGTAAACTAAGATTCAAAATTTATTACATCTTTATGCACACGACTGACCATAGACTCATGATTGAAAGTGTGCGTATACTCTTGAGCCACCCGATTCTTTCGATTCTGATTGGAGGCAGCCTAAAAGATATTTAAATCATAAGTATTTAAATAATAAGTATTTAAAAAATATTTAAATATAATTATTAGTATATTAAAAAATTTAAAAATTAAAAATTAAACTTGGAACTCCTGGCTCCTCCAGTCCCTAACTATCCTCTCCCACTAACTCAGAGGACAATCTTGAATCTAAGGAACAAGCTCCTTCAGTGTGTCTCGTTGGTGCTCGAGCCACTCTCTATGGAGCTTGATCTCATAGTTTTGGTACAACTCTTCAATCTTCTATAGTCAGGTATCTTGAATCCTCTTATGATCTAAAAAATCATACCTTCTTATACAGAGTTATCAAAAGTCAATTACGAAATTATTTTAATCAAACATAGTATAAACATATCAAATGTATAAATATAATTAAGATATACTTATCCAAATCTTCTTCCACATCTGGTCTCTGATGCCAGCTCCATCAATCATCAATTTATGGGCACAACAGAAATAATATTAGAGCACCTAACAAGCACTCTAAAAAAAGAATGCATCATCCTTGCGGTCACCCTGACTAGCCTTTTCTTTCGATCGTACTCCACCATGACTTGATGTTGATGGTTCCATACATGCGACATGCATATGGGACTGCAAAATATCCTACTGGATGATGCACCTATAATAAAAATATATTATACAAATATATATAAGAATATACAATAACTATAAATAAATAAATAAATAAATAATTGATACAATAAAAATCTACTCTTACTAGCCTTGGGATCGTGTAACGTGGATGCCAGTGGAGACTCATCGATGGGTAGAGCATGTGCTGGAGATGCGACTGATAGTGGAGGCTCAGATGCTGGTAGAGGAGTAGATGCTGGTGGTGTCTGGATAGCTGATGCAAAGATGGATGGAGTATGCTCTGGTTATGACTTAGATGCAGAGCTCTGTGTAGCCCGTCGAGGGACGAAGGTGAAAGCTAGATGGCATTTCAGTGCCATCCTGACCTACAACGTTAATGAACATTAACTAATATAACATGTTGAATAATAATATTAGTAGCACATAATAAAAAGGCTCTAATATTTATATCAGAATGTTGAACTCATTGTCTAGTGGCATTTACAATATGGACATCACCATTACTGTAACCCATGAACCATCACTCAAATGTATCTTTGTGGGAGTTTCACTCATGAACGGAGTATGGAGGATGGAGCTCCAGGCTACCAGCGGGTGTTTTCAGTTTACCAGTCAGTATAATCCATGGCATGACTTAGAACCCGTTGGCATGATCCGAAACCCACCAACAGGGGTTCTTTTATCCATCGGCATGGCACGATCCAAGATCGCTGGCATGGCATGGCATGGCACGATACGGTCTAAGGCTGCCGACATGCCGACACGGCCTAGAACCTACTGGCATGGCCCAAAATCAACCTACAGGGGTTCTCTTATTGGCCAGCATGGCCCACGACCATCGGCACGGCTTAGAATCCATCGACGGAGGTTCTCTTACTGGCCGGCATAGCCTAAGGCCATCCACGACCGCCGACATGGTACAGCCTAAGGCCGCCGACACGGTCCGATTCAGAATCTATTGGCATGGCCTAGAATAGAAGTTTTCTTATCCACCGGCATGGCCCACGGTTGCCAGCATGCTGCAGAACCCACAGGTGGAGGTTCTCTTTAAAAATTATTATAAATATTATTATAAATATTATAAATGATAATTAATAATTATTACTATGAAACAAAATAAAAAAATAATATCTACGGCTGTGGGGAGGGGGGTTGCATAGAGCTTCGAGGGTCGCTGATGGCGGTGCTAGAGGAAGGGGGTGGTGCTAGAGGTAGCCGACGAGAGAGATAGACAGAGATAGTGAAATACGGAGAGAGAGAGATAGAGAGACAGAAATAGAGAGAGTAGGGAGGCTGAGGGGGCGGTGGCGGGTTGGGCCAAGGGAAAAGAGGAGAGAAAGAGAGAGGAGGCAGAGCCAATCGGAAAAGAGGGAGACAGGGCCAGCCAGTAGACATGGGCATCGGGCCATGCTTGGCCCAACCCGACCTCGGCTCAACAGGCCTGGTACTGTAGCGGGCCTTGCCAAGCATGGCCCATCCCATAAATGGGCCATGCCGGCATGGCCCTAGGCTCGAAAATTGGTGGGCCAGGCTTGGCATGACCCGTCAGGCCTAGTTTTTTTTTATAGCCTTAACGGGCCGTCCCAAGCATGGCCCACAATGGTATGAAATGGGCCGTGCCAGGCACGACCTGTAATGGTCCTAAATAGGCCATACCTAGCCCAGCCCGTAACGGTCTGAAACGGGTCAAGTTGGCCCATAATGGCTAAAATCAAGTTTTTTTTTTAACTTTTTAAGGATTAAAATGGCTAGTTTTCTTATTTTTACCATTTTAATCCCTTCAACAATCAAAAATGGCTAGATTGAGGGATATTTTGAAAAAAAAAAATTTGAAACTTCTATAAATAAAGTCTTCCTCTTTCATTCTCACCACATCAATTCATCAAACCAATTCTCTCTCTCTCTAATCTTCCTACTTCTATTTGTTCTCTCTCCTAACAATTCTTCTATCTTTCATTAAATATTTAGTACGTAGCAATTATAGTTTAGCAATTCAAGAATCATACAAAAGAAGAAAGCATCTCTCTTTTGGAGATCGTAATTCAAGGGTAGCTCCATAAATCTGGCTCTCTAGCTATCCGACTCTCCGGTGGTCCGGCCCTCCTCTTCTGGCTCTCCAACTCTCCACTCATCTAGCTCTCCGACTATCTAACCTTCAACGGCCCGATCCTCCTTCTCTAGCTCTCCAACTCTCCAGTCTTAGCTCCACCTCTTTTTCTCTTTAGCTCTATAATTTAATTTTCTTTTACTGGTTACTGGTTAGTTTTTATTTTTTTATATTTACTTAGTTTAGATGGTAAGTTATGATGATGAGAGTATAGCCAGCATCACTGGGCATGCCAGCATTTTTCTTCCTATTTTAGAGGAGAAAGAAACTCTTCCTGCTCCCTCTGAAGCCCCTTCTAGGGATGCTGGATCTTCTTTCCATAAGAGGATTAGCACTATGTGGAATAATTTTGATCGAGTTTTGATAGATGGAGTCTATAAGGCAAAATATAAAAAATATATTAAATTATATAGTTATACCAGTACTAGAGTAATTGACCATTTGAAGAGATATTAAGAGTCTTATAGGATAAGTGATTCTCATCTTCAAAGCACTCTTAATACACAAGAGGATATTCTTGTTGAAACTTTTGCCTATAATCATGAAAATCAATGAAATGCACTTATAATGGATAGTTAGAGATGTATTACCCTTAAGCTTATGTGAATCTTTTAATTTTGAAAAATATGCTTAATTAGCTTTACAACCCACTTATAGAAGAACCAGTACACGTACATTTAGAAGAGTAGCTATGATAAATTATTTAGCAATGAAAGATGATTTAATTGATACTTTTTTTGCTTTAAATGCAAAAGTATCATTAATTTCTATTACTGCTTATTATATAGATAATAATTAATAATTAAATAAGCATATTCTTGTTTTTCATTTTTTTGATTATCTCTATTCTGACCAATAAATTTTTAATGCTATTTATCAAACTGTAGTTGTATATAGTATTAGTAACAAAATTATATCTGTTATATTTGATAATACATCTAATAATAATATAGCTATCCAATTATTGAAAGACTCTTTTCATCCCATTGTTAATGAAAAATTATTTTATATTAGATGTGCATATCATATTTTGAATCTTTCTATTCAAGCTGAAATGGGCATGATTCAAGATATAATTATAAAAATTAGGAATACGGTATCTTTTATTTATACTTTAAGAGCATGATTACAAGAATTTAAATAATTATGTTTAGACCATGGTAAACATTGTAAAAAATTTAAACTTGATGTAGTTACCCATTGGAACTCTACATATATGATGATTCATGATGCATATTCATATAAAAATTATTAAATACGTATATAAATGATCGTAGATTAGAATTTATTTTGATTGAAAATGATTGAAAAAAAAAATTAGAAGATTTTTTAGTTAGTTTTTATAATGCTATAAATACTATTTTTGATGTTTATTTTTCAACCTCTTGTGCATTTTTACAACAAGCATTTATAATTTATGATCAATTTGCATAATATAGATTTGATGATATTTTAATGTCTATTATTTATGATATTAAAAAAAATAAAATCAGTATTGGAATATGGTATGTCCCATGCATATTTAACTATTATATTTGATCAACGGATCAAATCAAGTGGCGTACATATTTTACTTGATGAAATTGATAGATATATGAATCATGATTCTGAAGTATCTAAAGCTGAGGTAACTTAGCTACTTTATGATATTTTTGTATTATATGATGAAAAGCTTCATGAATCTAAACAGTCCACATCATCTTCATAATCAATTTATAGTACCTCTCGTTCATCATCTATTTTTTTTATTTCTTGCATATAGAAGACATTCATATGCATCTTCTTCATCTTTAAGTAATGAATTAAAATTTTATTTATAAAATGATATATCTTCTACATTAGATAAAAATCAAATAGAAAATCTTGATGTATTGGCCTAGTGGAAGAATGTAAAAAATCAATATCCTATTATGTCTGCAATTGTACATGATATTTTAGCTGTGTTGATGTCCACAGTAGCATCAAAATTAGCTTTCAGTGTAGGTCGACACGTTTTGGATGAAAAGAGGAGTAGGATGATGGGCAAGACAGTTGAGATGCTACTCTGCTTCAAAGATTGACTGGATGCAGAGGCGAGACTTCAAGACAAAGAAGGACATGATACCGAATTTGATTATGAGAACGACACAAATATAATAGATAATTAGTAAGATTTATTTTAAATTTTTAATTTTTTTAAAATTATATATTTTTATTTTTTATTTGTTGAGGTGAATCACCTCTATTTTCTTATCAGTTCTCTCTCCTTGTATTCTGGAGGTAGGCCTAACCCTTCTTCATCTTTTGTATAATTTTGATTTATATTAATAAACTGGTAGGAATCCACGTCAAACCCTCTACCATTATAAGATGGTTTTTATTTTTATAAAAAAAATTTAATATCTTATATTTTTTATTTATCCACCAACTTAATTTATTTTATAAAAATTATTTTTTAAAATAAAAATTTTAAAGAGGCTATAGCATGCCAAATGGACTGTGCTAGGCCTGGGCACGTGCCATGCTGTACCTGACTCGATGGACCGTGCCAGCTCAGGCCTAGGAGGGCCATGCCAGGCCTAGGCCGTGAGCTACCAAACCCCAGCTCAGCCCAGCCCTCTATTTTGGGCCATGCCATGACACGGCTCATTATAGTGCTAAGCAGGCCGTGCCTGGCATGGCCTAGTTCGTGCCGGGCCAGGCTAGTCCATGGGCGGTCTGGCCTGGTGCCCACCTCTACCGACCAGGAAAGAAGGAGGCGGGGGAGGTGGCGGGGCTAGTTGAGAAAGGAGGCGGCGCCAGCTGGGAAAGAAGAAGAAAGCGAGGCCGGCCAAGAAAGAAGAAGGCGGGGTCTGCTGAGAAACAGAGAGGCGGGGTTGGTCGGAGAAGAGGGAGGCAAGATCGACAACGGGATCGATCGAGGAAGGAGGAGGCAGGGTTAGCTGGGGAAGGAGGGGGCGGGGTCGGTCAATGGACACTAAGGACGAGTGCACTGGCGGCGGAGAGGAGGGAGAGAGAGAGAGGGAGGAGGACCTCACCAACGATAGAGAGGAGGAAGAGAGAGAGCTCGAGAGAGGAAAAATGAAAATAAGGTGAGTTGAGGGGGAATAACCTAATCTATGGTAGTTGTTATTGAAAACTGCTGCCATAAGCCTATTGCAGTGGTTCCAGAATTGCTATCATAGTTTAATATTATTTTTTTATTTTTTAAATATGATATAATTTTAAAATTTAAAGTCTATCTTCATCATTCATTATCTAAATAATTATCATTAGAGTATTATTACAAAAGACTGCCTCAATTCGATAGCTTTAGCTTCATCGATTAGTAAAATTTGATTTCGACGACTACAAACAACAGCATGATGATCTGATAGATAGAGATCATCGATGGATCTGAAAATCTACGATGATGTCTCGATGATATTTGTAGTACACTATCAAAGTTTCATCTTAATTGGATATCATTATTATGGTCAATTTAGTATGGAATAATTTTGCCCATTAAATAAAAAATAAGTATCAAAAAACCAAACAGCATCCAATTATGAGATAATTTTTAGATAAATAACCTTGGCTACAATTTTAATCATATTTATGGTGGTGATCATAAAATTTGAACCATGCATTTAAGAACAATCTAAAATTATACGTCGCTCGATACTAGTTTTTAAACTTCTTAATTATGCTTGTGCTTTTGTAAGATCTGCTTAACATGAACAGCTTATATAAAAATGATTTGAATTTTATGATCATCACCATACAAAATGATTAAATTTGTAGCAATGATCATTTATCTAAAAGGTTATCTTATAATCGAATATCGTTTGGCCTTTTGATCACTCATTTTCATTTAACAGTTAAAATTATTCCATGCTAAATTGATTATGATAATGATATTCGATTGAAATAAAACTTTACTAGTATATTATAAATATTATCGAGATCATCATAGCAAGTTTTTAGATCCATCGATGATTTTTATCTATCATATCAATATACGATCATTCATGGTCGATGAAATCGAATTTTATTGATCGACATAACTAAAATGATTGGATCGACGAAGTCTTTTATGATGATACTCTAATGATAGTTATTTAGATAATGAACGATGAAGATGAATATTAAATTTTAGAATTATACTATATTTAGAAAAAAATTATGAAAAAATATATAGCAGCGATTACAAATAACCACCACCATAGGTCCACCTATAGCAGCGGTTACCGATAACCACTATCATAGTTAGGATCTATGGCAGCAGTTATTTATAACCACTGTTATAGGTTTGATATATAGTAGCGGTTAAGTAAATCGCTGCCATAAGTTTTACCTAGTATAGCGGTTATGTATAATCACTGCCGTAGATCAGACTAATGGCAGCAGTTATTTATAACCATTATCATAGATCGAGATTATGGAAGCGGTTAAGTAACCGCTGCCATATATCTAATTTATTGCAATAGTTTATTTTAACCGCTACCATAGATTAACTTATAGCGATGATTTATTTTAATTGTTGCTATAGGGTAGACATATGGCGACGGTTCATTATAACCGCTGTCTTAGATTCTATGATAGTGATTTTTGAATTGCTACAATAGTAAGCGTTGCTGTAGTCCTATTTTATAGTGGTGTATAATTACTTAATATGATGTTGAAAATAGTGTTATAGCCTCCTGTGCTTTGATATATCTTGCTGGTAATTATGAAAATGATTTTGTGGAAGGATTAGTTTGGTCTGGTCTGCCTCGAAACACAAGATCAAAACATCAAGTCGAGATGCTATAACACCACTACTACTAATGTGGAGGTTTCATGTGCAATTCCCTAAAATGTGGTATCGGAGAATCTGAGCATTCTCTCATGTTAATGCTTTGTTAGCTCACCAATCTCATTCATAAAAATCTCTCAGCTGGCATGCTGTTGTTCATTGCTCCATTTGAATTCGTTTTAGAGCGTGCAAAAAAAATGGAGCGATGGGAAGCAGCACTGCCGTTGAGGTAAGTCATTTTGGGTACGGTCAGTGAATTGGCTTGTAAGGATCTGTTTTGGTGGGCAAAAGTGCCGAAGAATTTTGCTAAGTGCGTGTGGCAAGGGCATTTTATTGGTTAGTTGGGGGTTTTGATACTCATATCTATTACCGTATGAAAATTTTTTGCACACCGTGGGTAATGCGCAATTATGCTCATCGCCCATAGTGATTGGCTTATGTATAGGATCAGAAAAATTTTTTTTTTCTTATGCACCACACTCCATACCATGCGTGAAATAATCATCGTGAATGGTATGCACGTGCACCACAGGTGGTGCCCAAAGTATTTTTCTTACTGCATCAAACTTCCATCTAGGAGTTAGTTGCGCATTGCTCGTGGTGCACAAAGAATTTTTCTTGCTACATCAGACTTCCACACGGGCGTTAGTTGGGGGTTTTCAATTTACCCTTTTCTTTTCCAAAAATTCCCGCGTTAGCTATGTAAAACCTGTTGAAATCTAAATTTGTCTCGGTTAATATAATAATAGTATAGAAATCATCAAGAGGATAGAAAGAAATGGAGGGTCATAAATTTAGAAACGACAGTTTTTATCAAAGTTGGATCCTTGTGTTGCATCTTTTGCGCTATGGAGAACTATATATGCACCATATCATCCATCTCAAAAATAGAAGGCTTTCATTTTTTTTCAGAAACTGAGACCGTCACATTGGATTACCAAATATATTGATATATAATTACCAAACATGTCGAATAGAGAGATTGTGTGAAAGCCCTCCATTTCTAAGATGGGCGATATGGTGGCAATCTGAGCATATACAGTCCTCAATAGTGCAAAAGATAAACTGTAGATGAATCTAACTAGTTCTCATCCCTCTTCCTCCCGATTATCTCTGGGATTCATATTGCTTTTGTTACCATCCTCTTCTTCTTAACCTCTCCAGGCCTCCTCCAGTAATAATGGTAGTGATAGTTCTTGATGCTAATATGATATCGTTATCGTGTGATGTTAACTTAGGTTTTACGGGAATAGTTGGTGAAATTTATTTTTTGAAAAATACAAAGATTTTTGTAAAAGAATTAGCACTATAAGAAAAATATCTTTAGGCAATGGACGAGAAGCAATCGCTAAAACAATCGCTGCAAAAGTAGTTCTATGATAACAATTTTTTTAACCGTTAGTTTACATCTAATTTTATGCAGTGGTTTTAACCCATTGCTGTGGGTACATTATATGACAGCTATGCAATTTTCAAATACTATTATGTAAAAATTTATATTTTAGCAATATTTTTTACTATTATTGCCTATATGTTTGTCTATATGCGATAATTAATTACAATTATTGCTTAAGATTAGCATACTAAAATAATCATTGTATAAAGATATAATTCTAAAGAGTGGTTTTTATAGTCGTAATCTAAAATGATACTTTTGAAAAATAATTTATATAACTTTTGTCATTAATCATGGTCTAGAGTAGTGGCTACAATAGCTTTTGTATAAAGTTATTCCTTATAGCAATGGATAATATAATCATTGTAGAAAATTAGATTTTTTCATAGTAGAGCTTAAAACTAAACCATTACACAAAAGTGATGCTTTTAAGCAACGGCTTGTGAAACTATTATCTAAAGTGATGATTTTTAGCAACTCTGTTATCTAAATTGATGGTGTTTAGCAATGATTTGTTTAAACATTATCTAAAGTAATAAATTTTAGTAATGGTTCCATTTACCATAGCATAAAGTAATGCATTTGTGCAACATATGATAGAATTATTGTATAAAGTGATATTCATTAATAGCAGAATGTAGAGCTGCTACATAATGCAATATTTTTGGACAACGACTTATATAACCCTGGCTTTAAGTTATATAACCATTTAGCTAATTAATATCCTTCCAATACATTAATTAATATACTTCTGATTGAGTAATTGATTTTCTTGATTAATGTATTTTAATTAAAGTAAATTATTAATCCAAAAATAGATTTTAGTAGTAAACATTTAAATCAAATAACTTAATAGCTATAATGTTGCCACATACTTGAGGATCACCTTAGAATTTTCTTCTTGCTTTCTAAGCCTTCTCCTCTTCTCTTTTATTAAATATTCAACAAGTGATATGTGACATAAATGGTCCATACCTAATTAGATTAAGAAATTCTAGTGACATTAATTCATACTACAAGAATTCTAGAGATATTAATTTAGCCACATGTTTGAAAAATATTGGGAAATTATATTTTGCCCTGCAATTATTATTACTCAGGAAGCTAATAATTGGGAAATATCATTTTTAGCCCATATGAAATAAAAATACCAGCTATAAATACATTTAATGCTGATCAATCTAAAAAATAAGCATCTTAAGCTAAGTAAAAAACTTACTAAATCAGGCACACTTCTTCACACCCTCAAATAGAGGTGGGAAGTTAGGAAGATGAACCCTCCAATTATACCTGCTAATGCCCCATTTTAAGCAAGTTTAACTCAATCGGATCAAACCATCTAGCACTGTTTATTAAATAGGTTGGATTTAGATTTTGACCTTTAACTCATTTTGATGCATTTAACCTATTTAAAATCTATTTAATCTGTATAAAACCTACTTAACACATTTTTGATCTTTTAACCCAATCTGCCTGACCTATTTAGTCCATTGAATCTGACTTGACTTATTAAATAAATGGGTTATCTAGATTGGTTTGAATTACTTTTTTAATAAATAAGTTTGGTTCAGACTTGAATTTTTGACCTATTTAATAAACATATCAAATTTGGATGATAAATTTTTGATCCAATCTATATTCGAACCAGTCTGTATCTGAGCTAATTTGATCCATCAAAGATGTCACTTATGCATCAAAAGTTTCCTCCACTAAAAAAAAAAGTGTCAATACTCCCTTAATTACCAAAAACATAAAAAATTCTATATATCAAGTATAAGTTTCCTCCAATGTCTTTTCCTCCAACACCTTAATCTTATATCACATGACTTGCATGTCACAAAAAAAAAAAAAAATATTAGTCATTTTTTTAAAAAAAAACTACTTTTTGGCTATGCCATCACCATTGCCCTTGACATCCTTGTCCTCCTCTCTATCATCCTCCTCGCTTCCTATGTCTACTATCGCACCCTTTCCCAAAACACTAATCCCAACCCCAGTGGTGGTGGCGGCATTGATGGAACCTCCAATGACATCATGCTACCCTGCATAATCTTCATTGCAAAGGATGACAACAACGAGGACAACAACAACGAGGAGGGCGGCCAAGGCTGCGCATCCATGGGGCTTGACCTAGCAGGAATCAACTCCTACCTGAGGTTCCCATTCTTCACCACCAAGGGCGGCGATGCTGATGCTCCATCTACCTCAGGGAGTTCTGGGAGGGGGAGATGCTTTGGATGATGCCCGACTACCATGACTGCTTCCATCTTCCCTCCATTGATGAGTGGCTCTGACTTAACGCCTCTTGCCCGGTTTGTTGCAACTCGCTGATGCCCACCTTGGTCTCCACATTGCTCTCTACCCCACTATTTGAACTTGTCCTGCTTTCCCACTTTTGCCGTCGATTGGAGGATGAGGTGATCATTGTTCATCAGGTTCTGGATCTTGCCATTCCCTGAACCGAACATGTGATAGATGCCACGTACCTGCAAGCTGGACCATACAAGAATGTAAAGCTATAAATAAAGTCATAAATTTTCAAAATGATAATAATAACTCTTTAATTATCTAAAATTAATTTAATAAAAATTAATTAAATTTTTTTTATTACAAATATCTTTACATAACATAAATCATAATGTTTCATCCAAATAAAATACCCAAACTAAATCAAACTAAGCTTGAAATATAGAAAACTCAAATATCTTCAAAAGATCTAGTGCACTCTTCTACATCCTGAGTAATCATGATTCATTATTTGAAAAAAAAAAGAATAATGAGCTACATTAGCTCAGTAAACAATATAACATATCAAAGTAAGATCTAAGTATGCTGAGTAAATAAATCACATAATATGGACTAGAAGGAACAAATCTCAAATAATACATATTTCTTTGAAAATAATTATTTTTTATACACTGATAAAAAACTCAACATTAGGCTATGGCCTCGTAACCTAGTGGCATGGGTCTAATAATAGACATACGTTGCACCAAGTGCTAAATAACAGATACCACTATTCTAATCACTAGTGGTTTGGTATCAAAAATAGTTTCTCGTATTATAAGTTGATAGGTCCTATTGACGCAGAATCTAATCATCGCCGAAATCAGTTGGAGTGGAGGTGGACGAGATCACCGTCGAGGATCTGCAAAATAAAGTTCCATCCGGAGCCGGTGGGGGTGGCTCCGGCAGGACCCTCCGACGATGAAGTCAGCTCTGGCCAACATGAATGAAGTGCTCGAAAATGAGTTCGACAAAGCTTAGAGAAGAAGAGGAGAGCTTAGAGCTTAGGGTTAGCGTATCTGGAGGGTCCTTATTATAGGTGGAGCTTGATGATGATAGCTGTAGCCGCATGCTGGTGGGCCGCTCGAGGTCCAGCGGAGTCAGTCCCAGGGGAAGGCACCGTCTGCAGCGCTGTCTGTAACGAGTTGATGGTGACAGCCATCACCGCCTAGTAGTGGATCGCTGTCGCTTGCAGCGGACTGATGATAATGGCTACAGCTGTCTTGATACTGAGCCGCTCGGAGCCGAATGAAGGGTTGAAGGGCTTTGACATGTACCCATTTTGAAGGAGTTCGGACTTCTGAAGAGGAAGCTTGGAAGGAGTTCGACTTCCATAAGCATCTGACTGGAGGTGTGCAGCTAAGGCTCGATCACTGAAGAGTTCGATAGGAGCTTGACCGACCGAAGGGGATGTCCGAAAGGAGTCTGTTGAAGAAGTCTGACCGAAGAAAAAGCTTGGAGGGAGTTTGGCTCCCGCAGGTGTCTGACTAGAGGAGTGTGGAGAGAGTTCGGCTCTTGCGGGAGTTCGACTGAAGCTCAGCCGCTGAGGAGTTCGGCAAAAGTCCGACCGCTGAGAGTCTGAAGGAGCTCGACTGCTAAGCAGTTTGATCGGCTGTAGGAGTTCGGCCAAGAGCTGTCCACTGAAGCTCTTCCGTGGCTACCGACCGCATTAGACTGAACACTAAACTGGACTTCGACAGAAGTGGGGTTTACCCCCAACAATAGTCCCCCCCACTTTCGAGTTTGAAACTCGAAGGAAGGGAGTGTAGAAAAGGCGACTGTCGAAGTTCTCTTCCGGGCTCCGTGCTGGATTAGATCGAAGCTCAGAGGGAGATCTTATCTCCAATCGAAGTTGGTGTTGAAATTGAATCCCGAGGGATATCTCATCTCCAGCCGAGGTTGAAGTAGATCTCGTCTCATGCGGTCGAGGTTGGGGGTTAAGCTCCTCGGGGGGGTGATATTATCTTCAGCAGTCGAGGCTGACTCGGAGGAGATCTCCTCTCCTGCAGCCATAGTTAATACGGGCGCTCGGAAGAGATCTGATATCTGATCGAGGTTGATGCGGTCGCTCAGGAGAGATCTCATCTCTGGGCAAGGTTGTCTCCAATCTTATCTCTGGCCGAGGTTGGCTCGGGCGTTCGGAAGAGATCTTATCTCTAGCCGAGGTTGTCGCAGGCCGAGGTAGTCACGGTCGCTCGGGAGAGATCTTATCTCTGGCCAAGGTTGACTCGATCACTCATCTCTGACCGAGGTTGTTGTAGTCGCTCAGGGGAGATCTTATCTCCTGCAGTCGATTGCCTCGGAGGAGATCTTATCTCCCTGCAGTCGAGGTTGATGCGGACGCTCGAGGGAGATCTTATCTCCTATAGTCGAGTTTGCCTCGGGGGAGATCTTATCTTCTGCAGCCGAAATTGATGCGGGCGCTCGGGAGAGATCTTATCTCCTACAGCCGAGTTTGCCTCGGGGGGAGATCTTATCTTCTATAGTCGAAGTTGGCCCGAATCCTCGGGGGAGATCTTATCTCTTGCGGTTGAGGTTGACGCGGTCGTTTGGAGAGATCTTATCTCTAATCAAGGTTGTCGCTCGGGGAGATCTCATCTCTGGTCGAGGTTGTCTCGGTCGCTCGAGGGAGATCTTATCTCTAGCTGAGGTTATTGCTCGGAAGAGATCTTATCTCTGATCGAGATTGTCTCAGTCGCTCAGGAGAGATCTTATCTTTAGCCGAGGTTGTCGCTCGGAAGAGATCTCATCTCTGGCCAAGGTTGTCTCAGTCGCTCGGAAGAGATCTTATCTCTGGTCGAGGTTGATGCTGTCGCTCGAAAGAGATTTTATCTCTGGTCGAGGTTGACGCGGTCGCTCGAGAGAGATCTTATCTCTAGCTGAGGTTGTCGCGGTCGCTTAGAAGATATCTTATCTTTGGCCGAGGTTGTCGCTCGGGAGAGATCTTATCTCTGATCGAGGTTGACACGATCGCTCGGGAGAGATCTTATCTCTGGTCGAGGTTGACGCTGTTGCTCGGGAGAGATCTTATCTCTGACCGAGGTTGAAGGTCTTTGACCTGCCCGTGTTAGGATGAGATTCTCCTCCTGTTCCTAACACGGTGACTATTAATTGCTTCTTTTCCTATCATCACATAGTTTTCGTGTCCAGAAACAATATTATTGAAAGGTAAGAATTTTATCAAAAGGAAGTTACTGGCAATGCATTCCTGAATTTTTTATATTTCAGGGTCGTGGTAGCATTGTTCCGCCGCATTTCTTTAGGTGGATGATTTTTTCTATCTCATGCTGGCCTCCTCAATTTGGAGCATGCTTCTCTTGGCTTTGACGCTGGGAGGTGACGAATCATCGATGTACCAAGCTACTCCCCGGGGTAACGTTGATGACGCCATGAGGCGGCCGACCTTATCGTTTCTGGTTACGACAGCACCCTTGGTCGATCTTCTCCTGCTTCAGGCTAGCATCGAAGGAATTTATCTAGCCGCCCCTTTCTGATGAGCTCCTCAATTTCATCTTGGAGCTGGATAAATTTCTCATTATCATGGCCATGGTCGCGATGGTAGAGGCAGTACTTGCTTCGATCGTGCTTGTTTGGAAGAGACCGTAACCCTTCTGGTCTTGGCAGCTGGTTCTTAACTTCGATGAGAATCTGAGTTCGAGGAGCGTTGAGGGGGGTGTAGTCGCAGAACCTTTCGGGAGGAGGCCTTCTTCGCGTCCCTCTATCGGGGCTTCCTTGGTGGTGAGCTCGAGGAGTTCGGACCTGCCTGCTCTCAGAGGGAGTCCATGAGCACGATCAAACTTCGCTCAGCTCTCCATCGATGGTTGGTCTATTATACTCATCTATCAGTCGCTTCCTTAAGGCTTCTTTGTCCTTCAATTTGAAGGCTTCTTCCGCACGGGCATATCTCTCAGTCCGAGCCAGTAGATCGATGAAGTCCTTGGGATACTTTTTTTTTAGGAAGAATAGCAAGTCATTTTTCTGAAGGCCGCCTTTGAGTGCGGCCATCACAACAGACTGGTCCAAGTTCTGGACCTCCAATATCGCAGCGTTAAATCGGATGACGTAAGCTTGGATGGATTCCCCCTGCTTCTACTTGACGTTCATCAGGGAATCCAAATCTCGGCATGAACATCGGCTGCTGATGAAGTAAGCCACGAACTGACGGCTCATCTGGTCAAAAGAGAGGATCGTACTCAGCTTCAATGTCAAGTATCAGTTTTTCGCTGCTCCCTTTAAAGTAGATAGGAAGGCTCGGCACAGTATGGCGTCTGAAGCACCATGGAGTAGCATCATGGTCTGGAAGGCCTCGAGATGATCAACCAGATCAGAGGTTCCATCATAGCTTTCAAGTTGAGGGAGCTTGAAGTTTGGTGGGATGGACTCTTGCATAATCTAGAGGAAGAAAGGAGGATCGGTGCGGACGTCGGCATGATGAGCCAGGGCGACGTGGTCGAGCTCTTCAATCCATCGATCCATCTCTCGCAGTCTGTGTTCAAGGACGTCATCCTGGTTGCAAATCTTAGGGGACTACTAGCTATAAATGGAAAAGGTTTCCTCTAGAGAAGAACCATGATCCAAACATGGATCCCCGACTCTCTATTTCTCTTTACAAAGGGCGGTGGGTACACCGACCCGAGTACCCTTCCTTAGGATCGATTTTCGATATTCGGATGGCGAATTTTCTGATGGAGTCATCATCGGAGGCTGCTGCATGGCCCGCATTACATCCATGAGGGCACGGACCTATCGGACAAGCAGGTTGAACTGCTCCATATTTACCGTGGGTACAGGTGGAACCTAAGTTGCCGAGGCTGAAGCAGGAGCAGACGGATCTGGATGGGATCGGGCCGTGGAGGCCGTCGATCGTCGAGTCGAGGCTCTTCTAGGAGGTATTTTCTCTTCGAAAAAGAACTCTAAGAAGAGAGATCTCCAAAGAGAGAAGAGAGAAATCATCGTCGAGCACTCCTTCAAGAATAAGAAAACCTCGGAGGTTCGAGCCCTTTCTTTAGCACCAATCTGTTGACGTAGAACCTGATCGTCATTGAAATCAGCTGGAGCGGAGGTGGACAAGGTCACCATCGGGGACCTGCAAAATAAAGTCCCATCCGAAGTCGGTGGGAGGGTGGCTCCGGCAGGACCTTCCGACGATCAAGTCAGCTCTGGCCAATAGGAATGGAGTGCTCGAAAATGAGTTCCATAGAGCTTAGAGAAGAAGAAGAAAGCTTAGAGCTTAGGGTTAGCGTATCTAAAGGATCTTTTTATAGACGGAGCTTGATGGTGATAGCTGTAGCCACGTGCTGGCGGGCTGCTCGAGGTCCAACGAAGTCAGTCCCAGGGGAAGGCGCCGTCTGCAGCACTGTCTATAACGTATTGATGGTGACAGCCATCATCGCCTGGTAGCAAGTCGCTGTCGCTTGCGGTGGACTGATGGTGATGGCTGTAGTTGTCTTGATACTGAGCCGCTCGAGATCGAATAAAGAGTTGAAGGACTTTGATGTGTACCCATTTTGGAGGAGTTCGGACTCCTAAAGAGGAAGCTTAGAAGGAGTTTGGATCCCATAGACGTCTGGCTGGAGGTGTGCCGCTAAGGCTCGATCGCTGGAGAGTTCGGTAGGAGCTCGATCGACCGAAGGGGATGTTCGAGAGGAGTCTACTGAAGAAGTCCGATCGAACGGAAAGCTTGGAGGGAGTTCGGCTCCCGTAGACGCCTGACTGGAGGAGCGCGGAGAGAGTTTGGCTCTTGCGGAAGTCCGACTGAAGCTCGACCACTGAGGAGTTCGGCTAAAGTTCGGCCGCTGAGAGTCCGAAGGAGCTCAACTGCTAAGCAGTTCGGCCGACTGTAGGAGTTCATCCAAGAGCCGTCCGCTGAAGCTCTTCCATGGCTATCGACCACATCAGGCTGAGCACCAAACTGGACTTCGGCAGGAGCGGGGTTTACCCCCAATAGGTCCCATGTATAATCGCCATTAGCGGGGCCACATCATAGCCATGCTGAGAATATATATATATAAGCAATTTCATAAGTCCCTAGTCATATTTTCTAAATCTATTTCTCAAGCAGATCATATATTCAAAATAAATTATTTTCAAGAATAAAATAATACATACTTGACCCATTTATTAAACTAAAAATAGCAAGCGTTAATCAAATTAAATAACTAATTATAATTTTTCAAAGATTATTTGAAAACCTATTTGAAGCATTAGATTACTTACATTATCATGTTTCAAAATTCGACTTCAATTAGATAGATTAGCTTTACTTATTCAATATCAGTAGTAATTAATTAATTTCATTATCAGTGACTTAAAAGTCTTAACAAATTAAGAAATCCTGAAGTATCAGATGAATTGTATTAAGGTATTGTTAGGGATATAGCTCATGCTCAATATGGATGAAGAAGAACAAAGCTAAGCGAGCAATAGGGTCCCATACTTGATTAGTCCAACTAAGCTAGTCCACTCGATCAAGAATCATACCAAAATATGGCTAACATATGATGATCAAGGATGTCCAAATCTACTAGGATCTAATAAAGACTTGGGTGGAGGCCAATGTGCTACTCGATGGTCATGGGTTAGAGCCCCTGTAAAAATAGTACCACTTACAAGAAAGAGGCTTTGGGGTCAACTGCCCTCTAGAGAGAGAAAAGAGATGAAAGATCAACAAGACACACAAGAGAGAGAAATGATAGAGAAAGAAAACTAGAGAGGGAAAGAGAGAGAGGAGAGAGGGAAAAGTGAGAAGGTAGAGAGAGCATGGGGGAGAGAGAAGAAGAAGAAGAAGTGAAAATCTCTCTCTCCCTCTCTCTCTCTCTCTCCCCCCCTCTCCCCTCCTTGCTTGCTTTTTTTCTTTCTTTCTTTTTTTCTTTTTCTTCTTCTTCTTCTTCCTCCCATTTTCTTTGGCTTCTTAGCAAAACCAAGCACCCTATGCTTAAGTCTATTTGAGATAGAGAAGAAGGTGATAGTGGTGATATGCGAGACCAGTGACAAGGCCACCAACAGTGGTGACAAGGCTGTCAATGCAAGAAAATTACATGAAATAGGGGTCTCGGCCCCTTATTGACTCATTCCCATAGTTCTCTGATGATGGAACTCCAGTGATAGCTAGGAATGACAAAGGGGATAAGTCTCAATCTCCAGCGATGAGTACCAGCAGCAAAGAAGACCAAAAATAGAAGATCAAAAGGAGATTTTTAGGTCTAAAAATAGGGGATTATTAGCCTTTTTTTCTCCTTGAATTTTTTTGCCAAGGAACATGACCGATGATGGAAGTTTAAGAAGGAATAAGCAAGAGAGGATCAAGGGATCTTACGTTCACTTTGGTGACGGCTTGGCTATGACCACCGACGAGCACAAAAAGTTCAGACTATCGTGATCAACTAGAGAAGATGGAGAAGGATGAGAGGTGGCTATGATGGACACTGGTGAAGGGGTTAGGGGATTTAAATAGGAGTGGAGGCTAGGTTTTCCTAGCCTTCAACAAAGTTGTGATGGAGGAGGACTCTTCCTAGGACTCTTCCTGCATTATAGATAAACAGGAGTCTCCCCTATTTTGGATAGGTCTTACATTCTCTCCTCTTAAAAAGTTTCATCTTTGAAATTTAGCATACCTTAATTTGCAAAAAAAAATTGAATATTTCTCCTTCATCTTGTCCTTCAATTCTTAAGTAACCTCACATTCAATATGATTACTTCATTGAATCTTAACATAGTGAATCACATACCTTCTTAAAACCTATTCCTTCCTATCAACAATATGTACAGGTTGTTCATCGTAAGATAAGTCTTCTTTAAGTTGTAAAGGCGCCAACTCTACCACATGGCTTGCATTCGAAATATACTTTCTTAACATAAAAACATGAAATATGTCATGAACTTATGTTAATGAGGGTAGAATTGCCAATTTATATGCTACAGCTCTAATTCTTACTAAAATCTCAACAAAGCCTACATACTGAGGACTGAGTTTTCCATGAACCCCAAATAGCATTACCCCTCTAGTGAGAGATACTTTCAAAAATACATGATCTCCGATTTGAAATTCTAATTCTCGCCTCCTATTATCTGCATAACTTTTCTGTCTACTTTAAGCTATCTAAAGGTGTTCACTAATTAACTAAATTTTTTCAACTATCTACTAAATAATCTCAGAGCCCATCAATTTTCTTTCATCTACATCATCCTAACAAATGGAAGATCTATATTTTCTTCTATAAAAGGCTTCATAAGGAGCCATCAGAATACTCACCTGTATAACTATTATTATAAGCAATCTCAACCAAGGGCAAGTGACGGTCCCAATAACCTCCCATATCAATTACACAAACTTTTAACATATCTTCTAAAATTTGAATAATTTTTTCTGACTAACTATCACTTTGGCATGGAAAGTGGTACTAAAATTAAGAATAGTTCCCAAACCTTATGCAGACTTTTCCAAAAATGTGCCACAAATTGTGAGTCCCTATCTGAGACAATTGATACAAGAATTCCATGCAACCTCACTATCTGCTCAATATAAAGTTCTGCAAGCTTTTCTAATATCATTCCTATTTTAAATGCTAAAAAGTGAGCCAATTTTGTTAGTCTATCTATAATTACCCATATGGCATCATAACCCTTAGCAATATGAGGTAGTTTGGATATAAAGTCCATTGTAATATGTTCTCACTTCCATTCAAGAATAGGAAGGGGTTGGAGCAGTCTTGCTAATCTCTAGTGTTCTGCTTTTACTTGCTAACAATTTAACAACTATGCCACGAACTATGCAATCTCTCTCTTCATGTTATTCCATCAAAATATTCTTCAGATCTTTATACATCTTGGTGCTTTCAAGGTGCACTATATACCTTGTATTATGAGCTTCTTCCATAATTTCTCTTTTCAGCTCAGAATCATTTGGAATACATATCCTATTATTATTAAACCTCAATGCTCCATCATCATGAATACTAAACTTTGTCTGGGAACCTGATTCGACATCACTTCTAATCTTGTAGCTAAGGATCATCTACTATGAGCTCAGATGTGGTGTTTTCAAGCCTTAGAATCAGATGGAGAGAGATCAAGAAGTAAATAGAACTAACCATCTTAGAGTTTCAGCCAATACTTTATTCGAGTCGGCTCAGCTCCTGATAGAACCAGCTCAAGCAGAAGGTTAGAAAGCAGCATATTAGGCATATGGGGCTAGCATGCTGGTTGAGTTGGCTCGATTCCTGAGAGAGCCAGCTCGAGCTGGAGAACAAAAGATGAGCATCTTTTTTGAGCCAGCTCAGACTCTGAGAGAGCCGACTTAAGAAGCAGAATAGAGAGCGGTGAATCGGGCTTTCACAGGAGACACTATAGTTGAGCTGACTGGATCTCTGATCGAGCTGACTTAAGTGACAAACATCATAGGACATGATTTCTATTCTGGCATGGGATTGGATTTAATCTTAGAGACTTAGGGCCTTGGTTTATAAGATCCTAAGGGGCTAATCTATGGATTGGACTGGGTTTGGTCTAATATGTATATGCATGTGAGACATGGATGTATATGGGCTTTCTTAGCATATAGTCGTCTCTAATAATAATTTTTTATCATAAATAATATCAAAAATAAATCTACAAAAATATTTTTATTAGCAATGAAGTTTGCCATTGCTAAAATCTAAATCTGCCATCGCTAATAATCTTTTTATTTTTTATGATAGTAGTTTTTTTTATCACTATTTGTCATTGGTAAAATTCTTTATTAGCGATAGTAGATTTGCTGTCGCTAATAGCTGTTGCTAATACTCAATATTCTTATAGTGAGTTGCCCGTCTTTAGTTTTCCATCTTATGAACATGACCACATGCTTCACACTTAGGCTTGTCCTGCTAAGTCGTTTTTCCATGAGATCCACGCTTCCATGAATGCCAAGACTTAGCACAAGATTTTGTAGACCCATCAGAATTCTAAGCATTTGTATCTCTACTTCTTTTTTTTGCTTGCGTCCCATAGAATCATGGGTTTTCTTCCAGATAATCTCCATATTATTGGGCCTATCAACCAAATCATCATACTTTGTTGAGTGTACTGTAGCTAGGCCTTGACGTATATGTGGCTTTAACCCCTCTTCAAACCTCATCCTAGATGCAGCATGCATGACTAGGGTGGGAGCAAATCCGGATAATCCATCAAACCCAGCCTCATACTATCCATAGTCATACTATTGTGATACTACTCACTTTGATACCACTCATGGAGAGGATGCCTCATGAGTGCAGAATTTGGATCCCCACCCAAGATCATAACTTTGATGATGATGTTAATACTGCAATAGAAAAAAAAAAAGAAATAAGAAAAGGTATAATCAAATACATGGATCAGCCTAAGACTCACCTCCAAGGGGCATGCAAGCTTCACTATGAGAAAAGAGAAACTTATCAAAGAAGATCACATCCTTTCAACTCTCATACATTAATCCCTCTCTCTCAACAAGAAGTACAATCCCTCATAATAAAGTTCTCATCTCTCTCACAAGAAGACCTCTCAGCTCTAGCCATTGTCTGGATGCTCCCTGAGCGCTCCCCTAAGGGTCTTCCACTACCTCTATTGCTAGCTAATGCTTTGCAACTTCTCTGCCTACTCTGCCATAGCTTCATAGGCCGTCAGGCCTTTTTAAAGCACTAAAACCATGTCTTAGATCCAGTACCCAAACAAACCCTCTTGACAATTTGATCAAGACCGCAAGCACCCTAGACCATCGGATCATGCACTCTATATGAAAAACTACCTGTAGACTACATAAAATGTGCCTAAATTGCTAAGGGTCCACACCTCATATGTGGATCGCATGAACGCCCCATGGACTGCATGGTCATGCATCCTGAGCCATGCCAGATCATGCATCCTAGGCCACGCCCGCATGCCTAGGTTGTATACCTGGGCCATGCATGCCTGTGGGTTGCACGTGCCTGCGGGGCATGTATGCCTAGAATCTTCTTCGCATGGGCTTCACTATGGGCTTCTCCTTCATGGGCTTCTCTACTTCGCTACTATGAGTTGAATTCGAGATGTCAAAACTCAATAATCTCTATCTCGACTTGACATTTAGTCTCCACATAACTTTGAAAGCTTTTAGATGATCCTGCCCCCATGCCTTGAGGTAAATACGTGACTGCTCATGGATGGACAAATATGGAAGTTAAGTCAAATCGCTTGATCCATCTCCATCATATACTATGATCTGCCTAATCTAAGATCTGCTCGCGATAGCCTCTTGTGGTAATAGAAAATTTTCAAGTATCTCATCTTGTGCCCAATCCACCTGCTCTTGGAGCTTCACCTCATGTTGAGCTTCTACTAGCAGTTAAAGCTCCATCTCATACTGAGCTCCTTGCCAAGAGGTAGTATCCTCTATACTTTCTTTTTCTCATAATAACTCTACTACCATGCATAGCCTTCAGGATTCCATCATCAACTCTCCGTCTATAACTATTTGAATCCAATCTGCTCGATGAAATCAGATTTCTCCTGAAACTGAGTATGTATCAAGCCTCACCCAATTTTCTCACTGCTCCATCATGTATCTGCAAGCTGATGGTTTTAATGCTCTTGATCCCATAGCTCAATCCATCCAGTAAATAAACAGTTTACTCACTACTCTCTCAAAAGTTAAATAGCTCCTCTCTGTAACAAATATGATGCAAGCATGCCGAATTTAAAATTCGCTACTAGAAAAAAGTAGATACCTCATAAGAGACCATAAGCACACATTGATCCCATTCGTATTGCTATCTTGGACGGCCACCATAGTAGCTTTCATCCAATCTCTAAGCTATATGTAATCTCTAACTCAGTGCCTTAACTTATCATACCGGTAGTATTTGATCTTGCTAAAGTCTCTCGACTTGGATTTGCCCATCTTACAATCTTCTGTCGATTCGTTCTCTGTCACCACCATCTCTAGTCACCGCCAAAGTCAAGTTGCTTCCTAAACTCGAGATTTGGTTCTTCCATCTGAGAACCTCATTCTGAAGAAGTGCAGAAATAATCTCATCCATCTTGATAGTGCTCTCACTTCGTTTCGTTCTTCTTCTATACTGTCGCTTGAATGAAGACACCCGATCGGCCTGACTTTCCTAAATGCCCACCACCGACCCTTCTCCTTTCTGGGTCTTGATTTATCGCAGTCACTAAAGATTCAAAAGAAGAAGAAAGTGATGAAAGCAAGACCAATGCCCTAGTTTTCTCCTCAATTTTTTCATCAATGCTGAGAAGATCGATGAGGATCTTCTAAAAGTTACTGAGATGCTTTTGCATGCTCTACCCTTTGCTTATCCATAGTTGGTAGAACTGCTTCTAAAGAAAAAGAGTATTGGTGAGTGAGTTTGCCATATACATCTCCTCAAGCTTCAACCACATCATCATCAAAAAAGTTTTGCTAAACACATGGATCACCATATCGTCTATCAAGTACAAGCAAATCATGTTCATCACCTGCATCTGGAGCCGCTTCCAATCCTTCTCCTCCATGGTAGTTAGCTTCTCCTCGTATAAAAGAGTATCAATCAACTCTTGTTGGATGAGCACATCCTTCACCCTTGCTTGCCACAGGAAGAAATTGCTTTTTTCATCATACTGATTGATCTCTATCTTGATTGAGCATGTCTTCTCCATCTTCTTCATTCTTGATCAACACTGCTATAATTTAAAAAATCTTGCACTCTGATAACCTAGTTCTGATACTAATTATTATGATACTACTTGCTCTTATACCATTTATTTGGAGGATCCCTTACAAGTATGAAATTCAGATCTCCACCCAAGATCGTAACTCCAATGATGATAATAATACTACAACAGAAAGAAAGCAAAGATACAAAAAAAATGATATAATTAAATACATGGATCAGTCCAAGGGTCACCTCCATGGGGCATGCAAGCTTTATTATGAGAAAAAAAAAATTACAAGAGGAGATCAAACCATTTTAACTCTCATACATCAATCCTTCTCTCTTAATAAGAAGTACAATCCCTTATAACAAGGCTCTCATCTCTCTCACAAGAAGACCTCTTAGCTCTGGCCACTGTCTGGGCGCTCCTTGAGTGCTCCCCTAAGGATCTACCACTGTCTCTACTGCTAATCGATGCTCTGTAATCTCTTTGCCTGCTCTGCCACAGCTCCATAGGCCATTAGGCCCTCTTAAAGCACTAAAACCATGTCTTAGGTTCAGTACCCAAACAAACCCTCCTGATCATCAGATCAAGACTACAAGCACCCTGGCCCATCGGATCGCACACTCCATATGAAAAACTGCATGTAGACCACGTAAAATGCCGCAAACCACTAAGGGTCCATGCCTCATGCGTGGACCACATGAACACCCCATGGACCGTGTGGTCACGCACCCTAGACTGCATGTCACATGTTCTGGACTGCATGGTCGTGCATCCTGGGCCGTGCTAGGTCGCACATCCTAGGCTATGCCCGCATTCTTGGGCCATACATCTGTGCATCTAGGCTGCGCGTGCCTGTGGGCTGCACGTGCTTGTGGGCTGCGTGTGCCTATGGGCTTCTTCGCATGGGCTTCATTGTGCGCTTTTCTATTTTACTGCTGTGGATCAAATTCGAGGTGCCAAAACTCAACATAACTCTTTTAGTTAGCTAAAAGAGAAATACTTAGAATATAAAGCAGTGTGAAATGTTTGCTAAGTAACTAGCCCATGATCATTTGCCAATATGTGCTCTATAGACTTCCACCAGTGATGGGCCAGCTCTATCTTGAAGCATATAGGTGGCAAATCTAACCTTTTCCTCATTAGTACATTCCATCATCCTAAAGTCTTTCTCCATCTCATCTCTCCAACCTCATAAGGATTTATAGTACCTTTAAATGCTGGAGTAGCCATTTTTTTGAATTCTAATATACCCCTTCTATGCTCAGTTGCACCACCAACATGCTGCTCTAGGTGTGGAGGCTGCTGAGGTTGCTGCCTCTATTGGCGTACCAATCCCACTACCTTCTCAATTAATTCAGGAACTTATGATTTGTTTCCAAATATATTTTCTTGCATAACGATTGGTTGACCCAAAATCATTTGATTTGCTATTGATGGACCAATGCTCACTTCTTGGTGAATACCAAGGGTGACATTTTGATATTCTTGACTTAGTCGTGCCTCAATCGCTTGATTAGTAGGCTCTATTCTAAGAGCCCCCAACCATCTCATCAATCCTTTGTCTTTGAACATGTTGAGGTGGCATTCTGATTTAATAAAACAAACATTACAAAATACTTTCAAATAAAATAATACAAAATCATTAACAAGAAAGCAAGTAGGGAATTCTCATTGTCTAGTTTCTACTCAACTCTAAGCCTTTCCAATAAACCTATGGATCCTAAAACATTCCATTATTTTTTGTCACAATCCTTAATGCTCTTAAACCTAGGCTTTGATACCACTAAATCTATCATGTCTTAAATTGAGCATATGACAGACGCTACATACTTGTAGACTGGGCTATACAAGCATGCAAGGCTATAGATTAAGTTATATAATTTCAAAATGATAATAATAATAATAAGCCTTCAATTATCAAAAATCAATCTAATAAAAACTAATTGAATCCTTTATATAATAAATATCTTTACGTCACATAAATTATAATATTCCATCCAAATAAAATATTCAAAGTAAATTAAACTAAGCTAGAAATTTAGAATACTCAAATATCTCTAAATGATTTAGCGCACTCCCCCATGTCCTTCATGATTTGAAAAAAAAAGGAAAAGAATAATGAGCTATGTTAGCATAGTAAGCAACATAACATATCAAAGTAAGGTCTAAGTATGTGGAGCCAATAAATCACATAATATTGATTGGAAGAAATAAATATTAAATAATACATATCTTTTTAAAAATAATTATTTTTTATACACTATTAATGAACTCAATATTAGGCTATAGCTACGCAACTTAGTGGCATAGATTTAATAATAGAAATACATTGCACCATCTGCCAAATAATAGATACCACTATTTTAATCATCAATGGTTTGATGTCGAAACTAGTTTATTGGATTACAAGTTGATAAGTCCAATGTATAATCCCTATTGGTGGGGCTACACCATAGCCATGCCGAGAGCATATATATGAAAGCAATTTCACAAGTTCCACAGTCAAGTTTTTTAAATCTATTTCTTAAGCAGATCATATATTCAAAATAAATTATTTTTAAGAATAAAATAATACATACTTGACCCATTTATTAAACTAAAAATAGAGAATAAAAATTAAATTAAATAATTAATTATAATTTTTCAAAGATTATTCGAAATCTTGAAGAACCCAAATGAATCGTATGAAGATATTCTTAGAGATATGGCTCATGCCCAACAAGGATGAAGAAGAATAAGACTAATCATGCAATAGGTTTCCATAACTTGATTAGTTTGACTAAGCTAGTTTTATTCAATTAAGAATCATGTCAAAATATGGCTAGCATAAAATGATCAAGGATGTCCAAATCTATTAGGATCTAATAAAAACTTGAATGGAGGTAGGTGTGCCATCCGACGGTTACGGAATAAAGCCCTTGTATTGAAAATAATACGACTTGCAAGAAAGATGCTTTAAGGTCAACTACCCTCTAAAGAGAGAAAAGAGACTTGAGAAGAGAGAGAAAGATCAAGCAAGATATAAGAGAGAGAAAGTCTATAGAGAGAAAATTAGAGAGAAAAAGAGAAGAGAAAGGGAAAAGAAAGAAGGTAGAGAAGGAGGAGGGTGGGCAGGGAGAAGAAGAAGAAAAAAATCTCTCTCTATTTTTTTCTTTGATAAATTATCCAAACTCCACTGAATTTAGGTATAAATTATATTACACCCAAAAGTTAAAAGAATATATCATTGTATTCTTGAGATTTATTTTTAATTCATAAAAAATTCTTTCCACGTGAATTAAAATGTAAATTAAAAATAAATTTTAAGAATATAATAAAATATTTTTCAAAATTCTAGATAGTAGTATAATTTATGTAAGTTTTTATAATTTATTTTTTTAAAATTTTTTATTTTTTTTCCGTTCTTTTATTTTTTTTCCTCTTCTTCGTCCTCCTGTATAAAAATTACACAAAACCGGGGTCTTAGCCCCTCATTGACTTATTCCCATGGTTCTCCGACGACGATGGGACTCTGGTTCTCCGACGACGATGGGACTCTGGCGATCGCTGGGAATGATAAAGGGGATAAGTCCTCATGTCCGGCGATGAGCACCCGCAGTAAAGAAGGCTGGGAAAGGAAGATCAAATGGGGATTGTTCAGATATGAAAACCGGGGATTATTGGCCTTTTCTTCTCTTTAGATTTTTCCGACGAGGAACATGACTAATAAGCAAGAGAGGATCAAGGGATCTTACCTTGACTTGGGTGAGGGCTTGGCTACGATCGCCGACAAGCATAAAAGACTCAAACCATCGGTAGCGGATTTAAATAGAAGTGGAGGCTAGGTTTCCTAGCCTCCGACGAAGTCGTGATGGAGGACTCTTCTTCCTCCATCGTAGATAAACAGGGGTCTCCCCTGTTTTGGATAGATCTCATAATCTGTGTGTAAATTTTAGGGCTTTCTCTGTTCCTATATCTCTCTACATTTTTAATTAGGGAAAATAAAAGCCTTAAGTAGATCTGACGACGTGGAGGTGAATGGTATTTTATGGCTAATTAGGCTTCTAGGATTTCCATATTGCTTGCAGGGTTCAATTGATTAGATTTTTTTTTTTTTTTTTTTTTCTATAGTTTCTTAGCTGTGTGTTAATCCCATCGATATGGATATACGAAATTTTGGTCATTTGTGCAAGTTAGTGTGATTATAATGCTCTGCTTCTGAAATGCAGTGTGGATTAATATTATAGATGTGTTCTGTTGTCTGCGTTTGCTGTCTTGTGAATATATGTGAATGCCAACCTTAAAATTATAAGTTTTATATGCTGCGAGATGAATGCCTTCGGAGAGTTTGCCTTCTCCAATCAAATGATCCATGCATAAGTTAAGTGCCCTTGGGCATTTTCGTTCTTGTTGAAATATTGATATTTTTATGATGCCATGGGCCTAAGAATGATGGTCCATGGGAGCCTTCAACCTAGAATTATACCGTACAAGATTATTAGTTTCCAGATTATGGAACCAGAAGAGGAGATTGCATATCTTAAATTTTGCCCCACAACTTTAGCTGTTATACAGACATTCTACATTGGGTCAGGAAGACCGTGGGAGAGTAGTTTCCAGGGAATTTCTTGAGTGTTTGTGTAATTAAGGTTAATAATTATAGGTGTCTTTGTTACAGCTATCTCTGCTAAAATTTTGATTCTGTCATCTCTCATATGATTTCATCAGAATCAAGCGCATACGTTGATTCTTTTGATAAAAAAGAGCAGGTTAAAATGAATTTTGAACATGTATGACAAATTAGATTCTGATACGGAGAAAAGTTTCTGATTCTGTTGTTAATTGCTTTGGGTGCTTAGATGACATTGTATGTTTGAAATGCGTTGACAGTTGCCTCCAAACCTGAAAGCTTAACTTAGGGAGGATTACCTTGTACTCTTACATAATGCCTTCCAACAGCCACCCTCGTATCAGTAGATATGAGGATATAAAAAAAACCAGTTAATTGCCTTGCAAATATAGCTTGGGTGCTCAGTATGTTGGACATGCTTTGACAATTGCCTCAAAATCCGAAAGCTTAACTTAGGGACCCTCATCCCTCTCTCCCATCAACAGAAATCCTAATAAAGTATGTGTCTGAACCAAGATTCAAGATTCCATGGTGCTGTACAGTGCCGAACCGATTGGTCATACTAAACTACATCGGCCAGGAACTGGCATGGTTCAGATCTTTAAAACAAAATGGAGACAACCCCAAGTATATCGTAAAGAGGTCCCATCAAACGATAGCCAGGCTCAAGTATGTTCTACGTAAGGGCCATTGAAAGTAAGTCTAATAAGTTTGTAAACTATTATAGAAAAAAATATTAGAAAAAAAATATTATTTTTTTTATGAAGATAAAAAATAGATTTTGCAAGCAGTTGCAGATGCTTGGAGGGGTTACAAGTGTAGGTTGAAAAAGTAGTTCTTGTCAAAATATGGCACAAGAGAAAAGAGATTCAAATTTTGAAGCACTTCTGGGAACTAGAAAATGTGAAGGTAAAATAAATAATTGCAATACTTAAGTATAAGTTTCAAAGTAATGGCTTATTATAATAATTTGCTTACAAATATCTCATATCTAATTCATTATCCATTATTTTATTAAAATATATTTTGTTCTTATAAAAAATTAGTGAGAAAAATAAAGCAAATCGGAGAAAGCAAGGGTACATATATAGAGTTGGTCCTAAGAGCTTTGCAAGGATTCGTGAAAAGTTGGTATATTCAATTTGTCATTGTTTTATACTTATTTATATATAATCATATCAGTATGCAAGTATATTACGGACTGGTTAGATTTTTTTTTTTTATAAAATTCTCTTATATAACCTTTTGATTTATTAATATATATTGTCAATCAGATTTGATGATTAAATTATATTTCCTTCTATTATTGTTTAGCCATCATATTATCATGGAATAAGTTAGATATCTTTATGGCTCTATTTATAATTTTTTTTTTAGATTCATGATAACATAACTGAAATATTAAATGAGAATAAAGAACCACCATCAAAGATTCAAATATTTCTTGAAACTCCCAAGCTAATGTTTAATGTATAATTTTCTAAACTTCAAAAGTATTTATGTAGTGTTACATTAAATATGTATATCTATTAGTTTTGAAACAAAATTATGATTAAAAATATTTAATATGCATGGCTGGTTGTTGGATATTGTAGTCTCAGGTAGAGAAAATACAGCCTTAAACTTAAGGAGAAACTAGTATAGGTATAGAAAAGCTATAGAAATTTTCAGAAAGGAAAAATTTGGACATGTACATCTTTATGAAAAGGGGATCACTCAAAAGGATTTATGGAAAAAATTTAAGGATGACAATCATTTTGAGAGGGCCTAACAACAAGAGATAGATAACTTCAAAAAAATTATACCAGTGGATATGCAGAAGAAGTTTGATGAAGAGAGTAAATATGGCCTAAAAGTTTGACCAAGAGAGGGCATGCATAGCTAATGAGTTTTAAATGATGCTCACATAACTACAGTAAAGCAATCCAGAATTAGTTATCTAGAAGGATTACCGGACTTCTTATTAGTAAATAATTGATCACCTAGTGATGCTATTAGTAAAATCGGGATACTACGCCTACATGAACCATCTTCAATTAATACTTTATCTATAAAATAAAGTATTTTGGTTGTTTCATAAGAAATAAATTATTTTCATTGCATATAGCAATCTATATTATTTAGGATTTTGATTATTTAATGTTGTTTCTTATATGATTTAATTTTCATTTATGACAGAGATGCTTCAGGAGGAGATAATGCTATGGAGAGAGAAAGTCATTCATCGAGAGAATAATCAAGAAAAAAAAATATAATGACTATTGAATGTTATTTCTCATATATATATATAAAATATTGATAGTTGAATGTTGATAGTATATGAAGTTACAGACTATACTTTAGCATTCATACACTATTAAGATTTTATTGTGATAAATATATTTTGCAACTATAATTTTAGTTCTTATGTGTTATAATGATTTATTGATATTTAGAAAATACTGATTATTGAGAAAAAATATTAAAATAGGATTTGTAATAATTATATTTTAAAAATACAAGTTATAAACATAAAAATAAAATATGCAATAATTACAAACTGTTGTTTAAAATAGGATATGCAATAGCAAAAATTTATTATCTAAACATAAAAAAATTATTGCCAAAAAAATCTAATAAAATTATTGCCTATAATTAAAAATTCATTATGCAAAATTTCTCAAAAGCCAGTGCCTAAATGCAAAAAATTGTTGTAAAAAAAACTAACAAAACCATTGCCTATAATCAAAAAATGGTTACACAAGATTTCTTGAAAATTGTTGCTTAAACAACCTAAAATTACTATCAAAATATTAAAAATTACTGTATAAATATAAAAAAATTATTGCTTAAGTACAAATAATCGCTTTCTAAACAAATAAATATTGTTGGTTAAACATAAAAGATCATTGCTTAAAATGAAAAGAGGTGTTGCAACAATCGTTAGAATACCATTGCCTAAATATAAATAACCGTTGTCTGATATATAAAAGCTTTTGTTAAATCCTCCCAAAAACCATTGCCTAAACAATCATAACTACTGCAAAAACTTATGATAAATCATTGTATAAAGTGAATAATTATTGCTAATTGCTCAAAAAAAAAAAAAAACATTGCCTAAACAAGAAAAATCTTTGCCAACATCTTAGAAAAAGTGCAATCTTAGTAAACACAACCGTTGCATTTTCTTTATTATAACTATTACAAATACTAATTAAAAATTATTGCATGAGGTTCTATTAGGCAATAGTGATTTAATCATTGGCTTAAAATCAAAATATCGTTGCTTTTAACTTTAGGCAATGTCTGTATAAGCAGTAGCTGGAAGAACATTGTCAAAACCATTAGGCAATAGTTTTGGACCTTCAAGCAATATTTTTTGGCTGTTGTCTAAGATTATTTTTATTGTAGTGTATAGTATGGAATCGATGAAATGATTTTTATTAAAAAAATAATGTAGCACAATGAAATTCAAATCAATCGAAAGTGCTTTTCAACTTGGAAAATATTTAATGAGATTTTTTCTTGAGCTGTTACCCTATTAGCAATCGACCTTTTTCCTTTTAATTTGTCATCTAGCTCATTATTTATATTTAATTATAAATTTTATTTATATTTTCTTATGAATGAGAGGAATGATTTTTCCATGTGGTATTTCGTGATTCTAGAATATGATTTCATTTCCAATATTCAGGGTAATATGAACCCCAAAGTAAGTGGTTTGGACAATCACTAAAATGTTTAATTAAGTGAAAGAGAAAAAAAAAGGTTTTAATAAAAACTGAATATATAAAGCTAAGTTTCTAACTCCAAGCAAGACTTTAGATGAGCGACAAATTATAATTCTGCATATTGTGCAATGTAGCAGCCACTGGCTTACAATCTTTTGATTGCCCAAATCACCAACTATGACTTTTTTTTTTCTGATTATTAAGATAATGTTAGATATTTTCAATTTTTCACCTAAAGGATATGAATTTATTGATTTTTTGAATTGTGCACACTCACTGATTTACATGAAATATTTATAGATTATGGATCAATATTTTTGCCATATGCTAGTGTTATTTTGACTAGTTGTTGATACTTTGCTTGCTTGAATCAACTAGTATGATAAGAGTGAATATTTCTTAGGTAAATTGTTCCTAAAATTGTTATGACCATATGAATCTAGGAGATGCACGTGCCGACAGAACAAAGGATTTAAGCTCCTAGAGGAATTTAAGATAATGTTGGACGAATAAAATTAAACAAGTCCACATTAGTACAATATGATGATCAATGATATAATCAAAGATGGACTGTCCATCATGGTGCTGACGATCCAACTATAGTCCGACACATGTCTTCGATAGAAGGAGATGGAGCAACATCCCAACCTCTACCACTGGGTCTTTTACAATGATGTTGGAGGGGCTCCAGAGTCTTCTATCCTTTAGATGATAAGTGGTTAGCTAACCTATTGCTCCACGCTCACCTTCAATCAGTGAGATCTATAATCTCAACTAACTTTAGAATGTGTAATCTATTATTCCCCAACAACCCGAGCACGCCTCCATGGTCCTCAGAGGAGAAAATGGCACGTGCTCTCTCAGATGATAGGTACCCACCTTTATCTATAAAATTCTACTTTCTAGGATTGTTTAGTTAAGTGAAGACTTATTTCGCATGCTCTCTCCTAGTGATTGATTCTAGACAAATCAGAATCCATCCCTCTTCCCCTATAAAGCTCTAAGAAACTCCGATTCGATCTCCAGACTCCATCTTCCGCATGGCATCTTCTGAACTTTCATCCTCCATTCTCATGCTCCAATCTACCTTACCTTATACTCAACCCCACCACTAAACTTTCTCTCCAAGAGCTCAGATTTTTTCTATTTGCCTTAATGGGAGATTGACTTACATATCAGAGGATCCACCATCAAGAAAATTTCCTAATGTGAGGACTTTTTTATCTTTGATGGTTGTGCAGAATTTGGCTAGAGTGATGATCGAGTTTTTTTTACATTCCGCCTGAAGCTCTCGACTGGCTAATGTACGACCATTTATTCCACTCTCCTAACTCCAACTTAGTGGCCTGTGCCAGCTTGACTCCCTAGCAGTAAGAGATTGGCACTAGAGGAATGATCCAACCCACATCTAAGGTTTTGAGTTTTTTCTTCCCATCATCGTAGTATGAGAAATAAGAAGACTATGGCAACATCTTTTGCCACCATTCCAGATATGCCTATGGAACTCGCTGAACCCAACCAAGGTCACGGATCTTTGAGTAGTTTCAACAACTCCTATAGTAGGTCCATACACTAACTGCTATTATGTGCAACCTATAGCTATCAACTCATCAGCCTATTCATATGCCGATCAATCACCTAGCCTTGGTATGCTCTGATCTTCCTCCTCACTCGAGGAGCTTAAAGTGGAGCAAGTCCCATCCTACAAGTCCAAAAAGAGTGCCCCGGGTCTCCCAATCCATCCATCGGAGCCCCGAGGGAGTTTCACTCCATGATCAGCACCCTCATCCCAAGGATAGCAAGTGAGGTAAGGAGTGCGAACCTACTCCTTCCCTTTCACCCTCTTCTTCCTTACAAGATTCATTTGTGAGTGGATCTACAAACTATCAGCCTTGGAGAAAACATAATCAGCAAGATGAGCTGGATTGAAAAATCTAGGAGATGGACCACTACCTTGAGGTTTGCCATCAGCACTAGTTGGCTCCAGAAGGAGGGCCCTTGTTTACCACTTATCCTCTCTTCACAGAGAAGATCATGAGAGAGCTGATCCCTTATCATTATTTGAAGACACCATCTATGGGGATCTATAATGGCACCTCTGATCCCTACGACCCCCTTAAGAGCTTCAAGGCCTTCATGATACTACAAGGGGCCTCGGACATGCTGTTGTACAAGTCCTTCTTTGCTACTCTTCAGAGTGTTGCTCAAGCTTGGTACACTAGGCTCCAGTTGAACTCTATTCACTCTTTTTAAGAGTTTGGTTGTCAATTCGCTACTCAGTTTTAGAGCAATAGGAAGCCAAGGAAGGGTACTGATACCCACTATTCTAAAATGCAAGAAGATAGAAAATCTCTTCGAAGCTACATGAGTCACTTTAAAGTGGCCATGTTGGAAGTCTATGACCTAGACCACTAGGTTGCAATTTAAGAAGGGACCGAGGGCAAACAATTTCTACTTCTTTCTCTTGAAGAACTTCTCCCATGACTTCTCTGAGCTCCTCTCTTGAGCTGACAAGTATATCACCAGCGAAGAAAGGATTGTAGAGAAAAAGAAGAAGACATATTAGAAAAGGGCTAGGAAGGACCACTCGGCTCCTGAGCTGAAGAAGTAGAAGTATGATAGGAAGCCTTCCCATCGATCTCAGAGCCCTCGATGTTTCGAGGACTTTATGCCTCTACATGCTTCTTGGAGGCAAATCTTAATAGAAATAAAGAACCAGGACATTCTTTGATGGCTTGGGAAGATGAGTCAGTGGTCTTAGTCTTAGTGCAACTGGTCAAAGTACTATCACTTCCATCAAAACCATGGCCATGACACCAAAGACTGCTTCTAGCTTAAGAGAGAAATAAAATCTCTCATCCAGCAAGGCTACTTGTGGAACTTTGTTAGTGACCCGAAGGAGGTCAAGGCCCCAGGCCATGGACTTCAATCCATACCCAAGCCTCTAGCTAACAACCGATCCATTGTCGGAGTTATTCACACTATTGTGGGAGGACCCATAGCTGGAGGCAAAAGCTCATCCACAAGGAAGGCCATTGCCCCTATGGCCTAGATAGAGATCCCCGCACCAAAGAGGCAGAGGTCGAACAAAGTCATCTCCTTCTCAGATGCTGATGCTGAAGGTGTTCAGACACCTCATAACTATGACGTAGTTATTTCCATGACCATTGTGAATTTTGATGTAAAAAAAATTTAATAGATAATAGAAGCTCTATGACATCTTATTTTATGATGCTTTTTATAAAATGAATCTGCCTATAGATCAGCTTCGAAAGACCAATTCTTCATTAATTTTTTAGGTGGTGCCATCCTTGTGGAAGGTGTTGTAACCCTACTTATGACAACAGGGCAAGCTCCAAGGTAAGCCATGGTCATGCTTAACTTTCCAGTAGTTAAGGTAGCTTCGGCCTACAATGCAATTTTGGAGAGACTTGGCTTAAATGCCCTTCAAGCCATCATCTCCACCTACCACATAGTGGTAAAGTTTTCTACCACTTGGGGTGTGGGAGAGCTTCGGAGTGATCAAGCTCTAGCTAGGCATTGCTATGTTATCTCCCATAAGGGTAAGAAGCCTAGAGAAGTTATGCCAATCGAAAGCTTTGATGATAGTGATGAAGGAAAGCAGCAACATGGGGAGTTAGCCAAGCAGCTTATCTTGGTTCCCCTACATGAATCCGATTCAAGCAGAACAATCTAAGTTAGATCATAGTAGGACTAACCCTCTTGAACCAACCTCCTAAATTTCCTATTGGTTAACACTAATGTCTTCGGATGGTTAGCTGAGGGAATGCCTAGTGTTGACTCAGAGATTATGGTGCATCATTTGCATGTTGATCCACTACATCGGTCGATGTGACAAAAAAATTGAAGCTTTGCCCCTAAGCATCAACAAGCCATCAATTAGGAGGTGGACAAGCTCCTAGCAGCTGATTTTATCCATGAGGTGGACTACCTAGAGTGGCTGGAGAATATCGTCCTCATCAAAAAGGCAAAATATCATAAAGCAGATATGTATAGACTTTACTGATTTGAATAAAGCTTATCTAAAAGATAGTTTTTCTTTATCTAAGATAGACCAGCTCGTTGATGCTATTATGGGGCACTAGATGCTCAACTTCATGGACACTTAATCCAGATATAACTAAATCTGGATGGTATCCGAGGATGAGAAGACATCCTTCATCACGGACTAGGGGCTAGACTGCTACAAAGTTATGCCCTTCGGCCTGAAGAATGTGGGAGCCACCTACTAGTGCCTCTTGAGCAAGATCTTTAAGAATCAAATCATTCATAATAAGAAAGTTGTCAATAACATACTGATAAAAAGCTATCTGGTGGAGCAGTACATGGTAGATATCAAGGAACCTTTCAAACCCTATGAAAGTATTACATGAAGCTCAACTCGAGCAAGCACACTTTCAGGGTAGCCTCAAGAAAGTTTCTCGATTTTATGATTATCTACCATGGCATTGAAAAAAATTTGAAGAAAATTCGAGCCATCATGGAGATGTCACCCCCAAGGACTTGGAAGGAAGTGCAATGCCTTACTGGACATGTTGTTGCACTAAGCAAATTTATGGCTAGGTTGGTGGAGAAGTGCCTACCATTCTTCAAAGCTCTAAAGCAAATCAAGGACTTCCAATGGATGGTTGAGGGCTAAAGTGCCTTCGATTAGCTTTGGAAGTACCTTGTTTCAACTTCACTCTTGACCAGACCATTTGTCAGGGAAATGCTATACTTGTATCTTGCTATCTCCCCAGTAGTCGTAAGCTCACTCCTTATTAGAGAGGAGGATATGGTGCAGAGGCCCATCTATTATACCAGTAGGATATTGTGAGACATAAAGACCAAATACCCCAAGATATATAGAAAAGATTGTCTACACCTTGGTAATCTTGCATGGAGGCTCCAACCCAACTTCTAGGTGCACTCCATCATCGTGCTAACTAATCAACTTTTAAGGTAGGTCTTGCATAAGCTTGATGCCTCAAGGAGGCTGTGGAGCTTGGTGAATTCGATATTCACTATCGACCCTAACTATCCATCAAGGCCTAGACATTAGCAAATTTCTTATGGAGTTCACACTCTCGGAGGAAGTCGAGGATGCATCAAAATCCCCAACCTCCGCACTTGCGGGCCCATGTATGCTATACATTGATGGATCATCCAACACTAGAGGTGCTAGGGCTTAGTTAATTCTTGCTAGTCCTGATGGCATTGTGGCAAAGCAAGCTCTCCATTTCAACTTCAAGACTTCAAATAATAAAGTAGAGTATGAGACACTCTTGGCTGGGTTAAGACTCACTCGAGAACTCGAAGTCCTATATCTTCAAGTCTTCAATGACTCCTAATTGGTGGTCAGCAAGGTTCAAGGGGAGTATGAGACAAAAGTGCCCTCCATAGAAAAATATTTGTAGAAGGTATGGGAAATGATATCTTCTTTCAATAAATTCAAGATTTTGTAGATACTTAGGATGGAGAACACTCGACAAATCTTTTGTCGAAGGTAACACCCTTTGAATACACTAATGTCCAGAGGCCAACTTATCTAGAGATCCTCAATAAATCTAATACCAAAAAGGAGCCGATCCAAGTGATGCAAGTGAACCCTAAGCCCAGTTGGATGGACCCACTGATCGAGTATTTGTAAGATGAACATTGCCAAAAGATCAAGCTGAAGCCCAAAGTGTTAAATATCAATCCGTGCAATATATGATGCTCAAGGAAAAGCTCTACAAGTGATCTTTCTCCATGCCTCTTCTTCACTGTCTTTAACCCTTCAAGGCCTGAGTATGCCTTGCATGAGGTCCGCGAAGGCATCTATGGCAATCACCTGGGGGGTAAGGCCCTAGCATATAAGGTCCTACGATAAGGATACTACTGGCCGAGCATTCATGAGGATGTGATTGAGTTTGTAAAGCACTATGATTAGTGCCAACAATACTCAAACATTCAGCATCTACCAGTTGCTCCACTCTTTCCAATCAGTTCTTCCTTGTTGTTCATTGAGTGAGGGATGGACATCCTCGGCTCTTTCCTATAGGCCACCAGATAAAGAAAATTTCTTATTATGGAAATTGACTTTTTCACCGAGTGGGTCTAGGCTGAGCCACTCACCTAGATAACTAAAAAGAATGCTCATGACTCCATCTGGAAGTGCATCATCTATTATTTTAGCTTGCCTTAGATCATCATAACCAACAATGATGGATAGTTTGACAATGCCCCCTGCAAGTTTGGCTAAGAACTTCACATCGATCATCACTTCACCTCCATCTGGCATCCCCAAATAAATAGAGAAGCTAAAGTGACCAACCAGACCATCTCCAAGGCTTGAAGACCTGATTGGACAAAGCCAACGGGCTCCATGTAGATGAACTACATAGTGTTCTTTGGGTCTATTGTACCACACACAAGCTTCTGATAGACAAAACACCATTCAACCTCACCTTTGGAATCAAAGCAGTCATCCTAGAGCAGATAGGGCTACCCTCATACCGGGTGGAGACCTTCAATGCACAAAGAAATTCAAAAGACCTATGGGCAAACTTAGATCTTCTGGAAGAAGTTCAAGAGAAGACATCAGTTTGGATGGTGGCATACTGATATTGCGTTGCATGCTACTACAACTTCAAAGTGAAGGAGAAGCACTTCTGACTTGGAGAGCTGGTACTCAAGAGGGCTGAAGTCAGTTAACCAACCAAGCAAGGGAAGCTTTTACCCAAATGAGAAGGATACTATGTTGCCGAGATAGTATGCTTCAAAACTTATCATCTAGAATAGTTGAATGGGATGCCTCTCCCTCCAACTTAGAATTCTACTAATCTCCAGCCTTATTATCAGTAGGGTACATCATATAAAGCTGATCTTTCAATAAAACTCTAATTTTTCCATGCAAAAGAACTATTATCGATTAAAGCAGTCTGGAGAAGTAGAAGCCTCAAGTCCTAGACAACTGAAAGGGTGGAACATGCAAAAAGTCATTTACCACCTAGATAATGTCTAAAAACTAGTCTAAGAAAGCTCTAAATGAGCTAACGCACCCCAGGCCAGTGAAAGAACCAGATCTAGGGTTTTAGGGCTAGATCTTGAAATTTTTTCAAGATCAGATAGTGGAAGACTAAAATTAATCAAAATTAATTTTAAATTCTAGAAAATACTATAATTCTAAGATCTATTACATGATCATGGCATGCTATTAAATTAGAAATTAAAATCTAAAGAAGAAACTAAAATATGTTGATCATATCAACATGTATATACACTACATCTAATACATATATGAAAATAATAAATCAGATCTATTACTTATGTGATTTAGATGTTCTAACTTACTGATTTGGGCTTGAGGATGATGTTGCAATCCACACATGCATCTGACCTCTAGGAGTCATCCACACGAGCTTACGAACCATGATTAGAAGTTCGATGCAGAAAATCAGTATAGTATGCTAGTATTATGCTGATCTTTCTTTGACGATCGATCTGGAACCATCTTTTTTAAATCTTGGACTCTCCAATTTTTTAAAAAAAGAAAAAGAGATTTTGAACTTGAGATACCTCTCAAAAATCTCTAAAGGAGGAAGGGATCAAAGAAAAATCCTAGAAGAAGAACCTTTCTTCTTCTTCTTTGTTCTCTCACCTAGACACCTAGATTGGTGTCTATAGAAATCCCCATGCCCTAATACTCTTTCTCCTCTAATTTTAACACACCCCAAAGGTCTCTTAATGATCTAAAATATACTAAAAAATCAGTCCAAAATTTATTTCTAATATAAAGAGATATAGAGGAGTCCTTGTCTAGGTCAAATACTTAGACAAGGAATGTTCAAATTGGGCAAGACAAGGGGCACCCAAGAGTTGGGTGCCCCCTCTTTCTTTCTTACTGTGGAACACTAGGTCTTATCATACAAAAACCCCTCTAAAAGCCACAAAAATCTTAAAAAAAAATCTGGATGAAATCGGTGCACTATAGGAAGAGTTTTGGTTTCCTAAAATTCTATCTTATAGAATTTGAAATCAAAACCAATTTCTACTTTGACTTGGTCCACACTTAATTTACCACGTAAGAAAGAAAGAGGAGGACTTTGGGACGTGGTGGGATTCTCTTGGGCATGAAAAATTTATGCAAAATCAAAGGGGGTGTGAAGGGTAGGTGTTGGGACTAAGATGGTGCAAGGAGGAAAGTTTCTAGTCTTACTAGGATTCTTATTTTGACTTGATCCAACATGATTTCTCAAACCAAATCAAACCAAAATTAATTCAACCCAATTAAATTAGATCCTAAACTAATTAAAAATTTAATTAAATTTGATTAAATTAAATTAAATTTTAATTTAATTTTTTAATTAAATTAAAAAATTAGATCGATCCAAGTCCTAGTAGAACTAGGACTAGTTCTTTCTTGCACTTGGCTTATCCAATAAATTAATTAGACTTGATCCAATCAAGCCTAAATCAAATTTAATTAAATTATATTTAATTAAACTTAATTTTAGCCCTCTGACTTAATCAAATTAAGCCAATCAGTAATCTAATTGCTAATCAATGCTCCTGTAATACTTGCACTAGGTTAAACATTAATTGTATTAATTGTTTAACTTTAGAATAATTCTTAATCATTGATCAATCATCCGATCAGATCGTGAATTCTATTGTGTGTGATCTTGTAGGTCTGAACCTAAGTCAGTAGCACAAAAATAAATTTTTATACTAATCAAAGTGACCATCTAGTAATGATATCCGACAGCCAGATAGGTCGAATGTGTAGAACAACATCCTTAGAGCCCATGCAGATATAGTTTTCATATAATTCATCCTCTTGACCAAAAAACTCGTAGGATATCTCAGAGTTGAACTGTCAACTCTGATAAGGTTGTCCATATTATATTTCAAAATATCAAATTTATTTGATGGATTATCCTGGCCAAAATTTTGCTATATTAAAATACAGTGATACATTTTTCTCCAACTCTTAGAGTGGTTAATTCCATCTTGATCACACTCTGACTTTGCAAGTACTTGACTATGCCCAAAATCCTTCCGTTACTAAATTAAAAATTAAGTTAGTCTGGTACCAAAGCACAGTGAGTTGCTTGCAAGTCATTGAGGTAATCTCAGGTCTAAGGGATACTTATACCTATATTCCATCAGAGATATTCTCGATAGAAGAATGCTCTGAAGTTGGTCACGTTCAATGATGATGTATCCATACATCTCACCTGTATGCTATACCAGTATCTTCATATTTTTTTGTTAAGAGAACAACCAACCTATATGACATACAGCGATCTATGCTCAATAGACACTATCATCCTAATTAATAATCTATCATTTGGTCGTGAATAGATTTAAGGACTAATTGATAAATTCTCTCTTTATCGAAGCTAAATAGTCCTAAGAACTTCATCATAATAATGAAGTTCATTAGAAGATGAATATTTTATGATAAAAAATATTAAAGATATATTTTATTCATTAATGAAATAATTACAGATATAATGTAGCTCAACCATCAATAGGCTGATGATTGGCTTTGGAACACATTTTTCAATAACTCTTACTTATCCTAAAGTTATTCGGCACAGTATCTAATATCCATTTTTGACTTATGGTTGTTGAACTCCTTTATTGTCAGGGCTTTAGTGAAGGGGTCAGTTAGGTTTTTCTTTCTATCGATCTTCTGAAGGTCCACATTACCTCAATCCACAATCTTTCGGACCAGATGGAAGCGGTGCAAGATATGCTTCGTCCGCTGGTATGCCTTTGGTTCCTTCATGAGCTATGGCACCAGTGTTGTCATAGTAGAGATAAACTTTCTAGGAAGGGTGCTACTTCAAGCTCGATGATAAACTTTCTCGGCCACATCTTTCTTTGCAGCATTTGATACTACGATGTACTCTGCTTCGCATATAAAGTCTGTCACAGTATGCTGCTTGGAACTCTTTCAATAGATAGCTCCATCATTTAGATTAAAGATATATCCTGACACGCTTCTGCTATCATCATGGTTAGATTAAAAGTTGGAGTCTGTAAACCCTACAAGTTTCAGATCTGACTCACCATAAACTAACCATTGGTCCTTAGTATTTTTCAAATACTTAAGGATAGTTTTAACCACTTTTCAGTAATTTTCTCTAGGGTCAGACTGGTATCTACTCACTACTCCTAGTGAGTATATCATATCTGATCTCGTATATGTTATGATGTACATGATAGATCCCACTGTCGAAGTATATGAGACTCTACTCATATGCTTTCTCTCTTCAGGAGTTGTCGAACAATTCTTCTTAGAGAGAGAAATTTCATAGTCTATTAGAAGATAGTCTTTTTTGAAATTCTCCATGCTAAACCTCTTCAGTATAGTATCTATGTACGTGGACTGAAATAATTCAAGCATCCTTTTAGATCTATCCCTATAGATCTTCATCTCTAGGATATAGGATGCTTCACCCAAGTTCTTCATGGAGAACTGTGATGATAACTAAATTTTTATTTCCTACAGTGCTGAGATATCATTTTCGATTAAGAGAATGTCATCCACATATAAGACAAGGAATATCACTGCTAGACCATTTATCCATTTATAAATATAGGACTCTTCTCCATTCTTAATGAAGCTATATATTTTGATCACCTTATCAAAATGCAGGTTCCAACTTCGAGATACATGCTTTAATCTATAAATGGATCTTTGAAGCTTGCACACCTTGGATTTATCTATAGATGTGAACCCCTCATGTTATATCATATACACTTCTTCGATCAGCTCGCCATTTAGGAAAGCTGTCTTCACATCCATCTACCAGATCTCATAGTCAAATGGGCAGCTATCAGAAACATTATTGAAATAGATTTGAGCATTGCCATAGGAAAGAACGTCTTATTATAGTTAATACCATAATGTTGACAATACTTCTTGACAACCAGATAGGCTTTATAGGTCTCCATCTTTTCATCTACATTCTTTTTTCTTTTGAAGACCCATTTACACCTAATGTGTTTAATCCCTTCGGGTGGATCAACCAATGTCCACACATCATTGACCTTCATGGACTCCATTTCAAATTTCATGATCTCAAGCCATTTCTTAGAATCGGATCTCTACATAGCATCCATATAAATGATCGGATCCTCATCATTCTCATCGAGTTCGATGGGATCACCATCCTGGACCAAGAAATCATAGTATCTATCTGGATGATGTGGTACTCTATCGGATCACCTTAATGATGTAGGTATACTAGGCTCTGGATCTGATCTAATCAAATCTGACTCAGGTTCAGCTACATGTGTTGATTTTTCTACCTACTGAACTTCATCAAGTTCAATCTTAGAGGTAATAGCTCCTTCACCAAGAAACTTCTTTTTCAAAAAGGTTGCCTTAAGGCTGATGAACATCTTTTATTCATCAGCATGGTAGAAATAGTATCCTTTGGTCTCTTTTGGATATCCTATAAACGTGAACTTGTTAGACCTAGGTCCAAGTTATCTGTAACTAACTGTTTGACATAAGCCTGACACCCTCAAATCCTAAGATATGAAAATGTTGGCTTACGTCCTATCCATATCTCATATGAAGTCTTAACTACAGACTTACTTGAAATCCTATTTAATAGATAACAAGCCGATTCGAGTGCATATCCCTAGAAAGATATTGGCAAGCTGGCAAAATCTATCATGAATTAGACCATGTCTAATAGAGTTCGATTTCTTCTTTCAGACATACCATTATGCTGTGGTATTCTTGGAGGAGTTCATTGGAAGAGAATCCCATTCTCTCCTAGACATGCGAGAAACTCATCGAAAAGATATTCTTCTCCTCGATTAGATTGAAGAGTTTTGATACTTTTTCTAATTTATTTTTCTACTTCACTTTGAAATTATTTGAACATTTTAAATGAATCCAACTTGTATTTCATCAGATAGACATATCCATATCTGAATAGATCATTTATGAAAGTAATGAAGTAGAAATATCCACCTCTGGCACTTATGCTCATTGGTCTACATACATCAGTATGTACTAAACCTAAGAGCTCACTGGCTCTTTCACCTTTTTCAATAAAAGATAACTTGGTCATTTTATCAAGAAGACAAGACTCATAGGTTAGAAGTGATTCACTATTACTAACTTCGAAGATTCTCTCTTGAGTCAACATGTTTATCATGTTCTTGTTTATATGACCTAGCCTATAGTGCCATAAATAGATATTTGACATACTATCTAATCTAGGGTGCTTGCCAGTTGAATAGACTACATTAATAGGTTGTGATAGCATATACACATCATTGTTCAAATATTCATAGAAAATAGTAATACCATTCATAATGATATTATAAATTTATTTTTCTTATTGATATTTCATAATCATTTTTGGCCAGAAGGCTTGTGAAATAATATTAAAAAAAAAACTGGAACAGAAATGACAATCACTTAGAACAATGGTATGGGACTCAAATACAAGTTTTAGAAGTTCTAAAGCTAGAACTGGAACTGATCTTCCATCTCCAATATTTAGGAATCTTTCACCTTGCTCGAATCTCTTACTGATCTACAATCCCTATAATGAATTACAAATATGGTAAGGACTATCAGTATCCAATACCCAGTCAGTAATATCATAAATAAAAAAATTGCAAGAAGTTATCATATAAAATCTTGTCCAGCAACCGCTTGCTTCTTTCTCTATCTGTTTGGATCCAGAGAGGCAATATACTGAGGATAGTTCCTTTTTCAGTGCCTCCACTTCTTGCAAAAGAAGCATTTAGCTAGACTCTTATCGGGCTTGATCTTCCTGATCTGGCCCTGCATAGATGTCCCAGTCTGAACTTGCACCTTCTTAGCTTTCTTTTTCTTGTTCTTCTTTCCTTTTCTAAAGAATCAAGAACTAGAAGACGAATCTTCCACTATGTTCACCAACTTCTTATGGAGTTGGTGATCCTTCTCAAAGTTCTAAAGGAACCCCAGTAACCCATAGTAGTCTACTTCAGGCTTTGTCATTCTAAAATGAGTAAGGAATGGAAGAAAAGACTTGGACAATGAGTTCAATATTGCATCCTTCCCAAGCTGTTTATGCAAGAAAAAGCCAAACTTGCTCAAACACTCTATCAGCTCAATCATGTACAATACATGATCAATGATAAAGGCACCATCCTGCATCCTAGCATTGAAGATGGCACAACTAGTCTTATGCCTCTTCATGTCATCGGGTGTGCTAAAGGAATCCTCCAATACATGAATCATATTCTTTGGTTGAGCTATCTCAAATATGTGACTGAACTCATCACTCATAGTAGCTAGCATAATGTAGCACACCGTGGTCCGATCACTGAGCCACTTCTGATAAGTATCTCTGACTATTCCACGTGCATTGACAATTGGTTCCTCAAATGAAGGATCCGTTAATATATATAGAATCCGTTCATGTTCTAGGATAATTTTCAACTTTCGGTACTAGCTATCGAAGTTGGATCCTACCAACTTATCATTATCTAACAATAATCCGAGTGATAGGAAAGTAGCCATATCTGCACAAAGAAAAACTATAATCTAATTAGTAATTGATTTAATAAACCTAAAGATTTAGACTTTAATTAAAAGATTCTTTCACTATTTTATTTAAATTGGTAGCCTCTACCTCCAATTCAAAGAATTATCCTAATTTCTTAGTAGGTACTAGAATCTACATAGATTGCACACGAGTCTAACTTTGATTGGCCAATCCATGTACATCTAAGAATAGGTTTATAATCAATTATTTCTCTAAATAATTTTTAGTAATTAAATTTTGCCCCAGTTTCTAATTAGTATGCTTTGGCCTCCACTGAAATGATCCAGTTAGGTCCAACCATTAACATGATCATACTTGGCCCATCAAACCAATGAATGATTAGGCCCAACTTTGGTTGGCCAACCTAACCATCATTTTGAAAGATGCAACCAAGAAATCATATAATGAATGATAATTTCATTAGCTGATAAACCCTAGGCCTTTGGGCCTCTAATGATTATCCAACTAATGGACCCATTATCACCCATTTTAATGAAAGGCTATGATCTAGTTATCATAATAACTATCTCATTTTAGGAACCTAATAATTTTAGAGGATTTAATTTAAAGATGAGGGAAGGTCAGATAAACCAGCTTGTCATGATCCTCCCACTGGCTTCACCAAGTCAGCTTAAAGGAGACCATTAATAGGTTGGTCTAGGAGCACCTAAATTTATCAAACTGATTTACCTAGCTGATATGGGTTAGCTCGAATAGTCAAGTGATCTGATCAAACCATAATTTCATTAAGAGGATAGGTAAGTTCGATCAGTGGAAGGGTCTGCCAAAGCTTGCCTTAGACACAATCAGAAATGGTCAGATAAGTGGGTTGCCAATTAAAGACCACCGATCTGATTTATCTTAGACATCAACTGATTTAATTAGTTTTAATTAGATCAACCTAATAGTTTCTGCTAGACCGCGTAGCCAAGAATCAAGTCCATCTTGGGTCTCATTAAAGATATGGACTTGATCAACTATAACTATTGTAATTGATCTAGAGAATTCTTGACCTAATCTAAGACAATAATTGATTAGATTTAGTCAATTTTCTAATTAAGTCCATTCTTTAATCTAATCCTAGGTCTAATCTAATTAATGGACCTAATCTCCACTAACCCATTTAACCCAATGTGTTATGATTTGTGTCTTAGGATCTTCAATTTACAATCCTATATCCTAATTAAACAACTTCTTAATTCTTAATTAAATTTTGGACTGAGGATTAGGGTTCGACTTTTTAAAAATAATTTTTATATTTATAAAATATTATTATAATATGGTTCTATCAACCAAATTGCATATTTGATTCATAATTAATATGCAAGTAAAATAAGTATGAAACTACTTTAGATCTAATCTAAATAGGTTAATGTAATTGAAATAATTGCAACTATAATCAATCATAAATTATCTTAGATCAAATCTAATATATTTATGATGATAAAAATTAGATTAAAATATTTTTAATTAGATCATAAAATTTTTTAGATCTAATTTAAAATTTTATGATTAATATTTAAGATCAGCATGTACTAGAACAACCTTTTCATTGTACGTAAGGGATAAACCTTATAGTAGGACAACATTATAGCAGTCCGTGTAATCTAAATATTTTATTTTTAGATCTAAAACTATTTTAAATATATTAAATTATAAATAAAATTAAATTAAATTTAATAAATTTATGATTAGAAGCAGATCAACACGAACTAGGATAATCTTTCTACTATAAAGGATAAACCTTACAGTAGGACAACCTTATAGCAATTTGTGTGATCAAAAATTTTAATTTTAGATTTAATAATTAGATTATAAATTAGATTTAATTTAAAAAATAATCTAAACATGCTCAAATAATTATGTAATGAAAAGCCTAGACTCTGATATCAATTGAAGAAACCAGATCTAGGATTTCAGGACTAGATCTTGAAATTTTTTCAAGATCAGATAGCAGAAGACTAAAATTAATCAAAATTAATTTTAAATTCTAAAAAAATATCTTAGATCTAAAATATATTATATGATCATGGCATGTTATTAAATCAAAAATTAAAATCTAAAGAAGAAACTAAAATATATTGATCACATCAATATGTATATATACTACATCTAATGCAGGTATGAAAATAATAGATCATATCTATTATCTATGTAAGTTAGATGTTCTAACTTACTGATTTAGATTTGAGGATGATGTTGTAAGCCGCACATGCATCCGACCTCTAGGAGTCATCTACATGAGCCCACGAACCACGATCAGAAGTCCAATACAGAAAATCAGCACAATATGCTAGTACTGTGCTGATCCTTCTTTGATGATCGATCTGGAATTATTTTCTTCAAATATTAGACTATCCAATTTTTAGAAGAAAGAAAAAGAGATTTTGAACCTGAGATATCTCTCAAAAATCTCTAAAGGAGGAAGAGATCAAAGAAAAATCCTAGAAGAAGAACCCTTCTTCTTCTTCTTTGTTCTCTCACCTAGACACCTAGATTGGTGTCTATAAAATCCCCATGCTCTAATAATCTTTATTTCTGATTTTCACACACCTTAAAGGACTCTCAATTATCTAGAATATATCCAAAAATCAGCTCAAAATTCATCCTATATAGAGAGATATTGAGGAGTCCTTATCTAGGTCAAATACCTAGACAAGGAATGTCCAAATTGGGCAAGATAAGAGGTGCCCAACTCTTGGGCACCCCCTCCTTCTTTTCTACTATGGACCATCAGATTTTTTTCATACAAAAATACCTCTAAAAGCCATAAAAATTCCAAAAAAGTCTAGATGGAATCGGTGCACTATAGGAAGAGTTTTGGTTTCCTAAAATTCTATCTCATAGAATTTGAAATCAAAATCAATTCCTACTTTGACTTGGTCCATACTTAATTTACCATGTAAGAAAGAAAGAGGAAGAATTTGAGATGTAGTGGGATTCTCTTGGGCATAGAGAATTTATGCAAAATCAAAGGGGGCGTGAAGGGTGGGCGTTGGGACTAAGGTGGCGCAAGGAGGGAAGTTCCTGAAGGAAAATCCTGATTTCCCGGTCCAGGTTCGTCCAGATCTGATCAGATCAAGAGATATATTTCGAAATTTTTTCTCTTGATCCCAATCAGATCTTGATATGTTTCAGATCTGATTCTTATTATTTTAATAAATAAAATAAAAGAAGATAAATTAAATCAAATTTAATTTACCTGATTTGGGTAATCCTATTACCCTGTAGATGATCCTGATTGCAGCGGAAGGTTCTGGATCTAGCCATGCAAGCGCCTGGCCTCTACCGGTATCCACTCAGGTTGGATCTAGAGATCCTCTTCTTCTCTATCATGCCTCCAAAAATTAGATCTGGATCTGATCTGGAGGATCTTCAAAACTCCTTTTGAAGATCAGCAGTCATCCTTTGCAGCAGTGCAGCCTTCTTCTTTTGATCGCCTTTCTTTTGATCTGGAATGCACCAACCTAAGTCCAAAACTCTTTTGGACGTGGAGAGGAGAAGGAGGAGAAGTTTAGGCATGGAGGAAGAGGGGAGAGGCAGCCTTGGGGCATGGGAAATCTCTATTCTAATTGCATTAGAATCTGAGTTGGGCGCAGGGTCTTATTTATAGACTAAGCGTGATCCAACTCCTCTTCCTCTCAACCAATCACAACCCTTTGTGAAATCAGATCTAAATCTGATTGGTGGGAATAGAGACCCCTGGATTCCTCCTTAGAGGGCGCCTAAGACCAGTCAAATTGGATTCTTAGTAGAACTCTGATTGGAATCCAAAAGGGAGGTGGAGTCCTTGTCCAACAAGGACTCCAAGGCGCCTCCAACTTGGGCTCACGCCACCCTTGGCGTGCGCCCTTCTCCTTGCCAGGTTCTGGCAGGGGGACAGGCCCCCACCAGTTCTCCAATAGGTGCGTGACACATGGACAAAAGTCAAAGTGTCTATGGTCAACATTTGACCAGTCAAAAGACCAAAAATGGCAGGTGACCAAAAATGGCAGGTCATGTCTTATAAAATAAGACAACCTTCTCTAACTTGGACAACCTCCAGTTAGACCATATGAAGGCCTCTGATTGAGCACAAACTCCTTTGGCTCAGTCAGGATAACTTATTTGTGATAGTAAAAGAAGAACGTTAGGTTCAATCGAGTGCTAGCACGATTTCCTTGAACCTAATTGAATCTCATTCAGATCAATTGAACTAGATCAGTTCAATTGATGATCACCAGATTCAAACCCTTGTTTGTGTGATCCAGTTAGGTTCAGTTCTGTATGGTAATGGGATATGTCATGATCTCTATCATAGACATCATCGAAACTCCTTTCGATGGATCAGAACTCTTCTAATTCGAACAGCTAGAATGATCGATCATCTAAATCATTCTAATTGCTCCCAAAATCCACCAGTGACACCTAGCAGTATATGGTGGCAACCCATCAGAGCTGAATGCGAACCTCTTGGTGCAGCTACCTGTGTGATTAAGTTCTTCTATCTTGAGCCCCGATCAGATTAGGGTTAAGGTAAACTCATCAAACCCTAGTCTCTGTCATATGATATAATCATTCGATTCGAGTCCAATGTGAAAATCTAAATAGAAACTCTTTCTATTATTTCACTCTTCCATGGCCATGGGCTTCAGGACTTGATTCTCATGATTATCATAGGGCTGCTCCTCTACCACCGAGGTAGATAGATCCCATCTTGATGCAATCCAGTTCCTACAATGAACATGCTATAGCCAACATACACCTCAGGGTTCCATATGGCTAGGAGACCGAGTAATGGTGTAGTCAAACTATAACACCCTCAAGGTGAACTGCCGATGCATCTCAGGTCAAAGAATCAGACATACTACTGTAGCATCGAGTCAGTCATTGACGAGAAGGTAGACTCCCTAATGACTACTCGAGGTGGTCACGCTCAGTGCCCTCATTCTCTAATGAGTACCTGTACTTTCGCTTCGGTGTCTCCACACCGTAGACTCAAGACTCATCTACTAAAGAGAAGCGATCGTACACCAACCTTCCGGATCAATTACCATCCTCGTGATGATCCTATGGTCGGGAGCTGTTTATGAGTTAATAATGATTATTCATGTCTTAAATTTTCAACTCTTGAAAATATGAATTATCATTACCATTAACTCAAAGGATGTATCACAGACACTAAATACATAGGTGTGATAGAAAATAACCCATTTTATTAATTATAGTTAAAATTACAATTTTGCCCCTAGAAGTGTATTACAAGTGTCAGCCAATTCTGGCTTCTAGGGCACATATATCTAATAGTTCCTAGTCTTACTAGGATTCTTATTTTGACTTGGTCCAACATAGTTTCTCAAATCAAATCAAAAAAAAATTAATTCAATCAATCCAATTAAATTAGATTCTAAATTAATTAAAAATTTAATTAAATTAGATTTAATTTTAATTTAATATTTTAATTAAATTAAAAAATTAGGTTGACCCAAGTCCTAGTTGAACTAGGAATAGTTCTTTCTTATACTTGGCTTATCCAATAAACTAATTGAACTTGATCCAATCAAGCTCAAACCAAATTAATTAAATTATATTTAATTAGACTTAATCTTAGCCCTCTGGCTTAATCAAATTAAGCTAATTAGCAATCTAATTGTTAATCAATCCTCTTGCAACACTTGTACTAGGTTAAACATCAATCATATTGATTGTTTAACCTTAGAACAGTTCTTAATCATTGATCAACTATTCGATTGGATCATGAACTCTAATGTGTGTGATCTTATAGATCCAAACCTAAGCTAGTAGCATAAGAATAAATTTTTATATTAATCGAAGTGACCATCTAGCAATAATATCCGATGGTCGGATAGGTTGAATGTGCAGAACAACATCCTTAGAATCCATGTGGATATAGTTTCCATATAATTCATCCTCTTGCCCAAAATGCTCATAGGATATCTCAGAGTTTAACTGTCAACTCTGATAAAGTTGTTCACATTGTATTTTGAAATATCAAATCTATCTAATGGATTATCCTAACCAAGATTTTGCTATATTAAAATACAGTGATATATTTTTCTCCAACTCTTAAAATAGTCAATTCCATCTTGATCACACTCTAACTTTGCCAGTACTTGACTGTGCCTAGAAACCTTCCATTACTGAATTAGAAATTCAGTTAGTCCGGTACCAAAGTATAGTGAATTGCTTGTAAGTCACTGAGGTGATCTTAGGTCTAAGGGACACTTATATCTATATCCCATCAGAGACATTCTCGATAGTAGAATACTCTGAAGTTAGTCACGTTCAATGATGATGTACTCATACATCTCACTTGTATGCTATACCAGTATTTCCATACTTCTTGATTAAGAGGACAACCAATCTATAGGCATACAACGATCTATGCTCAATAGACACTGTCATCCTAATTAACAACTTATCATTTGGTCATGAACAGATTTAAGGACTAATCGATAAATCTTCTTTTTATCGAAGCTAAATATTCCTAAGGACTTCATCACAATAATAAAGTTCGTTAGAAGATGAATACTTTATGATGAAAAAATATCAAAAATATATTTTATTCATTAATAAAATAATTACAGATATAATGTAGCTCAACTGTCAATAGACTGATGATTGGCTTTGAAATATATTTTTTAATAGCCAGGCCACCATGCCTCTCAAAAAGCCCTAGGCGAGCTATGCACCCTAGGATAGATCACCATGTTCGAAAGTCTCAATTGTCTCGTATGTCCTCGATGGTGGAAGACTCCAAACTTCAAGAAAGAGTAAGCTCACATCGATTGATGAATCTCGAGAAAGCATTGGGTGAACTAATAGGCCCCAGGTTAAGCCACCACACCTCTCAAAAAGTCTTGGATGAGTTATGCACCCCAAGCTAGATCACCATGTCTAAAAGTCTCAGCTGTCTCATATGCCCCTAACGGTAGAAGACTTCGAACCTCGAAAAAGAGTTAGCCCATGTCGGTAGAAGAACCTCGAGAAAGCCCTAGGTGAGCTAATGCATCTCATGCCAGGCCATCACACCTTTTAGAAAGTCTTGAGGGAGCTATCTGAAGGAAAAATCCTATTTTTCGACATAGAATTATTCAGATCTAATTGGATTTGAAGAAATATATGAAAATTTTTTCCTAAAAATCCTTATCAAATCTGAGACATCTCAGATCTGATCCTAAAGATCTAATGTTAAAACAAAAATAAAATTAAATCTAATTTAATTTCATACCTTATTTTGGATAATCGAATTATCTTGATGATGATCCTGATGCTCCTGAGGTTCTGGATCGAGCCATGCACGCCTGGCCTCTGCCATAGTCCACTTGGATAGGATCTAGATGTCTTCTTCTTCTGAATCAATGCTCTAAAATTTAGATTTTGATCTGATCTTGAAGTTCTTCAAAACTTCTTTTGAGGAAGTAGCAATCTTCTCTTTCAGTAGTGTTGCCTTCTTCCTGATCTGGATGCCAATACTCTTTGAACTTCTCTTGAACTTGTGCCCAACTCCTTGGGCATGGAGAAGGGAGAGAGAGGATCAGAGGAAGGTATGGAAGAGAGGAGGGTAGTCTTGTGGTGTGTTGAAAGGAAGAAGCACTAAAACCCTAGGCGTAGATAGGATTTAAATAGATCCTACTGTGCCATGCAGTGCCACATCATCCCGGCAAATCAGAGGCTTTAATTCAATTAGATCTAAATTTGATTGGTGGGATGATGTCATCTAATCCAATCAGATGAGAGTCCTTAAAAAAATCACATAGGTGGTGCCAACACTGGATAAACCCAAACTGTTTGGTGCCCTAGTGTTTAATCATATCAAAATATCCTTGAGTCCCATCTACATGGGACTCCTACCTTATCCACATGGGGCGCATGCCTAGGGTGGCATGCATCCTCTCTCTTTCTTCCTTTAGTAGGAGGACAAGAGCCCCAGGTGTTCTCCAATGAGCGCTTGACACATGACCCTTTGTTCAAGTGTCCAAGGTCAACTATTGACCCTTATCCAAAAATAGAAATTGGCAGGTGATAGGAATTGGCAGGTGTTATCTTAAATCCATCTAATGAATTAAGATAATTATTTTCTAATCTGGACAAGCTTCAGTCAGACTAAGATAAGGTTTTTGAATGAGTCCAAATAAATTTGGCTCAATCGAGACGAATTTGAATGATTACAAAAGAAGAATATTAGACTCAATCATGTGCTAGCACGATTTTCTTGAACCTAATTGGATCTTATCCAAATCAACTGAACTAGATTAGTCTAATTGATAATATTCAGATCTAAATTCTTATTTGTGTGATCCAGTTAGGTTCAATTCCATATGGTAATGAGACATGTCGCTATCTCTATCATCGACATTATTGAAACACCTTTCGATGGATCAGAACTTTTTTGATTCATATAATTAGAATGATTGATCATCTAAATCATTCTAACTACTTTCAAAATCCACCAGTGACACCAAATGGTATATGGTGGCAACCCATCAGAATCGAAAGTGAACCTCTCGATGCAGCTACCTGTGTGATTGGATTCTTCTATCTTGAGTCCCAATAGGATTAGGGTTAAGATGAACTTATCAAATCCAACATCCGTCATATGAATTAATCATTTGATTCAAGTCTGATGTAAAATTCTAATAAAAACTCTTTCTATCATATTCACACTACCATGACCATGGGCTTATGGACTCGATCTCATGATCATCATAGGGCTGCTCCTCATCTAGCGAGGTAGATAGATCCTCTATTAATGTAATCCAATTTTTATAATGAACATGCTATAGCCAACATATACCTCAAGATTCCGAATGGTTAAGAGACCGAGTTATGGTATAGTCAAACTATAACATCCTCAAGATGAACTACCAATGTACCTCAGGTCAAAAAACCAGACACACCACTATAGCATCGAGCCAGTCATCGATGAGAAGGTAGACTTCCTTATGACTACTCAAGGTGGTCAAGCTCAGTGCCCTCATTCTCTAACGAGTATCTGTACTCTCGCTTTGGTGTCTCTACACCATAGACTTAAGACTCATCTATCCTAAGAAAGCAATCATATACCAACCTTTCAGATCGATCACCATTCTCATGATGATCCTATGGTCGAGAGCTGTTTATGAGTTAATTATGAAAAATCATGTCTTAAATTTTCAACTCTTGAAAATATGAGTTGTCATTTCTATTAACTCAAAGAATGTATCACAGACACTATTTACATAATGTGATAGAATAAAGATTAATTTTTTATTAATTTAAATTAAAATTATAAAATTATCTTTAGAAGTGTATTACAAGTGTCAACCAATCTGGCTTCTAGGACATACATCTAACAAACTCCCACTTGACTTAAAGCCAATTGACTACAAATCTATGTCCCATCTTCTCTAAGTGGGCTTCAATCTTTTGCTGACTCAATGGCTTTGTCAGTAGGTCTGCCGCATTATCTGCGATGTTGACTCTCTTGATCTCGATATATCTCTTCTCGAGGTAATCACAGATAAGATGGAATTGCCGCTCGATGTGCTTGAATTTTTGGTGAGACCTCGACTCCTTAGCTAGGGCTATGGCACCATTGTTATCGTAGTACAGTGGGATGGCATCTGATGGCATCACTCCAAGCTCTATGGCAAACTTTTTATACCATAACACCTCCTTCACAGCTTTCGATGTAGCAATGTATTCTGCTTCCATTGTTGAGTCTGTAATCACTGTCTGCTTAAAACTCTTTCAATTGATAGTTCCACCATTGCATATAAACAGACTCCCATATGTTGACTTTTGATAATTTATGTTGGACATAAATTTTGAGGCTATAAATTCCTAAATCTAGAGTCCTCCATTTTTAAAGACTAGAAACATGTCCTTAGTCCTTCTCAAGTACTTAAGGATACATTTTATAGAAGTCTAGTATCCTTCTCCTGAATTCGATTGATACCTACTTGTGACACTCACAGCATGAGCTATATCAGGTCATGTACATAGCATGATATACATGAGGCTTTCTATTGCAGAAGCATAAGGGATCTTGCTCATGCATTCAATTTTCTCGGGTGTGCTAGGGAACATCCTTTTAGAGAGATGAATGCCATGTCTGAAGAATACTAGACCCTTCTTGACATTTTCCATGCTAAACCTCTTTAGCACCTCCTCTATATATATCTTTTGTGAAAGTCCTAGCATCCTATTTGGTCTATCTCTATAGATCTTTATTTTCAATATAAAGGATACTTCTCCTAGATCTTTCATAGAGAACTCCTTTGACAACCACACTTTGACTGTAGTCAACATGAAAATATCATTTTCAATTAGGAGGATGTCATCCATATATAGTATGAGGAAGACAACAACACTTCCACTAACCTTTTTGAATACACACGGTTTCTCCTCATTTTTGATGAAACCAAATATTTTGATTACATTATTAAAACGAGCATTCCAGCTCCAAGATGCTTTCTTAAGTCCATATATGGATCTTTGCAGCTTGCAGACTTTGTGATCTCCATCACTAGATGTGAAATCGAATGGCTGCTCCATATAGATATCTTCCTCAAGATTTAAGAATATCATTTTCACGTTCATTTGTCATATTTCATAATAGAAATAGGCTGCAATTACAAGCAATGTGTGGATGGATTTCAGTATGGCTACTGATGAAAAGGTATCCTGATAGTCAATGCCTTCGTGCTGACTATATCCTTTTGCTACAAGTCTTGCCTTGAATATCTCTACATTTTTATCGACACCTATCTTTCTCTTGAAGATTTATTTACATCCAAGAGGTAATATACCTTCAAGTAGATCCACCAAGATCCAGACTTGGTTCAATGCGTTGAGTCAATCTCTGACTTCATTGCCTCTAACCATTTCTCAAAATCGATATCTGATATTGCCTCATCATAGATTTTGAGATCATCACCATGAACCCCATTTTTTTTGAGGAATATTTTTTTTACATCCTCTTGAATAGTATCTAAGTATTTTTTAGGAGGATGAAAAATTCTAGTTGATCTATGAGATGGTGGAGGTAGTGTATGGACTGGTTTTAATTGATTTGATTTCCTAGATTCCTTAGCTCATTGCTCATCAGAGACTTTTTCATCGAGCCTGTCTCTCGATGCCACCATCTTGAATAAACTATTTTTCAAGAAAGATGATGTGTCGACTTACAATCATATTATGATCTTTCGAAAGGTAGAAATAATATCTTAACGACTCTTTAGGATATCCTATAAATCGAGCTCTAAAGGACCTAGTCTCTAACTTGTCTATCTATTATTTCTTAATATGGGCTAGACCACCAAATTTTGAGGTGACTCAGACTTGATTTCTTATCATGTCATATCTCATACGGTACGATAGGAACGGTTTTAGAGAAAATCCTATTCAGTAGATAAATTATTGTCATCAGGTTATGTCTCCAAAGAAATTCAGAAAAGTTTGTGAAGCTCATCATGGATCAGATCATATCTAATAGGATCCGATTTCTCCATTCTAAAATTTCATTCAGTTGAGATGTTCCAGATGGAGTTCATTGAGAGACTATGCCATTATCCTTAAGATAGTCTAGAAATTCTTTACTAAGATATTCTCCTTCTTGATCTGATCGAAGAACCTTAATGAGTTTTTCTGTTTGCTTTTCTATTTCAAGTTTGAATTTCTTAAACTTTTCAAAGGCTTCAGACTTATGTTGCATCAAATATACATACTCATACTAAGACATATCATCAGTAAAGGTGATGAAGTAGACATGGTTACCTCTGACCGGCACATCAAATGGTCCACATACATCTGAATGTACTAAGGCAAGTAGGTCTGTAGCCCTTTCCCCATGTCCTACAAAAGGAAGCTTGGTCATTTTGCCATGAAGGAATGATTCACAAATGGACTCAATAGCTCAAATTTCTTTAATTTGTTAATCCTATCTTTGGCTATATGATCTAGTCTAAGGTACCATAGATACCTATCATTTAGACTATTCCTAGGTCACTTTGAACCTATGGCATTCACGTTTTGCTCGATATTAAAAATGAAAACATCAATATGTAATTGATAGAGGTTATTTATAGGAAAACTACTTGCAATTTTATTACTTTCAAAAGAAATATTACAATGATCCTTAAGAAAACTAATTACATAGCCTTTCTGTGCTAAACGTGAAACAGAAATCAAATTCTTGCTTACTGTAGGGATATAAAAATAGTTCATAAGTGCTAGATTTAATCCTGATGGTAGTTGAAGAGGATAGATTTTCATAGCTATAGCAGCAACTCTTACTCTATTTTCGATGCACTGGATCATCTCACCATCCCTCAATCTTCTGCTCTTCTCAAGATCCTGCATAGAAGTGCACAAGTGAGCATTAGAACCACAGTCAAGCATCCAACTAGATGCAGAAAAAATCATAAGATTAGATTCTATAACGAGCATACCTCCAGAAGGGCCTGCCTTCTTCTTATTCTTCAGACTGGCCAGGTATTGAGGGTAGTTCCACATCTAGTGGCCATCGATATTGCAATGAAAATATTTTTCTTTGTCGGTGGCCTTCTTGTTTAGCTCTGCCTTTTTCTTCTTTCCACCATCCACCTTCTGCTTCTTCACGGATTTCTTCTTCTTTCTAAAAGACTTTCTCTTGAAAAAAATCACTCCATAATAAATATTGAGCCTTTAGAACCTTTCATAGAAAGCTTATCAGTGACCAGTATGTTCATTAATTTGGTTAGGGTACATTGTATCTTATGCATATGGAAGTTCATAATAAACTGACCATATGCATCAGTCAAGGACTGTAGGACCACATCAATCCACAAGTTCCTATCCATGATAACACCGAGCTTCTCAAGCTCCCCAAGGTTCTTGATCATTGTCAAACAATGATCTTGGACTGACTGTCCATCATGCATTTTAGCTTTAAAAAGTCTACGGAAGACTTGATACTTAGCTGCACGACTCTGCTCATCAAATAACTCTTGTAGGCGAGCCAACATCTATCGGATAGTCATGATGTTCTCATGTTGGCACTGCAAGTCATCTAACATTGAGCCCAAAATGTAGCACCTAACCTTATTATCTTCATCCATCCACTTTTCTAGAGACGCTCTCTGTTCAACAATTGGACGGGCTGGTATAGTAGGTGGGTTCTGGTCCAATACATGAGATAGCTTTTCAAAATTCAAAATAATTTTATAGTTTCTTAGCCAGTTCTTAAAATTGGATTCAGTCAATCTATGGGTATCTAAGATCTTGGCTAAAGTGTTAGATGCAGACATTTTTCCTATAGAGAGTCAAAGTTTTTAATTAGATTTTGTAATTAGATTTGACCAATTTATTTAGGAGTTTTATTTTTAAATAAATTGAGCTTCCATTTTTTACTCGGATCCCAACACTTTCTTAGCAAAAACATAAAAATCTCTATGATTCAAGACTTCTAGTGGGTGGTACGGTCCCACCAACTAGCTCACCACCTCACCTAGCAGTTATTGATGATGGATTGGCCGATGAGTGGATAACTCTTATCCAATAATTTTTTAATTATGATGCACCCAAATCTGATCTCCAATTCATAAAGCTCATCATGCCTGAAATATTGCTCCACTCCTTAGTTAAGTCAGACCCACCACTTGCACGAATTGGATTTCTGATTGGATTTCTCACTATATCTAAAATATTGAGCCCAACCCATCCTCCAATCTGGCCATAGCATCTAATACCTAATAGATATGCTTGCGTCTTTCTGATGCAACTGAACCACTATATCCAGTTGAGAATAATCAACCTCGGAAAGGGTCTGTACATCTATAATGGTGGAAGACCTTAGACTTAATATTTTCTTAGAAAGATTTAATTTAGATCTCTTTAAACTTGACTTAATCATAATAATTATGACTAACCTAGTGGCCTGAGTTGGCTTGAATTGTTAGCCATCTCTAATCAGAACTGGATCGACCCATATGGCCAGGTAAGTGAGATCGGTGGAAGAGATATGCTATTAACTCGATAAGAATGCATTCGAGTCAAGTAGCTTTCAATTAAAAATTAGTCGATCGTATCTACCAAACTTACCTTAGACATCAAATTATCGAACTAGAACCAATTAGGTTAGCCAACAATCTAGGCTCAAACCACGAAGCCAAATAAGGTCTTGACTTGATCGAATCATATCTCAATGTGATTCAACCTTGATCCAGACTTAATCCTATTAGGCTAGTTAAATCTAAGCTTTCTTTGATCCCACCTAACCAACTCTTGATTTGGTTTGATCAACTGCTAGACCTAATTGAGCTACCTAAGCCCGAACTCAATTTTATGAAGGTATCTTAGATCTAAAAATTCATAATTTTTAGATCTAATTGATTTTATAATCTTAATTTTTAATTAAGTTTGGATTCATAAATAAGACATATATCAAAATCCTAGGATTTCAGGATCTAGGATTTTGCAGAAAAGTAAGTTCTGATTTTTGATTAACAACGAACGCGCAGCATCCTACACACCATAAGAACATCCCATCAGATGGGAGGAGAGGGCCATTAAATTCTACTTTATTTTTATGTTCGGACGGTCAAGGAGAATGCCTTAATCAAATTTATATATTCTACTACAAAATAAGTTAGATCTAAAATATGTATCTCATATACAATTATTGATCTAACTAATACATGCCTTGCATACATCTCATGTATCATAACTGAATCAACCATGCATACTTTCAGATCTGATATATTATATATTAAATCTAAAAAATAAAATTTTAAATTTAATCATATCAAAATAAAACTATTTTAGATATTTTATAGAACTATTCTATAACTAGTCTAAGCATGCATCTTTCATATCATATATGAATAAACTAAAAATTAAAAATTCTATTTTCTATTTTTTAAATCTTATTAAAATAATTCTAATATTAAAAAAATAAAAATAAAATAGATCTAAAATTATATTTAATCAAATTAATAACATAATTATACTAGACTACACATAGAACTATTCTATTCCTAGTCTAGTCATGCATCTCATGCATTATAGATCTAAATCATATAATTTTTATTTTTTTCATTTTAAATTTAATCACATCTGATGTGACATCAAAAATTATTTAATATTATATTATAAATAAAAATTAAATTTGATAAAAAAAATTTGGAGAACTACCAACCTGGCTCTGATATTAATTAAAGAAAAAATCCTATCTTTTGGCACAGGATCATTCAGATCTGATTAGATCTAAAAAAATATTTTAAATTTTTTTTAAAAAAATCTTAATTAGATTTAAGATATCTCAGATCTGATCCTAAAGATATAATATTAAAATAAAAATTTAATTTAATTTAATTTAATTTCATACCTGATTTTGGATAATTAGATTATCCTGATGATGATCCTGACGCTCTTAAGATTCTGGATCGAGCCATGCACGTGCCCAGCCTCTACCATAGTCCACTCGGGCAGGATCTGGATGTCTTCTTCTTCTAAATCAATGCTCCAAAATTTAGATCTTGATCTGATCTTGAAGTTCTTCAAAACTTCTTTTGAAGAAGCAGCGGTCTTCTCTTTCAGCAGTGCTGCCTTCTTCCTGATCTGGGTGCCAATACTCTTTGGACTTCTCTTGAATTTATGCCCAACTCCTTGGGTGTGAAGAAGGAAGAGAGAGGATCAAAGAAAGGCATGGAAGAAAGGAGGGAAGCCTTGCAGCATGGTGAAAGAAAGAAGCACTAAAATCCTAAGCATAAACAGGATTTAAATAGACCCTACTGCGCCTTGTAGTGCCACATCATCTCAAAAAATAGAGGCCTTTATTCAATTAGATCTAAATCTAATTGGTGGAATGATGTTATCTGATCCAATCAGATGAGAGTTCCTTAAAAAACCACATAGGTGGTGCCAACACTAGATAAACCCAAACTATTTGGCGCCTTAGTGTTTGATCATATCAAAATACCCTAGAGTCCCATTTACATGGGACTCCTGCCTTATCCACATGAGGTGCATGCCTAGGGTGATGTGCACCCTCTCTCTTTCTTTCTTTAGTAGGGGGACAAGAGCCCTAGGTGCTTTTCAATGAGCACTTGACACGTGGCCCTTTGGCCAAGTATCCAAGGTCAACTATTGGTCCTTGTCCAAAAACAAAAATTAGCAGGTGATAGAAATTGGCAGGTATTATCTTAAATTCATTTAATGAATTAGGACAATCCTTTTCTAACCTGGACAAGCTTCAGTTAGAGTAAGACAAGATTTCTGAGTGAGTCCAAACAAATTTGGCTCAGTCGAGATGAACCAGAATGATTATAGAAGGAGAATGTTAGGCTTAATCATGTGCTAGCACGATTTTTTTGAATCTAATTAGATCTTATCCAAATCAATTGAACTAGATTAGCCTAATTGATAACATTCAGACTCAAATTTTTATTTGTGTGATCTAGTTAGGTTCAGTTTCGTATGTTAATGAGACATGTCATGATCTCTATCATCGACATCATCAAAATATCTTTCGATGGATCAGAACTTTTCTTATTCATATAATTTGAATGATTGATCATCTAAATCATTCTAACTGCTTCCAAAATTTTCTAGTGACACCTAGCAGTATATGGTGGCAACCTATCAGAATTAAAAATGAACCTCTCGATGCAGCTACCTGTGTGATTGAGTTCTTCTATCTTGAGTCCTGACAAGATTAGGATTAAGGTGAACTTGTCAAGCTCAACATCCATCATATGAATTAATCATTCGATTCGAGTTCAATATGAAATCCTAATAGAAACTCTTTCTATCATATTCACACTACCATGGCCATGAGCTTATGGACTCGATCTCATGATCATCATAGGGATGCTCCTCATTTACTGAGGTAGATAGATTTTCTATTGGTGCAATTTAATTCCTACAATGAACATGTTATAGCCAACATACATCTCAAGATTTCAAATGGCTAGGAGATTGAGTTATGGTATAATCAAACTATAACACCCTCAAGATGAACTACTGATGCACCTTAGATCAAAGAACCAGACACACTACTATAGCATCGAGCCAGTCATCAACGAGAAGGTAGACTTTCTTATGACTGCTCGAGGTGGTCATGCTTAGTGCCCTTATTCTCTAACGAGTATCTATACTCTCACTCCGGTGTCTCCACACCATAGACTTAAGACTCATCTATCCTAAGAAAGCGATCGTATACCAACCTTCTAGATCGATCACCATTCTTATAATGATCCTATGGTCGGGAGCTGTTTATGAGTTAATTATGAAAACTCATGTCTTAAATTTTCAACTTTTGAAAATATGAGTTATCATTTTCATTAATTCAAAGAATGTATTACAGACACTATTTATATAATTTAATAGAATAAAAATTAATTCTTTATTAATTTAAGTTATGATTATAAAATTATTCTTGGAAGTGTATTATAAGTATCAGCTAATCTGACTTCTAAGGCACACATCTAACACTATGCACCCTAGGTTGGGTCACCATGTTTGAAAATCTCAATTGTCTCATACACCTCCAATGGTAGAAGACTCCATGCTTTTGGGAAGAGTAAGCCCACAATGGCTGAAGAACCTCGAGAAATCCCTTGATGAGTTAACATGCCCCAAGCCATGCCACCTTACCTCTCTGAAAGCCTTGGATGAGATATACACCCTAGGCTGGATCACCATGCCTGAAAGTCTTAGCTATCTCATATGCCCCCAATGGCAGAAGACTCCAAGCCTTAGGAAAGAGTAAGTCCATGCTGGTTGGGAAGAAATTCTTGGATGAGGCATGCACTCGGCTAGGCCACCATACCTGCTTTCTTCAAGCTTTGGAGATATGATGAACTTCGAATCTAGCATAAGTACTTCCAAGATCCAAAGTAAAAGACAACTAAGCCTCTAGAGTCTTTCTCCCTCGAGTTCATAAAACTCAAAGGGAGTAAAGAACTAGCCTTAGATGATCGAGCTTCAAAGAGCCCTCTCCTATGAGTCCAAAAACTCGAAGGATAGTGGAGCCTCAACCTTTAAGCTTTGGACTATTGAGCCTTTGTAGCCTCTCAATGACCCTGGGAGAGGCAAGGCCTTGGAAGAAACTCATCAAAGTGGAAAAATAGTGATTAAGGGAGAGGCAATGCCTTGGATCACAACACATCTACTCGAAAGCACTCATAACAATCATCCAGATTAAAGGCAAGAAAGACTAAACAAAAATTCTTTCTTTATTTATCCATGATTCAAGAGTATAGGACTTCGACTTGAAGACTCAATTATAGAACTTATGAACTTGAAATACAAGTACACTAGGGGATGGAACCCTCATACTTGACCTTGAAGAGACATCCTTGTCGACTTTAACCAAGGGATTTTAGGGATAGGATAGCCCCGCTGGGCTAGTCCATCTCCCAAACATTCCTTGATAGAAAGCCTTAGGAGGTATTTCAGAGGGAGGTGGTGGTTGACTGAAAGGCCCATGACCTTCCAAGAGGATTTGATGCTAAGAAGGCCCCCTAACCTGATGTTCACCCCTCATTGAAACCAACAGCAAGCTTGGGTTGCTACATCCTCTACCAAATCCACACCAAGGCAATGGAATTTTAACCATAATGAAGACCATCCATTGGCCCAAGTTGGAATGGTTGGAACTTCAGTAGCTCCCAATTGGAATAGTTGGAATTTCAGCAACTAGCCTCGATCATGATACCATGGCCAGAGTGCCAAAGCTTCATGACACCTCCCATGCCTAGCTTTGGAGGCCCTACAGTAGATGGGGAGTGGTGGAGAACCCCTTCATAGTATGGCAAATGCTGGCAATGGTTGCTCCGCCGATAGGAGACCACATCTATGACATTCTCTCAAAGAATTTCTACCAAAAAGCAGAAGCAGATTTAGCCACTGGTCAGAGCTTCTTTTCCCTATTTATAGAAGGATTTGTGTGAAAAGTGCCCCTTCATCTCTCAAATAAAGTGCCAGGTGGCGCAACACCAATGGCCCCAAAAGATCATGCCTTCGAGGGCAAGGCACCCCAAGTGCCCCTTTCAACAAAATGCTACTTCAAGGACTATAGCATTAAAGAGTTACATAGTCTTCTTGGAAGGAAGATGTACTGATTGATAGTGCATTGAATGCTCCTTGGGATCCCCAAATAACACTAGCACCAAACTTGCAGGAGGCGAGGTAGATGACTAGAGTTATGTGTGGGGCATGATGTCCTATGTAACCAAAGGGCAAAGTGTCTCGACATAAGTTTCGAACTAATGTAGGGTGAGCATTGAATAGTTGTTCATCCTATATCATCAAAGAATCAAAACAAAAACTTAGACAGAAACAAGGCAAGAAGTAAGAGAAAGTTTTTCTTTTATTTTGAAAACAAACATTACTTTAGAATCAAAGTAAAAGAAAAGCAATCAAATCTTGAGTTGTCTTCTTCCTCTTCTCTTGAGCCTTCTCCACTTCTTCAAAATAAGCCAGTTAAGGGATGAGAGAATCCAGTGCTTTCTCCAATGCCCAAAGATGGCCATGAAGCATCAATCGACAACAGTCATAGCCTTAACTGAAGTAATCATGCGACCTTTTTGTCCCCTCTGAGTCAAGAGACTTGCTCATAGTGGTTCCCCTCACTACAAAAAAACTAGGCTTTTGCGATGAAATTATTAGCGATGAAAATAATTTTATTATAAATAATAGTATTTATATAAAAAATATTTTCATTATAAAGAATGCATTATTTGCAATGAAAAAAATTTTCATCATAAATAATCAATTATTTATAACTTAAATATCTTTTATGTCGTAAATAATCAATTATTTATGATGAAAATTTTTCATCATAAATAATCAATCATAAATTAATCATTTAAAAATAAAAAAAGTAGATTATTTATGATAAAAAAGTTTTATCATAAATAATTAATTATTTATGATGTAAATACCATTTACATCATAAATAATAGATTATTTATGATAAAAATTTTTTATTATAAATAATCAACCATAAATTAATCATTTAAAAAATAGAAAAGAGCAAATTATTTATGATAAAAAATTTTCATCATAAATAAAAGATTATTTATAATGTAAATACTATTTTTATTATAAATAATTGATTATTTATGATAAAATTTTTTATCATAAATAATCGATCATAAATTAATCATTTAAAATTAGAAAAGGGTAGATTATTTATGATAAAAAAATTATTATAAATAATTAATTATTTATAATGTAAATACTATTTGCATAATAAATAATTAATTATTTATGATAAAAATTTTTTATCATAAATAATCGACCATAAATTAATCATTTAAAGAATAAAAAAGTGAACTATTTTAAAAATAAAAAAGCACAAAGATGCGCCATGCATGGTCGATGTGACGGGATTGAGGGGTGCGAGTGCATCCATAGCTTGTCCATGAAGAAATTAGTATTTTTTTTTAATTTTTCAAAAATTAGTACTTTTTAAAAAAATTTATTTTTTTCTAAATATTATATAATTTTAAAATTTAAAATTCATCTTCACCATTCATTATTTAAGTAATTATTATTAGAGTATCATCATAAAAGACCATCTTGATTTAGTAGCTCTAACTATATTGATCAATAAAATTTAATTTCAATGGTCATGAACGATCGTATACTGATTTATTAGATAAAGACCATCGATGAATCCAAAAATCTATAACGATGATCTATATGATATTTATAATATACCATCAAAATTTTACTTCAATTGGACATCATTATCATTATCAATTTAGCATGGGATATTTTGGATCGTTAAATAAAAAATGAGTGAACAAAAGGCTAAACAACGTTCGATTATAAGATAATTTTTTAGATATATGATCTTTGCTATTATTTTAATCATCTATATAGTGGTAATCATAAAATTTAAACTCCACATATATGAATCATCCATGTTAAGTAGATTTTATAAAAGCATAAGTATAATTGCTTAAGAACTTTAAGAATATGTATCAAGAGATATATAATTTTAGATAGTTTATATGCACATGATTTACTTTTTACGACCACCACTATACAAACAATCAAACTATTAGCAAAGATCATTTATCTAAAAAAAATTATCTTATAATCACACGCCATTTAGCCTTTTAATCACTTATTTTTTATTTAACAATCCAAAATATCTCATGCTAAATTGACTATGATAATTATATTCAATTAAAGTAAAATTTTTATAGTATGCTATAAATATCATAGAGATCATCGTTGTAGGTTTTCAAATTCATTGGAATCTCTATCTAACAGATCATTAAGTGGTCATTCGTGACTGTCAAAATTAAATTTTATTGATCAATATAGTTAAAGCTACCAGATCAAGATAGTTTTTTTGTGATGATATTTTAATGATAATTATTTAAATAATGAATGATGAACATGAACTTTAAATTTTAAAATTATATAATATTTTAAAAAATTAAAAAAATATATTTTTTAAAAGAATACTAATTTTTAAAAAATAAAAAAAATACTAATTTGCCCATGGGCTAGCTAATAGTAGATGCGCTCTAACCCCTCAATCAGATTGCATCGGCTATGCATGGTGCATCTTTGTCCTTTTTTATTTTTAAAATAGTCCATCTTTTCTATTCTTTAAATGAGTAATTTATGATCAATTATTCGTAATAAAATTTTTTATCATAAATAATCAATTATTTATGATGCAAATAGTATTTACATCATAAATAATAAATTATTTATGACAAATTTTTTTATTAAAAATAATCCACCCTTTTTTATTTTTAAATAATTAATTTATGATTGATTATGAATGATAAATTTTTTTTATCATAAATAATCCATGCTTTTTTTATTTCTAAATAATTAATTTATGGTTGCATCATAAATAATCAATTATTTATGATGAAAAATTTTCATTGTAAATAATCAATCATAAATTAATCATTTAGAGAACAAAAAAGATGGACTATTTAAAAAAAAAGATAAAGATGCACCGTGCATGGTCAATGCGGTGGGGTTGAGGGGTATGAGCACATTTGCTGTTAGCTAGCCCATAGGCAAATTAGTATTTTTAAAATTTTTTTTAAAAATTAGTATTATTTTAAAATATATATATTTTTATTTTTTAAATATTATATAATTTTAAAATTTAAAGTTCATCTTCATCATTTATTATTTAAGTAATTATCATTAGAGTATCGTCACAAAAGATCATCTCGATCTAGTAGCTCTAACTATATTGATTAATAAAATTTTATTTTGATGGTCACGAATGATCGTATGATGATCTATTAGATAGAGATTATCGATGAATTCAAAAATTTATAATAATAATTTTTATAATATTTATAATATACTATCAAAATTTTACTTCAGTCGGATATTATTATCATTATCAATTTAATATGGAATAATTTAAACCATTAAATAAAAAATGATTAATCAAAAGGCCAAACGATGTTCGATTATAAGATGATTTTTTAGATAAATAATTTTTACTACTATTTTAATTATTTATACCATGATGATCATAAAATCTAAACTTCGTGTATATAAATCATCCATATTAAGTAGATTTTACAAAAGCATAAGTATAATTGCTTAAGGATTTTAAGAATGTTTCTCAAGAAATATATAGTTTTAGATAGTTTATATATACATGATTTACTTTTTATGATCACCACCATACACATAATCAAATTATTAGCAAAGATCATTTATTTAAAAATATTATTTTATAATCACATGCCATTTAGCCTTTTAATTGCTCATTTTTTATTTAACGGTCTAAATCATCCCATACCAAATTGATTATGATAATTACATCCAAATTAAAGTAAAATTTTGATAGTATGCTAAAAATATCATAGAGATTATCGTTGTAAGTTTTTGGATTCATCGATGGTCTCTAACTAATAGATCATCATGCGGTTATTTATGACTATTGAAATCAAATTTTATTAATGAATATAATTAAAGCTACTAGATCAAGGTGATCTTTTATGATGATCCTTTAATAATAATTACTTAAATAATAAATGGTGAAGATAAAATTTAAATTTTAAAATTATATAACATTTAAAAAAATAAAAAAAATAAATTTTAAAAAATATTAATTTTTAAAAAAATTAAAAAAATTAATTTGCCCATGGGCTAGCTAACAGCAGATGTGCTCGCACCTCTCAACCCCATTGCATCGACCATGCATGGTGCATCTTTGCCCTTTTTTTATTTTTAAAATAGTCCATCTTTTTTATTTTTTAAATAATTAATTTATGATCTATTATTTATGATAAAATTTTTTTATCATAAATAATTGATAATTTATGATGTAAATAGTATTTACATCATAAATAATGGATCATTTATGATGAAAAATTTTCATCACAAATAATCCATCCTTTTTTGATTTTTAAATGATTAATTTATAGTTGATTATTTATGATGAAAATTTTTTGTTGCAAAAAATTTACCCTTTTTTGATTTTTAAATGATTAATTTATGAATAATTATGTATGATGAAAATTTTCTATCATAAATAATCTATTATTTGCGATGCAAAGAGTATTTACATCGTAAATAATTGATTATTTATGATGAAAATTTTCCATCGCAAATATGGCATGCCATTTTATTTAGATAATAATTATTTATATAATTATTATTAGTGATGGAAAATGTTGTTTTGCTGCAAATAAGTTTATCCAATTATTTGTTAATTTTTTAAGAATTTTTTTTTATGAAAAATAATTGACGGGATTTATTAGCGACAAAAACTGTAATTCTATCATAAATAAGGGTTTTAGCGATGAAATTTCTGTTGCTAAAAGTTATCACTAAAACTCTTTAAATATCCATCACTTCGACGTCGCTTTCTTCCTATTAAACCCACTCAGCCTCTCCAAAACCCTTTCCTCTCCTCTCTTTCCCCCTCCTCCTGGGCTTCCACTGGCCAGTGACCTTGTCTCCCACTGCCACCACCATTGTTGCCACCATTGTTGCTACCGCTACCGTGCATGAATCGAAGGTAAGCTTTGATGATATCATCGATTTATTTTTTTTTGTTCTTTCGTTTGCGCATGGGTGTTGCCGTGCAGTGGCTGGTGATGAGTAGAGGGGCATTGCATTTTCATGACAACCCAGCATAAGAAAAAACCCCCAAAACTATCTCAAAATAAGGAAAAAATGGCCCTACGATGGCTGCTCATGTTGTCTAGTTACAAGATATGTACAAAACTGTGTCAAAGGCATTTGCCTGGCAAAATGCTAGGTAACATGGCCCTGACAGACTCCCCCACTTGCTCAGGTTGGCATCCTTGTTGATGTGCTTCTCTTGTATGCCTCGACCCGATCCTCCTCATGCCACAATGAGTCCTCTGGTTTCCAGCTTGCTTCTGACTCAGGAAGTCTCTTCCACTTCACCAAGTATTGAATCTCTTCCGTGCCACTAGGATGAACTTTGACTCGATCCGTCAGGATGATGTCAACCCGCCTCTCCAAGGAGGTGGAATTAGGGGTTGGACGGCTTGACTTGCTCCTCGTGGTATCCACTTGGTCGGCGTTGTATGGCTTGAGACAACTTCCATGGAAGACGAGATGTACCTTGAGCCAGGTAGGAAGTTGCACCCAGTAGGATACATTTTCAACTCTTCCAAGGATTGGGAATGGACCCTTATACTTGCGAACCAGTCCTTTGTGCACTTTGCAAAAGAATCAGAGTTGGGTTGGTTGGAGCTTGACCAACACCATGTTGCCTTGCTTGAAGTCCAATGGTCTCCTTCCCTTATCGGCCCACTTCTTCATCTTCTTAGCAGCCTTCTCCAGGTATGCCCGCGCAATCTCAGCATTGTGGTACCACTCTTTGGCCAAATGATATGTAGATGGGCTGTTCCCGATATACCCTACGACCATGGTATGTGGAGTGGAGGGTTGCTATCTGGTAATGATCTCAAAGGGGCTCTTGCCCGACACGGAGCTCCGCTGCAAGTTGTAAGAGAATTGGGCTATGTCGAGCAGCTTCACCCAATCCTTTTGGTTGGCACTCATAAAGTGCCGTAAGTATTGCTCAAGGAGAGCATTTATTCTTTCAGTCCGGCCATCAGTCTGGGAGTGCAGACTGGTGGAGAAGTATAGCTTAGACCCAAGAAGCTTGAACAATCCGATCCAAAATTGCCCCAAGAACCTAGAATTTCTATCACTGATTATGTTTTGAGGGATCCCCTAATACTTCACTACATGCTTTAGGAACAATCGAGCTACCTCCTCTGCTGAACAATATAGCGGTGCAGGGATGAAGATGCCATACTTGGAGAACCGATCCACCACCACCAAGATCGACCCATACTCCTCTACCTTTGGCAAGCTCGATATGAAGTCCATAGAGACGCTCTCCTATGGTCGTTCAGGTACTGGCAAAGGCTCGAGAAGACCCCCTGGCTTGCTCCGCTCTATCTTATCCTACTGGCAAATTAGACACATCCGGACATATTCTTCCACATCCTTCCCCAATCTTGGCTAGTAATATGCCCGCTCCAAGAGGGCAAGGGTTCGATTCATTCCGAGATGGCTGACCCAAAGGGTGTCATGGCATTCTTGCAAGAGCTCTCTTCTAAGGTTTTCCATCTGAGGAACATACATTCGCCACCCCTTAGTGAAAATGAGTCCATCCTCAGACCAAAACCACCATGCCTTCCCTCCTTTGATAAGCTGCTTTAGGGTTACAGCTATAGGATCCTTCAGTAGTCCATCTCGAATTCTTGGTAGAAGGGATGCTTGCATTTGGCTGACTTGACTTTGCTCCTCTACCTTCAAAGCTATGAGCTCAGCCTTGCAGCTTAATGCACTAGCCACCTGATTCATACGCCCCGGCTTATACTCCAGGATCATGTCAAACTCTGCAAGAAAATCCTACCAGCGGGCTTGTTTGGGAGACAACTTCTTCTATGTTTGAAAGTAGCTGAGGGCCACGTTATCTATTCGGACAACAAATTGCGACCCTAGTAGATAGTGCTTCCACACTCTTAGACAGTGGACCACCGCTGTCATCTTCTTCTCATGGATGGTGTATCGCCTCTCGATGTCATTTAGCTTCCGACTCTCAAAAGCCACTAGATGGCCCTCCAAAACTAGGACCCCTCCAATAGCATACTTTGAGGCATTAATATGGACTTCGAATGGCAGTGTATGATCAGGTAGTCACAGCACTGGCTCCTCCATCACTGCAGCTTTCAAGTCCTCAAAAGCTTCTTGACACCTAGAGGACCAATCCCACGATCGATCCTTCTGCAACAACTCCATCAATGGTGCAACTTGGTGGGAGTAACCTGCAATAAAATGCTGATAGTAGTTAACAAGCCCCAAGAAAGAATGCAACTCCATCACCTTGGTAGGGGCCTGCCACTCTTGGATGGCACGGACTTTCTCCTTGTCCATGTTGATCATGCCGCCACCAACATGATGGCCCAAGAATAGGATTTCTTCCTAGGCAAAGTAGCATTTCTCCTTCTTCACATAGAGAAAGTGCTCTTGTAGGATTTTGAGGATGATCCATAGATTCTCCACATGTTTCTCCAGTGTCCGACTATACATGACAATGTCATCTAGATACACCACCACAAATTTGTCGAGATAATCATGGAACAACTAGTTCATTAGGGTGCGAAACATGGGAGGGGCATTGGTTAACCTGAAGGGCATCACCAAAAATTTGAATGCCCCATACCTCGTTACACAGGTGGTCTTGCCTTCATCTCCTTCTACAATCCGGACTTGCCAGTATCCGGATCGAAGGTCCAATTTTGGAGAAATATCGAGCTCTACCCAGCTGATCGAATAGGTATGCAATTAGAGGGATTGGATACTTATTCTTCACGGTTACCTTGTTCAGGGCCCGATAGTCCACACACAAGTGAAGGCTTCCATCTTGCTTCTTTTGAAAGAGAATGGAGGCTCTGAAGGGAGCCTTTAAGCTACGAATGAGCCCTCCCTTCAGTAGCTCATTGAGTTGCTTTTGAAGCTCTGCAAGCTCCGATGGGGCCATTTGATAGGGCGGACAAGCCGGGCATCTTGCACCTGGTTCTAGCTCGATCTTATGGTCCACCACCCACCTGGGAGGTAAAGTCTTCGGTAATTCAGGAGGCATCACATCCTCAAACTCTTGTAGGACTTTCAGTACCTCTTGAGGGGTGGAACCTAGGTCCTTTGGTTCCACATTCAGCTTCAAGGCAGCCACATATGTTAACTCCCCTCTCCTTACCCTCTTCTTCAGTTGGAGAGAAGAAATTTGATGCATTCCTCCTAGAGTTTGCCAAACTGTCGGGACAACATAGGGAGATTCATCTCCCATCATGCACAAAGCATCAAGGAATGGCATGGGTACCACCCTAGCAGTCTATAGAAAATCCATGCCCAAAATAACTTTGAAGTCGTCCAATGGTACAACCATGAAGTTTGCCTTCCCATTCCAAGTTCCGACCCGGATAGGCACCTCCCTTGCAAGGCCCACAATAGGCCGAGCTTCCAAGTTCATTGCCTTAGTCTTACTAGAGTCCCTCTCCAGCTTCAACCCAAGGCTGGTAGCTTCACGGTCGGCAATGAAGTTGTGGGTCGCCCCCGTATCCATCAAGGCTTGAATGGCATGACCATTGAGTTCCACCTGCACATACTTGAGTTCACTAGTCCATCGATTGGATCGTTGGTGAATGGGGTGGGACTTCTGCTGCTGTTGCTGCTTCAATGGCTTAGACGGCTCCCCCACTTGACCCTTAATGGCATTTAGCAGCCTAAGGGCACCCATGCGAGGGCCCTCAGGTTGTTCCTCCTCATCCTCACTACTATTGTCACCAGGGTTGGTTTGGCTCTTCTGCACACTAGCCTACAAGGCATTAAGGGCTTGCTTCTGAGGGCAATTCTTTGCCATGTGGGGTCCTCCACATAGAAAGCACCAAGATTTTGGGGTCTTTGTTGGTTTCGGCCCCTTCATCTTGGAGTCCTTCTTCTTCTCAGTCACCACAGCCTTGCCTTTTGATGGTTTTTGACTTTTGGAGGTGCCCAAGATGGCCTTCTTCTTTTGGTGGTCAGAGGGGAGGTAGTCTACCAAGCACTCCACTACCGCTTGAGTAGATGCCAGATTTGCAACACCCCTCTACTATAACTCCTGCTAGGCCCATGGCTTCAAGCCCTCCAAGAAGTAGAACAGCTTATCCTTTTCAGACATATCTCGAATGTCCAACATCAGCGCAGAGAACTGCTTGACATATTTCCAAACTATCCCAGTCTGTTGGAGATGCCTCAAGTTTCGTCGGGCAATGAAGTCCACATTCTTGGGCAGAAATTGGGTCTTAATCTCCCTCTTCAAATTTTCCCAACTGATAATAGTGCACCGACCTGCTTGGATGTCTTCATATTAAGTCCGCCACCATAATTTGGCATCCCCAATCAAGTATGATAAGTGGTAAAAATATACTAATAAAAGTATTAAATTATAAAATAAATTAATCTATTTTTTTAGAAATTGATATTTTTGTTAATCTTATGCTGGAAAGAAGGCCACCAATATGAAGATCTTATTTTTTTGATTTAGATGAAATAAATTTTAGACAAAATGGACTTCAAACGAGCCTAGAATTGAATTTCAAAAAAAAAAAGAGAGTCGGTCCGGTTCAAATCGGTTCAGAAAAATTGGCTCAGCAGACCATCCGATCCAACCGCACCCAACAGACCGATCCACTGATGCAACACTGATTCCAAGCTGACATCAGCATTTTTTGCGACGCACGATGGACTGTTTGGAGGACATTTTGGAGATTTCACATAAAGAAGCACGCTCCGATTGACTGAAGAATGCGGCGGTCCATGCAACGCCGGGTTCACACATGGTCTACAGAGGATAATTTAAAAATTTTGTCTGATCCGACGGGCACCTTTCACTGGAATTTGATCGGACGGCCAAAATGCATGCACTAACGAACGACAGATGCAGCTCCCGATCGAGATCTAATGGCTGAGATTCATCCTGACTTTAAAACTAAGAATTAGAGGCTTCTCTATGCACGATCTGACAGCTCAGATTTGATCTTCAAGGCTAATCCAGTGGTCCAAATGAATTTCGACTTGATTTGGGATTTTAAGATGATTTTTGAGTGATTTTTGGACTGTTTGATCAACATCCAATGGTTAGAATTGGTCCAGGACTCTTTTTGAGTTATTTTGAGAGTTTTAAACCTAATTTCAATAGGATTTCGGTGGAAAATCCACCTCTCAGCCTATAAAAAGGTCTACTGTTGCCAAAGAGAAGAAGAGGGAAAACAGTAAAAAAAAGAGAGAGAAAGAAAAAAAGAAAAGAAAAAAAAAGAAGAAAAAGAAGAGAAAGAGAGGAGAGAGATAGAAAGAGAAGAGAGATTTTTGAGAGAAAAGGAAGGGCTTTAAATTTTTTTTCTTTTCTTCTTCCGACAATCAGAACATCGATCAAGGAGCTTCTCTTCTTCTTCACCAAGTTTTCCACACCAAGAGCGACGGATAATCAATTTCAGCAATCAAACAGTTTAATTTTTTTATGCTTTTTATTTTATTTACTATTTTTGAACTTGTTATCATGAACTAAATTTTTTTTTACTAAAACTAAGATGTAGCCACTCTTTTGATGCAATATTTAGTATGATTTATTTTTAATTTTAAATTTTATTCATAAGGAGTATATAAATCTGATCTTAATACTTTTAGATTACTGGCCATCTTCTAATTGACCTGATGAACATAGATGTTACAGACCAAGTACATCTATGTTATTACTTCTTGATTATATACCTTGTATTATGAATCAAATTAGAATTCATATGCATGTAGGAATTTTAGTGCACTTTAGATGCAATATATTTTAATTAGAAGGTTTCACAAAACTTAATACATTAATATTTATTTAAATTACATTTGGATCAAGAGTAATTAATAAATATTGATAATTTTGCTACGCCTAGACCAAAGGATAGTGAATAAATTAGGAGACTCCACCGTCACATGAAATAAAATTAATCTAATAATCTAAATATTATATTGACTGAGTTGGTGAACCGATTGCCTTAGTAATACATTGCTCTTAAGTTTAAAACCCTAATGATTACACTCTCTCTATTTTCTTAAAATTTTTAATTATTTCTTTATTTTGTTTCTTAATTTTTTATTCTCATAAATCGGTCTTCTAAATAAAGTATAGGAAAGAGCTTTTCAATACTTATTTTCCAATCCTCTAGGGATGATACTCTACTTATTTACTTTATTACTTGATCGACTGGTGCACTTGCCATAGCTATAGATTAGCACGCATCAAATTTTTGGCACTGTTGTCGGAGATTGTGTCTAAAATAATATTAAAATTTTGATCCTAGCTTTACTTTAGAATTTTATTTTTAATTTTTATTATTTTTTAAAAAAAATTATTTAGTGCATGACACGTACTGGACATTGTAACTTACTATCTTTAGATCCAAAAATTGAAAGAACCATTAGAAAACTACAACAAGAAAGAAACATGATAGCTAAAGATCCTAATGACATCAATCTAAGATTGGATATGGCGATCGAAGGACAGCATGAAGCTATTCGACCAGTACATCGTCCATTAAATGATTACTTCACACCATCTATAGTCGATGCAGCTTTGAGCATCAGGAGACTGCCTGTGCGAGCAAACAACTTTGAAATAAAACTGACGATGATCTAGATGATTCAATCAACTGTCCAATTCAGTGGATACGTGCATGATGATCCGAATGCCCATATTTCTAACTTTCTTGAACTTTATGATACTTTTAAAATTAATGAGGTGTCGGATGATACTATTAGATTAAGGTTATTTCCTTTCTCTTTATGGGACAAAGCTAAAAGTTGACTTCATTCTCTTCCTGCGGGTTTTATCACAACTTGGGATGTCCTAGCCCAAAAATTCTTAGCCAAGTACTTTCCACCTTCCAAGATTGCCAAGATGCGCAACGATATCACTTCTTTTATGCAAATGGACATGGAGACACTATATGAGGCTTGGGAGCATTTCAAGGAACTGTTGAGGAGATGTTCACATCATCAACTATCCATATGGCTTTAGGTACAAACTTTCTATAATAGTTTATCTCTTACTAATCATTCTATGATTGATGCAGCAGCAGGAGGAACAATTAATCAAAAAATGAAGGAAGAAGCCTTCGATCTAATCGATGAGATGACATCAAATAACTACAGACAGAACGCATGATACCAAAAAGACTAGCAGCTATGCAGGGAGTAGATTGCGTGCCAACCTTACTAGCTAAAATTGTAGCCCTTAGAGCCGAAGTCAACAACTTGAAGGAAACAGCTATGCATGTTCAGAGCATCACCTGTGACCTGTGTGGAGGAGGATACGATACAAGCAATTGCCAGACAGGTAATCCTTTTGCTAAAGCAACTGATACAGCTAATTATGTTGGTAATTTTTTTAGGCCACAACAAAATAATCCCTACTCCAACACATACAATCAAGGGTGGAGGCAGCACCCAAATTTCTCATGGAGTAATCAAAATGCAGCACAACAGCCACCCCCAAAATTTTAAGTACCTAAAAAGAAGTCCAACATGGAAGAGCTGATGGTCAAATTTATGCAAAACCAAGAAGCAACTATAAAAAATTTAGAAGCCAAACTTAGACAGGACCAAGCAGCAGCAATTCAAAACTTGGAGATGCAAATAGGTCAAATGGCTAAGAAAATCTCTGAGAGACCTCAGGGATCCTTGCCCAGCAACACGAAGACCAATCCAAGGGAGCAAGTCAATGCTATCACCCTAAGAAGTAGTACAAAGTTGGAGGAGCCACATCAGAAGAAAAAGACTGAAGAGCCAACTATAAATAAGAAACCATCAACTAAAATTCATCAATCACCAAAATAACTAGCAGATGGATGGTCTCCAGGTATACAGTTTGCGGATCCAAATGTGAAGCCCTACGTGCCGCCACTACCATTTCTAAAGAGATAAATACAGCATCCAGATAAGAATTTTTCTAACTTTTTCAAAATATTAAAGAATTTACATATTAATATTTCTTTTGTAGATGCTATCACTCAAATGCCCAGGTATGCCAAGTTTCTCAAAAAAATTCTAACAAATAAAAGAAAGCTGAAGGAGCATGAGAGAATAAATTTGAATGAAGAATGCTTAGCAATACTTCAAAATAAATTACCACAGAAGCTAAAAGATCTAGGAAGTTTTACTATCCCTTGCATTATTGGTGATTGTAGTTTTGATAAAGTTTTATGTGATTTAGAAGCAAGTATTAATCTCATACCTTTTTCTATTTTCAGGAAGCTGGATCTAGGAGAACCAAAGCCTACCACTATTACTCTTCAATTAGCCAACAGATCCATTAAATATCTAAGAGGTATAGTGGAGGATGTCTTGGTAAAGGTAAATAAGTTTATTTTTTCTGTTGATTTTATTGTTCTTGATATGAAAGAAGATTATGATGTACCCCTTATTTTAGGAAGATCCTTTTCAGCTACTAAAAGAGCTTTAATAGATGTTCAACAAGAAAAATTAATTCTTAGAATCCAAGATGAACAAGTTACTTTTAATGTTTTCAAAGATACTAAATATCTTGATGATAATCAAACTTATTTTCTAATTGATATTATTAATAATTCAGTATATGAGAATTCTATAGAAAATAGATTTGAGACTATAAAAGCTAGCAATGTTCAATTGAAAGAAGGCTCGATCAAATATGAAAGTATTCCAATTGAAGTGGCATCGGATTGATTCAACCCAAAACTCAAAGAAAGTCAAGCTGAAGACTATAAATCAAAACTACTAGATAGATTTTTTTTTTTTTTTTTTTTTTAATTTTGATCATTTTTTTTTCTTTTATTTTTTAGTAATTTATTATTGCTCTTTTACTGCTTTGGTGTGTATTTTCAATTTTGCAGAAAAAAATTAATAAGAGCTCAAGCAAAATTTCAAAGCTTTAAAGAATCAGACCGAACCAAATCAGGTGTATTCCTTCTTGTCCTTTATTGCATCCTTTATTTTTCTTTCTCCTTTAAGACAATGTACAATAAGTTAGGGGGTAAAAAAAAAAAAATGTGTCCAGAAGAAAATCTTGAGCAAGATAGACTGGATAAGTGATAAAAGATAGAATTATTAGTTAATGAATGTAATGAGTTAAAGAAGTAGATTAGTTGGTCGACTATTAGTAGCCTACCTAGGTCATTAAAAGACTATTAGCACTTCTAATTGCACATGCACACTAACAAGATAAAGTAGGTATTGATTATAAGGCCAACTAAGGATTCAATTATCATTAAAAATTGATAATTAATATACATTCTAATCAAAAAAAATTGAATTTAAGAAAAGAGCTACCTGCCTAAAAATAAAGTATAAAAGATAGAGTATATGTGAATTGCCCAAAGCCTAATAACTGGATCTTTGCACCTAGGTCAAGTATGAAAATTCACATAAAATGGTGAAGGGAAGGCTAGGATGCTCAGCACAGCAAAAAAAAAGGAGGGGGGGGCAGTGTGAAAGCTACCTTAATTCATGAGTATAAAATTGAGAATGTATAGAAAATTGACCAAAATAGATGATAAGAGAGGATACTTTTATCCTTTAACTTAACACTGAAATGTTAAAGTTAGTCATCACGAACACAAGTGCTGTAGATCTTTGATGTACTTTAAGAAAATTTTTAATTGTATTAACTGAAAAATTTGCTTCTGAAGCTCAATGCTTAATTAGCAGTATTTTCTAAACTTTTTGATCTTTAGTCCTAGATTTTATTTTTTTGATGGATAATCTTATTGAAATATGGTATTAAATAAAACATTCCTAAGGAACTAGCAATGACTAAGTTGGGGGGTGCGATAAGTGGTAAAAATATTCTAATAAAAATATTAAATTATAAAATAAATTAATCTATTTTTTAGAAATTGATATTTTTGTTAATCTTATGCAGAAAAGAAGGCCACCAATATGAAGATCTTATTTTTCTAGTTCAGATGAAATAAATTTTAGACAAAATGGACTTCAAATGAGTCCAAAATTGAATTCAAAAAAAAAAAAGAGAGTCGGTCTGATTCAAATCGGCTCAGCAGATCGTCCGGTCCAACTGCACCTAGCAGATCGATCCGCTGATGCAATGCCAACGTCAAGCTGACGTCAGCATTTTTTATGGCGCACGATGGACCGTTTGGAGGGCATTTCAGAGATTTTACATAAAGAAGCACGCTCCGATTGGCTGAAAAATGCGGTAGTCTATGCAACACCGGGTTCACGCATGGTCTACATAGGGCAATTTGAGAATTCTGTCTGATCCAATGGGTGTCTTTCATTGGGATTTGATCGGACGACTAAAATGCATGCACTAACGAATGACAGATGCAGCTCCCGATCGAGATCCAATGGTTGAGATTCATCTCGACTTCAAAACTAAGAATCAGAGGCTTCTCTATGGCGATCTGACGGCCCAGATTTGATCTTCAAGGTTGATCCGATGATCCAAATGAATTTTGACTTGATTTGAGATTTTAAGATGATTTTTGAGTGATTTTTGGACTATTTGATCAACATCCAGTGGTTAGAATTGGTCCAAGACTCTTTTTGAGTTATTTTGAGAGTTTTAAACCTAAGTTCAATAGGATTTCGATGGAAAATCCACCTTTCAGCCTATAAAAAGGTCTGTTGTTGCCGAAGAGAAGAAGAGGAAAAATAGTAAAAAAGAAAGAGAGAGAAAGAAAAAAAAAGAAAAGAAAAAGAAGAGAAAGAGAGGAGAGAGATAGAAAGAGAAGAGAGATTTTTGAGAGAAAAGGAAGAGCTTTTAATTTTTTTCTTTTCTTCTTCCGACAATCAGAACATCGATCAAGGAGCTTCTCTTCTTCTTCATCAAGTTTTTCACACCAAGAGTGACAGACAATCAATTTCAGCAATCAAACAATCTAATTTTTTTATGCTTTTTATTTTATTTGCTGTTTTTGAACTTGTTATCATGAACTAAATTTTTTTTTACTAAGGCTAAGGTGTAGCCACTCTTTTGATGCAATATTCAGTGTAATTTATTTTTAATTTTAAATTTTATTCATGAGGAGTATATAAATCTGATCTTAATGCTTTTAGATTACTGGCCATCTTCTAATTGATCTGATGAACATAGATATTACGGATCAAGTATATCTATGTTATTGCTTCTTGATTATATACCTTATATTATGAATCAAATTAGAATTCATATGCATGCAGAAATTTTAGTGCACTTTGGACGCAGCGTATTTTAATTAGAGGATTTCACAAAACTTAATGCATTAATATTTATTTAAATTACATCTAGACCAAAGAGTAATTAATAAATATTGATAGTTTTGCTATGTTTGGACCAAAGGATAGTGAATAAATTAGGAGTCTCCACCGTCATATGAAATAAAATTAATCTAATAATCTGAATATTGTATTGACTGAGTTGGTGAACTGATTGCCTTAGTAATACACTGCTCTTAAGTTTAAAATCCTAATAATTACACTCTCTCTATTTCCTTAAAATTTTTAATTATTTCTTTATTTTGTTCCTTAATTTTTTATTCTCATAAATCGATCTTCTAAATAAAGCATAAGAAAGAGTTTTTCAGTACTTATTTTTCAATCCTCTAAGGATGATACTCTACTCATTTACTTTATTACTTGATCGGTTGGTGCCCTTACCATAGCTATAGATTAGCATGCATCATAATACATCGTAGCTAAGATGACTTTGGTGTCCTCTGAGTCAAGCCGCACCATTCGAAAGTACTTCTCGATGTCAAACAAGAAGTTCTCTAACTCCTTTGCATCACAAGCTCCACCGTAACTTCGAGGCTCCGGCACTCGCATTCGGCCTGTGCCGCCTTCCCCATGTGTTGGGGTTGGCATGGTACTGACGGCTCAGGTTAGCACTGTGACCCTAGTAGCCAAGTCATTCAGTTGCTCCCATAGGTGCCTGATAGTCTTCTGAGATTGTCCCCTAGATTGTCTACTATCTCTACCAATTGTTCCTAATTCATCTCCAGATTGGGCATTCGATCCCCTAATGAGAATAAGTGCACCACACTATCCTCAATCTAGGCCAGCTACATCTCTACTATAGAGATCCATTCTCTGTGGCTCCATGGTTTCTCAACATCGGCTTGTACTTCCACTAGGACTGAGGCGGCAACCGTTGCCTCCTCTTGCATCATCCTGCTCGATTCTCCTCCATTTTTGCATCCCATCCATGTTGCACTAATATCCTCGATCGTGCCTGCTCTGATACCACTTTGTCACGAACTCAATCTATATGCAGGTCAAATCCGGGCAGTGCACTAATATCACCCGCATAAAGGAGCTAGCCAACATGCCCCATGATAAAACACACACAAAAGAGACAAGAAAGGGCACAGCAACACACTCAGATGTGGAGCTATAAAAATAGTATTTTCATGAAGGAGAATGAAAATACATGAAAGCACTCACCCAAGCTCATGTATACCCATGTCTTGCATGCTCTTATCCTTTGGACTAAAGACCTAGCCCAATACATGAATTAGCCACCTAAGACCTCTCAAACTAGGCCATAAGATCCTTTGGATTAAATCCAATCCAAGACCAAACAGAAAACTCCATACTCATCTGTCTGCCTGCTCGAGCTAGCTCGATGAAGACTTGAGCTGTCTTGATGAAGACTCGAGCCATAAAATTTCAAAACACATTTTCTATTTGACTGAGAGAGCTAGCTCAATTTTGGTTTAAGTCAGCTTGATCTCATCCCGAATCGGCTCGACTTGTATCCGAGCTAGCCCGATAGTGTGCCAGCCCTTATATCCTAGCTGATACATCTCTGCCTGATCCTAGCCTTTAGGAGCCACCATCTTGACTCCTTTACGGTCTTCCAAGACTTGGGTGCACCATCCTTACTCTTTCAATCTTGACCTTGATGCCCTAAGGCTTGAGGCAACTCTATCTTGTCCATCAAATACATCAATTTCATACATTTGCGAAAGCTGTCCCATAGAAGAACTTTTGTTAGTGCATTCGTTGGATTCTCCTTAGTATGGATCTTCACCAGCTCCATCTCATCTTCTTCCCTAAGCTCTCTGATCTGATGATATCTGATGTTGATGTGCTTCATCCTTGCATGGTAGATAGAGTTCTGAGTAAGTAATAATGCACTTTGGCTATCATAGTGCACTCTGATGGCCTCCTGCATGAGATCCATCTTCAATGCTAATTTCTTCAGCCATAGAGCCTCCTTTGCTACCTCCATGATCCTGATATACTCTACCTCATTGGTGGATAAGGCTGTGATGGATTGCAAGCATGATCTCTACAAAACTAGATCTCCAAATAGGCTAAATACAAAACCTATCATTGATCACTAAATATCCACATCTCGACCAAAATCTGCATCCACAAACCCTCTTATTTGCCCCCAAGCTTTCTTGGATATGTCGGAGATTTCCTCAGCTCCATCTTACTATCCATAGCAGATGCCAACTCCAACAATACCCATCAAGTACTTGAAGATCCACTTCAGTGCTTGTTAGTGCTTTCTACTAGGATGTGCCGTGAACCTACTGACCTGGCTCACTGCATGAGAGATATCTGACCTATAACATACTATGGCGTACATTAAGCTTTCCACACTAAAGGCATATAGTACTCTCTCCATCTTCTGAGCCTTCATCTTAGTCTGTGGCGACATCGTTTTAGAGAGTCTAAAGTGCCCGACAAGTGGTAGCTCCACCGCTTTTGCTCCCTTCATCTTGAACCTCTCCAAGATCTTCTTGATGTAGCCTTCCTAAGATAAATACAACATCCTCTTAGCTCGATCTTTAAAGATTTTCATGCTTAAGATCTTCCTAGCAAGCCCCAAATCCTTTATATCAAACTTCCGAGATAAAGTTGCCTTTAGTTCCTGTACAACTTTTTTGCTCTTGCATGCTATAAGCATGTCGTCCACATACAAGAGTAAGAATATCCTAGACTCATCCTTCAAAGATTTATATACACACAAGAGTCATACTCGTATCTAAAAAGTTCGATGCTCCTCATATAAGAATCAAATTGCTTGTACCATTGCCTCAATGATTGTTTCAGCCCATACAATGATTTCTATAGCAAACAAACTTTTTCTTCTACTCTTGGCTCTTGGAACCCTGGTGGCTACTCCATGTAGATGCTCTCCTCCAAATGCCCATGAAGGAATGCCATCTTGACATCCATCTGCTCCAAGTCCAAGTCTTGAGCTACCATGATGCTTAGCAATATCCTAATGAAAATTTGCCTGACGACAAGAAAAAATACTTCACTAAAGTCAATGCCTTCCTTCTGAGAGTATCCCTTAGCCATTAACCATACCTTATATCTGATACCTCCTTGCTCTGAAGGCCCTTTTATGCATTGGTAAAGCAACTTGCAACCAATGGTGTAGGACCGTTGCCCATAACCACTCTTCTAAAAGGCAATTACCCATTAGAAAGAGGGGTTCATTAGCCTTTATAAGGCACACCAAAACCCTGCATCTATAATGTGCTGTGGGTGGGCTTAAGGGTTTTCGCACCTAATTTGATTTGCATCAAGCCATATTGACTTCAAGTAGCAGGCTGGGCAATCATTTCCATTTAATCCCTACCCACCATGGGCTGATCGACCCTCCAAGTCAACCCTCGAGGATGTTGCCATATCAATAGCCACCCCTACGGGCAACCCCTCCTTTGTTCCCATCGGGTGTGCACTGGCCCTTGGCCAACAATCCCTCTCCCCTATGACACCCGAAGAGCCTGCCAGGTTTCAAACCTGCAACCTCGCTCTAATACCATCTATAGGACCGTAGCCTCTAACCACTCTTCTAAAATGCAATTGCCCATTAAAAGGAGGGGTTTATTAGCCTTTATAAGGTGCACCAGAATTGTGCATCTATAATGTGTTGCGGGTGGGCCTAAGGGGCTTCGCACCTAAGTCGACCCACATCAAGCCAGATCGATCTCAAGCGGCAGGCTGGATGGTCATTCCTATTTAATCCCTACCCACCAGGGACTGATCGACCCTCCAAGTTGACCCCCCAGGATGTTGCCATGTCAATAGCCACCCCTCAACTGGCAACCCCTCCCTGGGTCCCATTGGATGTGCGTTGGCCCTTGGCCAATAAATGGGTTTCTTTTTCAATGGCAACTGCATCAATTGCCACATCTCATTCTTTTGGAGAGACTGCATCTTTTCGAACATTGCTTAGATCCATCTCTCTCTGTCTTGATTATCCAAAGCCTCCTCATAGGTAGAGTCCCCATTTGCTATCACTAGGGCATATTACAGCATATTCTCAAAGCTGTATCGTTTCAATTGCCTAATATTTTTTTTGAGCTTGTGCAGTGCAATCCCGATGTCTGTCTAGGTCCAGGTTGCTCCTACTGGGCCTCCTGGCTTCCTTCACCCATCTGAGATCTCTCCACCTATGGAGACACTTTTGGTGATCCTCCACTTGAATACCAAGTCTTCTTGATGCATCTACAAATGGCAAAATAGAGTAAGATGTTAGCTGTCCAGTGCTATCCTACTGGACCTCTTACTGCACCTACTACTCCTCTATACCATCTGGCCTTTGGAGAACTAAATTCTCATCGAAGGTAACATCCCTACTAATGACGACCTTCTTCTCTAAGGGATCCCATAGCCGGTATCCCTTAACTCCTCATGGATATCCGAAGAATACCATCTTCCATGATCTGACGTCTAACTTGCTCCGCTCACCAGCACCGATGTGCACAAATGCCACGCACCCAAAAATCCTTATATGGCTTAGTCCAATCTTTCTTTTAGACCATTTTTCCTCTAGAATACCACCATCTAACTTTATATGAGGTGATCGATTCACCAGATAATAGGCTGCATCCACTATATCAATCCAGAATGCCTTCGGAAGCCCTACTTACAGCCTCATGTACTGTGCCTTTTCTAAAAGAATTCTATTAATCCTTTTGACCATCCCATTTTATTGAGGAGTTTCTTTCACCGAGAAGTATATTTTGATGTCATACTCCTCACAAAAACTTTAGAACTCTTTGCTGGTGTATTCTCCATTGTCGTCTGACCATAGACACTTCAAGCTCCAACCTATCTTCTTCTCCACTTTTGCTTTCCACACCTTAAACTTAGATAAGACTTCTAATTTCTCCTTCATAAAGTAGACCCATACCTTCCTCAAGAAATTATCTATGAAGGTCAAGAAGTATCTTGTCCCATTTCTGACTAGAAATAGAGCCGATCCCTACACATCAGTGTAAACTAGCTCTAGTGGGGCTGCACTATGGGCTGAATTGATGGCAAACTGTACTCTTCTCTATTTATCCATCTATCATGACTCACATACCTGTATAATACCTCTGGAATCAGACCATGCTTGCTCAGCTCCTTCATCCCATGATCATCCATGTGGCCTAGGTGGTAATGCCACAACCGACGAGCCCCTTGCTGATCTTGTGTAGTGGCTGCCGCATCAATTTTTCTAATCACCACAGATTCTTCCAACTCATAGAGATTATTCTCCATCTTCCTATCTCTCATCACCACCATAGCACCATTAGAGATATTGAAAACTCCACTCCTAGCATGACTACTGAAGTTGCAACTGCTCCGCTCCAGGTAGCCCAGTGACATGAGATTTTTTTTCAAATCTAAGACATGCTTCATATTTGTGAAAGTCCGCACCATCTCATCAAATATCCTCACTCGAATTCTTCCAATACTAGAGACTCTGCATGGGTGATCATCTCCAAATATCATACTTTCCTTATCAATCTTGGTGCATGAAACAAACCAAGATCGATTTGGGGTGTAGTGATGCGAACAGACTGAATCTAGGGTCTATACATCTGTGTATCTTCTATGACCATTTGATACAATCATGAGATCATCCTCCACCTCACTATCAGCCACTATACTTAGCACATCAGATCCACTCTTTTCTTTCTTTTTGTTCTTCAACTATGGGCAATCACGTCTGAAGTGCCCAATCTCGTTGCACTTGTAGCACCTGACTTTCTTTCTATTCTTGCTTTTTTGGGACTTTAAGCGCCCCCTTGACTTGCCTCTCTTCTTTGATCTTTTGGGTCTCTCCCTCATGGTTAAGCCCTCTTGGAGAACACCTTTCTCAATCAACCTCTCCCGCTATTCGCTGGTTCGCAGCACTAAGACCATGTCTTCATACTCCAGGATCTTCTTACCATAGAGCAACTTTGTTACCAATGGATCATAGGATGAGGGCAACGAGCATAATAGAAGCAACTATTTATTTCTCCATCTTCATCCTAATGTTCAACAACTCATTGCACATCTGGTCGAACTTCTGGATGTGTCCCAAGATATCTTCGCCTTCCTGCATTCAAAGGTTGTATAGTCTCTTCTTCAACATCAGCTTGGTGCACATATTCCTTCCCATATACATGGTTTGCAACATCGATCACAAACCTCTCCTCTAAGACTGAATAGAGTACTGCATTCGCCAAGCATCCTTTGATCATAGAGTAGATCTTCTTTTTTAGGGACATCCACTAACAATCTAACATCCCTTCAGGCTTTTTCTACAATGCCTGATCCAATTTAGCTTGAAATAGAAAATATTTTACATGAACTTTCCACATGAAAAAATTTTCTTTCCCATCAAACTTCTCAAAATTATCCTTCACGTTGCTTTTCATGGCTGGATCCAAGACCAAAATGCAACACAAACTTTAAGAAATTTGAGAAATACCTTGATAAGACCTTGCTGAATTCACAGCACTTGAAGACCAACTTTCTGGCATCTTCTCCTCTTTTCACCTACCTCAGGCACTGATACCACTTGTTATAAATTATTCTCAGACTTGTGGAAACTCTTGTACCTTCTATCAACCTTGAGGAAGTAGGTTGAAGACGATAACAAGCAAGGATGAAGATTAGATAATTGGAAGTTAGGACAGCAACAAAGAGAGAGAGAGAGAAGAAGCTAGGATTTTAGGGAGAAAAGGAATTTTTAGTTTTGCTTATCAAAAATATTACATATACAAAGTATATATATGACTCCTGAGCCAATAAGACTCAGTCCTAAAAAACTTTTCTAGGCTAACCCATACATGAAAGCACTCATCCAAGTCCATATACACCCATGTCTTGCATGCTCTCACCCCTTGGATTAAAGATCTAGTCCAATACATGAATTAGCCATCTTAAGATCTCTCAAATCAAGCCTTAAGATTTCTTGGATTATATCCAATCCAAAATCAAATAGAAAATCCCGTGCTCATCTGTTCGCCTGCTTGAGCTAGCTTGACGAAGACTCGAGCCGGCTCGACTGTCTGTCAACCCACAAAATCTCGAAACATATTCTTTGTTTGATTGAGAGAGCTAGCTCGATTTTGGTCTGAGCTAGTTTGATCTCATCTCGAGCCTGCTCGACTTGTATCTAAGCCAACCTGATAGTGTGCCAGCCTTCACATCCTGGCTGATACATCTTCGACTGATCCTAGCCTTTAGGAGCCACCACCTAACTCCTTCACAGTCTTCCAAGACTTGGGAGCACCACCCTTACTCTTTCATGTAGGATAGAGATCTGACTCTGAGATGGTTTCTATATATTCTTTCATGAACTTCCTTCAATGCAGCTTTAAAAGATTGAAGATATTTGAGGAGTGGCAAAGAATACGACATCTTGTACAACTTATTCTCATATAAAACATAGCGGAAGGTCTGATTTCTCAATTTTTGAGCTTCTTAAGGATCACTGAAAAGAATATCATCTTTGAGATATAAAATTAGTGGATCGGTCTAGCTGGGCTCATGGTCAACCTGCATTACTGTTTGAGATTCCTTCAAACTTGGGTGTTGCAGAACTTCAAAGAAGACCTCTTTCGGCAATTCACTTGAAGTCAAAGTAGCTAATTTGGAGAGAAGATCGACCCTAGTATTTTCAATTCTTGGGATCTACTGAATGTTGAAGCTAGTGAAGGCTGAAATCAAACTCTTCACCTTGTCTAAATACTTTTTCATACTTTCTTCTCAAGCTTCATAAGTTTCATTGACTTGCACCATTATCAGTTGTGAGTCACTATAGACTTTTACTTGTTCTACTTTCAATTCTTTGGCTATTCTTAATCTCGCAATCAGAGCTTCATACTCCACTCTATAATTCATTGTGGAGAACTTAAAATGTAGCGCATAATCGACAATGACTCCTTTTGGATTGATTAAAATCAAGCCTGTGCCCGCCCTCGTGGCATTGAACAAACCATCAATATATAGAGCCTAGAAGTCCTCAGGGAGATCTACTCTTTCTTCAAGAGAGTTTGGCTACAAACTGGGAGTGCAAACTTCTTGCCTGCTCAGATTTAGTTGGATTCGGGATGGTGCATTCTACTATGAAGTCTATCAGTATCTGAGCTTTAATGAATGATCGAGGTTAGAAATTGATGTCAAACTCAGTGAGCTCAATTATCCATTATGTTATTCTCCCAGAAGTATCAGGTCGATGAAGGACAGTCTTAATAGGTTGATCCATGAAAAGTATGACTATATGTCTCTGAAAATAAGAGCAAAGCTTTTTGGCTACAATCAACAAAGCATATGTTTGCTTTTTTAATTTTGTATACCTTGTTTCTGCACCCCTCAGAACTTAGCTTATGTAGTAGATCAGTTTCTGAATTTTCATCTCTTCTCTAACCAAGACAGCTCCAATAGCTACAGGAGACACCGTCAAGTACAAAAATAATTCTTCACCAAGTTCGAATTTGGCAAGGAGAGGAGGTGAGCTGAGATATTTTTTTTTTCAATTCTTCAAAGACCTATTAGCATTTAGGGATCCTATAGAAGTTCTTGGACTGCTTAAGTACTTAGAAGAAGGATATGCAATGCTCGACCGACCTTGAGATGAAGTGATTTAGGATTGCAACTTTTCTTATCAAGTGTTGAACTTCTTTTATTATTTTTGGTATAGTCATTTCTTAGATGGCTCTAATCTTCTTAGGATTTGCTTTGATGCCATGCCTTGATACCATGAATTTCAGAAACTTTTTCGAGGTCACTTCAAAAGCACATTTGATTGGATTCAGCTTCATCTTATATTTTTGAAGAGTGCTGAAGGTCTCTTCCAGGTCGGTAATATGATTTATTGAAGATCAACTTTTGACAAATATGTCATCCACATAAATCTCCATGTTACGATCGATCTACTTCTTGAAAATCTTATTCATCAGGCGCTGATACATCGCACCTACATTTTTAAGCCCAAAGGGCATAATCCTATAACAATAAAGATCACGGTCAATAATAAAAGCAGTTTTTTTCTTATCTTCTGGTGCCATCTAGATTTGATTGTAGTCGAAGAAGGCATCCATGAAGGTGAAAAGCTCATGACCTGAAGTTGCATCCACTAGTTGATCAATTCTAGGCAGGAGGTAGTTATCCTTTGGGCAGGCTTTATTTAGATCTGTGAAGTCTATGCATATCCTTCACTTGCCATTCACCTTCTTAATAAGAATTACGTTGGTGATCCGATCTGGGTAGGATACCTCTTGGATAAACTAGGCTTTGAGAAGCTTGTCTACCTCATCCACGATGGCCTTCTGCCTCTCTAGTGCAAAGCTGCACTTCTTTTATTTCACTAGCCGATGTTTGAGATCCACACTCAAGCAATATTCTATTATTTCAACATCAATCTTGAGCATATCTACAGGTACCCAGGCAAAAATGTTAGCATTCCTTCATAAGAAGACAATAAGCTGCTTTCTAACTTCTTCTCTCAATTTGGAGCCAATTTGAATAGTCTGATTTTCATCTTCATCATTTAAAGAAACTACAACAAGATCATCAATAGGTTCCCCCCGCTCTTTAGTCAAGTTATCGCGAGCATCAGGTCCATCTACCAGACAGGACTCTGTTTGCTTTCCTTCTTACAAGACAATGGTGTAGCAGTGTCACACCAAAGCCTAATCTTCTTTGACTTTTTTGATCCCATATCCTGTCAGAAACTTCATCTTTAAATAGTTTGTTGAACCACTATCCAAAGTGCATTCATGCCAGGTTGGCCAAGAATTGTATTGTAGGCGGAGGGTGCCTTTACCATTAAAAAATCAACATGAGCCTTGGACTACTTCGGGTACTGACCTACCACAACGGACAAGATAATTATTTCTTCAACCAGCACAGCATCACCGATGAATCCCACTAATGGAGAGCTCATTGATCCTATACGACTATCAGGTATAGACATTTTAGAGAATAAATCATAAAATAAAATATCAATAGAGCTTTCATTATCATCAAAATACGACGTACATCATAGTCAGTAATACTTAAAATAACTATAACCATGTCATTGGATAGATATTGAACCTCCTGCACATCTTTTTCAGTGAAAGTGATAGGTTCTTCGGTCCTTTACCTCTTTGCTAGCTCTACCGATCCACCAGTCTCTCCCTACCAATGTCTCCCAATGATGATGTTAATGATTTCAAGTGGGGGCTGATCTCCTTACGACTTATCCCTCTGAGGTGGTTCAGGTTGCGGCAGCTCTTGGCTAATCTTTCCTCCTTTCTAGCTAAAGTCGGAGGAATCGATCTAGTCAATCTCTCCTAATAAGCTCTTCGATCTCATCTTAGAGCTGGATACACTCTTCAGTATCATGACCATGGTCACGATGATAGAGGTAGTACTTATTGGGATTGCACTTGGCTGGGTGAGTCTTCATTCTCTCTGGCCTTGGCAGTTGCTCCTTTATTTCCATCAGTACTTGAGTCTTAGGAGCATTTAGGAGAGAGTAATTATGAAATCTTTGGAGAGGGGAGTTCCGTCATGTCCTTCGGTCCGGGCTTCTTGGTCGATGAGCTCGAGATGAAGTTTGGGCTCATCTATGCTTAGGAGGGATTCTAAAGTGCACTCAAGCTTTACTCGACTTCTCAATAGTTGTGGACTTACTAGATTGACCTATCTATCACTTTCTTGTAGCCTCATCATCCTTCAGTTTGAAGGCTTCTTCTGCTCGGACATAGCCTTTGGCTCAAGTTAGCAGTCGACGAAGTTCTAGGGGTACTTTTTCTCTAGAGAGAAGAGAAGATTATTCTTCTAGGGGCTACCCTACCAAAGTTCTAGGGGTACTTCTTCTTTAGAAAGAAGAGAAGATCATTCTTCTAGAGGCCATCCTTTAGTGCGACCATAGTAACAGATTGGTCCAAATTTCGGACCTCCAAAGCAACAATATTAAAGTAGCTGACATAAGCTTGGATGGACTCACCTTTCTTTTGCTTAATATTGATGAGGGAGTCTGAACCTTGTCTCTAGCATTGACTACTGATGAAATGAGCTGCAAACTGATGGCTCAGTTGGTCAAAAGAAAAGATGGTACCCGATTTGAGGCCCAAGTATAAATTTCTTGCTACTCCTTTCAAAGTGGAGGGAAAGGCTTAGCATAAGATGGTGTCAGGTGTGCCGTAGAGCAGCATCATAGTCCTAAAGATTTTGAGATGGTCGACTGGGTTAGTAGTCGCATCATAACACTCAAACTAGAAGAGTTTAAAGTTCGGTGGGATGGGCTCCTATATGATATGGGTAGAGAATGAACAATCGGTGCAGATATCGTCGTGGCAAGCAAGGGCAATGTGGTGAAATTCTTCGATCCACCAATTCATTTCTTGAAGCTTCTAATCGAAAATGTCATCTTGATCATAAATCTCAAAGCATGGCTAGATGGAGGGTGGCAGAGATCTTCTAGGGATGGAATCATGGTCAGAATAAGGGCTCTCCGCTCTCTACTTTTTCTTTCCAAGAGTCACCAGCCGACTCGCCTAGGTGGGCCTTCCTTACATAGGATCTTGGCACTCTGGCAAAGGTCTTATTGGCTGAACTAGCACCGGGGGTCGCTGCATGGCTTGTACTGCTTCAGTAAGGCCCTTAACTTGCTGCACCAGTCGGTTAAATTGCTCCAGATCCACCATAGTTGCTAGTGACAATTGAGGTGCCAGTGATGAGGTCGAAGCAAGCTGATTTGAGTGAGATCTGATGACAGAGATGGTGGATTAACGAGTTGACGCTTTCTTGGATAGCATCTTGCTAGAACAAGGAGAGATCAGAAGAAAACAAAGTAAAAGTGAGTAAGAAGATGAATTTGATTGGGTACTTCTTTAAGAACAAAGGCTCAAAAATCCTTCCTCTAGCACCAATCCTATTGGTACAGAAATTGATGCCGATGTTGAAATTTATTGGAGCTAAAAAAGATGAGGCCACTGATGAGACTTGCAAGATGAAGTCCAAAATAGAGATGGATGGCTCCGGCAAGATCCTTCGATAGTTAAATTAGTTTCTTAGCTAATAAGAATGGAGTACTCAGGAGAATGTAAGTAGAGATGAGAGCTTAGAGAAGAAAACGTATCTAGAGGATCCCTTATATAGACAGAGCCCTTAATAAAATAAAAGCAACAGCTATAACAGAATGTCAATAAATCGTTCGGGCTACGTGGAGTTTATTATGGAGAGTGGACTATCATTTATTATGACTTATAGGTGGTTGAGTTTCATTTGATGGAGTTCGGGTGATAGGCTAGAACTATCCATGCTTGGTAGTTGGTTATTCATATTGGAATGAAGAATTTGAGGTCAAACTAGCCAAACTTGAAGGTCGGCTTTCAGGTAGTGAATGGTGGACTTGCAATTGGCTAGATTTCATTGGTGCTGTCTTTGACAGTCTGGAGGAGTTCGGTCGGAACATAGGGATTTAAGATTGACTGAGAGCCGAGATGGGTGAGTACTGAGATTCAAAGCTCCTTGGTGGTGTTGTCTTAACTACTCTTGGGAGTTTGATCAATGCTTAAGATCAGTCCGAAGAAGCATTGGAGTTTACTGTTACTAGGGTAGCTATTGCTTATTTCAAATTGGGAATCAAACTTGTATTGACGACGAGATCTTTTTGTTGACTCAGTCAAGGTCCTTGGTCGAGACCTACTATCTGCAGGATAAGATAGAAGAATTAGGCCGCCTTCAGGGTCGGCCGCCAGTTGAGATCGGGTGGTGCAGGAGACTCATGTCAGTGAGATAACTGCTACTTATTCTGGGTTGGAAATCAGAATCTGTTAGATTGAAAATTCTTTTCACTATTTAAGTTCATCTAGCTCGAATCTAGCACATTCTTGACTAATTCTGCAGTCATGGGGAGAAAGCTAAGGGTTACTATTAGGGAGTTCATCTGGCGGATAAGGTTTGAAGACCGACCTTCTTAAATTGGGCTGAAACTGGAGAGTGGTTTGAATGAAGTTTGGACATAATTGTCACGGCTCCAGATGGAGCCATGCTAAGATCGAATATTCCATTGAATTTTGATGGAAGCTATTTTACCCCCAACAATGGAGACACACCAGTCTTGTAGCAGCATGATTCATATTGTACTTGGTTCTGTAATAACTCATAGTTTATGAATATGCCTAGGTACGATACAACACATATTTGCTGCACCTTGCATAGGGTGAACTGTACCATTGTATGATCAGTTATTCAATCCTTAATTACCACTTATTGAGATGTGTACATGGGATTAGCTGCTTGTTTTGCTACATGATGATTATTTGTTGGCAAGCATATCCACCAAACAATGAACTCATTCTATTTAAGGGTAGTCTTAGTTAATTAATTTTCATAATCTAGAATAATGTATCAACAAGATTTTGTTTAAATTGATTGGATGCCCAGTTGTCAAAGGGCTTGTTTGCTGTAATATCAAGTTTTGTATATAATGGATTTAAAAGAAGTAAAAGATATTGGCCACTGGTTGGATATCTAAAAACAGGAAGCATACTAATAGGGAGGAAATAAATCTAGGATAGATTTAGAGGTGGAATTAGTAGGATTCAGTATAGAAGATTAGTAGTTACCATGATATGCTATTTTACTTATTTGAATTGTATTTATGTTTGCCTTTCAATTTGTGGCATCTCAAATGAAGCATATAAAGGGAAAACATTCATGTTGAGTTGACGTTGGCAGTGACATGCATGTCTTCTGTGATACCCTGTGCATCATAGAGTATTGACTTTTAGGTTGTAAAGGCATTATTCTTTTTATTACCCTGTGATTGTGGGATATAGAGCTTATCAAAATATTTTTAATATATATATTTGCATGGATATCCGCTGATTTGTCTAATTAACTCACAAGTATGCACTGCACTTACAGTCATTAATTTACTTGCATGTATTGCCTTTTCAACTTGTTAGCATTTATATATGTTGTCTTATGCTTCATGCCCTCTCGACTTCTTATAAGATAGCTAGTAGGAGGCTAGCTGGAAACTATAATTAATTAGCTATTCTATCCTCATGCTCTCTATTTTGATGATATTTTTTCTTTTTTTTTATGATTTCAAGTATAATTTTTGTTGAAAAAAATTATTATTCAGTTATTATTCTTATACAATAGACAAAATTGGATAAACTAAGTCAAGATCTAGTATATATTATTTAAAGAAGTCTAAAACATTATAAGAAAACTGTGTATTAGCAACAATAAATTTTGCCATCGCTAATAACAACTTTTATCAATAGCAAATGGCGACTAACATTTATGCCATTGTAAAAAAAAAGAAAAAGATATTAGCAATGAAATTTTTGGCTATTCGCAATGGCATGTAACTGCCACTAATAAAAAATAAATTTATTATTTTTAATTTAATTTTATAATTATTAGCGATGGAGTATAATTATTAGAGATGGCATCTTGCCATCATTAATAAAAAATAATTTTATTTTTTTAATTTAATTTTATGATTATTAGTAGTGGAGCATATTTATTAGCAACAGCATCTTGCCATCACTAATAAAAAATATTTTTTAATTTAATTTTATAATTATTAGTGATGGAGAATACTTATTAGCAATGATACCTTACCATCGCTAATAAAAAATAATTTTATTTTTATAAATTTAATTTTATAATTATTAATGATGAAGCATACTTATTAGCAATAGCATCTTACCATCATAAATAAAAAGTAATTTTATTTTTAAATTTAATTTTATGATTATTAGTGATGGAACATACTTATTAGTGATAGCACCTCGCCATCATTGATAAAAAATAATTTTTTAATTTAATTTTATGATTATTAGTGATGAAGCATACTTATTAGCGATGATAACTTATCATCGCTAATAAAAAAAATAATTTTATTTTTTTTAATTTAATTTTATGATTATTATAGATGGAGCATATATATATTAGTGATGGCATCTTATCATTGCTAAAAAAATAATTTTATTTTTTTAAATTTAATTTTTGATTACTAGTGATGAAGCATACTTATTTGCACTAGAATCTTACCATTGCTAATAAAAAATAATTATATTTTATTTTTTAATTTAATTTTATGATTATTAGTGGAGTATACATATTAGCAATGGCACTATACCATCAATAATAAAAAGTTTTTTTTTTAAAATTTAATTTTATAATTATTAGTGATGGTGTATGCTTATTAGCGACAGTACCTTACCGTCACTAATAAAAAGTAATTTTATTTTTTTAATTTATTTTTATGATTATTAGCATAGAGCATGCATATTAGCAATGATACCTTACCATCGCTAATAAAATATAATTTTATTTTATTTTATAATTTAGTTTTATAATTATTAATGATGGAGCATACTTATTAGTGACAGCACTATGCCATCGCTAATATTTTTTTTTTTTAATTTAATTTTATGATTATTAATGATAGTACTAAAGAGATTTCTAATTTCTTGTTCATAGGTTTGACTTGATCTGATCAGATCTACAGTAAAATTTTTTTTAATTAATCTAGATCCAATCAGATCTAAGAGTTCTTAGATCTGATTAGATATATCTTAAAATAAAAATAAAAATAAAAATTAAATTAGTGATAACACTTATCATCTGATTGGGTAAATTGTTTATTCTGCAGCGATGATCTGAAGCCTCCAAAGTTCTAATGCTAGCCGCGTACGCGCCCGGCCTCTACCAGAGTCCACTTAGGTTGGATCTGAAGGTCCTCTCCTTCTAGATCTGCTCTCAAAAGATCAGATTTGGAATGCTTCTGGTTTGCCTTCGAACTGATCTTCGATAGCAGCGCATTTGTCTCATGAAGTAGAACTATTTGCACCAACAGCACTCAACTCTTGATACTGATTTCACCCAACCTATTTGGGCATGGAGAAGAGGGAGGGGATTAGAGAAGAGGGCATGCAAGATGGAGAAAATGGCAGCACCTAGGCATGGGAGAGATTGATTACAAAAAACCAGGCATAGGGTTCTTTTTATAGACCATGGCGCCACCCTGGAGTTCTAGAGCTTTATGTAACTAGTTTGCTTAAAGTAGGACTTCCATCTCAAATCCCACACCCCTATCAGATCTTCATCTGATTTTGTCAGCCAAAATTCCAGAAAAAATAGCCCTAAAAATGGATAAGGAGGAGGGTTGGTGCATGAAGCAAAACTCCCTAGAGTTTGATCTCATCAAAACTCTTTACCCTTACCTAATAAGGGCGCACACCATAAGGGGACATGCATCCTCAATTTTCATGCACAAAAGCTTTTGAGATGTGCATCCTTTGATAAACTCTAGGGGGCGCACATCTCCTCCCTTCTTTCTTGCAAAGACTAGGTCGAAAGACCCTTGTCCTGATTCCATCTTATGATTTTAGGACAAACCCTAATCTGATTAAGATAAGCCCTAATCTCATGAAGACAAGTTTTATTCTAGTCAGGACAAGCTCCAGTCAGACCAGGACAAGGTCAAGTAAGGTTCCTAAACAAGCAAAATCAAATTTGATGGAGTCCAGACCAACCAGAAAGTCCATAGAAGGAGAAAATTAGGTGCAATCATGTGCTTGCACGATTTTCTTGAATCTGATTGGATCTAATCTAAATCAATCAAACCATATTAGTCTAATTAATGACATCCAAATCCAAATCCTTGTTTGTATGATCTAGTTAGGTTTAATTCTATATGGTAATGAGACATGTCGTGATCTTCATTATCGACATCATCGAAATACCTTTCAATGGACCAAAACTCTTCTGATTCACCTAATTAGAATCATCGATCATCAAGATAATTTTAATTGATTCCAAAATTCATCAGTGACACCTAACAGTATGTAGTAGCAATCCATCAAAATCGAAGATGAACCTTTTGGTGTAGCCAATTGTATGATTGGATTCTTCTATCATGAGTCCCGACAAGATTTAGGTCAAGATAAACTCGTCAGACCGTACACCTATCATATGAATAAATCATTTGACTCGACTCCGATGTGAAACTCTAATAGAAACTTTTTTCTATTATATTCATACTGCCATGGCCATGGGCTTAAAAACTCGATCTCATGATCATCATAAAAATACTCCTCTACCAAGGTTGATAGATCCCATATTAGTACGATCTAATTCCTACAATAAATATGCTATAGCTAACATATACTTCAGAATTTCGAATAGCTAGGAGATCCAGTTATGGTATAGTCAAACTATAACACACTCAAGATGAACTATCGATGCACCTTAGATCAAAGAACTGACACACAACTGTAGTATCGAGTTAGTCATCAATGAAGAGGTAGACTTCCTTATGACTGCTCAAGGTAGTCATGCTCAGTGCCTTTGTTCTTAGCAAGTATCTATACTCTCACTCTAGTGTCTTCACACTATAGACTCAAGGTTCATCTATCCTGAGAAAGCGATCATACATCTATCTTCTGGATCGATCACTATCTACATGATGATCCTACGATCGGAAGCAGCTTATGAGTTAATTATGATAACACATGCACTACTACAGAAAAAAGCTATGGTAACATATATTATGGTAGTGATTTTTGAAACTACTGTAATAGAATCTACGACAGCAGTTAACCCTAACCACTGCCATAGGTCCAACCTATGGCAGCGGTTAACCCTAACTACTATTATAGGTCAATATATGATAGCGATTACGCATAACCACTATCATAGGTCAGATCCTAACCACTGCTGTAGATTAAACTATGACAGCGGTTCTTTGTAACCACTACTATAGGCTCAACCTATTACAGTGGTCAATCATAACCGTTGTGATATCTTTTTTATATTTTTTTTCTAAATATTATATAATTTTAAAATTTAATATCCATCTTCACTATTCATTATCTAAATAATTATCATTAGAGTATCATTATAAAAGGCCACCTCGATCTGATGGCCCTAGTTTTATCGATTAGAAAAATTTAATTTTAACGACCACGAACAATGATGTGATGATTTGATAGATGAAGACCTTCGATGTGTTCAAAAATTTGCAATAATGATCTTGATGATATTTGTAGCATACTATCATAGTTTTACTTCAATCGAATATTGTTATTATGATCAATTAGCATGGGATGATTTTAGTTATTAAATGAGAAACGAGTGATCAAAGGATCAGATGGCGTCCAATTATGAGATAATTTTTTAGATAATTGATTTTAGCTACTATTTGAATAATTTTTATGATGGTGATCATAAAATTTAAGTCATTTTTATAAGAATCATTCATGTTAAGCTGATCTTATAAAAGTACGAGCATAATTACCAATGAAGTTTAAGAATGGGTATCAAGCGATGTATAGTTTTGGATCGTTCTTAGATCCACGATTTAAATTTTATGATCACCACCATAAAAATAATTAAAATAGTAGCCAACAATATTTATCTAAAAAGTTATCTTATGGATGGATGTCGTCTGGTCCTTTGATCACTTATTTCTTATTTAACAGTCAAAATAACTCCACACTAAATTGACCATGATAACGATATCCGATTAAAGTAAAACTTTGATAGTATTCTACAAATATCACCAAGATCATCATTGTAGATTTTTGGATCCATCGAAGATCTCCATCTATCAGATCATCATGTCATCGTTTGCCATCATCGAAATCAAATTTTTCTGATCGATGAAGCTATGGCCATCGGATTGAGGTGATATTTCATGATGATACTTTAATGATAATTATTTAGATAATGAATAATAAAAAAATATAAAATTTTAAAATTATATAATATTTAGAGTAAAAATATAAAAGAAAAATTTTAATCTATGGCAGTGGTTACTGAAAACTACTGCCATAGGTCTATGATAGCGATTTTATAACCACTGCCATAGATATATAGTAGTGGTTTTTAGTTACCGCTGCCATAGGCTATGGCAGCGATTCAAAAATTATTGCCATAGGTTAGATTATTTTCAGCTGCCACCCTCAAATTATTTTTTCTCTCCATCGATTGCTCTCTCTCTCTCTCCCTCCTCTCTATTGCCTATGAGACCTCATCCCTTCCTTTTCTTCTCCGATCGGTGCCTCCTCCTCCTTCGCCTCCTATTGGCTCTCCGACTGGTGCCGCCACCTCTCCCTCCTCCCTTTTCTTCCCCTTCTTCCCTGGCCTAGGGCCTACGGCTCCTCTACCGGGCTGCTGCCTGCAACCCACCCCCTTGCCCCCCCTTCGACTCCGCCCGCAGCCCACCCTCTAGCCTCTCCATCATTGCGCCACCCCCTTCCCCTTCTTCCCTAGCCTCGACCTATGACTCCTTCGCTAGGCTGCCGCCCACAACCCACCTCCCCACCCCCGCTCCGGCTCCACCCATAGCCCAGCCCCTCGGCCTCCCCATCACCACGCCACCCCCCTCATCCTCCTTCCTCACCCTCCTCCTCGACCGTCGGCACCGCCACCTCTCTTTCTCTCCTCTCTTCCCTCGGCCTGACCACTGATCTTGACCCCTCCTTGCTCTCTCTCTCTCTCCTATCTTCTCTTGGCCCGAGCCCCCTCCTCCCCTTCTTCTTCAGTCGGTCCGACTGTCGGCTCCACCACCTCTCTTCCCTCAATCTGATCCCCACTTCCTGCTATATTTCTCTCTCTTCCCTCTTTCTCTCTATCCTCTTTCTCTTTCTTTTTCTTCTCTCTTTCTAACTCACCGTCTCTCTCGATCATTTCATAGGTGATCTCTAGTGCCATCGTCTTCCTCTAGCATCATTGTCGGTGATCCTCGGAGCTTTCTATGTGACCCCTCTCTATAGCCGCATGTATGATTTTTTTTAAAATTTCATAGTATTATTTATTTATCATTTATAATATTTATAATAATATTTAATTATAATTTTTATAATAAATATTATAAATATTTATTATAAAAATTATAATTATTCATCAATCGTGGGTTGTATCGGTGGATAAGAAAACTCCTACTGACTAGTTCTACACCGTGCTAGTGGATTCTAGGCTGGACCATGCCATATCGATGATCGTAAACAATCCTAGACCATGCCATTTCGACGATCGTGGATGGATCTTGGATCATGCCAGTCGATAAGAAAATCTCCACCGATAGATTTTGGACCGTGTCAGTGGTCATGGGTCATGCTGGTAGATAAAAGAACTCTTGTCGGCTAGTTCTGGACCATGTCGATGGATTCTGGATTGGACCATCCCATGTTGGCAATCATGGATGGTCTTGAACCATGTCATGTTCGTGGCCTTGGGCCATGCTATATCGAAGGCCATGGACGGCCCTAGGGTCGTGCCGTATTGACGATCATGGATGGCCCTTGGATTATGCCGGTTGATAAGAAAATCTCCATCGATGGGTTCTAGACTGTGTTGGCGATCGTGAGCTATGTCGGCTGCTAAGAAAATCCTCACCTTCGTCGGTGGGTTCTGGACTGTGCCAACAGCCTTGGGCCTTGACGTGCCAGCAACCTTGGGTCCTAGGATGATAGATTATTTACTTGCTACTTGTTTACTTATCCCATGACTCTTAGCCTTAAATCATGAAAACATAAACAAATCAACTTACTGCTTTGCTGAATGCTGCCTTAGGATGATATCGAGAACCCGCAAAGCTTCTTGATAGTTTTTTGTATCTTAATACACTTATAAATATATCTACTTCTTGATTTCAATACAAGCTAAGAAAAAGATTCTAGAAAGAATTTTCTGAGTGTTTATATGTTGTCGCTTTTGTTTATTATATTGCATAATGATAGACCCATCAATTAATTAGTGTACATAATCTTTAGCATTCGTACATTTATATATAATTGTACAGATGAAAGAATTATTTACAATGATCAATTGATTATCCAATTTAGATAGTTTGGGCATTGCAGATAATTTTATAGTTAATTTTAGTAATCAAATAGTATGCTAAGAATTTCGAATAAAATTTTGGACAGTATTTTTCTTTTGTTCTTTCTACATGAGAGAATTAAGAAAAAATGCTATCAAAATTTCATTCTATTGCATATCGTTTGATTATTGTAATAAATATATAGAATTAATATAATTTTTGAATGGGATAGGACCTATCTTTACCTATTAGTTGGTGATAGGATGCATTTATTGCATATCTAAAAATGATATTTAATGGGATAGGACCTATCTTTACCTATCTTTTGTGATGCATTTTTTATTTATAATGCATATTTGTTTATAATGCATTAGTATATATTGTAAGTTGCATGCATGATTTAATTGCAGTATCATCAATTTTTATAATAGATAAAAAATGGATGAAGTTTAGTAGGCTCTCATCAGAATATAAGACTGGACTTCAAAAATTTCTTGATTTTGCTATAGAAAAATTTGATGACCATGGACTTATCCAATATCCTTGTAAAAAGTATATGGGTGGGCCGTAGCTACCTCGTCAAGATGTAAATGATCACCTCACTATTTATGGCTTTAAACCTAGTTATAAAATTTATTGGGATCAACATGATGAGGGCAAGCTGTAAGGAGGCGATCAACATGATGGGCGAGTGGAATAAATTATTCATGATATTTTTTTATTTATTGGTTACAATGATGGTATATCTACATCCATGCCTGATCCTATGGTTGATGGAATGACAAATAGTGAGGATGTGAAGAAGGTCTACAAGTTGATGGAGGATGCTAATATTTCATTATATTTTGGATGTGAAAAGATGATGAAGCTTGAGTTCTTAATCCAATTGTACCATGCGAAATACTCTAATGGATTCAGTAATAATGGAGTGAATTGCATACTAGAGCTTTTGGAAAATATTCTTCCGGATAATGCACAAATCCCAAAGAATAATTATGAGGCATCAAAGATTATTGAACAATTAGACTTTACTTATACCAAAATATATGCATGTCCTAATGATTGTATGCTGTATTGGGAGGGGGATGCCAATTGGAATGAGTGCATAAGGTGCGATGTATCAAGATGAAAAGAGAATAAAGATGGCACATCGACTCGTGTACCTCAAAAATTAATGTGGCACTTTTCTTTGATTTCGAGACTACAAAAGTTGTTTATGTCAGCAAGAACATCGAAGGATATGAGATGGCATGAAGAAGACCGAACAAAAGATGATGCATTGAGGCATCCAGCCGATGGAGGGGCTCGATAGAAGTTTAATAAAATACATCCTAATTTCACATAAGAGATACATAATGTGAGGTTGGGCTTGTCATGCGATAGTTTTAACCTATTCAAGCATATGAATACTTTCCACAATGTATAGCCAGTATTTATTCATGTTTACAACCTCCCACATGCTCATCTCTGAATCGATGGAGGTAGGTAATGACATTGATATCTATTTGTAGCCTCTTATTACTGAGCTAAAATAGTTATGGAGCATTCAAGATATTTCAACTTTTGATGCTTTGCTGAATGAGTCATTCTTCATGCGCATAGTGCTTTTATAGATAATAAATGACTTTTCAGCCTATGCCCTAATATCGGGTTGGAGGATGAAAGGTAAGCAAGCATGCCTGATTTGTGAAAAAAAAATTCGGTCTAGAAGGTTGATACATCGGAGAAGCTTTAGCTATATGGGGCATTGATATTTTTTCCATTGAAACCATCCATATAGAAGGAATGCACACTCTTTCGATGGTACTGTTGAAGAAGATGAGGCACCTAGTTGGATATCTGGGAGTGAAGTACTGAGAGAGTTGGATGGTCCTAGTGTTGAATTTAAAAAAGATGATCCGATTGGTGGTAAGAAGAGAAAGCATCGATCAAAGAAAGATGACATCCACTTTAATTAGAGAAACAAGAGCATCTTCTTTGACTTACCATATTAGAAGATAAACTTATTACGCCACTGTGTAGATATAATGCATATTAAAAAGAATGTGTGCGAGCTCCTATTCATAATAATCTTGAATATCAAAGATAAGACCAAGGATGACTTGAATTTTTGATTTGACTTGAAAGAATGGGATATTAGGAGATCACTCCATCCGAAGTCCATAGGAAGAGAATAGTGGAGGCTCCCTCATGCATTCTATGTTATGAATGCCCCCGAACAGTCCATATTTCTTCATGTATTGGAGAACATAAAGATCCTAGATGGATACTCAAGCAACATATCAAAGCATGTGAATAATAAAGATGTCAAACTTGGAGGATTGAATCATGATTATCATGTAAAAATGCAGGAATTGATCCCAATAGTTATTCGCCATGTGTTACTAAAAAATATCAGAATGACTGTTATTCATCTTTGCAAATTTTATAGAGATATTTATGCAAAGAGGTTACTTATAAAGATGTGAAGAAAATGAAGGAAAGGGCGGTGACTATATTATGTGATCTAAAGAAGATATTTTTATCATTATTTTTCATGGTTATGATGCATCTCACCATGTATCTTGCTAGAAAAGTTGCACTTGGAGGTCCAGTATTCTGTCAATGGATGTATCTTATTGAGAGGAATATTCAAACTCTAAAATCTTATATAAGAAATATGAATCATTCAGAAAGATCCATAGCAGAAGATTATGTGGATCAAGAGTGTATGAATTTTTGTACCATGTACTTAAATAAGCTCGAGATACATCGTAATTGACCAATGAGGAATCAGGATGATCATTATGAGCCAAGTGAGCCTACATTTGAGTCCATTCTACTGTCAGATGGCTTTTTACTTCATACTGCCTCACTGATTTGAGCATTAAGGAAAGAAATAAGATACGCCGCTACATGTTCTTCAACTATGATGTCATTGATCCGTATATAAGTGAGTCACTTAGCCTAGTTTATTTCATAATAATTAAAAAAAAATATTTAATTATATCTAAATTTATTCTTTGTGCATGCAACAAACACAAGAAGGTTATAAGAGTAAAATTTGATGCTCTAAGTATGCGGTAGAAAGAAAAAATGCATAGCAAAGATTTTTTGAATGGTTCAAAGCTTATGTAAGCGATTATATATTCTTATCTTGTGCAACTTATTTGAACATGTTTACTAATTAGGTGTCATCTTTTTAATTAGTTATGGAGATTACCATTCAGTGATATAAGTTCTGAAGTACGTGCTCTTTCAATGGACCCTAATCATACCATATGTGAGTATAAATAACTCATCATTAATGGCTACAGGTTTAATATTCATAGCAGGTCCGTAAACATGGCAACACAAAATAGTAGCATGATATTGAGCACCACCACTGGGTGTTATGCTAGCTCAAGGGATCCACAGTCTCGTACGGAGGATTTGAACTATTATGACATGATGGAAAAGATAGCCATCTTGGACTATTATTCAAAAAGAAGGATTGCGTTGATGAAGTGCAATCGGTTTGACATCTTGTTATAATCAGGGATGAAGATTGATGAGTGTGGTTTTACTCTCGTTAACATGCAACACCATCTCCACACTAAAAAACTGTATATACTTGCCTTCCAAGCTAGTCAAGTCTTCTACGTTAGTGCTCCCTTAGAGCCTCAATGAGGTGTTGTTGTGAGGATGGTGCCTAGGCATATTTTTGATGATACCAAAGTTGATGACGATGTTGGACCATGCATGCAAAGTGCTCTTCTAGGATAAAACTTACCTAGTACTGTCGAGATCTCAGATACATTTGTCAGGAGAGATGGTAATGCCCATATTATAGATGCCACTAGATGATGACTTCAACATTTTGGTATAAATTTTAGAGTTTATTTATTGATGCTATACTAATATTATTGTTCAACATGTTATATTGGTTAATATTCATTAACATTGCAAGTCACGATGGCACCAAAACATCATCAAGCTTTCACCACCGTCTCTCGATGGGTTACACGAAAATTGGCATCTGAGGAGTAGTCGGAGCATACTTCATCTATCTCTGCATTGGCTACTCAAGGACCATTGGAATCTACTCCACTGTTAGTATCTATTCCATCGACATCTGAACCTCCACCATCAGCCACATCTCTGACACATGCTCTGACACTGGCATTTGAGTGTACATTTTTATTATATTATTTATTTATTTATTTTTATGTAGTATTTATATATTTATATATTTGCATAACATATTTTCATTATAGGTGCATCATTCAATAGGATATTTCACGATCCCACATGCATGCCATATGTGTGAAACTGCCAGCATAAGGTGATGATGCAGTATGATGCAGATGAGAGGCCAGTAAGGGAGACCACGTGGGAGATGCATTCATTTTTTGGAGTGCTTGTGAGGCAGTCTGACATCATTCTGGTATTACCTATAGACTGGCAATTGATGGATGCTGATGTTAGGGATCGGATGTAGGAGGAGATATGGGTAAGTGTATCTTAATTATATATGCATTTGATATGTTTACACTTTGTTTGATTAGAATAATTTGATAATTGACTTTTGATAACTTTGTGCAGAGGAGGAACGACTTTCTAGATCATGAGAGGACTCGAGATGTCCGACTAAAGAAGATTGAAGAGTTGTACTGGGGCTATAAGATCAAGCTCCATAGAGGATAGCTTGAGCACCGACAAGATACTTTGGAGGAGCTTGTTCCTTAGATACAGGACTGTCTCCTGAGTTAGTGGAAGGAGATGGTTAGACATTGAAAAAGTTAGAAGTTCGAGATAAAATTTCTAACTTTTAAATTTTTTAATATACTTAAAATTATATTTAAATATTTTTTAAAATATTTATTATTTATTTGAATACTTGTTAGGCTACCTTCCATCAGAACCGAGAGAATCGAGCAGCCCAGGAGTACACGCACACTCTAGACCGTGAGTCTATGACCAGTCATGTATATAGAGAGATAATAAATTTTGAATCTTATTAGATAAATTAAATTAATTTTTTTTATATTTCTAATAAACTAATCCATTGTTATAGCTGATGAGAGATGGAGTGATGCCCAGCCATAGTAAGATCTTTCGATCCTACCATACGAACAAAAAGGATAGGTTGATGAATGCCACAATCGAGAGAATTTTTATAAGTAATAAATATATTAGTATATATTATAATATTATAGTATTTCTTATAAATTTTATTTAAATTTATAATTACAGAAGCAGTTAGATACGCTTGCGAGCGAGGGCCCGAACACCTCTAGCCCCCATGACCATCTATCTTAGATCTTGGGGCCTAAGCACTTTAGGATGATCTGATGCAGGCCCGAACATACATCGATAAGCTACTGGTCTGAAGCGAATGTCTCTTCACATGCTTCCGATGTCATTAGTCAGGAGCAGCTTGAGGAGGCATTGGTAGAGGCAGCTCAGACTACGGCATGGGCAGATCAGGCTACAGCACAGGCTGCTCTTGCTGAGGAGCGTACATCTCATCTGGAGGGCATCCTGAGTACCATGGTGATGAGGCTCAGCATGCATTTTGGAGTAGACTTCACGGGCCTTGGAGACATGTTGGCCGACATTCTAACTTCAGCCTTTCTAGCTCCAGCTCCTCCAGTTTTAGCTCCAACTCATGCTCCATCTTTCGATGACGATGATGATGTAGATTTAGGAGACTTCTAATATATTTTTTTAAAAAAATATTATAATAAATTTTATTTGATAATAAAATTTGAGTATTTCATAAATATTCTTATATTTATAATATTTTTTTATGTTGTTTATTTTGTTAGATATATCTCTATATTTATCAGATAAAATATATAAAAAATTAAAAATTTTATATTTTTTATTATTCAAAAGCTACGGTAGTGATTGCAAAACCACCATCATAAGCATGCCAAGCGAGGCAGCAAGTTACGTGCCAACTGCTACCATTGATCTATGGCAGTGGTTACGAAATTACTGCATTAAATCTATGACAGTGATTTTATAACCACTACCATACACAACCTATGGCAGCGGTTCTGTACTACTGCCATAGCTCAATCTATGACAGCGGTTATGGAACCACTGCCATAGGCTATGTATGGCAGCGGTTTGCCTAACCGCTGCAATAATCACTACTATAGATCTATGGCAATAGTTGCAGTGGCAACAATTAGCTAACCACTGTCATAGCCCATGGCAATAATTTTTTAGGCTACGACAGTGGTTTGTAATTGCTATCGTAGTCTTGTTCTATAGTAGTGATGCCTTAAATTCTTAACTCTTGAGAATGTATGTTATCATGCTCGTTAACTCAATAGATGTATCACAGATATTTTAAATACATAATATGATAAAAAAATATTTTTTTACTAATTTTAAATTAAAATTATAAAAATATTTTTTGAAAGTATTTTATAAGTATCGACTAATCTGGCTTCTAGGGCATACATCTAGCAAACTTTCACTTTATCTAAAGCCAATTAGCCATAAATCTAGGTCCCATCTTCTCAAGGTGGGCTTTGATCTTTTACTGGCCTAAATGCTTCATCAGTGAGTCAGCCGTATTATCTGTGGTGTCGACTCTCTTGATCTCGACATATCCCTTCTTGAGGTAATCATGGATGAGGTAGAATCGTCGCTTGATGTGCTTGGACTTTTGATGAGACCTCAGCTCCTTAGCTAGGACTATGGCACCACTATTGTTGCAATACAGATGGATGGCATTAGATGGCATCACTCCATACTTTGCAGTGAACTTCTTGAACCAGAATGCCTGCTTTATAGCTTCTGAGGTAGTGGTATACTCTGCTTTGATGGTGGAGTCAGCTATCACCATCTGTTTGGAACTCTTCTAGCTTACAACACCATCATTGCATAGGAACAGACTTTCAGATATCAACTTTTGATAGTCTATGTTAGACATAAAGTCTGAGTCTATATACCCCTAGACCTAGAGTTCTACATTACCAAAGATCAAAAATATTTTTCTTAGTTCTTCTCAAGTACTTAAGGATACATTTTATAAAAGTTCAGTGCTCTTCACTTAGATTCGACTGATACCTACTTGTAACATTCACAGCATGAGTGATATCAGGTAGTGTCCATAGCATGGTGTACATAAGGCTCCCTATTGCCGAAGCATAAGGGATCTTGCTCATGCATTCAATCTCCTCAGGTATGTTGGAGCACATCTTTTTGGAGAGATGAATGTCATGTCTGAAAGACACTAGTCTCTTCTTAGAGTTTTCTATGCTAAACCTCTTCAGCACCTTCTCTATATATATCTTCTATGAGAGACCTAGCATTCTTTTTGTTCTATCCCTATAGACCTTAATCTTCTCTATATACATCTTCTCTATATACATCTTTCATAGAAAACTCTTTAGACAACCACACTTTGATCGAGGTTAACATGTGAATGTTATTCCCAATTAGGAGGATGTCATCCACATATAATACAAGAAAGCCAATAATACTTCCACTGATCTTTTTGAACACATAGATTTTTTTGTCATTCTTGATGAAATCAAATAATTTGATTACATTATTAAAATGAACATTCTATTTTCGAGATGCTTGCTTGAGTCTATTGATAGATCTTTGCAGCTTGCAGACCTTGTGGTCACCATCATCGAATGTGAAATCAAGTGGCTGTTTCATACAGATATCTTAAGATATCCATATAGTAACGCCATTTTCATGTCCATCTATCATATTTCATAATCAAAATATGCTGCAATCATAAGTAATGTGTGGATGGATTTTAGCATGGCTACTGATGAGATGGTATCCTGATAGTCAATGCTTTCGTGCTGACTATATCCTTTCACATTAGCCTAGCCTTGAATATCTCTATATTTTTATCTGTACCTATCTCTCTCTTGAAGATTCATTTACATCCAATAGGTACAATACCCTCAAGTAGATCTATCAAGATCTAGACCTAGTTCGAGCGCATTGAGTCAATCTCTAGCTTTATTGCCTCTAGCCATTTCTCAGAGTCGATATCTGATATCGTCTCATCATAGGTTTTGGGATCATCATCATGAACCTCATTTTCTATAAGGAATATTTTCTCTACATCATTTGAAATAGTACCTAAGTATCTCTCAGGAGGATGAAAAATCCTACTTGACCTAAAAGGTGGAGAAGCTAGTGTGTGGATCAACTCTGACTGATTGGATTTCTTAGGTTTCTTGGCTCGTTACTCTTCAGAGACTTTACCCTCGAGCCTAATTTGTCTTCCGATGCCATCATCTTGAACAAATTATTTCTTAAGAAAAATGGCATGTCGACTCACAATCACATTATGATCTTCTAGAAGATAAAAGTAATATCCTAATGACTCTTTAGAATATCTAATAAACCAAGCTTTAAAGGACCTAGACTCTAATTTATCTAATAAACCAAGCTCTAAAGGATTTAGACTCTAATTTATCCACCTGCTATCTCTTAACATGAGTCAGACAACTTCAGATTTTGAGATGACTCAGACTTGGCTTTTTACCATGCCATATCTCATACGGATGTGGTAGGAACAATTTTAGATGGAACCCTATTCAGTAGGTAAATAGCTATCATTAAACTATATCCCCAAAGAAATTTAGGAAGGTCTATGAAACTCATCATGGATTGGACCATATCTAACAGGGTTTGATTTCTCCATTCTAAAATGCTGTTAAGTTGAGGTGTTTTAGATGGAATCCATGGTGAGGCTATGCCATTATCCTTGAGATGGTCTAAAAATTTTTAACTAAGATATTCATCTCCTCGATCTGATCGTAGAACCTTAATGGGCTTTCTGATTTACTATTCCACTTCGTATTTAAATTCTTTGAATTTTTCATAGGCTTTAGATTTGTGTTGCATCAGATACACATACCCATACCAAGATAGATCATCAGTCAAGATAATGAAGTAGAAAAGTTGCCTTTGACTGGCATATCAAATGGGCCACAAACATCTATATATACTAGGGTAAGTAGGTCTATGGCCCCTTTTTCATGTCCTACAAAGGAAAGCTTGGTCATTTTGCTTTGAAGGCATGACTCACAAATCGGATATGACTCGAAAGTCAATGGATCTATTAGTCTAAATTTTTTTAATTTGTTAATTCTATCTTTAGCTACATGACCTAGCCTAAGGTGCCATAGATACCTTTCATTTAGACTATTTCTAGGTCATTTTGGTCTCATGGCATTCATGTTTTGCTCGACATTGCACACAAAAGCATCTATATGTAACTGATAGAGATTGTTAATTAAGAAACTATTTATAATTTATTTTTTTTAAAAAGAATAGTACAGTGGTTTTGAAAGAAACTAATTACATAACTTTCTTATCCTAAGCATGAAATAAAAATTAAATTCCTGCTTGCAGTAGGTACAAAATAACAGTTTCTAAGAACTAAGATATATCCAGATGGTAATCAAAGAGAGTATGATTCAACAACTACAATAGTAACTCTTATCCCATTTTCGATATGTAAAATCATCTCACCTTCTCTCAGCCTCCTACTATCCTCAAGATCCTGCATAAAAGTGCATAAATAAGCACTAGAACTAGAGTCAAATACCCAACTGGATGTAGAAGAAACTATAAGGTTAGTCTTAATAATGAGCGTACCTCTTGAAGGTCCTCCTTCATTCCTATTCTTTAAGCTGGCCAAGTACGTAGGGCAGTTCTGCTTCTAATGACCATTGGAGTTGTAATGAAAATACTTTCCTTTCTCCGAGGCCTTCTTCTTTGGCTCTCCCATCTTCTTCTTTCCCTCAACCTTGTGCTTCTTCGTAGAGTTTTTCTTCTTTTCAAAAGACTTTCTTTTAGTAGAAGTCCACTCCACTAAGTCCTTTGAACTCTTCAAAATTTGCTCAGCAGTAATCAACATGTTCATCAACTCGCCAAGGTGCATTGAAGCTTATTCATATGGAAGTTCATGATGAACTGTTCATATGAATCAGTCAAGAACTGCAGGATCATATCAATCTACAAATTCTTATCCATTAGGATACGAAACTTCTAAAGCTCTTCTAGGTCCTTGATCATCACTAAGAAATGATCTTGGACTGACTGTCCATCATGTATCTACACCTTAAAAAGTCACATCAAGACTTGATAACATGTTGTGCAACTCTGTTCACTGAACAACTCTTGTAGGTTAGCAAATATTTAGTGTGCAGTTCTGATGTCCTCATGTTGGCGCTGCAACTCATTAGACATTAAGTCCAACACATAACACCAGACTTTGTTGTCATCATCTAACCACTTATTATGAGATGCTTACTGATCAACGATCGGATGGGTTGGAAGAGTGAAAAGTTCTTAGTCGAGTACATAGGATAGCTTTTTAAAACTCATAATAATTTTAAAGTTTCTTAGCCAATCCTTATAATTGGGTCTGGTCAATCTATGGATATCTAGATTTAGGGTAGGGTATTTGACACAGACATTTTTCTATAGAGAGTCAAAGTTTTTAGTTAAATTTATAATTTAACTAGATCAATTTATTTAGAAGTTTTATTTTTAAATAAATTTAGGTTTTTATTATTTTCTTAGATCCCTATACTTTCTTAGTAGAGATGCAAAAATCTCTACGATCAAAGATTTTTAGTGGATGGTATGGTCCTATTGACTGGCTCACCACCTCACCTAATAGTTATTGATGATGAGTCAATTGATGAGTGAATAAATCTTTCCTAATATTTTTCTAAACATGGTGGATCCAAACTTGATCTCTAATTCATGAAGCTCACCATGCTCGAAATATTTTTTCACTCCTTAGTTAAGTCAAATCCACCATTTGCATGAATTAGATTCATGATTGGAATCCTCATTGTATCCAAAATATTGAGCTCAACCCATCCTCCAGTCTATAGCATCCTATGTCTAATAGATATAGTTGCATCTTTCCGATGCAATTGAACCACTATATCCAGCTGAGAATAATCAACCTTAGAAAGGGCCTGATAAGATCACGATGTTGTCGTTAGGACACCATGATTATCGATTTAATTCTAACTTCTTAAATCAATTAAAAATAGATAGTAAGTAGTGAGTTGGATCGAATCTATGAAGAAGACAGTATTTTAGTTTTGAAATCTTTAATTTTTATAATAAAAAGAAACAAAAAATTTGAAATAAAATTAAAATTAAAAAATAGAATTATAAATAAAAGTCAAAATTAAATGATGTGAAAAATTAAACTTGGTACTAAGATCTACTAGTTAGATCTTAGCATCTACTTATAATAAAATTAAAGAGCAATAATTAAATTTATAATAAAGATAAATTACATAAAATTTAAATAGTAGAAAAGTAAATTTTACATTAATTAAAAGTCTAAAATTTAAATACATAAAATTTAAAAAAATAAAAATTAAAAGCAGTTGATCTTGATCTTGGATCAACATTAGCATAAAGATGGTGTAAAAGTCCAGCTCTTCCTCTCGACACCATCTACCTCGAAGCCACCATGAATCCTAAGCATAGCTCTAACCTTTACCAAACTCCTTTCTTGATCGAAGACAACTTGATTTGATGGCCTGGAGTCATATTTATAGAGTATTGGAAGGCTGGATCCTTTGTTTCTAAGCAATGTGGGACTAAAGAGGAGTTTTAATCAAAAAATATGAAGAAATCCCATGAAAAATTGGATTAAAAGAGTCCCTGAATCGAATTCTATGCAGTTCTAACCATCAGATCTTGATCAAATGATCCAAAAAATACCAAAAATTGACATATAATAGCCTAGATCAAGTCAAAATTAATTCTGGCCATTGGATTGGACTTGATGATGAAGTTTTGGCCGTCAGATCATGCTTGGATGCCTTGATCACTGCTGGAATGAACACCAACCATTGGATCATGCCTGGGTTACTATCGGCCATTCGATAGCACAGATAGGAGAGCTGGAAAATCGAACCAAATTAGGAAAAGATGACAGCCGTTGGATTTGATTTTGGAAAAAGTTCGATCGTTGGATCATCGCCTGGGTGCCTTCGGAACCATCGGATCATGCATTGAGAGCTGATGGAAACCAAATCAAGGTAGAAAAAAGTACAGGCCATTAGATTTAACTGGCAGCTACCACGGCCACATGATCGTGCCATTACTATTCATATGGACCCTATGAACCAGCCACATTGTAAACCGCAGCCAATTAACGAGCATTGCACCACCTGAAATTATGAAACTATCCCTAAACACTGTGTGAGAATTTTGGTAAACCCTTTAAGAATCTTGGTTCACCACGTGGTAGGTTGTGATTCACTGCCTTCTGCTAAGCTGGCGGTCCACGCCTGATTTCATGGACAGGTGGGTCAGCTTTTATAGCTAAAATAGCTTGAACGGCGTACTGGCTAAGCTAGGATGCATAGGCTGAGCTACTTTTGGTGGCTTGACTAAGCGCACCAGCTTGGCTGGACAACCTGGTTGAACCGTATTAATTTTTTTAAAAAAATTCATATTGGGTCCGTTTTAACTCTATTTTGCTTCAAACTTATTTTCTTGTGACTAGAAAAATGAGCTCTTTCTATTGATGAATATATTTTCTAAAAATAATAAATAAAGTATCTAATTTTTAAAAATAAGTATATATTAATTAATAAATTAATATTTTTATTAATAAATTTATGATACTTATTACATCCTCCAACTTAAGCTTTGCTCATCCTCAAGTAAAGAAAGAATTTAGTTTTAGATATCTTTTAACTTTAGAGTTTTAAATTTTATCTAGCAATTTTCAAAATAGCTATTGATATTCAGTAGAGCATAAATGAGAAATATCATTAGGGTATTAGTACTTATCAATATAAAAATTAAATAAAAAATATTAAATTTTTTTAAACTTTTTCTAAATTATTCTTATTTTTATCTCTGAATCGTCTAAACTTTCATATAGGCAAGTGTATTGCTACTTCCACCCTTTATTTATTAAAATTTTTATTCATATTATCTACTTTTTGATGCAAATATTATTGCTTGCTTAGGCAACAGGATCTGGTTGCTTGATGAAAAATCAATGTATTTTTTTAACATTATACCACTATTAAGTATTTTAATCTCTTAAACTTTTTGTTTGATCTATGTAGCGAGTTTTGGGCCAATGACTTTCAAACCAATTAACTTTAGGGCACTAAATATAAAATATCTCTCAGGCTTACTAGCTCGAATCAAATAGACTATGAGTTAAGACTAGCTTTATAACGAGCTTTCTCATCCTTTCTATCTTTTGATGTGAAACTCAATGCTTGCTTAGAAAAAAAGACCTGGTTACTCGATGAGAAGTACTTTAGAAACTATTTTTAAAAAAAAAATTATGAAGAAATATATAGTTATCCTACACAAATCCATAAAAAGTAGACTCTTTTCTGATACTGGTAGAAAAAATTAGAAATGCTCAAAGAAAAATTATTTATATTCTAGACTTAACTCTTTATTAATTTTCTTAATACTTGGTCCCTCAATATCTCATAAATTTTCTGATCAGTGCATCAATCTTTTTTTAAAAAAATACTTAGTTCAACTCAATTCTTAAGCATAATCGAATGTCTAAATGCTAAATACTAACTTATTCGAGGACTTTAAAAAATTTTAAAATTTTTATTATTCTTTCTTCTAACTTAATCAACATTATCCTTAATGAAGAAAAAAATAAAATAAAGGGTGTAATGAAGAATAAAAAAAATACACCTGACTCAATATGTATGTGGTTCAGCATGGTGCTTTAAAAATTTAGGCTCTCACTTCAACTTATTCAAAATATTTTAAAAAATAAATTAAAAAAATAAATATTAAGTTGCCTCCCAACAAGCGCTAAGTTTATCATCTTCAGCCAAACATAATGTAGCTTACCTATCCTGTGTCAAATACTGAATTGATAAATTTCAATGATTTTAGATTGTCAATCTCAAAAAGATAGTTTGTTATCTATTTATTAATATATTCATTATTAATTTTGAAAATATAGTTCATGATCCCATTCTCAAATCCTTATTTTTCAAGAATTTTTTCTATTTGTTTTTCTAAAATACTCATATATTGAATTTTTAGGTTAGAAAATAAGTTTAATGTAATAAATACTGGAAGAATGTCTAAAGATGGGTTTAATTATGGAGATAAACTAATATGATCTTATTTAAATAACTTCATTGACACTTCATTACATACCTCTTGATTTTTATAAGAAGAATCGGCTTCTAATATTGAAAGGAATAGGACAATAGGTTTATAGGTTTTGGATAAATCATCTATTCTCTTTTTACCTTTGTTAGTCATATTTGAATTGGATCTAACATCAATACTAGTTTTAGGCTCAGGTTCTACTATGTGATTAGTCTTAATACTAACTTGTTCTTCTATATTCTTATTTTGGCTAGCATCAATACTAGCTTCCCTCACCTGGTCTTGGTATGAGTTCATAATAATCCTATAACTTTTTAGTTCAAAAATTACTTTGGCATTCTCTAGATGGGGATTCTTAGGCGGGACATTAGATTGATAATTTGATCCAGGAGATTGGTAGATATTAGGTGGATTATTTATAAGAATCGGTTGGCTCGATAATTAACCTAATTCTCTCCATATGGTAGACTCAGCTAATTATCTAATTTGTGCTTCTAGCTTGGTGATAGTTTATTGTTGTTTCAGAATTGATTATTGTTGAGTTAGAATTAATTATTGTAACTGATTAAATCTATTGTCAGCTAGATTAGTCTATTGAGGAGGTAGGTATAATGGCTGATTATGTAATGACTAGATAAACTAACTAGGCTAACCTTTATTATAGGCATAGTTTTAGTATTGGAGCTTATTTTGATAATTTTAAATAGGTAAAATTTGGGTCGAGCCTGAGTCTGTTGGGATATCCAAGAAAAATTAGGATGGTTCCTTCAAATTGGGTTATAAGTATTTGAAAAAGGGTCATTAACCAGCTTGGAGTAGCCTTGAGCAGCTTGAACTTATTTTTGGATGAAAGATGAAAATTATGTAGCCATAAAACATTCTGATTTCAAAATTTAGATATGGATCTCCAAGCCTTGCCATCGATCAGATCGTCGGCAGCACCTCGATCGACACACGATCGATCTCCTTCTTCTTCTTCTTCTTCTTGCATGGACAGTACTTCAATGTTCGAAGCCTTGATCAACCCAATACTTGGGCATGGAAGAGAGAGAGAGAGAGAGAGAGAGAGAGAGAGAGAGAGAGAGGAACTAGGAGAAGGAAGGAGGCATGGAGAGGGCGGAGCAGGGCTTTGCAGTGGGCAATTGAAATTAGCCAAATCCTTTGGTATGGTCCCCTATTTATAGAAATGGAGGACCTAAAGTCTTAGGGCTTTAAGACTTTGACTGGATCAAAGTCCTTAATGCAGAAAAACTCTCGAAAACCATATGGGGTTCTTCCTCTAAATTTTATATGAGTTTTGTCAAACAAAACTCACCTGGCATGTGCCACCTTATCCAGATAAGGTGGTTGGCACCTAGATAAAATCCCTCCCATTAGTTTGAATTTATTTAAACTCATTTGACTCATTCAAATAGAGTTTAAATGGAAACAAACTCCAACTCCCTTATCCCTATCCTTTATGGGCACATGCTAGGAAGGAAGAGGGCATGCACCCTCTCTGGGATTCTCTCTCTCTAAGGAATAAATAGCACATGCCCCAAAGGAGAAAAATTAGGGGTGTGCGCTCCCTTTCATCTGCACAAAGACTAGGCAACATGAGGGGGTGCCAACACTTGGTGCCCCCTCATGCTTATCCTCATGAAAGGAGATTAAGACATTAGGACATAGTCCTAATCTAATTAGGACAAGCCCAAAGGATGGTTTCCAGACAAGTCAAATTTAATTTAACTGAGTCCAAATCAATTAGAAAAACTAATGCAGGAGAAAATTAGGTCCAATAGTATGCTAGCATAATTTTCTTGAACCTAATTGGATCAAATCCAAATCAATTAGACTATGTGAGTTCAATTGAAAACATCCAGACCCAAATTCTTATTTGTGTAATCCCATAGGTTCAATTCTCTATGGTAATGAGATATGTCATGATCTCCATCATCAACATCATCGAAACTTCTTTCAATGGATCAAAACTCATTTTGATTTATTCAATTAAAATTATCGATCATCAAGATAATTTTAATTGATCCTATAATCTACCAATGATACCTAGCAGTATGTGGTACCAACCCATCAAAATTAAAAAAGAATCTCTCGGTGTAGCTATTATGTGATTCGATTCTTCTATCATGAATCTTAATGGAATCGAGGTTAAGGTTAACTCGTCAAACCTTATATCTATCGTATGAATGAATCAATCGATTTAAGTCCAATGTAAAATTCTAATAGAAACTTCTTCCTATTATTTCACACTGCCATAGTCATGGACTTTAGGACTCAATTTCATGATCACCATAGGACTACTCCTTCTCCACCAAGGTTGATAGAACCCATCTTGGTGCATCTAATTCCTACAATGAACATGCTATAGCCAATATACACCTCAGGATTCCAAATGGCTAGAAGATCGAGTTATGGTATAGTCAAATTATAACACCCTCAAGATGAACTACCGATGCATCTTAGGTCAAAGAACCAGACACACAACTATAGCAATGAGCGAGTTATCAATGAGAAGGTAAACTTTCTTATGATTGCTCAAAGTTCATCACACTCAATACCCTTGTTCTTAACAAGCACCTGTACTTTCACTTCGGTGTCTTCACACCATAGATTCAAGATTCATCTATCCTAAGAAAGTAATTGTACACCAATCTTCTGGATCAATCATCATCCGCATGATGATCCTATGATTGGAAGCAGTTTATGAGTTAATTATAATAACATATATCTTAAATTCTCAATTCTTGAGAATTCGTGTTATCATATTTATTAACTCAATAGATATATTAAAGATACAAAATACATAGATGTGATAGAAAAATTAATCTAAATTTTATTTATAAATTAAAATTATAAATTATGCTCTTAGAAAGTATTATAAGTGTTGGTCAATCTAACTTTTAGGGCATACATCTAACATATTAGGCATAAGATGCTATGAAATGGAGAAAGGGTTGGGCTTAATATTTCAGATATAGCGAGGGTCCCAATCATGACTCCATTTTGAGCAAACGATGGATCTGAGTTATCTAAGGAGTAGAGCAATATTTTGGATATGGTGGCTTCATGAATTAGAGACCAAAGTTAGCTACAATATGTTTAGAAAAATATTGGATAAAAATTTTCCACTCATCGACTGACTCATTATCAATAACTATTAGGCGAGGTAGTAAGCTAATCAATGAAACCGCAGTACCTACTAGAAATCTTTGATCGTGGAGATTTTTGCATCTCTTCCAAGAGAGTATAGAGATCCAAAAAAAATAGTGACAGTCCAAATTTATTTTTAAAATAAAAATTTTAAAATAAATTAGTTAAATTAAAATATATATAAAATCTAACTAGAAACTTTAACTCTCTACAAAAATCATGTCTGCTTTCAAATTTCTAGCCAGAATCTTAGAAACCAATAGGTTGATCGGACCAAATTTTAAGGATTGACTCCAAAACTTGAAAATAGTTTTTAGTTCTAAGAAATTGACCTATATCCTTGATCAGGACCTTCCTCCTCTTCCAGCCCATCCAACCACTGATAAGAAGCATCTCACGATAAGTGGTTAGAGGATGATAATAAGGTTAGGTGCTACGTGTTAGCATCAATGTCTAATGAATTACAATACTAACACAAGGACATGAGAATTGCCAGGTAGATGCTGACTCACCTGTAAAAGTTGTATGGTGAGCAGAGCCACATAACTCACTATGAAGTATCCAAGCAACTTTTCAAGGAACAGATGCATTATGGGCAGTCGATCCATAATCATTGTTTGATAATGATTAAGGACATGAAAGAGCTTGAGAAACTCAGCATGCCCAGGGATAAGAACTTGTAAATTGATCTCATTCTATAGTCCTTGACTAATTCATATGGGTAGTTTATAGTAAATTTTTATATAAATAAGATCCAATGCACCTTGACTAAGCTTATGAATATGCTAGTCATTACTGAGGGTACCTTGAAGAGTTCAAGGGGCTCAGTATTTGCTGTTAAGTAGACTTCTTCCAAAAAAAAATCTTTTAGGAAGAAAAGAAGTTCGCAAAAAAAATAGAAAATTGAAGAGAAGAAGAAAGAAAAGAAGAAGGCTGTCGAGAAAGAAAAGTATTTTCACTGCAATTTTGATGGCCATTGTAAGTGGAATTGCCTTGCTTACCTGGCAATACTGAAGAATAAGAGGAAAGGTGGACCTTCTGAAGGTATGCTTATCATAGAAATGAACCTAATGGTTTCTTTTGCATCCAATTGAATGCTTGACTTTAGATTTAGTGCTCATTTCTGCACTTCTTTATGGGGCCTTGAGGATAGCAGGTGGCTGAAGAATGACAAAATGATCCCACATGTTGGGAATGAAGCAAAGGTTGCTATTGTGGCCATGGAAATGTACCCTCTACAACTACCATTTTGGAGCATTTTAATTCTTAGGGACTGTTATTTTATATCTACTATGAGCATAAATATATTTTTATCTCTTGCTTGATGTAAGAAGATTATGTAATTAGTTTTTACAAGAACCACTATAATATTTATTTGGGAAATAATAAAGTTGGTAGTGATTTTCTTATTAACAATCTTTTTCAGTTACATATAGATATTTCTATTAATTATGTCAAGCAAAATGTGAATGTCATAGAATCTAAACGACCTAAAGATAGTATAAATGAAAAGTACATTTGGAATCTATGGCTAAGTCATATTGGAGAAGACAGGATTAATAGATTAAAAAAATCAAATTGTTAAGTCTGTGGACTTTTGAGTCATATCTGGTCTGTGAATCATGTCTTCAAGGCAAAATAACCAAGCTTTTCTTTTTAAGATATGAAAAAAGGACCATAGAGTTACTTGCTCTAGTATATTCAGATATGTGTGGCCCATTTGATGTGCCAGCAAGAGATGAATTTTTCTACTTCATTATGTTTATCAATAATTTTTTTTTGGTATGGATATATGTATCTTATGCATCACAAGTCTAAGACCTTTAAAATGTTCAAAAAATTCAGACATGAAGTAAAAAAATAGACTAAAAAATTTCTTAAGATTCTTCAATCAGATCGAGAAAGCAAATATCTTAGTGCAAAATTTTTAAACTATCTCAAGAAACATGGCATAGTCTTACAATGGACTCTACCTAGAATGCCTTAACTCAATGGAGTTTTGGAATGAAGAAATTGGACCTTATTGATATGGTCCATTTTTTGATGAGCTTTACAGACCTTCTCATCTATCTTTGGGGATATAGTCTTTTAACTACAATATATGTACTGAATAAGGTTTCTTCTAAAATTATTCCTACCATACCATATGAGATGTGGCATGGTAAAAACTGAGTCTGAGTCATCTCAAGATTTGGGTTTGTCTGGCCCATGTCAAAAGATAACAGACAGACAAGTTAGAATCTAGGTCTCTTAGAGCTTATTTTATTGGATATCCTAAAGAATCATTAGGATATTATTTCTATCTTCTAGAAAATCATAATGTGATTGTAAGTCGACATGCTATCTTTCTTGAAAAATAGTTTATTCAAGATGGAGATATGGAAAGATAGATTAGACTCGAAGAGAAAATCTCTGAAGAGCAACAAGCCATGGAACTTGAGAAACCAGTTTAGTCTGAGCCGATTCAGACACTTTCTCCTCCATCTCTTAAGTCTAGTAGGATTTTCTATCTTCTTGAGAGATATTTAGGTATTATTTTAGAGGATATAGAAAAAATGTTCCTCATAGAAAATGGGGAACATGAAAATGATCCTAAAACTTATAACAAGGCAATATCAAATATTGGCTCCAAAAAAGGTTAGAGGCAATAAAGTCAGAAATTGACTCAATGCACTCGAACCAAGTCTAGACCTTGATCCACCAAGGTATTATACCTATTGGGTGTAAATAGATCTTTAAGAGAAAGATTAGTATAGATGGAAATATAGAGACATTCAAAGCTAGGCTTATGGTGAAAGAATATAGTCAGTGCGAAGGCATTGACTATTAAGATATTTTTTTACCTATATCCATGCTTCAATCCATCTATATATTGCTTGCCATTGCAGCATATTTTGATTACGAAATATGATAAATGGATGTGAAAATGACATTCTTGAATGGATATCTTGAGGATGATATCTATGTAAAAAAGCTGCTTGATTTCACCTCGAGTGATAATGATCATAAAGTTTGTAAACTACAAAGATCCATTTATGGACTTAAGCAAGCATCTTAGAGCTAGAATGCTTATTTCAATGATGTGATCAAATCATTTGATTACATAAAAAATGAGAAGGAGCCGTATGTCTTCAAAAATATCAATGGGAGCATTATTATCTTTCTCATATTGTATATAGATGACATCCTCCTAATTAGGAATGATATTTCCATGCTGACCTCAGTCAAAGTTTGGTTGTTTAAGGAGTTTTCTATGGCCTAGGTGAGGCATCTTTTATTTTGGGGATCAAGGTTCATGGAGATAGATCGAGGAGGATGCTAGGTTAATCATAAAAGATGTATATTAAGGGGGTGCTGAAATGGTTCAATATGAAAAACTCCAAGAGAGGTCTTGTATCCTTCAGACATGGCATTCATCTCTTTAAGAAAATATGCTCCAACACATCGAAAGATATTGAACACACAAGCAAAATCCCTTATGCTTTGGCTATAGAAAGTCTCATGTATGTCATGCTTTGTACATGACCTAATACTACCCATGCTATGAGTATCACAAGTAGATATCAGTTGAATCCAGATGAAGAGCATTAGACTTTCATGAAATGTATCCTTAAGTACTTGAAATGACTAAAAATATATTTCTGATCATTGATGATGAAGAACTTCAAGTGCAGAAGTATACTAATTCAAACTTTATATCTGGTATTGATGATCAAAAGTCGACATCAGAAATCTTATTCTTGTGCAATGGTAGCACTATAAGCTGAAAGAGTTTCAAGCAGACAATGATTAGAGATTCCATTATGAAAGTAGAGTACATCATTGCATCGAAAGCGGTGAAGAAAGCATTTTGGTTTAAGAAGTTTGTTGCAACTATAATAAAATCTATGTTTTGCAATGCAAAAAATTCATCGCAAATAGTAAATTTCCATCGCTAATAATTATTAGCGATGAAATTTCTTCATCATAAAAAATAGAATTGCAGATAATATTTACCAATGGAAAACATAATTTTATTGCTAATAACTATTTTTTTATGATGAAAAAATTTCATCAATTTTTTTTATTCATTAAATTATTTATGATAGAAATATTTATGATGGAAAATCATAATTTTACCTCATAAATAATTTTTTACTTTTGATAAAAAATATTAGTCATAAATAAAAAATTATTTATGATGAAAAAAATTTATCATAAAAAATAATTATTTATGATAAAATTTTTTCCATTACAAATATTTTTTTATTTACAATGGATACTTTTTCTTTGCAAATAATTTTTTATTTGTAATGAAATTTTTCATTGCAAATAATTTTTTATTTATGATAAAAACTTTTGTATCATAAAAAATAATTATTTATGATGGATTTTTTATCATAAATAATTATTTTTTGTAATGTAATAGTTTCATCATAAAAAAAATTATTTACAATGGAAAAAATTTCATCACAACTAATTACTTCATAAATTATTTTTTAAAAATTATAAATAAATATATTTTTTAATTTATATTTTTAATATTTATATTTATAATTTATAAAATAAAAATAAAATTTATAAAATAAATCTCTAAATAAATTTCATCATTTTATTATATAAAAATATAATTATAAAAAGTATTTTTTGTAAATATAAAATATCCAAAATAAAAATATATAAAATTGGGCTGTCGGCTGTCAAGCATTGGTATCTAAGAAGAAAAATGGGCCAAAAGAGAGAAGCACTAAGAGGAGCTCGAATTGGCTTACTGTTGTCTCATCAACTGCATCATCTACTCCATCTATGCTATCTACTCCATGATCTACTTCTGAAATAGCTGGTACTCCTCGATGCATGCAGTCAACTTAGCAGCTCACTACCAATCCTTAGTAGCTTGTCTTTGTATCTCCACTTGCCAGACATCACAAATAGCATGGATGTCAGCCCTGAATGAACATGAAGATGTGGGAGCTTTGATTCCATGTCTTAGCCTCCTAACATAATAAGATCTTATACCAAGTACCTAATCATAAATCTCATCATCTATGGGTACAGTCGAGCCCTCAGGAATAGGCTGGGATCTAATGTCTATCATATGATCCTGAAAATTAAAATTATAGCTATTCTAAGTTTGTACTAAAAATCAAAATGCTAATGAAAAAATAGATAGAAAAACTTATATTAAACTCCTAGCTTCCTACCATCCAGTCCCCTGACCATCGCTACTGGGTTCGCTAGTAGATTTCGATCCTACTAGAAAGCTCGCCACTCTCTACATCTCTCTGCAACTTGAGAATAATTAATAAAAAAATTAAATAGTTAAAGAGTTAAATATGCTAAATAAAAATTACTTACCATCTGCTCCATATAGCGAGCGAATGGCCTCGAACCCCTACAATACAAGACTATCTGTATCACTCGATTCACAGCATTTTTGGCACATCAATCCTATGTAGTTAATGATCAAATTAGTAAGTAACTAACTAAATTTAAAAATAAATAATTCAATTATTAAACTTTAAATAAAAGAAAGTTACCTGATGTTGGATCCTCATACATGCGGCATATGATAGCCCAGTCCTTGATACTGATGCTGTCATATGGCCACTATCGCACTGTCTCAACCCTCCTGGTCATGCACTACAGCATACCAATGGCAATGAATGTGATGCTGGTACTCCTTGAAATGTGAGCATAGATGATCACCTACAGTCGCACGCGATCGTGCTTGAAATTAATAATATCAAAAATAGCCCACCAATAACAAATATTATAAGAATATAGTGCTAGTTAAATATTTAAATAAATATTATTTTACCTATAAGTGGCTATAGAAGATCTCCTTCTGAGCTCATGTAACTTGATGCCAATCGAAGAGCATCATCGGGGCAAAGCTATGGCATATGATGCCCAACTCAGTCTGCCATGGCTCACACCATCCTCTAATAGACCTAGTATATCCTGGCACAATCTTGATGTAGAGATGCTGTCCCTCGTGCTCGCATCTCTAATGCTCAAGGGCAAGGTTCTTCGACGAACCTCACCCTTGCCTCACCATTGATAGAAAATGGCCTGAAAGAACAATAAATAAATTAGTAGTATGATATCCATCTATAAACCTAATAGATAAACTAAAATCAAATTTTATTATGTAAAAAATATTAAAATACCAATCGGACCCATCTCACTCAGATCCGTCTCTATAGAGCCCTGTAGCAACTCCAATGGTGCAGCAGTGGAAATGGGTGAAGGCTCAGGGGTAGGCTAGAAACTCGAACATTGCCATCTTCCTCCTAATGCCATACCTGCAATGCTTAAACTATGCATATAACTAATTTAATATATAAATAAATATAATAATAAATAATAATAATAAATATATAAATGCTAATGAATAGAATTGTATTGCATACCATTATAACAAGAAAAGATTCAATAAAGAATATAAATCTACTTATCAATATCCATATCCTCCTTGATTTCTAAATCATCCTTCGAATCATAATAATCGACTAATATATCATCTTCTATCTCATCATTATTTATGAATCAATCATCATCCTTCAAATCATCAAGATTAAATACAAAATCAGCTTTGACTTCATTGGACGGCAGATCAGCCCTATTCAAAGGATCTATCATAAGTTCTTTATCAATAAGAAACTCGGTTAATATCTGTTCTTCCTCTTGAAAAGCTTCCTCTTCATGTAGATCTGAATTATCGTCCATCTCTAGTTGGGTTGGTATGTCTTATATGCCTCTAAGTATTATTTTTTGTACGACATGCCAATCACTTTGATATTTCGGATCCTTTAAATATATTACTTATTTTGCTTGAGTTGCTAATATATATGGCTCATTCTGATATCATATTCGTACAAAATTTATACTGATAAAGTATAAATCAATATAAATATTGATCTTCTGATTGCTAATATCCCACCATTCACACTGAAATAAGAATATCAAATTTTTAGACCCATACTTCAGCTTTATGATATCTATCAATATACTAAGATATTCAATCTTCTCTTCTCCTCTATATCCTATCATAGTAATCCCACTATTCTGGATCTATCTTTGCATTTCAAGCTCTCTTGTATGAAATCTCATTCCTCCAATGATATAGGATGCATAGTTGTTAATCCTTCGATTGGAGCCACATGCTAAATCATACAACTCATCGATCGCACCCTCTTCTTTATTGAAATACTTAGACTTCATCTATAATATAACATAAAAAATATGTTGGTACAAATAATTAATTACATAATTATAAAATATAATATAATACTAGTAAAAATTATATGATCTCCAAACCATTTTGCAAATTTTCTTCTATGTCAATCATCAATATTTGTATTATTCTTTTTGAATAGTATATTCTTGTGCTCACTGCAATAAGTCATGATTTTTAATTTTACATTGATAAAAATAAAATAGTTAGAATACTAAAATTATGCTAAAATAATAGTTATTTAATTAAATCTTTAATTTTTTTTATAATTGTTTAGAATATAGAAGTATATCTTGGATAGCTAATTCACATCCATAAACTCATATCTTCTTTTATTCATGAGTCAAACCATTTGTTTGAATATGGATAGTGTCGGTTCATCATCATTCCATTCATGGTCTATGTTATGATCAACATGATTGAATCTTGTTTTGATATCATCAAGATACATCGAGCAGAATATGAAACACTCCATAGCTATATAAGCTTCCGCTATAGATCCTTCAGGCTGTGCCTTATTGCACACATACTCTTTTAGGATACATAATAATCTACAAATAAAAAATAATTTAAATTTAACTAATACATTTATATTCTACAACTGATATATCAAAGAGATTATGATTTTTTTATCTTTCAATAGGATATATCCATCGATAAAGTACTAGGCCGGCCAGAAGAGCTTATTTTGGAAGATGAACAGCTAGATACACCATAACATCAAAAAATGATGGTGGAAAAATTTTTTTTAGCTTACAAAGAATAAGCACAATAATTTTCTCAAACTTCTCAATTAGGTTAATTTTTAATTTTCGATAACATAATTCTCGAAAGAACACTCCTAACTTAATCAATGCAGCTTGCACATCACTACTTAGATAGTCGTGCATCACCACATAAAGTAAGCACTACATGATCACATGGGAGTCCTGACTTTTCATGCTAGAGATATTGCCATCATTATTGCCAACACACTGTGATACATTTAAAGTGTAAGCATCAAGAAACTTTATGATTTTGAATCATCCATAGAAACTTTTCTTCTTCTCGCCAAATAGTGAATAACATGTGGATGGCATAAAAAATTTATCACCTCAACAAACTAAATGCAACTCCATCGATTTCTCATTTCTTACAAATCAAGGTGAGCTTTTGAATTATCTTTTGTTTTTCCTATAATGTTCAATACTATATCGATGACATTATCATAAATATTCTTTTTAATATGCATTACATCTAGATTATGATAAAATAGTAGCTACTTTCAGTATGGTAGTTCAAAAAATAAGCTTTGCTTCGTCTAATTCAGCTCAACTTCAATACGCTTTCGCTTGTGAGTACCCAATGTTTTTTTCAAATTTTATATTTCCAATAGCTTCAAGTTGTTCTAAAAATTTTGCTCCACTTAACTCCTTAGGTGGCGGATGTCAATCGGACTTACCATCAAAATATTGGTTATAACGAGTCCGTCAAGAGTGATTAGTAGGTATAAATTGCCAAAGACCCATGAAGCAAATTTTTCTTCCATGCTTTAAATGTAAGGAGGGTGTATCCTTGTTGCATATTGGACATGCTAGATATCCTTTGGCACTCCACCCAAATAAGTTTTCATATGTAGAAAAATTATTTTTGATCCATAAAATCAATGCATGTAAATTAAAATTTTTTTGACTGATAGAATCATATGTCTATACTTCATTTTTCAGTAGCTCCTTCAGATCATCGATTAAGGATTGTACATATACATCAATTTCATTACCTGGTGCTTTCGAACTCGAAATCAATAGTGACATAAAAATAAATGGCTCTTTCATGTATTTCCAAGATGACACATTATATACAACTAGCATGATAGGCTATATGTTATAGGAAGTACTCAAATTATCAAAGAAATTAAATCCATCTATCGCTAGACCAAATCAAATATTGCACGGGTCACTCGCAAATAGTGGATGCTTTGCATGGAAGTCTTTCTGTACCCCAGAGTCAACTGAATGGCTAAGTATGTTCTCCTCTGAAACCCACTGCTCATGATGCCATCTCATTTCTTCAGCTGTCTTTGTGGATATATACAATCTTTGAAGTCTTGGAATTAATGAAAAATACCTCAAATCCTTATGAGATATCTTCTTTTCTTTTCTATTATTGATTTTGTACCTAGGCTCACTGCATTACAGACATTCACTTACTTGTTCGTTCTCCTTATAATAATATATAATTATTTTTGCAGGCATATATAGAAATATAGCTGAATCCTAATTTCCACATGTATGTTTTTGCTTCAGTATATGATTTTGGAAGTCTCGATCCATCGAGAAGAGCTGCTTTAATCAATGCCAAATTTTAATCAAATAACTTCTGACTCCATCAGTTCATAGTTTTAATATGAAGCAATTTGATCAAAAATTCTAATTTGGAGAACTTTACATAATTTGGATAAAGTGAATCTCATGCATCTCTTACAAGCTTTGCAAATTATTCAGAAGTTTCTTCTATCTTATTAATATTATGTTCATGATCAGAACTACCTTGAGATGCACTAGTACTCATGGGTACATTTGAGCTAACATCCTGATGTAAATCATCCAATAGTGAACCTATACCATCATGTTTGATAGGTTCAGCAGCATCATTATCATCTTTAATATCATCATCATCGCACACAACTTCATTCGGATCATCCTCCCCATGCTATATCCAGCGAGAATACTACTTGTCCATACCATAACATAGTAGATGCTCTTCAACAAGTGATATGTGATGATATACCATATTGACATATCATTTACATGAAAACTTTATCCGACTGGCACAATTTACACCATACAAATTCAATAAAATCTCAAACACCTTTTCGATATTTAGGCAAAAAAATCTCCAGCATTCATCCAGCTTTTGTCGATATCCATCTAATAATAAAGAATAATGCTTAATGAATCCTAACTCCACCAACTCCTTCCTAATAGGTATGGTCCAATTTCTTTAAAAAATGCATCACTTTTATTGTTGCCACAGCTTTGTTCTTTGTTCCATATCTCAAGAAAATCTGACAACATCTCCTTATAGTTCTCCAAGTATATGATATAGATGGATCATATTTTAATCACATTTAATAGTACCCAGAAAATAAATGAGATAACTACAATAAAATTTTTCATAATAAAATAAAGAATACCATGACAATAATAAAATATTGATGTATTTCTAAACTGTCCAAATCGAGGCATCCAAGAGCCATTCATAAAGTCCATTTTGGGGACCCTAGGATTGACTCTTGAATAGGAGTCTAAGATTACATCAATGCATGCATTAAATCATTACCATGCATCTCTTTATGAAAATAAAAAGATGTATCCAAATCATGTGAGCTCAGGTATGGTGCTTTCAAGCCTTGAAAAGAGAGCAAGGAGCAAATAAAATCAACCATCGAAAAGCTTTAGCAAATACTTCGGAAGAGTTGGCTTGGATCCTATCAGAAGAGCTAGCTCGAGCTGCAGAAAAGCCAGCCCGAGCTGAAGATGAGCCAATCCAAATTCTGAGAGAGCTGGCTCGAGCAAAAGTTCAAAAAGCATATCTAGCTGATATGCTGGAAGATCTAGCTCGATTCATGTCAGAGCCAGCTCGAGTAGAAGCCAAGCTGACTCGAATCCTGAGAGAGCCTGCTCGAGCAACAGAATAAAGAGTGGTGATTCTGGCTCTCGCAGGAGACATCATCGTCGAGCCGACCCAACTGCTGATCGAGCCGGCTCGAGCAGTGAACAAAATAGAACATAGTTTCTGATCTAGCCTGGGATTGGGTTTAATCCTAGGAACTTAGGGCCTTGGTTTGTAAGGTCCTAAGGAGGCTAACCTATGGATTTTACTAAAATTTATCCAATGGATGTATACATGGGAGACATGAGTATACATGGGCTCGGGGAGTGCATCACATTAGGTTAGCTAGGAATGTCTTTTAGGTTGGATCTTATTTGATCAGATATATATACTCTATATTATATTTTATAAACTAAGCATGGAATCAATACAAGCCTTTTCTCTCTAAATTCTTTCTTCTTCTCTCATTCTCTTCCTTTTCTCCATGGCCTAGGATTTGTTAGGATTTTAACAGAAAGGCTATCTCTTTTCTTGGATCCTTATTATTGTTTCTATAATTATTGAGTAGCAAGGATTATATCCAATAGATTGGTATCAGAGCAGCCATCTAGAACAACAAGTGGTATCAAAGCCCCGGTGTTAGATCTGGTAGAGAAAAGGTCAAAGCTTTGCTTGGTGTTGTGGTAAGATGCTGAACAGATTTCTTTGAACACTATTTATTCTCTTTTGTATTTGGTCATTGGAATCTGGTTGGGATGGCATCAAGTACCATCAAGGCGGACTTTAAGAAGTTCAATGGCAAGGATAACTTTAGCCTTTGGCAACAAAGAATAAAGGATCTATTAGTACAAAATAAGATCTATAAGGTCTTGACGCGTGAAAGATTGAAAAAAGTTTCTACTGAAGAATGGGAGGAACTTGGAGAGATAGCCTTCAGTATGATTCATATGTGCCTCACTGATGAGGTTTTGCCAGAGATTAATATAGAAGCCACATTGAAGGAGCTTTGGCAGAAACTGGGGAATATATATATGAACAAAAATATGACAAACAAGCTATGATTGAAGAAGCAGTTGTACAATTTATGGATGCCCAAAAGAGGAGACCTAGTTTTCCACATTCAAAAGTTCATTCAAGTTTGCTCGGATGTTATGAGCTTTGATGTAAAGATTAATGAGGAGGATAGAGCTCTCCTATTGTTGTGTTCGCTGCTAGCAGCATATGATAGTCTCATTACTACTCTGGTGTATGAAAAGGAGACATTAAACTTCAAAAAAGTGGTTGGAGTTCTCAAGTCCAACGAGCAGTGAGAGAGGTTAGTTAGAGAAAACCCTAATTTAGAGATGCTTTTTATAAATGAGAGGCAAGAAAGACCTAAGAAGAAAATTTAAAACAAATCTAAGGATAGATCAAAGTCTCGAAAAAAATCAGAAGACTTGAAAATGCTATAAGTATCATCAACCTGGTCATATTAAAAGAAATTGCCCATTTTTGAAGAATGAAAAGGAAAAGGGCGCTTCTAAAGATGGATCGACCAGTGAGAGTGGTGCTCTATCATCTAAAGATAGTGAAGAAGATATACTGATAGTATCAGATGAAGTAACAGAGTTGAACAACCACTGGATACTGAATTTAGCATGTTTTTACTATCATACTGCACATCGGGAGTGGTTCTCATCTTATGAAAGATCCGATGGAGGGAGTGTAAGTCTTGGAGATGATCATCCATGTAAAGTTGCTGGTGTTGATATAGTAAAAGTGAGGATATATGATGGAGTCATATGGACACTCACCAATGTAAAGCATGTGCTAGAACTGAAGAAGAACCTGATATCCCTAGGTTACTTAGAAGGATAGGGATATACTTTCAGTTGTCAGCCAGGTAGTGGGTGTTTGAGGATTTTCAAGGATGCATTAGTGGTGATGAAAGGAAGAAGACTGGACAACAACCTATATAGGATGGAGGGCTCAATGGTTACAAATAGTGCGGAGGTGTCTATAGTAGCATAGGAGGAGCAGCTAGCCTACAAGCTATGGCACTATCGTATGGGTCACTTAAGTGATAGGAGGCTCATAGAGTTGAGTAGGAGAGGTTTGATTCCAGCAGTCAGAAAGAAAGAAGATGACCTATGTGAGCTCTATATCTATGGCAAACAGTACAGAGTTATATTTTCAGTAGTACCAAGTAAAGTAAAGCTGTTTTGGAGCTTGTTCACTCAGACGTATGGGGACTGGCACCTGTCGCATCTCAAGATGGAGTGAGATATTTTATCATCTTTATAGACGATTTCTTTAGAAAGATATGGGTCTATCTGATGAGAAAAAAATTAGATATTTTTGCCAAATTTAAAATCTAGAGAGCTGAGGTGGAGAAGAAGATAGGGCAGCCAGTGAAGTGTTTGAGGTCTGAAAATAGAGGAAAATACGTCAGCCTAGCATTCAGAAGATACTATGAGAAAAATAGAATAAAATTTCATTACACGGTGAAGATGACCTCTCAGTAGAATGATATTATGGAGAGGATGAATCGGACACTGATAGAGAAGACCAGAAGCTTGAGGCTACAGGCATCACTGCCCAAATCATTTTGGGGTGATGCTCTTATTTATGCATGTTTTTTTGTTAATAGATCTCCCCATAGAAAATTGAATGGAGGACTTCCAGAGGCTATCTAGAGTGGAAAGAAGGTGGAGCTTGACTACCTAAAGATGTTCGGCTATCCTACATATGCTTTGATAGAAGAAGCCAATAGAAGCAAGTTGGACCCAAAGTTATAGAAGATGATATTCATCAAATTTTCATGAGGTGTGAAGGATTTCTTGCTGTGGGATTCACATTCTCAGAGGTATGTTGTCAGTTAGAATATAATATTTGATGAAAAGAGCATCATCTTGAAGTTGGAAAGTGCAAATGGAGTTGTGAAGACAACACATGATAGTATGGAAAAGCTCTCAGATACAGGTGATTTGCCCTCAACATCAACCTCGGGTCATGTTCAGTTTGAGGTGGAGTTAGGCAGGCATGGTGATACACCTATGGAGGACCAACATGGAGAGCGATCTATCTTAAAAAAAGTGTAAAGGCAGCCATAGGCAGTAGACTTGCAAGATACTGCAAGGAGAGTGGCACCGTACAAGCCAAAGCGCACTGTTCACAAACCGATGCGATATGGCATTGATGAGACTATTTTCTATGCTCTCATCACTGCCAATGAAAATTCAAAGAGTTTTGAGGAGGCCATGGAGAGATCGGATCGAAAGTCATGGATGTAGGCCATGATGGAGGAGATGGAGTCTCTCAAGAAAAACCAAATATGGCAACTAGTGAATCTACCAGATGATGCTCGACCCATTGGCTCCAAATGAATTTTCATCAGAAAAGAGGCACCTTCAGAATAAGATAGAGTGAGGTACAAGACTAGGCTGGTAGCCAAAGGATACTCACAGAAAGAAGGGATTGATTACTCAGAAGTCTTCTCTCCAGTTGTCAAACATATGTCTATTAGAATAATGTTGAGCATAGTTGCTGCTCATGATTTGGAACTGGAGCAAATGGATGTTAAGACAGCATTCCTCCATAAAAATTTGGTAGAGAACATATACATGGAGTAGCCACAAAATTTCAGAGAGCTTGGGTCAGAGAGAGAGTTTTATTTACTAAAGAAATCGCTGTATGGATTAAAGCAGTCTCCTAGACAGTGGTATAAGTGGTTTGACACTTATGTGAAAATTATTGGACTTTTCAGGTGTGATCATGACCCATGTGTATATGTGAGGTCTCTGAAAGATGGATCTTGATTATACTTACTATTGTATGTAGATGACATGCTGATAGCATGCAAGAGTAAGGAAGTTGTGTAGGAGTTAAAAGGAGCTTTGTCTCGTGAGTTTGAGATGAAGGACTTAGAGCCTGCAAAGAAGATTCTTGGTATAGAAATCATCAGAGATAGAACCAAAAGGCTGCTGCATCTATCTCAGGGAGGATATATTAAGAAGGTCTTGGAGAGATTTAGAATGAAGGAGGCTAAACCGACTGAGCTGCCACTAGCTGAGCATGTTAAACTCTCTAAGACCATGTCACCATAGACTGAGATATAAATTCAAAAGATGAAAAAGGTTCCATATTGTTGCCCAGCTATGCAACCTAAGAGAGGGGGTAAATTGGATTTCTTTTTCTAAATTTAAACTTAAAAATAGAATTGCAATACGTGCTTTTGAAGTTTTAAGTGAAGTGAGGTGAGTTAGGTAAGTAAGATACAAGAGCCTAATTTAATGAAAAAAAATTAAGCACAACAGAGCAAGTAAAGAGGAAGGAGAGAGAACAATACAAGCAAGATGATTTATAATGATTTCGTAACCTTGTACCTACATCCACTTTCCAAGCTCCTACTTGAGAATTTCAATCCACTAACGTATTCAAACGAATACAATGTCGAATCCTCTGACCCTAGCTATCTTAAATTAAAAAACTTATTTTTCGGTATAAGCCAACTCAAAAATAATTCGATTCAAGGTTCGGATCAACCTTCCCAAGCTTTGAAAATTTCTAAAAGCTTGAGCCCCAAAATAGTAAAATAGAGTAAAGAGAATATACACGTTTAGCACACTTAGCTTTTTAATGAGCATAATAAAGCTTTAAAAAAATATTTACACAAACTAAAGGAAGCTTTTAAGAACCCTCTTAAGAAGATTGAAGACTTAAATGCATGTTGGAGAAGTGGTTGAGCTTGAAATCAATACTTTTCTTTCCTAGGGCTGAGTTTTCTTTGAGCTGAATATTCACTTGATTTTTTTCTTAATTTTCTTTCTTTTTGAATGCTTTAAAACCCTCATTCAATGCTGGAAGATGAATAGTATCTATTAAAAATCATTTGGAAAATATTAAATGCATCAAACGAAGAAGAAAAATAGTCATTGCAGAAATTCCATTGCAGGGGTCGCCCCTTTCGTTACAGGTGAGAAAAATAGCATTCTATGATTTTATGTAGTTCCTTCAAGGGACGTCCCATGGATCGCCCCTTTTGTAATAGGCAAGAAAGTCTATGTTCTGTATCTTGTGCACAAAACCTGCAAGGGATGTCCTATAGATCACCTCTTTTTTCATGGGGTGCCCCATAGGTTGCCTCTTTTTGCATGCTAGTTCAGAATTAGCATACCGGTCCTACATGCTAGTTGCCAAAAAAATGGATTCCAAAATGTCATATCTTTACTTTTAAGCTTCCAAATAATTTGAGATCACCTTCAAATGAATCGACATCATTTTGGGAGTTCTCGAGGTTTTCGAAAAACTTCAATTTTTGCTCCAACTCAAGTAAATTTCAAATTGACCATCTTAACCAAATTTTTGCAATACAAAAATTCTTGAAAATTTTGAAATGACTTTTAAAAACTATCTCCAAAAATAGAAATCATTAGTATCCCTCTCAATTATTTTGTGCTGATCAAAATCATTCTTAGGAGCAATAATCTCCTCTTTTTTTATGATAATAAAATAATTAAGTATAAGCAAAAATAAAATGAATTTGATATTGAATAGAGAGATGTCATTTTAAGTTAAGAAGCTCAAAAATAGATATATGCAAGTGATGAGTTCAAATGCACCTAATTTAGGTTGTTGTTTTGCACATATTATATTTTTCATGAAAAATTCAGTAATTTTTAATAATATAGGATGTAGAAAAGAAAGCATGCCTTCAACATAATCATAACAAAGATTTTAAAAATAATCTATTTATTATTTTCAAATTAAGTATTGAATTTCAGTAATTTGACTATAAAACTGTAACAATAAACTTGAAACATTAACAATTTGCTTCGCTTTTAATTTGCTTATACTATTTGCATGCATAATATGTTGATATTTTTCAATGAATGATGCCTTCTTCTTCTTTTTGACATCATCAAACATAAAAAAGAAACTCCCCCTCAATAACTTTTCTATATTCTACTATTGAATTAACATTCCATTATGAGTATAGACATCATTTGTAAACCAAAATTATAAGTTATAGACATACAATATTATTTGAATTGCACAAGGTACATGATTCATTGCATTCATAGGCATTATATATATCCAAAAGATAACAAGAGTTATATTAACCATATCATCCAAACTAGAGTCAAGTTAAATATTCATTCAAATATAAGTTATAGGCCTTCAATGTACCCAAAACATGGATAAACAAAAAATACAACATCCATGACAACCAACCAAAAAGTACAAAAGCCAAGCAAGATACTAAATACATAAGTTTGACTATACTAGATCTAATAAATATCACGACTGAAAGCATCAGAATTAGAAGAAGAGTCTGAAATATGATAAGGGATATCAGGATCAAATCCAGGGACATCCTTAACCACGTCTACTTCAGCCACGGGTAGAAGTACCGGCACCAGAAGAGGTGGCACGAGCACGAGGGTGAGAGGGTCCTGTGGTGAAAGAAGATGAAGTCCGGGACAAGAGAATGAGTCTAATGGAATCGAGCTATCCTACTACCCTCGATAGAGTCTACATAAGTGTATCAATAGCAGTAGAGACATCCTTACTAGAACCTCTTACCTCTTTCCTCAAAGACTGAATCTCTACCTCCAGTGCACGGCGAAGACTGTCATCCTCTATCGACAAAATAGAAATTATTAGGGCAAACTCACCTGACCAAGGGATCCCCAACCCCATCACTTGTCGCTGTAAATCGAAGACCCTGCCAGTCAATCTCAATACTGATCCCTCAAGCTCCTCAAGGTGAGTAGACTAAGCAGTGAGTATCTAAAAGAGTGTAGTGATGTGAGGAACCATCAACTGATCTGATGGTGGGTCAGTCTAGGATCTCTCTCTTTGAGCAGAACTCAAGGTGAACCTACTGGCCAACTGCTGAGACAGACGATCAGCAATCTGCTGTGATATACGATCGGCAATCTGCTAAGATACAAAGTCAGTGATCTATCGAGATACAAGATCGGCAATCGATTGTGATAGAAGGTCGGCAATCATCCTAAGCTGATCATCTCCAAATCTGATGGTTGTATCTCTGCTCACAGATGGTGGCATATGTGCATCACTCCTCACAGACATCGAGGGATCAGCCTCATGATCAAACACAAAATGAATGTTAGGAGATGCTCTGCGATCACGAGGAGGTGAAGATGGTCTCTCCTCCTCTGCTCTATCCTCCTCCTCCTTTGCTACTCTACCACCTCTAGTCCAACGATCACCAACTCGGATATAACCCATATGATGCAAAGAATTTGTATTGTAAGTGTCAGTATGCGCTAAGTGGACAGCAGCCTCTCCCTCAAGTCTACACCAAAGCTCCTAAAGATCCTAGTAAGTGCCATGCCGTAAGGTAAACGTGCTTTAAATCTAGTCACTGCCTCTCGTATGGCATCAATCATTAGGGCTGGCAAGTTTAGAGGGATTTCACATACAATATGATGCATGATGCATAGATCCCTACCAGATACAAAGTCAAATCTATCAGCCCTAGGAAAGAAAATGGTGCAAACAATATGATAGAGAAACCTCATTTCCACATTGAGATTCTTACTAGCATTCAATTTTTCAATACTGTAGACATCATCTTTTTGCAAAATAGATCTTAACCCTTCTTCTTTGTTCAATAATCTATCTGACGTAGATCCCTCACAAGGCAAAAGGATGAGAAAGCCTGACTACTGAGCATCAAACTCCACTTCAACTCCTTTAACTAGGGACCTCACTTTTCCATCAAAAAATATGAAGTTCTAATAAAACTCTTGAACTAAATCAATGAAAATTGTTTCTTTTAAAGTGCACAAAGAACCCCAACCCAAGGATTTTATCTTTTCACCAAAAGTAAACCCATCTTTCTCAAAAAAATGAAAATCAATTTTTCTTTCCAAAGCAATCTTTCTACCAGAAAGGAGTTTCTTACTAAAAGTTACCAAAGAAGCAAAGGGTGTCAGAGCAGGTGCCGGGTCTGGAGCAGAAGTAGCCTTCTTCTTTCTCTATTCTTCTTCGAGCCCACGAGTGGATTTTCGATGCTGAAGAAGCTTCATCCATGGAGCCATTTGTTAAGCAGCAGTGGGAATAGTAGCAGGATAGTGGTGGAACGAGTGAGGATGGATAAAGGATGTGATCGATTTGTCATAGAAAGTGGATTTTTCAAGATGAATTAGGGTTTGGTTGAAGATTAGGGCTTGCGATTGGTTTAGAGATAGAAGAAAAAAAATGAAAAAAGAAGAGGGAAGAAATAGAGAATGGTCAGAAGATCATTTTGAAAGAGGTTTGGTATGGTTGGAAGGTGGTTACGGAGAAATTTTGGCAAGAAAAAGTTAGGTGGGAGAGAAGAGACGAAAGCTTGAGTGAAACGAGGAAAGGAGGCGACCTGTGGGACATGGGGAGATGAACACATTTTTTTTCCTTAAAGTCCGAAAAAGAAATTTAGGAAAAAGACAAAAATATCCTTAGGGGCATCCCTTAGGATGTTCCTTTTTGCATGGGACGACCTAGGAGGCGCCCCATCCAGATCAAAAATTTAATTTAGCCTCTTTTTGAACAAAACAAGGATCAAAAGTGAGAATCAAGAAATTTTTGATAAGGAAAATGAGTGGATTCCATCTTAAAAGGTTCATTGATAGGGTGATTTTGGGAAAGACCACTTGAGATCTTTAAGATAGTGGATCCAAGATACCTAACTCTCTTCTAATTTCACAAAATTTTTCTTCATTCAAAGGTTTTGTAAAGATCTCTGCTAATTATTTCTCAAAGCAAACAAAGTCAATCAATACATCATTATTTTGCACATGCTCTCTTATGAAATGATGTCTAATTTCTATGTATTTTGACCTAGAATGTTGAATTGAATTTTTAGTTAAGTTGATGGTACTAGTGTTATCACATCTTATGAAAATGTTATTAAGTTTTACTCCAAAATCTTTGAGTTGTTGCTTGATCCACAATATTTAAGTACAACAACTTTTGGCTGTAATGTATTTGACCTCGGCTATAGATAATGCCACCAAATTTTATTTCTTACTAAATCAAGAGATTAAGTTTACACCAAAAAATTAGTACATTCCACTAGTACTTTTTTCCATCTAATTTACATCCTACAAAGTCTGCATCTGAGTATCCTATCAAATTTATGGATGATTATTTAAAAAAAAATAAGCCTAAAATTTGATTTTCATTTAAACATTTCAAGATTCTTTTAACAGCATTTAAGTGGGATTCTTTAGGGTTGGATTGAAATCTTGCATACATATAAACACTAAACATGATATCAGGCCTACTAGCAAGAAGATATAACAAGGATCCTATCATGCCTCTATAAAGCTTTAAATCAATACTCTTATCATTTTCATCCTTGTCAAGCTTACATGAAGGATTCATAGGTGTGTCAATACATTTAAAGGTCTTCATTCCAAATCTTTTTAAAAGTTTCTTTATGTACTTACTTTGGTTTATGAGGATTCCATCTTTAGACTGCTTAATTTAGAGTTCGAGGAAGAAAGTGAGTTCTCCCATCATGCTTATCTCGAACTCTCTCTGCATGAGCTTGGCAAAATCTTGGCATAAAATTTTATTAGTAGATCTAAAGATGATACCATCAACATATATTTGTATCACAAGAATGTCATCAATCTTTCTTTTTATAAAAAGAGTTGTATCTACTTTTTCTCTAATAAAACCATTTTCTAGCAAAAATTTACTTAATCTTTCATACCAAGCTCTAGGAGCTTGTTTTAAACCATATAAAGCTTTATTTAATTTGAAAACATAGTTTTGAAAAGTATGATTTTCAAAACCAAGAGCCTGCTCTACATATACTTTTTTCATAATGAATCCATTTAAAAAAGTACTTTTTATATCCATTTGAAATAATTTGAAGTTCATAAAACATGCATAAGCAAGTAAGAGTCTTATAGCTTCTAGTCTAGTAATGGATGCAAAAGTTTCATCAAAATCAATTCCTTCTTATTGGTTACACCCTTTAGCTACTAATCTTGCTTTATTTCTTATGATATTTTTATTTTTATCTAATTTATTTCTAAACACCCATTTTGTTTCAATTATAGGATGATCTTTTGGTCTTTTAACTAGGGTCCATGCATTATTCTTTTTAAATTGATTAAGTTCTTCTTGCATTGTATTTATCCAATTATGATCTTTTCAGCTTCATCAATAGTTCTTGATTCAAAATGAGAAACAAAAGTAAAATAATTATTCACATCTCTTAGTGAGAATTGAGTTCTTATCCCATGTGTAGGATCACCAATGATGAGTTATTTGGAATGATTGTGAACATACCTCCATTCTTTTGGAAGGTCATTTGAACCTTTGGATTGTTCTTGTTGATCTTGTTGTTCTTTATCTTCATCATCTTTTTTATCTTCAAGTACCTTATCATTTTGGACTGATGACTCCTTTATAATAAGTTCTTTCATATCTTTAATAATTTGACCTGCATCATCAATATCCTCTCTCTTTCTTATTGGAAGATCATTAGCTTCATCAAAGACAACATGTATTGATTCTTCTACAACTAAGGTTCTTTTATTAAAAACTCTAAAGGTTTTACTAGAGATAGAATAACCAAGAAAAATTACTTCATCTGATTTAGCATCAAACTTATCCAATTTATCTTTATCATTATTTAAAACAAAACATCGACAACCAAAGACATAAAAGTAAGCAATGTTGGATTTTCTTCCTTTCCAAAATTCATAAGGTTTTTTCTTTAAAAGAGATCTAATTAGAGCACAATTTAAAATATAACATGCCATGTTTATTACCTCTATCCAAAAATACCTTGGAAAGTGGCTTTCACATAGCATGGTATGAGCCATTTCTTTAAGTATTATATTCTATCTCTTTACTATCCCATTTTGTTGGGATGTCCTAGAAATAGAAAAGTTATGATCAATGCCATTTTCATCACAAAACTTTTTAAAATCATGATTTTCAAACTCGGTGCCATGATCACTATGAATTTTAAGAATTTGAAGACCTTTTCTATTTAAAACTTTTTGATAAAACTTGGTAAAAGTTGAAAATGATTTATCCTCAGATGCCAAAAATAAAATCCATATAAATCAAGAGAAATCATCGGTAATCATAAACTCATATCTTTTTCCACCTAAGCTTGTAGTTCTAGTGGATCCAAATAAATCCATATGCAATAATTCCAATGGCCTAGAAGTTGAAACAATATTTTTACTTTTGAATGAAACTCTAATTTATTTTTCTAATTGACATGCATCACATATTTTATCTTTTTTAAAATTTAGTTTGGATAGCCCAACAACTAAATCCTTTTTGATGAGTTTAGAAAGAGAGTGCATGCTTATATGTGCAAGTCTATGGTGCCATAGTCAACTAGTTTTACTAATATTTGCATTTATTGCTACTAGACATTGCATATTTTGCAAAGATAAATTATTCAAGTCTATCATGTAAATATTTCCATGCCTATATCCAATGAATCTCATGTTTTCATTAGTGGGACTAGTTACAATGCACAAAGTAGATTCAAAAGTAACTTTAAAATCCTTATCATATAATTGACTAATACTTAAAAGATTATGCTTGAGACCATCTACTAGCAAAATATTTTCAATAAAAGTGGAGAGAGTGATACAAATGTTACCTACTTAAATGATCTTTTTTTTCCATTATATCCAAAGGTGACCATCCCTCCATCTTTTGCTTCAAGAGTGATGAATTGAGATTCATCATCGGTTATATGTCTTGAACATCCACTATCAAGATACCAACTCCTTTTTGATTCTTGGGATGCAAGATATACCTACAAAAAAATCAGGTTTTAACTTTAGGTGCCCAAGCTTTCTTGGATCCTTTTGGGTTAGTCATAATGGTTCCTTTAGGAACCCACATCATTTTTACATGAGAGCTACTAAATTTGTTAGAATAGCATGCAAAGAATTTATGGTCTAATTTACCATAGCTAAAATATGAAACAATATTTTGAGGGGAGTTCATAAATATGTTCTTTAGAAATTTCTATTTCTTAAGTAGGTTATAACCAAGACCAACTTTATTATAAACAGCCTTTTGATTTTCTAGAATTATATTTAATTTACTTGAACTTAAGGTAAATTTGTCTACTATAAGTTTCAGCTTTATTGGAAATAAATCCATGCCTGCCAAAGGTCGGCTAAGATTTTGATTCTTAATCAGTTATCTCCGATTCCCGCTATGAAAACTGGACCTCAACCCATGGGAGTATTCAAATTTTGAATCATTTTGAGATGGCCGACCTCTAACACTATAATCAGATAATCCGATTGGTTAGGAAGACCAATTTTGGATTCGACAAGGCATTGCGGATTCCTTTCCCAGATGAACTTGAATGGCCAATACTTCTGCCCCAGAGAACCTGCCAAGCTCCTAGCTCCTACGCATCCCATCCGATCGATCTCGTTTCGATAGCCTGTGTGGCCCCACTCGGACGAACTTCCTTGGACCCCTTTTTTTTGGCAATTTTAGTCGGGCTCCTCCAACAATCAAACTTCTTCCGAATTGCCCGAGACGAACTTCAGCGCTTTATCATTATTCACCAGTGAGCAACCTTAGGATTGGCCAAACCCCAAATGAATGGTAGAGATCGATGTTTCAATCGTGCTTGCTTATTGCAGCCATCAGTCAGTACTCAGTTCAGGTGGACCCTTCATGATCAGACTCCTTTCAGTCGGACGTCTTTCGAGCCTCTTCATCGGTCGAACCCCTACCGGACTCCTCTTCTGGTCGAATTTCTTTCAGCTGTTTGAAATGACCATGGCGTATGCCTTTAACATAGCAAATGAAAGCCAGCACATGGTCAATCCTAAGAGCCTCCGAACTCCTTCAGAATGATAACGTCCAAGAGCCCTTCATCACCTACAACTATCCCATCCGAACTCCAACTATTGGATCTCCAATAGACCAGCACATCACGACAATAGACACCACTCTCTATAACAAACCCCACGTGGCCCCGAACTCTCCACTACCGAGCAGTTATAGCTATCACCATCAGTTTATTATAGACTCCGAGCTATAAAAGAGGCCCTCCAGATACGTTTTCTTCAAGCTCTCTTCTCCTTCTCAATACTCTATAACTTTCTCTACTGAGTACTCTATTTCTATTGGCTGAAAGAGCTAACTTAATCATCGGAGGGTCTTGCAGGAGCCACCCCCAGGCTCTGGTCGAGACTTATTTTATAGGTCACCAGTGGTGACCTCACCTTCTCTGACTCTAGTGCTTCTCCAACGATGATCAAATTTTGTACCAACAGAATTGGCACTAGAGGAAGGGCTGCTCCCTCTATTTCTGAGGTTTTCTTATTCTTAAAGGAGTGCTCAATAGAGAACTCTCTTCTTCTTCTCCAAAGTCATCCTTCTTGAAAAAGATGCCTACCAGGAAAGCTTCTATCCGACGGTCGACGACCTTCACGGCTAGATCCCATCCAGATCTACCCGCCCATGTTTCATCTTTGATGACTCAAGCTCCATCTGTAGCAATGGTGGATGCAAAGCAGTTCAACCTGCTAGTCCAGTAGGTTCATGGCCTCACAAAAGTAGTGCAGGTCATGCAACAGCAACCACCTCCAACACCAATTCGGTCAAAGCAGGCTTCTTCGAAACCCCATGATCCGATCTGGGGATGGCCAACTCAGACTAGCCGATCGATAAACTTTGAAAAGAAGAAGCAGAGGATCGAGAGCCCCTACTATGATCATGACTCTACCCTTGGGGGGACTTTGCCCCCATTCAATTAGAAAATCTTAGAGATCCATGATCGAGAGGATCTCTTGGACCAGAAACTATAAGAGATGAATTGACAGATCAAGGAACTCTGCCATGCACCCCCTTCCCACGGTAATGATATTTGTATCGATTCTCCTTTCTCTCACCGCATCATGTAGGAATCGATCCCATCGAACTTCAAGCTCCCCCAATTCGAGAGCTACGATGGGACCTTCGATCTGGTTGACCATCTAGAGGCCTTTCAGATAATGATGCTACTCCACGACATGTCTGACATCATTCTGTGCCGAGCTTTCCCATCTACCTTGAAAGGAGCAATTAGAAATTGGTACTCGGCCCTTAAGTTGAATACCATCTTCTTTTTTGACCAAATAAGTCATTATTTGCAGCTCATTTCGTCAGCAAGCGATGCCCCTACCGAGGTTCAGACTTCCTTATGAGCATTAAGTAGCAAAAGAAAGAATCCATTCAAGCTTATGTCAATCACTTCAATACAGCTATCCCAGAAGTTTGGAATTTGGATCAGTATGTCATCATGGCCGCACTAAAAGATGGTCTTTAGAAGAACAATCTATTGTTCTCCCTGGAGAAGAAGTACCCCAAGAATTTTGCTAATATGTTAGCTTGGACTGAAGGCTATGCCCGAGCAGAAGAGGCCTTCAAGACCAAAGATAATGAAGTCATAGAAGAACAACGAATGGGCAAGCCAAATAGGCCCGCATATGAAGAGAAGCCGAACGAGGTTCGATCGTGCTTTCGGACTCCCCCCGAGTGCAAGCAAGCCCGAACTCCTCCTCAGGCTCGTCATCTAAGAAGTCCTAATAGAAGGGCACGACGGGGCTCCCCCCTCCGAAGGTTCCTAAACTATGCTCCTCTCAATGCTTCAAAAATTCAAGTACTAATGGAGATTAGGGAGCAGCTGCCAAGGCCGAAAAGAATGCGCTCCCATCCTGACAGATGCAACCCAAATAAGTTCTGCCTCTATCATCATGACCATGATCACGATACTGAAGAATGCATTCAGCTCTAAGATGAGATTAAGAAGCTCATCAGGTGAGACAGTCTCGATCGATTCTTGCAGCATTGGTCTGAAGGGTGGGAAGATCGACCAAGGGCACTGCCGCAATTGAAACCACCAAGGAAGGAGTAGCAGGCAAATCAGCCATCCCTCAGCATCGTCACCACCATCTTTGAGAAACTTCGGTAAGGGGAGGCTAGTGGATCAGCAGAGCTTGGAAAGAGGTAGAGAACTAAGGAGCCCATCGCTTTCACCAACGAGGATGCCCAAGGAGTCCAGTTTCTATACAATGATGCAGTTGTAATTTCTTTAAACATTGCTGACTATGATGTGCTCTGCATTCTGACAGATAATAAAAACTTTGCTGATGTTTTATTTTACGATCCTTTCTCAAAAATGTCTTTACCTAATAATCACTTAGGATCTATGAACACTCCATTGGTAGGCTTCACTAGTGATGCCATGCCAGTGGAGGGCATAATAACTCTGATTGTGGTTGTAGGATAATGCCCAAAGCTAGCTAAAGCGTAGGTTGATTTTCTAGTCGTAAAAGTTTCATCTACCTACAATGCTATTCTCGGCTGATCTGATTTAAATGTGCTCTGAGCTGTAGTGTCAACTTATTATCTAAAGATAAAGATCTCGATGAGCTGCGGAATTGAAGAAATCAAGAGAGACCAGGCATTGGCAAGGCACTATTACTCCATTGCCCTATAGAAAAACACCCAGCTCAATCTTTGTCCTATTAATGGGCTGGATGTCCATGATGACCTTACAAAGGAGCGGGCGAGCCTATGGAAGATCTCATTTCCATCTCATTAAACGATGAAAATGTGGAGCACACTATGCAGATCAACTCCAACTTGAGAAATGAGGTTCGAAAATAACTCATCGTCTTCCTTCAAAAGAACATGGACGTCTTCGCCTGGGTTCCAATGGATATGCCGGGAATTGATGCTGAGGTCATAGAACATCGACTGACTGCTGATCCTAGGTGTTGGCCAGTAAAAGAGAAGATGCGCAGCCATGCTCCGAAGAGGCAGAAAGCAATTGCAAAAGAAGTCGACAAGCTCCTCAAGGCTGGATTCATCCAAAAAGTTAACTATCCGAGCTGGATCTCAAATGTGGTGCTCATCAAAAAGACGAATGGCAAGTGAAGGATGTATATAGACTTCAAGAAGCTGAATAAAGCTTATCCAAAAGATAGCTACCCCCTGCCCAGGATTGACAGGTTGATGGATGCAACCTTGGGTCATGAGCTCCTCACCTTCATGGATGCCTTTTTCAGCTATAACCAAATTCGGATGGCACTAGAGGATGAGAAGAAAATCACTTTTGCTACTAACCGAGGTCTTTATTGTTATAGGGTTATACCTCTTGGACTTAAGAATGCAGGGGCAACATACCAGCATTTGGTCAACAAAATCTTCAAGGAGTAGATCGATCGAAACATGGAGGTGTATATGGATAATATGCTCATCAAGAGTTGAGCTTCAATAAATCATATTATTGATCTCGAAGAGATCTTCAGTGTACTTAAGAAGTATAAGATAAAGCTGAACCTGACCAAATGCGCCTTCGATGTAACCTCGGAAAAGTTCTTGGGATTCATGGGGTCGAGACATAGGATTGAGGCAAATTCAGAGAAAATCAGGACTATTTAGAAGATGGCTGCTCTAAAAATAGTTAAAAAAGTTCAACACCTAACTGAAAGTGGCATCCCTAAATTGCTTCATCTCAAGATCCATCGAAAGATGCATGTCCTTCTTTCAAGTTCTCAAGTAACCAAAGAACTTCTGCTGGACGTCAGAATACCAATAGATGTTTGAGGAGCTTAAAAACTACCTCGGCTCATCCCCACTACTGGCAAAGCCTGAGTTCAGAGAGGAATTGTTCTTATATCTAGCAGTCTTTTTGACAGTCCTAGCAGCAGTCCTGATCAAGGAGGAGGCAAAAGTGTAGCAACCGATCTACTACATAAGTCGGATCCTGAGGGATGTAGAGATCAGGTACTTTAAATTAGAAAAATTGACCTATCTCTTTTGATTACCATCAAAAGACTCCGACCTTACTTTCAGGGGCACACCATAACTGTCCTCATGGATCAACCAATTAAAGCAATCCTCCATCGAATGGATGCCTTCGAAAGAATCGTAAAATGGATAATTGAGCTTACAGAATTTGACATCAACTACTGACCTCGACCATCGATCAAAGTCCAGATATTAGTAGACTTCATAGTAGAATGCACAATTCCAGATGAAGTCAAGCTTAAGCAGAGCAAAACCAACATTCCATGGTTGCAACCAAGTCTCCTAAAGGAGAATGCCGACCTTCTCGAAGATTTTTGGGCTCTATATGTGGATGGTTCATCCAATACCGCTGGAGCAGGCATGGGGTTGGTCTTAGTTAGTCCTGAGGGAATCGTCGGTGAATATGCACTATGCTTCAAATTTTCTGGAACTAATAATGGGATTGAATATGAAGCCCTGATTGCTGGGTTAAAAATAGCAAGAAAGTTAGAAGTAGATCGGCTCCAAGTCTACAGTGATTTCTAACTGATGGTCAAACAAGTTAACAGTAACTACGAAGCTCGAGAGGAAAGCATGATGAAGTATCTTGAGAAAATAAAAAACTTGACTTCGGCCTTCAACAGTTTTTGCATTCAACAGATTCCGAGGGCAAAAAATATGAGAGCCGATCTTCTCTCTAAATTGGCCACTTTAGTCCCAATCGAACTATCCAAAGAAGTATTTTTTGAAATTCTAAAGTGTCCAAGCTCGGAGGAGTCGCAGCTTGTTTTGCAAGTTGAGCACAAACTGAGCTGGATTGACCCGCTAGTTGCCTACTTCAAGGATGGAGTTCTTCCTTATGATCTAAAAGAAGCTCAAAAGCTTAGAAATCAAGCTTTCTGATATGTTCTGTATGAAGGCAAGCTGTATAAAAGATCATATTCTCGACCACTCTTAAGATATCTCCGATCTTCAGAGGCTGACTTCGTATTATGGAAAGTGTATGAGGAGATTTATGGAAGTCATATAGGAGCCAGATCCCCATCACAAAAGCTACTTTGGCAAAGATACTATTGACCGATCTTGTACCACGACTCTATAGAGTATGTCAAAAAATGTGATCATTGTTAGAGAAATGCAAACATACAAAGATAGCCGTCCTCTGAGCTTATTCCACTAAGCGCACCTTGGCCATTCATGCAGTGGGGAATGGATATTCTTAGCCCCTTTTCAATGATGTCCAAATAACGAAAGTTTCTCCTGATTGTAATCGACTACTTCGCCAAATGGGTCGAGGCTGAACCATTGGCAAAAATTATTGAGGTCAAGGTACAGGACTTCGTCTGAAAGTCAATCATCTACCGATTTGGTCTACCCTGAACTCTCATAAAAAATAATGGACGATAGTTTGCCAGAATGAGGTTCACTGAGTTCTATGAAGATCTAAACATCTTCCATCACTTCATGTCAGTAGCCCATCCATAGGCAAATGGTGAAGCAGAGGTGACCAACAAAATTTTACTGCAAGGCATCAAAGAAAGGCTTAAAAGAGTAGGGAGACTTGGGCAGACGAACTCTACCACATCCTCTGGGCGTATCGAATTATTCAAAGGCTACCGACTGGAGAAACACCATTCATCTTGGCCTATGGAATAGAGGCAGTCATCCCAATCGAGCTTAAACTTCCGTCAGCATGGGTCGTAGCCTTTAATGAGCATCATAACTCATAAGACCTCAAAGTCAACCTCAACCTACTGAAGAAAAAAACAGAAGAAGCCTAAGTTTGGATGGCAGCCTACAGACAAAAAGTAGGCAGATACTACAACTCCAGAGTCAAAAATAAAGCATTCAGAGTGGAAGACTTGGTGTTGTGATGAGCATCCATTTTGTAGCCTCAAGATCAAGGAAAGCTCACTCTGAATTGGAAAGGTCCATATAAAGTAAAGGAGGTTGTCTGGTCCAAAACTTATTGCTTGAAGAAGCTCGGAGGAGCGACACTCTCACGATCTTGGAATTCAGAAAATTTAAGAATGTACTATCAGTAACTTTCTTTCAATAAAACTTTTTTATTTTAACATCATTACTTCTCAGTGCAAAAATTGTGTAATGACATAACTCTTTAAAGCAACTTAAAGTGGCCCATTAGGAATAGGAGGAGAACCTTATCCTAACGTGAGCAAAGTTGAAAACCTCATTGAACTAAGATGAGATAAGCGGAGAGGCCCTACCAATGGTTCTAATGTACCCCTATAGCCTGTTAGGAATAGGAGGAGAATCTCATTCTAATGTAAGCAAGGTCGAAGGCCTCGTTGAACTAGGATGAGATGAGGGGAGAGACCCTACCAACGGCCCTAATGTATCCCTACAGTCCATTAGAAATAGAAGAAGAATCTTGTCCTAACGTAAGCAAGATTGAAGGTCTCATTGAATTAAGATGAGATGAGGGGACAGACCCTACCAATGGTCCTAATGTGCCCCTAAAGTCTGTTAGGAATAGGAGAAAAATCTCATCCTAATGTGAGCAAAATCGAAGGTCTCGTTGAACTAAGACGAGATGAGGGGAGAGGCCCTACCAACGGTCCTAATGCACCCCTACAGCTCATTAGGAATAGGAGGAAAACCTTATCCTAACATGAGCAAAACCAAAGGCCTCGTTAAATCAAGATAAGATGAGGAGAGAGATCCCACCGATGGACCCGATGAACCTCTATGATTGTGCAAAAGATTGAAGGCCGAGACCTCACTAATCTAAAGCATGGAAAAGGCCAAGACCCCCTAACGACTGTCGTACGCATCCCGCTACGGCCACACCAAACGCCAAAGATAAAATTCCATCTTGATCTATGGAGCGAACCTCTAGCCTGACGTCCACAACAAGCATCTCATTAGAAACAAAAGAAAAATGAGGCACCCAGAATTGCGTCTACAAGAGATGATAGCAAAAAAAGGGGGGGTACCATGTTGTCATGAAGTTGTGTTCATTACAAATAAAATTGATTACACAATGGGCGCACTAAAGTAAAATGAAGGTCGGTAGGGACCAACCATGTGAAAGAATAAAGGCATTATAGATGAAATAAAAATCAGTGAAATCGATTACATAAAGAAAAAAGAAGAGAGGTGAAGTCCTAAGGTGGTCCAAGCTCTTCAAACTTCAAGCTATCGGCTCCAGCCATCACCAAAGCTTCCTTCAGTTTGAAGATTTCCTCCTCGAGCTCCTTCTTCTTGTATAGACCATCGATGTACATTCTGTTGGAGTACTCAAACTTGGCCTCGAGCTCTCATTGCTGCTTCCTCAAAACTTCGGATTCAGCTTCAACATCCTTGATGGCTCAATGCTCGCAGGTCAATTGGAGCTTCAATTGTTGAACTTTAGTTTTCTCCACCCTAATAGCCTCCAAGAGTTTACCAATAGTCCTCCTCGGGAAGATGAGCTCCTCAGATTTGCTGCTTGATCCAGCCTGTTGAATGCTATAAAATTTCTTCTGAAAATAGATCGCCTCATCCCTGGCATCCTTTAGCTTGCCTTCAAGCCTGAACATCTTCCCTACCTAGGTCACCTGGTAACTATTATGCTGGTCTTTAGCATCCTGCAGCTACTTCTAAAGTTGGAAGAACTTTTTTGATCAATCCTAGTCAAGCTGGGCTTCATCAATGGACCACGACGAACTCCCCTCCAAGAGATGGATCTTTTCTTTTGCCTTCTTGAGATCAACTTCAAGAGAGCCGATCTTCGCTGTGAGCACCCAAGACTTATCGCTCGCATTCTTCCAAAGTTCAGCAAGCTCCTTCTCGAAATTTTCCTTCTGAATGCAGAAGCTCATGGAATCCTTCATGTGTAGGCTTCAGAGGCAAGTGACTTCTTTGGTCACCTCCAAAGCATTCTTTCGAGAGGCCTAAAGGTTGGCCTCAGCTTTCTTTAATCTTTTTCTTAGTTGGTGGATTTTCTTCTTCAAACCCTTTATCAAAGGCTTGAATGAAACTCCCTGGGGTGGGGGGTCGGCGTCAACTGAAGAAAGGAGGTCATGGCCCTGGTTGTCGGAGGCATTCTGAATCACATGCAATACAATGTAAAGAAAAAGAGAGATTCGCTTTTATTACTTTAAATATTTTTAGTACATCAAAAAAAAAGAAAGGTACATAGATGTTAAAAGTTTAGACCTTGGGTAGCTCACCCATTGGAGAGTTCGGGACGTTCTCGGCCACCTCTGGCTCTCAGGTAGGCTTGGATGCTGCACCTACGGATTCTGGAATTGCTAGAGTAGCTTCGTCGACATGGACGGTAGGAGCAACCTCAGCATCGGTGCATGAAGGGCCAACTGTATTCTCTGGCTCTTCTAGGAGGAGGTCCAGATCAATGTCAAAAAAGTTCTCGATGACCCACCCCAAGCAGACCTGGAACCCTTCCAAGGAGGCTTCTTGGGCGAAGGCTATTTTGATATCCTCCATATCCTTGGAGGACTTGAAGTCTTACAGGGCCCTCTCCGTGGCGGCGTTAACCTCCTCCTGCGCCTTTCTTTTATCCTCCTTCTCTAGAGCTAGCTCAGCCCTTAGCTTCGCCATCTCGCCGCACTCCTCTCCCAACTCCTTCTGAAGGTGTTCAACTTCAAATGAGTGGGTCTCCGAGACAACCTTCAGAACGTCGGCTTCGATACGGGCTTCCTCCAGAGCCCCGAAAGCTTCGGCCCAATTTTGATTTACTGCCTTAGAGTGGGCAAAAAGGTAGTATCCCAACTGCAAAATAAAAAGCGAGTCAAAATCCTAAAAGATCTCAACTTTAAAGCCTAAAGGCATGAAGTCAAAATCAGAAGAAGCCACTTACCTTCGGGAAGGCAGCGAAGGACTCGTTGAACCTCTCAGCGTCATCCTTCTGACGCATCCTTTCTACGATGTGGGGAAGGATGCTCCCCTCCATCAGCGAATGGATGATCTCTCGATCATCCAGGGAACCCTATTCTTGGCTAAGATCCTCTCCTTTGGAGATCTTAGCCTTCCATCCGATCTTCTTGTCGATGGCCTTCTTCTTCTTCCTCTCCATGACTCCCTCTTGTTGAACAGGAGCAGGAGGGACGGCTTCATCAGACAGAGCCGGGCTCAGCGCGATAATAGTAGGGTCAAGGGTTGGCACAGACCGAATTGGCATGGCCTAGCTCGACTCTCCAGTCCGAGCCTTCTTCTATGGTTTACTGAAAGAACCATCATTCCTCTTAAGGATTTGGATTTCCTTCGTCAAGCGATTCCATTTCTCTAGAGTCATTTTTGCAAAGAAGATAAAGTTAGAAGATCAGAAGAACAAATACCACCCAGCTGATTGAATATGAAGAACTACCTATTGGGTTAAGAGGATTGAGACCAAAATTGAATAAGATCTGCTCATCTAAAAGTCTAGGGATTGGTGGAGCATCAAAGAACTTTAGCTTATCGACCAAACTCCGATCCTCATTTTCAAGCTCGGGGGCTCGACGGACAGATTTCCTTATCTCGCCCCATGGAGGAAGTCCTAATCCTAGGGAGGGATGGAAAATGAAAAGAAATTTCTCCTTCCAATCATGAACGGAGGAAGGATCACCTTTGAGCAGTCCCTTCTTGCCGAACTATGGAGATACATACCACCAGTCCTTAGCAGTTGGATGGCGTTTGAAGGTGAAGAAGTTGCAGAATAAGAAAATGGTAGGTTGGATGCCTACCATGGTGTACAAAGAGAGAAATCCTATGATGAACCTAAAGGAATTTGGCATCATAGCAGCAGAGAGATATTAAGAAACCTAAATAGGTCGACTACAAAAGGAGGCAAGGATAACCTAAGCCCGACCCGAAGAGTTTCGACATACAGACAGGTTCAGTCAGGAGGGGGTGAGCAAACTCAATCGTCGGGCCCAGGGAGTTCAAGCTTGTGTTCGGAAGGAATTCCAAATCAAATCCTAGCTAAGAAAAGGTCGTCAGACTGAAGTCTACAAGAAATGGTCACAGGCACAAAAGGATGGGCCGACACCAAGGGTTCAACCACCTCAGGAGGCGGGTTCACCAAGGTTAGAAGGGCCGAGCTCCCAGAACAAGTCAACCAGGATCCCTCGCTAGACATTTGAATCAAGGTAAAATCAAGGAATCACCCAAAAATTAGGAAAAAATAAGATGTTCAAACTTCGACAAGAATAGAAAGAGTGAGAAAGCAAAGAATGTAGAGATAATCCAAAAAAGTGTCAGAGGGCTGACCTAAATCGATTGAAAAGAGCAAGGAGATGACGAATGAAACAAAAATCGAATGGAGGTACATCGAAAACCAAGGAAAATGAAGGAAGAAGCTTAAACTCTCGCATGGAACGGAGAAGGGAACCAGAGGAAGGAGATGAAGATTTCAGAAGAGGTAGGGACTCGGAGGAGGAAGGCAAGTTTAAGTAGCCTCTGAAGTTCTAAGGTAGTTATGATTGCAGATTTTCTCCAGTCGATCTCTGATCGACGCGTGTCCCACTCATCATGATAGAAAGCTTCCAACGAGCAGATCCTTAATAGCATTGTACTTCGAGTAGACTTCTAATGGAAAATTCGAGAAAGGTCTCTTCTGGTCGTTGTGCATTTACGAAGCTTCGATGCCAGCCCAATAAAAGCTAAAATTTTCCATCCAACCTAGGCGCAAGAAATCCAACAGGGTTGAAAATCTGCCGAATTTTGATAGTCTCCATTTTACTCCCATCCTTCGAACTTCAAACTTGAAAGTAGGAGGACTAGTGTTGGGGATAAATCCATGCCTACCGAAGGTCGGCTAAGGTTTCGATTCTTAATCAGTTCCATCCGGTTGCCACTACGAAAACTGAACCTCAACCCATGGGAGTATTCAAATTTTGAATCAAGAGATGGCCGACCTCCAACACTGCAATCAGATAATCTAATTGATTGGGAAGACCAGTTTCGAGTTCGATAGGGCATTATGGATTCCTTCCCCAGATGAACTTGAATGGTCAATACTTCTGCCCCAGAGAACCGGCCAAGCTCCTAGCTCCTGCACATCCCATTTGGCTGATCTCCTTCTGATAGCCTATGTGGCCCCACTCGGACGAACTTCCTTGGATCCCATTTTTTTTTTGGCAGTCTTAGTCAGGCTCCTCTGGTAGTCGAACTTCTTTCGAACTGCCCCAAATGAACTTCAGCACTTTATCATTATTCACCAATGAGCAACCCTAGGATTGGCCGAACCCCAAATGAATGACAGAGATTGGTGTTTCAATCGCGCTTGCTTATTACGGCCATCAGTCAGTACTCAGCCCAGGCGGACCCCTCATGGTTGGACTTCTTTCAGTCAAACATCTTCCGAGCCTCTTCACCGATCGAACCCCTGTCGGACTCCTCTTTTGGCCGAATTCCTTATAGCCATCTGAAAGGACCACGGCATATGCCTTCAACATAGTAAATGAAAGCCAGCACATGGTCAAACCTGAGAGCCTCCAAACTCCTTTAGAATGACAATGTCCAAGAGCCCTTCATCGCCTGCAACTATCCCATTCGAACTCCAGCTGTTGGATCTCCAACAGACCAGTATGTCATGACAACGGACATCACTCTTCATAACAAACCCCACATGGCCCCGAACGCCCCACTACCAAGTAGTTGTGGTTGTTACTATCAGTTTGTTACAGGCTTCGGGCTATAAAAGGAACCATCTAGATACGTTTTCTCCAAGCTCTCTTCTTCTTCTCAATACTCTGCAACTTTCTCTACTGAGTACTCTATTTTATGTTGGCTGAAAGAGCTGACTTGATCATTGGAGGATTTTGCCGAAGCCACCCCCTTAGGCTCTGATCGAGATTTGTTTTGCAGATCATCGACGGTGATCTCGTCTTCTCCAACTCCAGTGCTTCTCCGATGATGATCAGATTTCGTACCAACAAGCATATTTACTTCAATTTTTAGGTTCTGATTTTCTTAAATTAGAGCTTTATTTTCTACTGAAATTTCTTCTTTTTCTTTAAGTAAACATTGGTTTTGCTTTTTCAACTCTTTATTCTTTAATCCTAACTTCTTTAGATCATCTAATAAATTATTAAAAATATCTTATAATTCATCAATTATAAAGTCATTTGAAGGTTCAGATGTTACCTCATTTTCGTATGCCATGAGACAAAGATTGGCTTCTTCATGGGTGTCATCATCGGAGCTTGAATCACCACTGTTGCTCCAAGTTGTCATCATAGCTTTCTTTTTGAACTTCTTTGGGCCCTTCTTATGTCTAGGACATTTGGACCTAAAGTGCCCCGACTTCTTGTATTCATAATATATAAGAGGCTGTTCTTTTTCTTTCTCTTTGCTAGGCTTCCCCTTGGTTAATGGTCTTCTTTTCAATTCTTGCCTTCTCTTCTTCATGAATCTCTTGAATTTTCAAATGATGAGTGCAAGCTCTTCATCATCATCTTCATTGTTTGATTGGTCCAAGTCTTCCTCTTCTTGAGTAACAAACTTGAGAGCAATAGTCTTCTTTGTTTTAATTTCTTCTTCACTATGTTGCTTCATGGTGAGTTCGTGTGTCATAAGTGATTTGAGAAACTCCTCCAATGGTAGGGTGTTAAGATCCTTGGCCTCTTGAATCGCTATGATTTTAACTTCCCAAGTTCTTGGTAGAGATCTAAGTACCTTTCTCATAAGATCACCATTAGTATAGGACTTACCAAGACTTTTGAGTCTATTAATGATATCAGTGAAACAAGTAAACATTTAGATAATAGACTCATCAGGTTCTATTTTGAAGAGTTCATATCTATGGACAAGCATATTGATTTTAGACTTTTTTACATGATTTGTACCTTCATGGGTTATCTCTGATCTATTCCATATTTCTTTAGCAAAATTATATATGGAAATTCTATTAAATTCATTTGCATCTAGGGCACAGTATAAAATATTCATGGCTTTTGCATTAAGTTATGCCATCTTTTTGTCAACCTCATCCCACTCATTTTTAGATTTGAGAATGTCCATCCCATCAATTTATTTTATGGATGAGTGAGGTCCATTCACTATGACACTCTACATGTCATAGTCAAGAGCTTGGATAAAAATCTTCATCCGAGCTTTTCAATAGGTATAATTTGATCTATTGAAAAGTAGAGGTCGGTTTGTGGATTGCCCCTCGGTAAGTGAAGTATCTACTTGAGTTGCCATAGATCTTTTATTTTTGATGATAAAATCAAGAAAGAGCTAGAGCACCGAATTCTGATACCACTTATTGTCCAGCTATGCAATCCAAGAGGAGGGATGAATTGGATTTTTTTTTCTAAATTTAAACTTAAAAATAGAATTACAATAAGTGCTTTTGAAGTTTTAGGTGAAATGATGTGAGTTAGGTAAGTAAGATGCAAGAGCCTAATTTAATGGAAAGAAATTAAGTACAGTAGAGCAAGTAAAGAGGAAGGAGAGAGAACAATATAAGCAAGATGATTTATAGTGGTTCGGTGCCAATCTTACATCTACATCCATTTTTCAAGCTCCTACTTGAAAATTCCAATCCACTAACGTATTCAAACGAATACAACATCGGATCCTCCAACCCTAACTATCCTAAGCTAAAAAACTTATTTTTTGGATACAAGCTAACCAAAATAATCCGATTCAAGGTTCGAATCAATCTTTTCAAGCTTTGAAAATCTCCAAAAACTTGAGTCCCAAAATAGTAAAATAGAGTAAAGAGAATATATATGTTCAGCACACTAAGCTCCTTAATGAGTATAATAAAGCTTTAAAAAATCTTTACACAAACTAGAGAAAGCTTTTAAGAACCCTCTCAAGAAGATTGAAGACTTGAATGCACGTTGGAGAAGTGGTTGAGCTTGAAATCAATGCTTCTCTTGCCTAGGGCTGAGTTTTCTTTGAGCTGAATATTCACTTAATTTTCTTCTTGATTTTCTTTCTTTTTAAATGCTTTTAAACCCTTATTCAATGCTGGAAGATGAATAGTAGCAATTGGAGATCATTTGAAAACTATTAAATATGCCGAATGAAGAAGAAAAATAATCATTGCAGAAATTCCATTGCAGGGGGCACCCTTTAGGTCGCTCCTTTCATCACAGACAAGAAAAATAGCATTCTATGATTTTGTGCAGTTCATTCACGGGGGTCCCATGGGTCGCCCCTTTTGCAACAGACGAGAAAGTCTGCATTCTGTATCTTGTGTGCAGAACCTGCAGGGGGCATCCCATATGTCACCTCTTTTTTCTATGGGGTGCTTCTTTTTGCATGCCAGTTCAGAATTAGCGTGTGGGTCCTGCGTGTCAGTTGCCAAAAAAAAGGATCGACCTAGGGGTCACCCTTTTTTATCCAAAACATCATATCTTCATTTTTAAGCTTCCAAATAATTTAAAACCACCTCCAAATAAATCAATATCATCTTGAGAGTTCTTAAGGCTTCCGAAAAACTTCAATTTTTGCTCCAACTCAAGTAAATTTTAAATTGACCATCTTAATCAAGTTTTTGCAATACAAAAATTCTTGAAAATTCTGAAATAACTTTAAAAAAATATCTCTAAGAATAGAAATTATTAGTACTCCTCTTAATTAATTTGTGCTCATCAAAATTATTCCTAGGAACAATACATATGCTTCTGGTGTGGAAAGTATTATGTACTCTATGGTATGTTGTAGGCCAGATTTAGCCCATGCAGTGAGTCAAGTAAGCAAGTTTATAGCTCAGCCTAGAAAGAAGCACTGGAGAGTATTGAAGGATATCTTCAGATACTTGATAAGTTCAGTTGGGATCGGCATCTACTACGGTCAGCTGGAAGGTGCTAAGGAACATCCTAACATGTCTAAGGAAGCTCAAGGGCTAATAGAGGAATTTGTGGATGCAGATTTTGCTGAAGATGTGGATACTTGATGCTCAACTATAGGTTTTGTATTCAGTTTGTATGGAGGTCCAGTTTCATGAAAATCTTGCTTACAGCCAATTACGATCTTATCCACTACTGAAGTGGAGTACATTGGCATCATAGAGGCAGTGAACGAGGCTCTATGGTTGAAGAGTTTAGCGTAGGAGATGGAATTCCCATTGGATGCAGTCAGAGTACAATATGATAGCCAGAGTGCTTTGTTGCTCACACAGAACTTTGTGTATCATGCAAAGACTAAGCACATTGATATCAGATACCACAGAATCAGAGAGCTAGTGGAGGATGGTGAAGTGGAGCTGGTGAAGGTTCACACCAAGAAAAATCCAGCTGATGTGCTCATAAAGATACTTCTATGGAATAGCTTTTACAATTGCATGGTATTGATGAGGTTGATAGCTAAAGCTAAGTTCACAAGGACTTGGGAGCACCAAGGTGGAGATTGTGAGCTCAGGTAGGGTGCTCTCAAGCCTTGGAAGCAGGTGGAAAGAGAGCAAGGAGCAAATAAAATCAACCATCGAAAAGCTTCAGTAAATGCTTCAAAAGAACTAGCTTAGATCCTATCAAAAGAGCCAGCTTGAGCTGCAGAAGAGCCAGCTCGAGCTGAAGATGAGTCAGCCTGAATTCGAAGAGAGCTAGCTCGAGCAAACGTTCAGAAAGCATATCTGGCTGATACGCTAGAAGAGTTGGCTCGATTCGTACCAGAGCCAGCCCGAGTAGAAGTCGAGTCAGCTCGAACACTGAGAAAGCCGATCGAAGCAGTAGAACAGAGAGTGATGATTCGGACTCTCACAGAAGACATCACCATCGAGTCAGCTCGAGTAGTGAATAGAACAGAACGTAGTTTCTATTCTAGCCTAGGATTGGGTTTAATCCTAGGAACTAAAGGCCTTAATTTGTAAGATCCTAAGAAGGCTAACCTATGGATTGGACTGAAATTTGTCTAATGGATGTGTGCATGGAAGACATAGATGTACATGGGCTTGGGGAGTGCAACACATTAGGTTATCTAGGAGAGTTTTTTAGGCTAGGTCTTATTTAACCAGGTATATATACTCTGTATTGAGTTTTGTAAACTAAGTATGGAATCAATACAAGTCTTTCTTCCTGAAATCTCTCTTCCTCTCTCATTCTCTTTCTTTTCTCCACATCCTAGGGTTTGCTAGGGTTTCAACAGAAAGGCAATCTCTTTTCTTGGATTCTTGTTATTGTTTCCACAATCATTGAGTAGCAAGAATTATTTTCAACAAATTGGTATTAGAGCAGCCATCTAGAATAATAGATCCCAACCTCGATCCGATCCGGATCATGACCCAAATCCCAAACCAAATCCCAGATCAGATCCGAACTGGATTTCAGACCGAATCCAGATCATGATCCGAATCTCAAGCCAAATTTTAGATAGGATCCCAAACTAGATCCTAGACCAAATTTCGATCCGGATCCTGATCGAGATCTAACCCAGATCATGATTCAAATTATGAACTAGATCCCAGATAGGATCCCAGACAAGATCTCGGACTGGATTGTAGACTAGATCTTGGACTAAATTTTGATCTAGATCCCGACCTCAATCCGATTCGAATCATGATTCGAATTCCAAATCAGATCTTGGACAGGATCCCAGACCAAATCTTGGACCAAATCCTGACCCAAATCCCGATCAAGATCCAACCCAGATCATGATTCAAATCCTAAATCGAATCCTAGATAGGATCTCAGATTGGATCCCAGACCAGATCTTAGATCGAATCCTGACCCGGATCCCAACCTCGATCTGACCTAGATCAAGATCCAAATCCTGAACTAGATCTCGAAAAGATCTCAAACTGAATCTCAACCTAGATTCTAATCTCAATCTAATCTAGATCGTGACCCAAAAATTGAGCCAAATCCAAGATCGGATCCCGAACCAAATCCAACCCCGATCTCGACCTCGATCCAATCTTGATCCGAATTCCGACCTAGATCTCGGATCGAATTTCTATCCAAATTTCAGATCGAACAATTTAGATGCATTAAAAATTAAAACATTGGGCTAATCCAAATTAAAATATTAAATCATAATCATAATAAAATATAAAAACTAAATAAGTAAAAATATTAAATTATAATAAGTAAAAGCATAAAAATTATTTTAAAAATCTAACTATTTTAATTATAAAAATAATTTATTTTTAAATATTTTATCAATCTATTTCTAAATTTATTTATCAATCTATTTTATTATTATTATAAATAATTATTAAATTTTAAAAAATAATTAAGGACTAAATAAGCTGTAACCCATCCCTGCCCCCTCCCCTCGGGTCCCCCCACCACCACCCGATCGTCACCACCACCTGCCACCCTCGCAACCACCACCCGAACCATCACCACCGCCCTCCCCCATCCTCGCAAGCCCACCCCCTGCAGCACCCTTTTCCCACCTCCGCAGCGATCCTCTATCTCCCACCTCCACGGCCCCCCACCCAATCCATCACTACCGCCCCTCCCCCAACTCCTACAGCCCACACCTTTTATGGTGCCCCTCAAGCCCCCCACCACCCACCTGGCCCATGATATCACCACCCACCCCCTAACTGGCACCCACGCTCCACCCTACCCCCCCTATGCCCCTTCGCCCATCACCGACCACCGCATGGCAACACCCATGCATAGATAAAAGAATGAAAAAAAAAATTAAACCGACAACATCATAGGAACTTATCTTCGGTTCACGTACCGCAGCGGCAGTAGCAATATATGGTTGCTAGTCGGTGGAAGCCAAGGAGGAGGGGGAGAGAGAGGAGAGAAGAGGGTTTCAGAGAGGTCAACTGGGTTTTGCGGGAAGGAAGCAACGTTGAAGTGATGGATATTTGAAGAGTTTTAGTGACGCACTTTTAGCGATGAAAATTTCATCGCTAAAACCCTTATTTGCGATGGAATTATAGTTTTCATCGCTAATAAATCCTGCTAATTATTTTTTACTAAATTTTTTTCTCTTAAAAAATAATAAAAAATTGGATAAACTTATTTGCAATGAAACCTCATTTTTCATCGCTAATAATAATTATATAACTAATTATTATCTAAATAAACTGGCATACCATATTTGTAATGAAAAATTTTTGTCATAAATAATCGACCATAAATTAATCATTTAGAAATCAGAAAAGGATGGATTATTTATGATGAAAAATTTTTATTATAAATAATCAATCATAAATTAATTATTTAAAAATAAAAAAAGATGGATTATTTATGATAAAAAAATTTTATCATAAATAATTGATTATTTATGACATAAATACTATTTGCATCATAAATAATAGATTATTTATGATAAAAAAAAATTTATCATAAATAATCGACCATAAATTAATCATTTAAAGAATAGAAAAGATGGACTATTTCAAAAATAAAAGAGGACAAAGATGCATCATGCATGGTTGATGCGATGGGATTGAGAGGTGCGAGTGCATCCGCTATTAGCTAGCCCATGGATAAATTAGTATTTTTTAATTTTTTTAAAAATTAGTATTCTTTAAAAAAATATTTTTTTATATTTTTTTAAATATAATATAATTTTAAAATTTAAAATTTATCTTTATTATTCATTATTTAAGTAATTATTATTAGAGTATCATCATGAAACACCACCTTGATTCGATAGCTCTAACTATGTCAGTCAATAACATTTGATTTCGATGGTCATGAATGACCGTATGATGATCCGTTAGATAGAGACACCGATGGATATAAAAATTTATAATGATAATCTCTGTGATATTTATAGCATACTATCAAAATTTTACTTCAATCGAATATAATTATTATAGTCAATTTAGTATGAGATGATTTAGATCATTAAATAAAAAATGAGTGATTAAAAGGTCAAATGGTGTGTGATTATAAGATGATTTTTTTAGATAAATGATCTTTGCTAATAGTTTGATCATTTATATAGTGATGATCGTAAAAAGCAAATCACATGTATATAAACTATCTAAAACTATATGTCTCTTGATGCATATTCTTAAAATCCTTAAATAATTATACTTATGCTTTTGTAAAATCTACTTAATATGGATGATTCATATATATGGAGTTTAGATTTTACGATCACCACTGTATAGATGATTAAAATAGTAAAAAAAATTATTTATCTAAAAAATTATCTTATAATCGGATATTATTTGATCTATTGATCATTCATTTTTTATTTAATGGTCTAAATCATCCTGTGCTAAATTGATAATGATAATAATATTCGATTGAAGTAAAATTTTGATAGTATGCTAAAAATATCATAAAAATTATCATTGTAGATTTTCGGACTTATCGATGGTCTTTATCTAATAAATCATCATACGGTCGTTCGTGACCATCGAAATTAAATTTTATTGATCGATATAGTTAGATCTATCAGATTGAGGTGGTCTTTTATGACGATACTCTAATGATAATTACTTAAATAATAAATGATGAAGATGGATTTTAAATTTTAAAATTATATAATATTTAAAAAAAATAAAAAAAATATTTTTTAAGAAGAATACTAATTTTTAAAAAATTAGAAAAAAAAACTAATTTCTTCATAGACTAGCTAACAGTAGATGTGCTCACACCCCTCAACCCCATCACATCGATCATGCATGATGCATCTTTGCCCTTTTCTTATTTTTAAAATAGTCCACCTTTTTAGATCTTTAAATAATTAATTTATGATCGATTATTTATGATAAAAATTTTTCATCATAAATAATCAATTATTTATGATGCAAATAGTTTTTACATTGCAAATAATTGATTATTTTTAATAAAATTTTTTTATCACAAATAATCTACCCTTTTATGATTTTTAAATGATTAATTTATGGTTGATTATTTATGATGAAAAATTTTCATCATAAATAATCTATTATTTATGATGTAAATGATATTTACATCATAAATAATTGATTATTTATGATAAATTTTTTTCATTACAAATAATCCATTCTTTTCTAATTTTTAAATGATTAATTTATGATCGATTTTACATCATAAATAATCGATTTGTAATAGAATTTTTTTCATCATAAATAATAAATTATTTAAGATGAAAATATTTTTCATCATAAATACTATTATTTACAATAAAATTATTTTCATCATAAATAATTCTATCATAAAAGCTTAGTTTTCTTATAGTGTGCGGAGCTAGGAGTGATGCCATCTGATGTTGTCCCTCTTTACTATAACAACAATGGTGTTATAGCCTTTGCTAAGGAGCCGAAGTCTCATTAAAAATTTAAGCACATCGAGCGGCGGTTCCACATCTTCAATGATTATCTCGAGAAGGGATAAATTGAGTTGAAGAAAGTTGACACCATGGACAATGCAGCTGATCCACTAACAAAACCTTTGAACCAACAAAAGACTGAAACACACCTTGAAAAGATGAGACTTAGATTTGTAGCCAATTAGCTTTATGTTAAGTGAGAGTTTGTTAGATGTATGCCCTAGAAGCCAGATTGGCCAATACATATAAAACTTTCTATGGGCATAATTTATAACTTTTGACTTATAAATAAAATCTAAATTATTTTTTCATTCACATCTCTATTAATTTGTGTCTATGAATCATCCATTGGATTAATAAATATGATGACATATATTCTCAAGAATTAAGAATTTGAGATATGTGTTATCATAACTAACTCATAAACTACTCCTAATCGTAGGATCATTACGAGGATGGTAATCGATCCAGAAGATGTTAGATGTATGCCCTAAAAGCCAGATTGGCCAACACTTGTAATACATTCTAAGGGCATAATTTATAATTTTGACTTATTACTAATAAAATTTGGATTATTCTTTCAATCATATCTGTATATTATGTGTTTATGATTCATCCATTGGGTTAACGGATATGATAACACATATTCTTAAGAGTTAAAAATTTGAGATATGTATTATCATAATTAACTCATAAACTGCTTTCGATCATAAGATCATCATGAGGATGGTGATCGATCTAGATGACGATATACCATCACTTTTTTAGGATAGATGAGTCTTGAATCTATAGTATGAAGACACTAGAATGAAAGTATAGATGCTTATTGAGAACAAAGGTACTGAGCATGATCAACTTTGAGCAGTCATAAGAAAGTCTACCTTCTCGTTAATGACTTACTCAATGCTACAATTGTGTGTCTGATTCTCTAACTTGAGGTGCATCGATAGTTCATCTTAAGCATGTTATAGTTTGAGTATACCATAACTCGGTTTTCTAGCCATCTGAAATTTAGAAGTGTATGTTAGCTGTAGCATGTTCATTATAGAAATTGGATTATACCAAAATAGGATCTATCAACCTCGGTAGAGGAGGAGTAGTCTGATAGTGATCATGAGATCAAGTCATAAAGCCCATGACCATGGTAGTGTGAAATAATATAAAGGAGTTTTTATTAGAATTTTACATCGGACTCGAATCAAATGATTAATCATATAACAGGCATTGGGTTTGACAAATCAAGCTTAATCTAGATCCTTTTAGGACTCATGATGGAAGAACCTATTAAGCCTACGACTGCTCGAATCCATAGCCGTAGATCGATCTCTTGCATGGAACCTAGGTGTTAATCCAACAAACTGAAGAAGATCTAAGAAAAAGAGAGAAAGAGGATGGCACCTAGGATTTTGGCATTGAAACTAGAGAGAAGAGAAGAGAGTTGGGAGAAAAGCTCAATTATATTTGACTCACTTGTAAAAGTTACAATACCTGAATTTATATATCCTAGGATTTCTGCTACATCATATAAATCCTAATAAACCCAAACCCCAATTGAAAAACTCTTTTAAACTAACCCAATACATGAAAGCACTTATCCAAATCCATGTACACCCATGGTTTTACATGCTCTCATCTTCTGGATCTAAACCCAACCCATACATGAATTAGTCTCCTTAAGATCTCTCAAACCAGGACTTAAGACTCCTTGGATCAAACCCAATCCAAGACCAAATAGAAAACTCCATCCTATTATATTCACCACCATCGAGCTGGCTCAGTCAGAAGTCGAGCTGACTCGACTGCATCTCATCCCAATATTATTTTATGTCTGCCTAAGAGAGCTAATTTGATTGCAATTCGAGCTGGCTCGACTGCATATCCGAGCCAGGTCCACCTATGTGCCAGTCCCTTTTCTTGGTTGATACTTCTTTTAGCTCTAGTTTTTTGCTCTACCTTGTATTTCAGGTCTTCAGAGCACCAACCAAGCCCCTTAAGATCCTCACAACTGAACCTCAAGCTCGTGAAGGACTACACCCTGCCTCCACCCTAGGATAACTCTTGTTCTAGCCTCAAGACCACACCTGTCCTAGTCTTTTTAGAGCCAACACCTTAACTCCTCCTATAGCCTTCTAAGATTTAGGATCACCACCAATCCTTATAATCTCTACCTTGGTGTGTCCAAGCCTTGACACACCTAACAATATCCTCTTGCACGATCCTGCTATCGATGTATACCTTGACAGCCCCCTGTGCACACCTTATCACTACCATTTTTTTTCAGCTGTTGAGCTCTCTTTGAGACCTTTGGGATGACTGCCTCTACTGTTGAAGATCTTAGCTTGCTTCTTGACACCATCCTTGGAGTTGTAGACATCCTTCTACTTGGTAGTTACATCACTTATCCTGAACTTCTCTGAAGAAACTGCAACATTCCTGTACTAGCACTCGCTGCACCTGATGCTCCACCTAACACGATCCCCTTAGAGCCACGCCTATTTTTCTACACAATCTGCTCCACTTGGATCTATACAGCCCTAGCATTGGTGCTGGGATATAGCTCCTCTCTCTGTACCCCTTCATTCTGAACTTGTGTCATAGCTTCCTCTGCCTATGAAGCCACCTCTAGCCGGTGCTTCATCTAAAATTAAAGTCCTCCTAATGTCGAAGAAGATCCTAACTCTATACCTAAGTTACTCGAGGTCAACCATCTAACACTGCACTATTAGGCCTACTGCTGCACCTCGAACACCATCGCTGTCCCTTCGAATCCTATGCACTCTGCAAACCTCTTCGAAGTCATCTCGAATACACCGCACTCTGCGAACTTCTCCAAAACAAATAAACACTCATCCAACTCTTCTCCAATAGTGACTGTACCAATGGAATCCAACTTTTCTCTTTCCACTTCTTTTAAAGAGGATGCTTTCGCTTAAAGTACTCTACTTCACCACACTTGAAGCACTTGTTGGATCCCTTGCTACCCCTCTACTCATCCTTCTTTTTTTCTTTTCTAGGCCTCTCTAAAACCGCAAGATCATCCTGGAAGACCTCTATTGCCCAGAAGAACAATCCAAGAGAGGAGGTAAATTAAGTTTTTCAAAAAATTTTAGATTATTAAGTATATATGCAGAATTAGAATACTATAATGATGAAAATACATTGATTAAATGAGCAGAAAATAATAATAATAGTTAATGAAGAAAATCACATACACAAAGTTACAAGATTTTTATAGTAGTTTAGTGTTAGACCCAATCCCTACGTCCACTCCTCAAGCTCTCCACTTGAGAATTTTACTATAATCTTTAAGATTATAGCAAGATTATTTTTTTTCTAGGTTCACAATCTAAATCTAGTTGGTTTTACATGCTAGCCAACCAAAATCTAATCTCAAACCACTCCTAAGCTTGTACAAATTCAATTCAAGGCTTGAATGAGCCTATCCCCCAAGTTTCAATTCTTTTGAAACTTGAAATATAGAAGTTTTGAGATACAAAATTTAAAGAGAAACAAACTCCTTGAAGAGCTAATTTAAAGCTTTAATGCACAAGCTGAGTTGTTGGAGGGCTTTAGCAATGAATGCTTCCTTCTTTCACTTGAGAATGCCTTGATTGTATAGCTGGTTGAGTGGTTGAACAACAATGAAGGCTCTTTAAAGCTTACTATTTGGACAACACACAATTTTTGAATTCTTGCTAATGTTTTCCACTTCCTTGCCTTTTATATCTTGACTTTCTAATTATTAATTTGATCTTAAAAGCCTTCTAATCCAAATTAAGAAGTTCAAAAATGGGTTTGTAGCTGTTGGAACACCAGAAAAAGCCATTTAGAGTGTTAAAAATGAAATTTGGGTAGTTTTGGAAACTAACCATTGGGGCTGTCAGAAGCTTGCGAGTCGACTCTCCAAAGTCTTAAGTCGACTCTAGTCATAAGGTTAAAAATCTAACTCTCTATATTTTCTATCCCGTGCTAGTTCTGCATGCTGGAGTCAACTTTTAGACTTCGTGAGTCGACTCTAGTCGCAAGATAAAAAATTTAGCATTTTGTTCTTGGACTGGTGCCTTTTCTGAGATATGAGTCGACTCCTACTTTTCTTGAGTCAATTCTTCAATGAGTCGACTCCTAAGTCGACTCCTGCGACAAGGTCCAAAATAATATTTTTTATTTTTTCGTCTGGTTCCTGTCTAAGTCCTTGAGTCAGCTTCTACTTCTCTTGAGTCAACTCCTAATCTGTGCCAAGTGTTGAAATGGTGCCAGATTTAACTTTAAATTTCTCTTGAGTTTGTTCATGATCCAATATACTATGAAAAATATTTGGCTTGACCTCTTTTGCTCTTCTTTCTTAGTTCTTTCAATCAAAAGCATGGAGCTTCATTGAAATGAGTTTTCGTCTTCTTGAATTTTATCTTAAACACTCTAACCAGATTATTAGTACTCAAAATAAACTCAAATATTTTGCTATTCATCAAAATCATATCTAGGGTCAACATTCTCTTCCTTTTTGATGATGACAAAATCTTTGAGTTCATGCACAATATTTGCAATTTTTTTAAAAAAGAAGGCATTCAAGGTGAGGAGAATAGCATTCCATATCTATAACTTAAGGTGATCGATGCAAATTTAGATTGTACATAAGTTCATCATTTTAATTATAATGATCCTCCTCTTTTCTATTTGTTAAAAGTAAAATGTGCCATCAATTTAAAAGTTTTAGAATTTTATGATATATTCCATTAATGTGCCATTTTATGCCACTAGTGTGCCATTATTGTGCCATTTTATGCCAAAATTTTTAGAATTTTAAAGTATGTGTTATTTGTTGCACTTGTTTCATTTTTCTTATTACTTTTACTTGTATCCTCCTACTTTCTTTATGCTTATCCTTTTCTTCTTCATTTTTGTGTCCTTTTCATTTTCTTGTTACTTTTATTTGTATCCTCTCTCTCTTTCTTTATGCTTATTCTTTTCTTCTTCATTTTTGTGTCCTCCCTCTTTCTTCTTGCTTATCTTTTTCTCTTCCTTTTTGTCATCATCAAAGAATCAATGACAAGAAAGAGATATAAAAGTAAACATGCATACATATATAAAAAGGAATACATTGTTCATAGGAGTATGTACTGCATACAAAAAGATATTCAAGTAGTATAAGCACTTCCATACAACACAAACAAGGTCTTAAAATAAAGTATCATCATCTAACAATAAGATGATACGGACAACATCATATAGATATAGACTAATCCCTATAGATGTAGAAGAAGAACCTAAATCCTAGTGGATCAGTCAGATGGAACATCAAGAGTGGTAGAGGAGCTAGCTCTAGTCACCCTCCTACTCCTAGTGCGAGTGGATGGACCTCCAACTTGGGAATATATCCTAAGGGATCTAGAAGGAGGCTATGTGGTCGAGGGCTGATAAGATGCACAGTGGGGAGGCTCAGAAACTAGAGACAGAACTAGAATAAAGGAAATATTTGCATCTACCTCAACTATCTCAATTGTTGTTGCTGATACTACTGCCTCAGCCACTACTGCTACTACCTCTTCTGTGGTTGCGTCTGCTGCTACTACTGCGGTCGCTGCTACTGTCGATTCTGGTCAAGCATGGATCCTTAGAATATCCATTAGCTATTTCATAGAAGCTAAAAATGATGTGATCATATCTAGAGACATGCTGGACCTCTCTCTCTGCTCTGTAAGCTGAGTCAAATGTCCAACCTCAAATGCTAGTCTAGCTATCTCAGTCTAGATTTTCTCTATTTGTGATCTCAGTCCATCTAAAATAGACTGGGTGATTCAGACTGCCTGATCATCATCAGTCTGAGCTGGTGGGGGATGAACTCTAGCAGATCGATCTAGGAGAGTGATGAATGGGTCTATTGTTGTCTTAATCAGAGGCTATGTCGGAGGAATATCTATAGGTTGACTCGGTCCGACTCCATCTCGAGTCTGTGGCTGCTCCTGTCCAGATGCTCTCTTGACCCATCTACCATTCAACTTTCTATAACCCATCCTAGTAAGTGTCTTCCCCCTGTAGGTGTCTGTATGCCTCAAATGAATAGAGAGCTCTCCATTAAAGTCTATGCCAACCTCTCTAAAGACTGATGTTAGGGCCATATCATAAGGAAGACATGCTCTAGCCCTCCCTACTCCATCCTTCAAATATCTAAAGATCAATAATAGAAAGTTGAGCTGCTCCCCTCGGACAATACAGTCCATGATGCCAATTACTCTATCAAGAATTAGATCGAATTAGTCGATCTTGGGAAAAATAATTCATGCAACTATGTGGCTGAGCACTCTCATTTCAATAGATCAGCTATTTGCCTCTAATTTTGTGATTCCTTCTACATTGCTTAGTCCCTAATCAACCTAAGGGTAAAATCATGATCAAATGAGCGTTGTGGTGCTAAACCCTCAATGGGTAGTCCCCAAATCTATCTGAGTCTGTCAAGGGTAAGGCAAAAGATGACTTCTTTTACTGTGCATTTTAGATCATCCTCTCCCCTAGACATGCATCTATAAAACTCTTGGACCAATTGTGGATAGGTGGGCTGGTTGAGTGAAAAGAATTTCTTCCACTGCTAGGATCGAATCCATGTGCTAATTCTTAACCCTTCCTGATAAAAAAAGCAAAAATTCATGTTTCTTTCGATGGTTACTTATCGGTTCAAAAGTGAAGGAGAAGAAGGAGCAGGTGATTGGGGAATGACATTACCTTCATTATAGTCGAAATCCCCATCACTTGATGATTCACGCTGCTCCATTGGATTCAATCTCCTTCGGACAACACAAATCTTTCTCCTAAGCCCCATGGTGCACCGTGGAGGGAAAAATACAAAGAAAATTAGGAAGAGGACAGGTAAAGGTATCAATGGAGGGTTCCTTATGGTTTTGGAATAGGTCTAGGGTTGAACAGTGAAGGGGTGGAGTGAGACGAGGAGGAGATGACTCTACTTTGAAAATTAGGTTTCCAACCATGAGTCGACTCCAGGTTTTCATGAGTCGACTCCAGCAGAAGTTGATCATGAGTCGACTCCAAGTTAAGTAGTATGGAATTTTGATTTTTCATAAAAGAAGAATAGGTACATCTGATTGAGAGATGTAAAGAATTGAGTCTAATAGATTATAGACTTATAAAATATAAGATCTTTATGAAAGTTTAAAGAGAGAGAACATGATTTTAAATCGATCAATAAATTCACTAGATAGAATTCTTAAAGAGTAATAAAGTGACTTCTAAGTCATATGAGAGCTATTGGATCAAGAGAACCTAAATTTGGGCTTAATCTAAATGATAGAACATTTCTAGTTCTCTTCTAATTATGTTAAATCTTTCTTCATTAAGGAGTTTAGTGAAGATATCTGCTAATTATTTATCTGTACTAACAACTCAAGTATCACATCATTATTTTGTACATGATCTCTTATGAAATGTGTCTTATTTCAATATATTTAGATCTTGAGTATTAAATTAGATTTTTAGTTAAATTAATTGCACTAGTATTATCACATCTTATTGAAATTTTATTAAGTTTTATGACAAAATCTTCAAGTTGTTGTTTAATCCATAGAATTTGAGTACAACAACTCCCAGCAGCAACATATTCAGCTTTAGCTATAGATAATTCTATAGAGTGTTATTTTTTACTAAACCATGAAATTAGATTAACTCCAAAAAATTGATAAGTGCCACTAGTGCTTTTCCTATCTAACTTACATCCAGCAAAATCAGAATCAGTATATTCAATTAATTCTAAAGATAATAATTTATCATATCAAAGTCCAATATTAAGTGATCTAGATATAAATATTTAAATATTCTTTTAACAACTAAAGCATGAGATTCTCTAGGATAAGATTGATATCTAGCACACATATAAATACTAAACATAATATTAGGTCTACTTGTAGTAAAATAGAGCAATGATCCTACCATATCTCTATATAGTTTAATATCAACTTTCTTACCCTTTTCATCCTTATCAAGCTTGCAAGAGAGGCTCATAGGTGTGCCAATTAGTTTTGAATTATCCATTCCAAACTTTTTTAAGATTTTTTTGTATACTTTATTTGGTTGATGAAGATTTCTTCTTCACTTTGCTTGATCTGGAGTCCGAGAAAGAAGTTCAGTTCACCCATCATACTCATCTCAAACTCTTTCAGTATAAGCTTTGCAAACTCTTAGCAAAGATTTTCATTAGTAGCACCAAAAATAATATCATTTATATAAATTTGTACTACTAATAAGTTCTTATTTCTTTTCTTTAAAAATAGAGTTTTATCAATATTTTCTTTAGAGAATTCATTACCAATTAAAAATTTGCTCAGTCTTTCATACCATGCTTTAGGAGCTTATTTTAAACCATAAAGTGCCTTATATAATTTATAAACATGATTAGGATATGTATGACTTTCAAATCCGGATGGTTGTTCAATATATACTTCCTCGATTATATACTCATTTAAAAATACACTCTTGACATCTATTTTGTATAATGTAAAATTCATAAAGCATGCAAATGCAAGTAGTAGCCTAATTGCTTCTAATCTAGCTACTGGGGCAAAGATTCCATCAAAATTAATACCTTCTTCTTGATTATATCCTTTAGCTACTAATCTAGCTTTATTTCTAGTAATTATTCCATTTTTATTTGGCTTATTTCTAAATATCCATTTAGTTTCAATTATTGGATGGTCACTTGGTCTATCAACTAGGCTCCAAACTCTATTTCTTTTAAATTAATTTAATTTTTTATACATTGCATTTATCCAGTTTGGATCATTTTTAGCTTCTTCTATAGTTTTTGGTTCGATTTGAGATACAAAGGCTAAATAATTATTGATATTTCTTAAGGATGCATGAGTTCTTACCTCTTGTAATGGATCACCAATAATTTGATCTTTAGAATGGCCAAGTGCATGCCTCCATTCCTTTGGTAGACTTTAAATTTGAGTATCATCAGGATTTTTATCTTTAGGTTCAGCTTTCTTCTCTTCTTTATTATCTTAAGTTATTGATTCCTTGAGTGTAATTTTCTTCACTCCTTTCTCAATGATTCCTACATTATCATCAATTATATCTTCTTTTCTAGAAGGTAAGTTGTTAGTTTCATTAAATATCACATGTATAGACTCTTTAATGACTAATGTACGTTTATTAAAAATCCTATATGCTTTACTAGAGGTAGAATATCCTAAGAAGATGCCTTCATCAGATTTTGCATTGAATTTACCTAAGTTGTCTTTATCATTATTTAGAACAAAGCATTTGCAATCAAAAACATAAAAGTAGCTAATATTTAATTTTCTATTTCTTCAAAGTTCATAAGAAGTTTTCTTTAATATCGGCCTTATTAATGCTCTATTTAGAACATAACATACTGTATTGATAGCTTCAGTCCAAAAATATCTTGGAAGATGGCTTTCACACAATATGGTTCAAGCCATTTTCTCTAGAATTCTATTTTTCTTTCAACAATCCCATTTTATTGAGGTGTTCTAAGAGCAAAAAAATTATGTTCAATTTTTATTTCATTGCAAAAAGTTTCAAAATGTTAGTTTTCAAACTCCGTTCCATGATCATTTTTAATACAAACAATAGAGATGTTCTTTTCATTTGAAATTTTTTTGAAAAACTTAGTAAATGCAAAAAGTGCTTCATCCTTTTGTACTAAAAATAAAACCTAAGTAAATTTTAAATAATCATCTACACTTATAAGTCCATATTTTTTACCACCTAGGCTTGTGGTCCTAGTTGGTCTAAATAAGTCCATATGAAGTAGTTCAAGAGGTCTAGAAGTTGAAACAATATTTTTTGATTTAAAAGAGTTTCTAATTTATTTTCCTAATTAACATGTATCACATATTTTATTTTTTTTAAAATTAAATTTTGGCAAATCTTTTATAAGATTCCTTTTAATTAGTTTAGAAATCAAATCCATGCTAGCATGTCCTAGTTTATGATGTCATAGCCAACTATTTTCATTGATCTTAGCATTCATTACAACTAAATATTGGCTTCTTTTAGTGGAAGAGTCACCCAAATCTACTAAGTATACATTTTCATGTCTATTTCCACTAAAAGCAATGCTATTATCAATGGGGCTAGTAACTATGCATAAAAGTGATTTAAAATAAATTTAAATCCTTTATCACAAAGTTGACTAATATTTAATAAGTTATGCTTTAAGTCATCTACTAAGAGTACATTATCTACAAATGTAGGAGTGAAACATATTTTATCACTTCTAATGATGTGTCCTTTATCATTATCACCAAAGATCATAATTCTTTTTTCTTTAGCTTCAAAGATGATGAAATATTTTTTTTCACCCATCATGTGCCTTGAGTAGCCACTATCTAGATGCTATTTTTCTTTCTTTCTATCAGCTACAAGATACACCTGCAATCAAAAATCAAGTGAGGATTTTAGGTACCCAAGTCATCTTGGGTTCTTTGGGATTAATAATCATGGTTCCTTTGAAAACCTATACCTCCTTAATATTTAAACTATTTTTTATTTTTCTAAAATTGCAAACATAAGATTTGTGTCCAAATTTTTTACAGCAAAAATAGATTGATTTTTGTGAAGTTGAAGATGGATTATTTATAAAAAAAAAAATTAAAAATTTTTGTTTCTTTTGAGTTCTAAAACTAATTCTAGCTTTGTTAAAAATAGATTTTTGATTATTAAATAATAATTATAGTTTTTCAAAACTTAATATAAACTTATCAACTATAGATTTGTATTTTTCAAGTTCTTTCTTTAAGTTCTGGTTTTCTGTAGAAATAAGCTCTTTTTCTCTCAATATTTTCTCTTTTTTTTAATTAAATTTTGATTAATTGATTTTAGATTTTTATTTTTTAAATTTAACCTTTTAAGATCATCATGCAATTCATAAAATACTTCTTACAATTCATCAAGTAAAAATTTAGATTGAGTATCAAGTATTACCTCATCCTCTTGAGCCATGAGACATAAATTGACTATTTCTTGTCCCTCTTCATCTGAACTTGAATCTTCACTATCACTCCCTGTTACCATCATTATTTTCTTCTTTATTTTATTGAAGAAGTTCTTCAATAGAGAGTAGTCTACCTTGAAATAACCCGATTAGTTGCATTCAAAATATGTGAGCTGCTCCTTATCTTTGTCTTTCTGTCGATCTTTACTAGCTTCACCTTTGGAGAAGGGTCTTCTCTTAAAGTTTGATCTTTTCTTCCTGATGAATCTTCTAAATTTTTTGGTTAGAAGAGTCATTTCTTCATCATCATCTTCTTCATTAGAATCTTTACTCTCTTCATCTTCTTTCTTTGCTATGGACTTGAGGGCCACGATCTTTTTTTCTTGACTTCATCTTTCAAATTTTGCTTAATGGTTAACTCACATGTTATGAGAGAACCAAGATGCTCTTTAGGAGGTAAGGTATTGAGGTCCTTAGCTTCTTGTATATAGTCGTTACCTTTGCCTTCCAAGTTCAAGGAAGAGACCTAAGAATTTTTCTCACAAGTTCACTATTAGTATATGATTTTTCTAAGCTTTTAAGTCTATTTATAATATCAGTAAATCATGTAAATATTTTAGTAATACTTTCAATTAATTTTATTTTAAAAAGTTCATACTTATTCACTAGCATATTTATTTTGAATTTCTTTACTTGATTGGTACCCCCATGGGTAACCTCAAGTCTATCCCATATTTTTTTGACTGAAATACAAGTAGAAATTTGATTAAATTCATTGGCATCAGGTGACCAATAAAGCACATTCGTTGCTTTATCATTCAATTAAGCCAACTTCTTATCATTTTCATTCCAATCTCTTTTGGGTTTAGGAATTACATTACCTTCAATGCTAATTATAGGTATGTATGGTCCATTGATTATGATATCTCATAGATCACAATCAAGTGCTTGAATGAATATGTGCATACATACCTTCCAATATATATAATTTGAATCATTAAATAAAGGAGGCCTATTTATGGACTGTTCTTTTATTAGAAAAATATTCAATTGGATTGTCATCCTAATCGATTATTCTAAATCAATTGAACAACAAATAATATAAGAGCACCTACTCTGATATCACTTATTGCCCAAAAGAACAATCCAAGAGGGAGGGTGAATTGAGTTTTTCAAAAAAATTTAGATTACTAAATATATATGCAGAATTAAAATACTACTATGCTGAAAATGCAATGATTAAATGAATAGAAAATAATAATAGCAAATGAAGAAAATCACACATACAAAATCATAAGATTTTTATAGTGATTCGGTGTCAAACTCAATACTTACGTCCACTCCTCAAGCTCTCCACTTGAGAATTTCACTATAATTTACAAGATTACAGCAAGATTATTTTTCTTTCAGATTTATAATATAAACCCAATTGGTTTTATGGGCTAACCAGCCAAAACCTAATCCCAAGCCACTTCTAGGCTTGTACAAATCCAATTCAAGACTTGGATGAGCCTATCTTCCAAGTTTCAATCCTTTTGAAACTTAAAATACAAAAATTTTGAGATACAAAAATTTAAAGAGAAACAAACTTCTTGAAGAGTTGATTTGAAGCTTTAATATACAAGCTGAGTTATTGAAGGGCTTTAGCAATGAATGCTCCTTTTCTTCACTTGAGAATACCTTGATTGCATAGCTGGTTGAGTAGTTGAATAACAATGAAGGCTCTTTAAGGCTCACTATTTGGACAGCATACAGTTTTTGAATTTTTGCTAATGTTTTCCACTTTTTTGCCTTTTATATCTAGAGTTTTCAATTCTTAATCTGATCTTAGAAGCCTTCTAATCTAAGTTAAGAAGTTCAAAAATGGATTTGTAACCATTGGAATAGTAGAAAAAGCTATTTAGAGTGATAAAAATAAAATCTGGGCAGTTTTGGAAACTAACCATTGGGACTGTCAGAAGCTCGAGAGTTGACTCCCCAAAGCCTTGAGTTGACTCTAGTTGCAAGGTGAAAAATATGACTTTCTGTATTTTCTTTTCTGTGCTAGTTTGCATGCCGGAGTTGACTTCTAGACTTTGTGAGTCAACTCCAGTTGTAGGATGAAAAATTCAACATTTCGTTCTTGGACTGGTGCCTTTTCTGAGACATGAGTCAGCTCCTGCTTTTCTTGAGTCGACTTCTTAATGAGTCGACTCCTGCGATAGGATCTAAAATAATATCTTCTATTTTTAAGTCTGGTGCTTATCTGAGTCCTTGAGTCAGCTTCGACTTCTCTTGAGTCGACTCTTGATCTATGCCAAGTGCTGAAACTGTGCCAGATTTAACTTTAAATTTTTATTAAGTTTGTTCATGACCCAGTATACTATGAAAAATATTTGGCTTGATCTCTTTTGATCTTCTTTCTTGGTTCTTTCAATCAAAAGTATGGAGCTTCATTGAAATGGATTCTTGTCTTCCTGAATTTTATCTTAAACACTTTAACCAGATTATTAGTACTCAAAATAAACTCAAATATTTTGTTATTCATCAAAATCATACCTAGGATCAACAACCTTCCTCTTCATCATCCATTTTCACTACTCATTGGACCTGAGCACTGATATGATCTCTTCGTACATCAGTATCTCCTTACCATATAGTAGCGTAGTCACCAACGAATCAAAGCTTTCAGGTAGCGAACATAGCAGGAACAGACTTTTGTCCTCCTCTTCGGGATCTACCTTGATATTGAGCAAATCCATGCTCATTCGATCGAACCATTAAGTATGCCCCGCAACATCTTCGCCCTTCTGCATCTAAAGGCTATACAATTGCTTCTTCAATATCAACTTGTTGCACATATTTTTTTCATTTATAAATGATGTAACCTCAACCATAAATTCTTGGGTGTTCTCTCCTCCAATACATCATATAAAACCTCATTTGCCAGATAAGCCCTAATCATGGTACATGTCCTTTTCTCTAAGGACATCCACATCTTGTCTGTCATCTTCTCTAACCTATCCTTTAAGGCTAAATCCAATCTCATGTGAACGAGTAGATCCTCCATCCTAACCTTCCACATCATGAAACTTCTTTTACCATCAAATTTCTTAAAATCAATCTTGAAACCCAAGATAGATATTAAAAGTACCTTGACTTAGGAGGGTAGACAATAGTTTCTAAATCTCTTCCTTCCTCACAAAACCTGAAGAAAACCTAGATCTAAAACTTGTTGCTGATCCTCTACTAAAATTAACCTAATTTTCTTCCTCCTCCATGCTCAACTAGGCTCTGATATCAACTATTATGCCTATGGCTGCTCGAAGCCATAGCTATGGATCCAATCTCTTACATGAAACCTGGGTGTTAATCCAGCAAACCAAAGAAGATCTACGAGGAAGAGAGAAAGGGGATGGTGCTTAAGATTTTGATGTTGGAACCAGAGAGAAGAGAAGTGAGCTAGGTAGAAAAGCTTAATTGTATTCCACTCACTTGTAAAAGTTATAATACCTAGGTTTATATATCCTAGGATTTCTACTATATCACATAAATCCTAATAAACCCAAATCTCAACTGAAAAACTTTCTTAGACTAACCCAAAACATGAAAGCACTTATCCAAGCCTATGTACACCCATGGTTTCACATGCTCTCATCTTCTGGATCTAAATCCAATCTATACATGAATTATAGCCCTATTAAGAGCTCTCAAACTAGGCCTTAAGATTTCTTGGATTAAATCCAATCCAAGATCAAACAGAAAATCCTATCCTGTTCTATTTACTACTATCGAGTTGGCTCGATCAAAAGTCAAGCTGACTCAACTGTATCTCGTATGAATACTCTATCTGCCTAAGAGAGCCGGCTCAACTGTGCATCCGAGCTAGCTCCACCTATGTGCCAGCCCCTTTTCTTGTCTGATACTTCTCTTGGCTCTGGTTCCTTCCTCCATCTTGTGTCCTAGGTCTCTAGAGCACCAACCAAGCTCCTCAAGGCCCTTACAATTAAACCTCAAGCCCATGGAGGGTAACACACTACCTCCATCCTAGAATAACTCATGTCCTAGTCCTAGGATCACACCTGTCCTAGTCTTCTCTGACCCAATATCCTGACTCCTATGGCTTTCCAAGGCTTGAGAGCACCACCAATCCTTACAGAATCCAATCACACGATAGCTGCACCAAAAGATTTTTATTCAGTTTTGATGGGTTGCCACCACATACTGCTAGATGTCACTGATGGATTGTGAGATGAAGTAGAATTATCTCAATTATTGATAATTCTAATTGAGTGAATCAGAAAGAGTTTTGGTCCATCGAAAGAAGTTTTGATGATGTTGATGATGAAGATCACGACATATCCCATTACCATATAGAACTAAACCTATGGGATCATACAAATAAGAATTTAGATCTGGATGTTTTCAATTAGACTCACTTAGTCCAATTGATTTAGATTTGATCTAAATAGATTCAAAAAAATCATGCTAGTACATGATTGGATCTAACTTTCTCCTGCATTAGATTTTATGATTGGTTTGAACTTAGTCAAATTAGATTTAACTTATCCAAAAGTCTTGTATGGCTTTGTCCTAAATAGATAAGGTCTTGTCCTGATCTCCCTTGAAATGGATTAGGACAAGGGAGTGCCAAGAGTTGGTGCCCCCTCTTTTACTTTTTCTTGCGCATGAGGAGAAGGGGCGCATGCCCCCTAGATTTTCTCTAGGGACGTGCACCCCTAGATACCCTTCTTAGAGAGAGAAGGGTGCATGCCATTCATGGCATGCACCCCTTTGAGATAAGGATAAAGTGTGAGGGAGTTAGGGAGGTTGGAGTTTGTTTTCATTTAAACACCTTTGAATAAGTCAAAAGGGTTTAAATGATTTCACACTCTTGGAGGCTTTTATCTGAAGCCTAACCACTCTTATTTGATAAGAGTGGCGCATGCCAAAAAGGCATTTTGTGCAACAAAATGCATGAAAATTTAGAGGGGCTTGTGGGATGGATTAAGGAGTCCTTCTGCTTCTTAAACTTTGATCTGGTCAAAGTCTAGAAGCCCAAGGACTCTAGGTCTCTAATTTCTCTATAAATAGGAGACTAGGCCAAAAGGTTTGGCCAATTCCAGTCACCCACAGTGAAGCCCTACCTCTCCTCCATGCCTCCTCCCTCCTCCTCTAGATTCTTCCTCTCCATCTCTCTCCCATGCCCAAGTGTTGAGCTGATTGCAACTTCGAAGATCGAAGTGCTATCCGTGCAAGAAGAAGATGAAGGAGATTTCGATCATGTGTCTATCAAAGTGCTGCCAGAGATCTAATCGAAGGCAAAAAAAGAAAGTCCATATCTAATTTTTAGAAATTAGATCGAGCAAGAAGAAGATCTATAAATTTGACCTGAGTAGATACTGATAGAGACTGGATGCATGTGCAGCTAAAAGCTAACCTCGAAATCAAATTCAAAGCATTGCTACGAGTAGATTGTCTATCTATAATAGATGGTATTTTGAATATCTTTTGCATGTTTTTTCTAGGTTAATACAATCAGATCTAAGAACCCTTAAATCAAATTGAATTGGTAAAATTTTTAAAATTTTACTGCTTCAGATCCAATCCAATCGTGTTGATCTAAATGAACCTTCAGAAGATTGGTGTATGATCACTTTCTTAAAATAGATGAGTTTTAAATCTACAGTATAGAGATACCGGAGCAAAAGTATAAATGTTTATTAAGAACAAGAGTACTAAGAGTGATCAACTTTGAGTAGTCATAAGAAAGTCTACCTTCTCATCAATGGCATGCTCATTACTACAGTTATGTGTCTGATTCTCTGACCTGAGGTGCATCGGTAGTTTACCTTGAGGGTGTTATAGTTTGACTATATCATAACTCAATCTCCTAGTTATATGGAACCTTGAGATGTATGTTGGCTATAGCATGTTCATTATAGGAATTGGATTACATCAAGATGAGATCTATTAATCTTGGTAGAGGAGGAGTAGTCCTATGGTGATCATGAGATTGAGTCCTAAAGTCCATGGCCTTGATAATGTGAAATAATAGAAAGGAATTTCTATTAGGATTTCACATCGAACTCGAATCAATTGATTCTATCTTATGATAGGCATGAGATTTGACGAGTTTATCTTAATCTCGATCCTGTCAGAACTTATGATAGAAGAACTGAATCACACGATAACTACACCGAGAGATTCTTATTCAATTTTGATGGATTGCCACCACATACTGCTGGATGTCACTATTAGATTATGTAATTAATTAAAATTATCTTAATAATTGATAATTTTAATTGGCTAAATTGAAAAGAGTTCTAATCCATCGAAAGAAGTTTCGATAATGTCGATGATGGAGATCACGACATATTTCATTACCATACAAAATTGAACCTATGGGATCACACAATCAAGAATTTTGGTTCTGGATGTTTCAATTAGACTCTTATAAGTTTGATTGAATTAGATTTGATCCAATTAGATTCAAGAAAATCATGCCAGTATATGATTGAACCTAATTTCTTCTGCTTAGGATTTTCTATTGGATACAGCTTAGCTAAATTGGATTTGGCTCGCTTGAACGCCAAGAATTGGTGTATCCTAATCTCCTAAAGTGGACAAGGATGAGGGGGCACTAAGTGAGGGCGCCCCCCTTCTTTGACTTTTCTCATGCATAGATGAGAGGGGCGCACTCCCCCTAGATTTTCTATAGGGGCATGCCCCATCTCATTTTTTAGAGAGAGAAAGGGGCGCATGCCCCTTGGTTCTTTTCCCTATGTGCACCTCTTATGGATAGGAGTTGGAATTTATTTGAATAAGTCAAACAAATTCAAACTAAGTGGAGTTTGTTTTAAGTTTAAAATTTGAAAGGATATTAATTTGAATGGGTCAAAGTAGTTTGATCTAATTCAAATTTGGAGAGGAGTTAGAGGGCGCCAACCACTCTTATCTAGATAAGAGTATGTTGCCTAGCTATGCAATCCAAGAGGAGGGATGAATTAGATTTTTAAAATTTTAAAGCTAATTTAAAGATATCAAGATTGACTGATAATATGCAAGATTTGTGTGTGAAGCAATTTAGGTTAGAGGAAAATATAAAAGATTAGAGAGCAAAAATTTAACAAACTAAGAAAAGAAAGATAGCAAACACACCATAAACAAGCAAGATTTATAGTGGTTCGATGCTTTCCTTGCACCTACATCTACTCTCCAAGCTCCTACTTGGAAATTAAAATCTACTAACTATATTCAAACTGAATACACCATTGAAAACCTTCAACCCTAGCTATCCCAAGCTAGAACACTTATTTCTCGGGTACAAGCCAATCTAATATAATCCTATTCAAGGTTAGGATCAACCTTTCCAAGTTTTGGAATCCCTCTAAAATTTGAATCAAAACAGTAAAGCAAAGTAAAAGATTTAATGACAATCAAATACAAGTTTAGCTCTCTTTGTGAGCAAATAAAATCTTAAGAATGCTTTTCATAATAATGGACGAAGTTTTTTTTATTTTTCTCAAGATTGTTGGAGATTTGAAAGAGCTCTTGAGAGGTAGAAGAACTTGAAAAAAGCTTCTTTGCTTGAAGATAACTTTTGCTTAGGGCTGAAATTGAATCACACTAATCTCTTACATTTTTTCCTATTTAAAGTCTTTTAAATCTTCAATATATGAAGGAGAGAATCCTGGCAAGATTTATAACCATTGAAGAAATTTAAAAAATCATTAAAATCTGCTAAAATAAGAAAAAAATAGCCATTGCAGAAAAATTTTTGTTGCAGGGGTCGACTCATGGTACAGGGGTCGACTCATGGGTCAACTCATGGAACAAGGGTCGACCTCTGAGATAAAATCTAAAAAAATAGTCGTTTTATATTTTTAGCCTTTGGAACAATAGAGGTCGACTCTGGGGTCAACCCTTGGCATAGAGACAGCGTGCCAAACAGCCCTTTTCAGCAAGGGACGACCTAGGGGTCAATCCTTTTACTTCAAACTTGATTTTCTCCCAAAATAAGCATCCAAAAATCATGGAACTACCTTCAAATGATTAGAAATCTTTTATACTTGCTCTTGAGGCTCTCAGATCAAAACTTGATAAAATTATGATTTTGCCTCTGAAATATAAAAAAATCTTTTTTCAAGCTTAATTCATTAGTAATCCCCTCAAATACTTTGTAATCATCAAAATCAATTCTTGGAGCAACAATCTTCTTCTTTTTGATGATGACAAAATATTTAAGCATAAGCAAAAAATAAAGCATATAGAAGCATTGATTGAGGATTTCAAAAATTTTGAAGAAACATGCTACATCACATAATTTTACTTTTATTTTATTTTTTTATCAATTTTACTTTAATTTTGCTTATAGCCCAATTTTATTTACTCTACTCTCCCTTTTTGACATCATCAAGTAAGATTTTAAAGAATTTTAAAATTCAAAAATAAAAAAACCTCTCTCTTAAGTTATTCCATATTTTTCTGTTAGAACAAGAGTTTATAACAAAACTTTCAATTTACAATATAATGATCATAATAAAATTTAGCTAATTCACAAAGATTTCATTTTACATCATTCAAATGACATCATCACATATTTACATCCAAATGATTATCATAACATCAAGTCATTAAAATATATAAGTGCTAAACATACAAAATATAAAGGTATCAAAAGTATTAATGAGAATTAGGCCATCAAAATATACAAAATTCATAGATACAACTATCCATGACCTAAACAGTCAATAGTACCAATGCTATAAATTTGATCCGAAAAAAAATAATCAACTATGACTTGATCAACAACTCATAGAAATAATTAAGAAATACTATATCATAACCTAATACAAAGATGACTAAACTAAATCTAGTAGAGATAATGGCTGGAAGCATCTGAATTAGATGAGGAATCAGAGATGTGATGGAGTGTGTCAAATGACAGATGTATCAAATTTAAAAAATTAAATTAAAAATTTAGAAAATTAAATCAAATCAAATGAATCAGCTCTCTTTTAAAAGCTTATCATTTGAAATTTCTTTCTTTATAAAAAATTAGCTTAAACTCAAATATCAAATACTCTCCCCCTTTTTGAATGAATATGATTCTTTGAATAGATTTTCAAGTATGTACTTTTAAGCTTTTAGAGGATTAAAGCTTTTCAAAGATTTGAATAGTAGAATCAAGCATAATATTTAATTCATTATTCATTCTTTTCTTTTCTTAAATAAATTTTAATCAATTAAATTTGAAAAAGATATATATCAGAAATATATCAAGCAAAACAAAGATAGTATCAAAGCAAAAATGATTTTATAAAGATTTATAATTAAAAATTCTATATTATATTTATATTTTTAAATGAGTTTCAAAATTAGAAGTATGTATCAAAATTAATTTTTTTAGAGTGAGAATATATATATTTTAAATTAGTTTTAACTCTAATTAGTTATCAAAAATAATTTGACAATCAAATCAATTAAATTTAAACTGAATAATCACATGAAGGCTTAAGTTAAAAGGATCATAAATAATCAAAGTTCATTATCCTTAACTTAAATTAATTAGAATGTTTAGTCAAGGCTAACTAGATAATATTTAACAAACAAACATCTTTTTCCTTATTTATTAAGAGTAAATACTAGAAAATTCATCACATAATATTTTCTCCCCCTCTTTTCCATAATTATTGTTAGATAAATTTATCTTTTAGCTTTTCTTCCCCATTTTGAAAGAACACAATAAATTTAGAATGAATATCTTTTTTTTTTAATTTTATTTATGAATAACATGAATTAAAAACACATCTCTTACTTTTTGAATAATATAAATGTATTAAACAAAATTATTTTGAACTTCAAAGATTCATGAGAGATGGAACATTTCAAAGATTAAAGATTTTAAATAGATCATTCAAAACAAATTATAAGATATATTCAATTTTTTAGGGATCATCTCTTCTTCTCTTTTATTATTATATATATATTAAGATTAATAAAATATAAGATAAATATCAGGCTGTCTGATATCAATTGATTAAAAACTAAAGTCTTCTTTGAATATTTGATTTTAATAGCTTCTTTAAAATATTTTTCTTGACATCAATATCAAAAGACTTAAAAAGAGTATTTTTTTAAATTTATTTTTAAAAATTAATCAATCTGAATAAGGCATGAATATTCATCAATAATCCTCTTTTAAGATCAAAAATATTTTTTTGATACTAATTAATTTTCAAAAAATAATAATAATATAATCAAAATATGTAAAATATAAATAGTTGCTTAAAATGAATCAAATGATCAAAATCATTAGAATACTCAAATAAATTCATGAGATAAATAAAGTATAATTATTTATCCATGATTTTTTTTATTAAGTTCAAAAATAATTTTCTTCTTATAATGAAGAAAAAAAAGAAGGATGGATAACTTTTAACTTAAAGCAATGAAATTAAGTCTTAAGGATTGATCCAAAAATATTAGTAGAGGATAAGTTAGGATCAAAAGAAGAAAATTTAAGCAAAAAAATCTAGAATTCTCAATTCTCTCTTAATTTTATAAAATTTATCTTCACTCAAGGCCTTAGTAAAAATATCAGCTAATTGATTTTCAATACAAACATAATCAAGAATTATGTCATTATTTTGAACATGCTTTCTTATGAAATGATGTCTTATTTCAATGTGTTTTGATCTAAAGTATTGGATTGGATTCTTAGTTAGATTTATTGCACTAGTATTATCATATCTTATAAGAGTTTTATTTAGTTTGATGCTAAAGTCCTCAAGTTATTGCTTAATCCACAAGATTTGTACACAGCAACTTCTGACTGTAATATATTCGATCTCGACCGTAGACAATGCTACTAAATTTTACTTCTTGCTAAACTAAGAGATTAAGTTAATTTTTAAAAATTGATAAATTTTACTAATACTTTTTCTGTCTAATTTACATCCAGCAAAGTCTGCATCTAAATATTTAATTAAATCGATTGATGAATTTTTAGAGTACCATAAACCTATGGATTGAGTTTCTTTTAGGTATTTAAGTATTTTTTTATAGTATTTAAATATGATTCTTTTGGATTAGATTGAAATCATGCACATAAATAAACACTAAACATGATATCTGATCTACTAGCAGTTAAATACAATGAAGAATCAATCATACCTCTATAAAATTTTTAATCAATATTTTTACCTTCTTCATCCTTGTCAAGCTTACATGATTGACTCATGGGGGTACCAATTGCTTTGGAGCTCTCCATCCTAAATCTCTTGAGTAGTTCTCTTATGTACTTGCTTTGAGTGATGGGGATCCTTTCTTTTATTTATTTGATTTGAAGTCCGAGGAAGAATGTTAGTTCACCTATCATGCTCATCTCGAACTCTCCCTGCATGAGCTTAGCAAAATCTTAACATAAAGTTTCATTAGTAGATCTAAATATAATATCATCAACATATATTTGTATTACTAAGATGTCATCATGATCTCCTTTAATGAAAAGGATTGTATCTATATTTTCTCTTGAAAATTCATTATTAAGCAAGAATTTACTTAGTCTTTCATACCAAGCCCTAGGTACTTGTTTTAAACCATATAATACTTTGTTTAATCTAAAAATATAATTTAGAAAAGTATAATTTTCAAAATTAGAAGGTTGTTCTACATAAACTTCTTCGGCAATATATCCATTTAGAAAAGCACTTTTAACATCCATTTGAAATAGCTTGAAATTCATAAAGCATGCATAGGCAAGTAAAAGTCTAATTGCTTTTAGTCTAGCAACAGGTGCAAAGATTTTATCAAAATTAATTTTTTCTTCTTAATTATAATCTTTTGTAATTAATCTTGCTTTATTCCTAATTATATTTTTATTTTCATCTAATTTATTTCTATATATCCATTTTGTACCAATTATTGGATAATTTTTAGGTCTTGATACTAAGATCCATACATTATTTTTTTCGAATTGATTAAGTTCCTCTTGCATTGCATTTATCTAATTATAATCTTTTTTGGCTTCATCAATGATTTTGGGTTCAAAATGAGAAATAAATGCAAAATGATTGTATGCATCTCTAAGTGAAGAGTGAATTTTTACCCCATGTGTAGGATCACCAATAATTAATTCTTTGGGATGATTGTGAACATACCTCCATTCTTTTGAAAGATCATTTATACCTTAAGGTTGTTCTTATTGTCCTTCACCCTTAATTTCTTGCTTGTCTTCATGATTCTCTTCATTTTGAATTATTAAATCCTTTAGGGTGATCTCCTTCATTCCTTCTATAAGAGGATCTGCATTATCAATATCCTCACTCTTTCTTGATGGAAGATCATTAGTCTTATCAAAAACAACATGTATTGACTCCTCTACTAAGATTTTTTTGTTAAAAATTCTAAAAGCTTTCCTAGAAGAGGAGTAACTAAGAAAAATAGCTTCATCGGATTTTGCATCAAATTTACCTATTTTTTTTTACCATTATTCAAAATAAAATATCAACAACCAAAAACATAAAAATATTCAATGTTAAGTTTTCTTTCTTTCCAAAGCTCATAAGATGTTTTCTTTAAAATTAGTCTGATTAGGACATGGTTTAAGATATAACATGCTGTGTTAATTACTTTCATCCAAAAGTATCTTGAAAGGTTGCTTTCACATAGCATAGTACGGGCCATTTCTTTTAGAGTTCTATTTTTTTTTTATACTACTATATTTTGTTGGAGTGTCCTAGGTGCTAAAAAATTATGGCTAATTTTTTTTCATCACAAATTTTTTTAAAGTCTTGATTTTTAAATTCGATTCCATGATCACTTCGAATGCTTTAAATTGAAAACTCTTTTTTCATTTATAACTTTTCGATAAAACTTTATGAAAACATGAAAAATTTCATCTTTGTGTGTTAAAAAGAAAATCCATGTAAAACATGAGTAGTCATCGATAATTACAAAATCATAACATTTTCCACCTAAGCTTGCTATTCTTGTAGGACTAAATAAATCCATATGCAAAAATTCCAATGGCCTAGAAGTTGAAACAATGTTCTTAGATTTGAATGAAACTCTTGTTTGTTTACCTAGTTGGCATGCATCATAAATTTTATCTTTTTCAAAGTTTAATTTTGGTAAATCGATAACTAATTTTTTTTGATAAGCTTTGAAAGAGAATGCATACTAATGTGTGCAAGCCTACGATGCCAAAGCCAACTAGTCTCATTAATTTTGGCATTCATAGCTACTAGATATTGCATGTTTATCAAAAAAAGATCATTCAAATCTATCATATAAATATTATCATGCCTATGACCAACTAACTTAATGGCATCATCATTGAGACTAGTTACAATGTACAATGAAGATTCAAAAACAACTTTGTAACCCTTGTCACAAAGTTGACTAATACTTAAGAGATTGTATTTTAAACCATCTATTAATAAAATATTTTTAATATACTTGGAGGGAGTGATACCAACATTACCTATACCAATAATCTTTCCTTTGCCATTGTCTCCAAATGTGATCATCCCTCCATTTTTAGCATCAAGTGTGATGAATTGGGACTCAACACCAGTTATGTATCTTGAGCATCCGCTATCAAGATACCATCTTCGATTTTCTTCTTTGGATGCAAGACACACCTACATGCAAAATCAAGTCCTTACTCTAGGTACCCAAGTTTTCTTGGGTCCTTTAAGGTTAGTCACAATGATTCTTTTTGAAACCCATATTTTCTTTACATTTGAATTATTAGAGAAGCATGTATAAGATTTGTGTCCTAGTTTACCATATTTAAAGCAAGTAACATTTAAAAATTTATTACTTTATGAATTTATAAAAATATTTTTTAAAAATTTTTATTTTCTTAGGGTGTTATAGACTAGACCAGCCTTATCATAAATGCCCATTTGACTTTCAAGAATCATATGAAGTTTATTTGAACTCAAAGTAAATTTTTCAACTATCGATTTTAAATTGTTGATTTCATTTTTCAAATTTAAATTCTTTTGAGTTAAGACAAGTTTTTCACTTTAGATAGTTTCATTTTTTTTTTAGCAAGACTTGATTTTTTAATTTTAGTTTTTTATTTTTAGTTCCTAACTTTTTTAAATCATCTACTAAATCATAGAAGGCTTCTTGAAGTTTTTTGAATACAAATTTATTTAAGATTTCAGCACTTACCTCATTCTCATGTACCATAACACACACGTTGGCTTGTTCATGAGCTTCTTCCTCTTCGGAGCTTGAGTTATCACTATCACTCCATATTGCCACCATAGTCTTTTTCTTATATTTCTTGAGAACTTTTTTAAGTTGAGGACATTCAGACTTAAAATGTCCCAGCTTCTTACATTCATAGCAAATAAGGGGCTGCTCCCTATCCTTTTTCTTGCGATGCTCCCCTTTGATAGGTAGCCTCTTCCTCATCTCTTGTTTTCTCTTCAAAAATATTTTGAACTTTCTTGTGATAAGGGCTATTTCTTCATCTTGTTCTTTATCTTTTATTTCATCTAATTTCTCATCTTGTTGAGTGGTGGATTTAAGGACTATTATCTTTTTTTTTTGACATCTTCTTCTTGATGTTGTTTCATGCTTAGCTCGTGCGTCATTAGAGATTCTAGAAGCTTCTCCAAGAGTAAAATATTTAGATCTTTAGCTTCTTGGATTGCAGTCACTTTGGCCTACCATGTCTTTGGCAAAGACCTAAGAATCTTCCTCACAAGGTCACTATTAGAATAAGACTTACCAAGACTTTTAAGACCATTTATAATATCCATAAATCTAGTAAATATTATAGTTATTGACTCATCATATTTTATTTTGAAAAGTCCATATTTGTGCACAAGTATGTTAATTTTTGACTCCTTAACTTGATTTGTGCCTTCATGAGTTACTTCTAACCTATCCTATATTTTCTTAGCTGATATACATGTTGAAATATGATTAAATTTATTAGCATCTGGAGCATAATATAAAACATTCATGACTTTTACATTGAGTTGAGCCATTTTCTTATCAATCTCGTTCCATTTATTTTCGGGTTTGATTGATTCCTCACCATCAATTATCTTAGTAGATGTATGTGGTCCATTAACTATGATACTCCATATATCATAGTCAAGTGCTTGTATAAAAATTCTCATCCGAGCTTTCTAATAGGTATAGTTTATTCCATTGAAAAGTAGAGGTCGGTTTGTGGACTGCCCCTCGGCTAGAGAAATACTAATTTGGATTGCCATAGATCTTTGGCTCTTTGATGGTTAAATCAAAGTAGGGCTAGAACACTGGGCTCTAATACCACTTGTTGCCCAGCTATGCATCCAAGAGGGGGGGTAAATTAGATTTTTAAAATTGTAAAGCTAATTTAAAGATATCAAGATTGAATGATAATATGCAAGATGTGTGTGTGAAGTGATTTAGGTTAGAAAAAAATATAAAAAATTAGAAAGCAAGAATTTAACAAACTAAGAAAAGAAAGATAGCAAGCACACAATAAACAAGCAAGATTTATAATAGTTCGGTACTTTTCTTACACCTACATCCACTCCCCAAGCTCCTACTTAGAAATTAAAATCCACTAATCGTATTCCAATTGAATACACCATTTGAAACCTCCAATCCTAGCTATCCCAAGCTAGAACACTTATTTTTTTGGGTACAAGCCAATCCAATACAATCCTATTCAAGGTTAGGATCAACCTTCCCATATTTTGGAATCTCCCAAAACTTGAATCAAACTAGTAAAGTAAAGTAAAAGATTTAATGACAATCAAATATAAGTTTAGCTCTCTTTGTGAGCAAATAAAATCTTAAGAATGCTTTTTACAATAATGGACGAAGCTTTTCTGATTTTTCTTAAGATTGTTGGAGATTTGAAAGAGCTCTTGAGAGGTAGAAGAACTTGAAACGAAAGCTTCTTTGCTTGAAGATAACTTTTGCTTAGGGCTAAAATTAAATCACACCAATGTCTTATATTTTTTTCTATTTAAAGCCTTTTTAAATCTTCAATAGATGGAGGAGAGAATCTTGGGCAAGATTTGTAATCGTTGAAGACATTAAAGAAATCATTAAAACCTGCCAAAATAAAAAAAATATAGTCGTTGTAGAAAAATTTTCGTTGCAGGGGTCGACTCATAGGTCGACTCATGGCACATGGGTCGACCTCGAGGTCGATCTTTGAGATAAAATTTAGAAAAATAGTCATTCTATATTTTTAACCTTCGGAACAGTAGAAGTCGACCCTGGGATCGATTATTGGCATAGAGACAGCATGCTAAACAGCCCTTTTCAGTAGGAGATGACCTAGGGGTTGATCCTTTCACTTCAAACTTGATTTTCTTTCAAAATAAGCATCTAAAAATCATGGGACTGCCTCCAAAGGATTAAAAATCTTCTATACTTGCTCTTGAGACTCTCAGATCAAAGCTTGATAAAATTATGATTTTGCCTCTGAAATACAAAAAGTCTTTTTTTAAGTTAAATTCATTAGTAATCTCCTCAAATACTTTATAATCATCAAAATCAATTCTTGGAGCAACAGAATGATGCACACCCCAAGGGGTTTTTGTACGACAAAATAATGGAGAAGAGATGAGAGGGTGCTAGATATCTTCTGGGACTCTTTCTGCTTTATATTTTTGATCCAGTCAATAACTTAAAGTAGTTTCCTATTTCTATAAATAGGAAACCCGCTCAAGTGTTTAGTATCGTAATTTTAGAAATTATGAAAGTCCTGCCTCTCTTCTTCCACTCCTCCTCCCTCTCCTCTCTACTTCCTCTCTCTCTCACATCCAAAGGAGTTAGGCTGATTGAAGCATTCGAAAGGATCGAGTGCTGCTTCTGCAAGAGAAGAAGGAGAACCGATCATGTGATGATCGAGTTGCTATCGACGATCTCATCGAAGGTAGATTCAGGAGATCCGAATTTGACTTGCTAAAGTCAGATCAAAATTGGAGAAGTCTAGATCTGAGCCCGAGTAGATACCTGTAGAGATCGAAAATATGCGTGGCTCAAAGATGAACCTCGATCGAGATTTGATCATCTGATTATGGAGATCGTCTACCTATGCAAAGTGATATGATCACTACCACTTATATGTATGTTTTATTTACTGATTTTGTAATTAGATCTATAAACTATAAGCTGGATCAGATTTGAAAAATTTTGAATTTTGCTACATCTGATTCGATTAGATTCGGCTAGCAGAACCATTCCTTCAAAAGTATGAGGAAGAAACCAATTTGCTGCCCAATTTACCAAAAAATTAGACTATTGGGTCAAATCATATTTTTTAGGATAAAAAGTAAAAACTCTCTCACATTTCATCCCGATATATAAATACCTCTCTACACATTCAATTTCAGCAATGTCAAACCTACATTTGTCAAATTGTTGCAATATATCCTTCCAGTCATTGAAATTAGGTCCGACCTTGCCACCGATGTCTACTGGAAAGTTAAGGAAGGTAGTTATCCAACATTTCAAATTAAAAGCCCCATGGAAGTTAATGTGAATGGACTTAGGCAGACAAATACCCACATGTGACTTGCACATGGTCGTCCTTACCATCCAAAGTACCTTTCTTTCCCTCCCAACTTCAGTTCATCGCTATCAGTCTTTTTCTCTCAAATTTCTCTCAAAATATCTACTGCATTGTTTGTGTTCAGCATTGTGAGATAGACCAGGAAGAGAGAGTGATCCAATCTTAACCTCGATTTGGTTCAAGAAACTTTCGATTTAGTTGAGGTATGCTTTCTTTTCTAATTTTACTATTCTAACGAATCATCCTATAACAATCTGATGATTTGTTTGAGTTATGCTTTCATTTTGATGTCTATTTTTCACAATTATATTCCATCAATTTTGTTTTATTTTATTTTTTTATGAATTTATCAAAATTAGGGTTTATAAATTGAGTTTTTTTTTGTCTGCATCATTGTATCTATCTGCATATTTTGCTTTTGATTATTTTGCATGTCTTGGATTATTATTGCATATGATTTTGCAATATAGAAATTAGATGTTCAAATTAGTGGATAATATGCTCATTGTGGACAATATGAGCATAATGGCATGGTATAATATTTAGTGCTTTACCCCCATTGTTTATTCCATTATTTTTGCTTATTGTTATGGCATTGTAGTTCGATGTTCTGGTATAGTAGATAATTTTTTAACCTGTTTGGGTCTTGTGTTCTATTATTCTTTATGTCATATGTTTATATGATTTTTTTGTCTTCAATGTAGATATGTCATATCCAAATCTAGTCTTTTTCTGAGTCCATCATGTGAGAGGTCTTGTAAAAAGTACATTGATATGAAGTTAGGATTTTACTATGATTTTGATAGCGACTATGTTTTCTATTTTAAGATTAAGAGAATTACAAAAAACTTTGGTTATATAAAGAGGGATCAACTCTTTTACTTGTTACCATGTAGGACAATTCAAATTGGTATTAGGCCTATTAGGAATGATAATGATTGCATGGACATGTTAGCTTATCATGAAGGTAAAAAGGTGGATTGATATCTATGTACAATCTGGTCAATTGATGGGTCAAAGTCAAGTAGAGCAAGCAACTGTAACTCAAAATAATAGGAAGCTACCTAAGACAAGACAGGAGGTTTAAGTGACAATGAAGCTAACAATGAACAAGAAGAAAGTCAAAATGAAAATGAAGAAAGTAAGGAAGAAGATGAAGAAGTGACTAAAAAAGAACCTGAAAGAGATGCAAGGATTGATAATCATACTAAAAAAGATACTAAAAGGGGTGAATAACTTGATGACTATAGGATACACTTCACTGAAGAATCAAGTGACAATGAGGATCTATTTGATGTAGGGGCTAAGCACACAGCTAAACCACCTTTAATTGGTCCTAATAGTGGGTTAGACAATCAACTAAAGGAAAATAAGGGCAAACAACCCAGGGTAGATCAAGATGAAAATATTAAGGAAGCCCTAATTAATGAGTTGTATACTCCACTATCTTTAGATGATGATACCTATGGGAGACTCAAGGATATTGAATTTGATCCAAGAACAATGGGTGATCCTCAATTATGTGTGGGGTCATTGTTCACAGATGCGTATCAGTTCTGAGAAGCATTAAAAAATTTTACTATCAAGGATGGTAGAGATATGGTATTTATCAAGAATTAGAAGAATAAAGTAACTATTGAGTGCAAAAATAGATATAGGTGGAGATGTTATACATCAAATGTTACTAGAGAGATATCTTTCTAGATTAAGATATTTAATAAAGTTCATAACTATGGGAGAAGTTTCATGAACAAACAAGTCACTACAAAGTAGTTAAGTAAGAAATATATGGAGAACTTGAGGTCTGATTTTGATTGAAAAATTAAATCTTTCAAGGGCCAAATTAGAAAAGAATACCATATAAATGTGGGTAAGCATATGGTCTATAAAGCAAAGAAGCAAGCTGTGGAGGATGTACATGGAGATAACATAGAACATATAATAGAGTTTGGGACTATGTTGAGATATTGAAAAAGTATAACCCAAATAGATAGATAAAGGTGGCTATTGAGAGGCCCGAGAGATCATTGTATCCTAGATTTCAAAGAATGTTAATATGCCTAGAAGCATGAGGTAGGGATTTCTAAAGGCTGTAGATCCTTCATAAGTTTGGATAGATACTTCATAAAGAATGAATTTGTTGGATAAATTCTAAGTGCAATGAAAAAGAATGGCAGTAACAACTTCTTCCCTATTGCATATGTAATTGTAGAATGTGAGACAAGAAGCTTATGGGAGTTCTTTCTAGAGCGCTTGTTGGACTACATTGGTCTAGTGGAGCAGCATGGATGAGTTTTTATGTTCGATAGACATAAGGTATGTACTAGACTTTAGTACTTCTTCTTTATTGCTTGAATATGTTCTAAGTTTGGGTTTGATAAAAACTTTTGACAGTGTGGCTTTAATAGCAGAACGGAGAATTTGCATGAGGCATATGTATGCCAACTTCAAGAATAGCAAACACAAAGGCAAAACTTTGAAAGATGATCTATGGATGGTAGTTTATGCATATACGTAGTTTGATTTCAACATAGCTATAGAGAAGCTGAAGATGAAATCCAAGTTAGCTTATAACTATGTGGCTGCCATAAAGAAGGAGAATGGGCAAGAACACCGTTAGCCCAAGGAGCAAGGTAGATCTAATTGTAAATAACCTTTGGGAGTCTTTTAATTTCTACATATTGGAGGCAAGGGATAAGCTAATCTACACAATGGTAGAGTGGATTAAAACTATCCTTATGCCAAGATTTCAGGTGAAATGAGATGGAAGTAAGAGCATGTAATGGGAAATTAGCCCAAGTGCATAGAGGATACTTGAATAGGAGATAGCAGCATCAAATATATGTTTGGCTATATATGCTTGAAATTTGGTGCACCGAGTTGTTCCACTAGGATAGTTTGTGTTGACCTAAACAAATGGTCTTGCGGGTATTACAAATGGAAACCTGAAGAGTTTCTTGTAAGCATGCAGTTGCTACAATATAAGCCTCAAAGCAGTATCTTGAGATATATATTAGCCACTACTATAGAAAGGAGGCCTATATAAAGGCTTATAAGCCTATGATATATCCTATTCCTAGTAAGGAACAATGGATAGAAACAAACTTTAAACTTCTTGATCCACCTACAATGAAGAAGCAAATTGGAAGGTCTAAAAAAGTAGGAAGAGAGGTTTTGAAGAGCTAAAAAATAAGGTTGGGTAAGAATCAGGTATCATTCTATAATATGCTCAAACTATATGTAGTCCGCGAACAATTATAAGATATGTAAGAAGCCAAGGAGACCTGAAAATCAAAAAGAACAAGAAGAGGAAAGATAGGGATACAAATGTAAGTTTATTTGCAAGAATATATAAGACCTAGGTTGTTCATTTGTTGCATATACTAGTATATATATGTTATTTATGCAAAAATGCATTGTGGCAGGTTGTAGATGGAAGTACTAGTAATTCTGGCCCCATATATGTTGAAAATAACAATAGGTTTAGCCTTGTCTATTAGGTAAGACATAATGTTTATGTATTACTTTATTAACTATTGACAATCACTAATAAGTTTTCTCTTGCTCTATAGGAACCTAGGAGGGAAAGAAGATCCAAGTATGGTATTAAAAGAGGTGGTTATAGGAAGGGCAGTAGTGTAGCTAGTCCAGTCATGATATCAAGTCAAGACAGCATTGTATATGGTTATTAAAGGAGACAATGAGTGCTTGTAGATGGTACTAGAAGGAGACAGTGACAACTTCTGCTTGTGGGTGGTTATCAAAGGAGATAGTGACTTCTAAATGTTTTCTGATTATAATTGTAATTGTATTATGGTACTGATGGGAGACTTTGTTTTGTGATACAAGGTATGACGTAATTTATGAATGTGATACTGTAGTATAGTGGCTTTCAATATACTGTGGATGTGATATATTATCTTTCAATGTATATGAATTTGATACAATGATTTTCGATGAAGTTTGAATATCATACATTGGCTTTAAATGTATATGAATTTGATATTTTGGTTTTCAATGAATTTTGATGTGATACTGCTATGTGATTTACTATGTCAAGAAATTTTTGAATGTGATATAATGATATTCAAATTACAGATGAATGGAATATATTGTTTGCTTAAAGTTCATAATAGAGCATCACCAGCAAGAAGTTGAAGAACGGTCTTTTATTTTTATGAACTTGGTTGGATAATTTGTTCTTTTTGTAGGTGTTACAAATAGTCTTTTGTTTTTTATCAAATTAGCAATTAATATGCTGCTAATGTATACTTTAATATTTTAAGATTGTCGTGCCGGTGTCAGCTAAAACTTTCTCATACTAGCTGATTTCTAGACTATAATGTAATTGCTTTACTCTGAACTATCTTTATAACAAACTACTTTTATAAATAGACATCAACCCAGTTACAATACAAGCAAAACATAGTTATATTTTTTGCATTGCTACTAACAACTTTTATAAAAAGGAACTTATATTATCATGATAAGTAGGGTTGACAAATAGTTATATTTGGCCTATAGGCTAGGAAAATCATATTAGCATGATCAAACAAATTGCAACTACAAATCTGTTGTATCTTCCTCTCTCTTCTCTTAACTTAAATTAGCTTTTCAGCTCAGCAACTTGATTTTTAAATATACATTTCTCTTGTTTTATACTTTCCTTCTTAATCAAAACCAGTTGCTTTTCAATATCTAACTTGTCATTTTTTTCTGCAACTTATTGATTATCTTGAATGCACTTTCAGTCCCTTCGGGATCTAACCATTGAAAGTAGTTGCAACCCATCAAACTATAAAAACATTTAAAAATAAAGTACATTATCCTTTCTATTGTAATAGCAAATCAAATAAACTAAAATTTAGTAAATTAACCCCCTTACATCATAATTGGGATACGACCAAAATCTTCTCTCCAGATTTGTACTAATCCATGATGTCTTAATCATGGCTACAAGATGATAATGGTATATCTTCGAGTCATCATTATTAATGTCGGATGCTTCCCTGTCCTAATCTTCTAAAATTGAAGAGCTCATTACCTTACGAGAGAAACTAAGAGAGAGAAAGAGAGCAAGATCTCTAAAGAAAAAAAGATAGAGACCAACATAGGCTTAAAGGATCAGAAAATTATCAACTTTTGGTAAAAATTTTTTGACATCAGGTAAGTATTTTGGCACGTAGATTCTTTTGAGTCCATGTCATTCAATTCAATTATAATTATAGGCGCATGCTCGAACAAGGTAGATAGGGTATATTATAATAAAAAGTAGATTGAGCTCCGCTCGACTGAATTTCAGTATACATTCGATTGGATTCTCGATCATTGGATCAGTGCGCATCTATCTGCACGTGTCTGAAAAAATAGGCACATATCTGCATTTTGACAAAAAAACTTTTTAATCTTTTTTGGATCTGAATGTGCCTTCAAGTCTAAAAAAGTTTTTTAAAAAAAATATCTGAGGTTTTTTTTATATTTTTTTAAAATTTAAAATTTTTTTAATTTTTTTATCAGCCATATCTACAAGTTTAAAAAAATTAAAATTTTCTTTTTAGATACAAATGCATGTTTATTTTTTTTTAAACATTTTTTGTTTAGATACATGTATTGGATGCATATTAATTCAATGATCGAAAATTTGATATGAACTATAATTTGGTCGTATAAAATCCGTTTTATTTTATTATAATAATTTGATAAATATGGGATTGGCGTTGCTGAGGCGTCTATAAAATGGGATAAAATATATATATGTGTTTTATTTTTTATCCTATTTTTAATATTGGATGCGCTGTGCGGCGCCTTCGAGGCCAGCGTCGAGCTCTTTCCCTCGTCTGCTGAAGTTCTTCAGCGCGTGGAGCTTCCCCTGGGGCTTTAGCTCCGCCGTGGCCAATGGAAGCCCCTCGACGGTGCTCGCTAACCGGAAAGGAGAGCTCCGCCCGGAGGCGATTGGAATCCATTGCTCGTCACCTCCTCCCTCCCGAAATCCTTGTCCGAGACCTCTATCCGGTAAATACAACGCCATTGTCTCCTGATTAACCTTTTTTTTTTTCTTGATATGATGTAATTCTTCTTGTCCTGGCCTCAGAATCCACTCAGCGCGGAGGAACTGAGCTCTTGGGATCCAGCTCCTGTGATTATTGGGGGGATGGTGTTGGACATCCATGCCAAGCCTTCTGCTCATCCGGTTCCTGGAACCACCACTCCCGGAAAGGTAATCTTTTGATGGCTTCTTTCCTTAAGAGTCGGATTGATTGTTTTCAGTGGATGATTGTTCTGATCTTTGGTTTTTGGATTCTTTGGTAGGTTTTAATCTGATTTTTCTGATAGATTATACGCATGGGCTTTTCAAAGATTGAAATTTTGAATGTTACATCTTCAGGTTCAGTATGTAAGTGGAGGAGTAGCAAGGAATGTCGCTGAATGCATGTCTAAGCTTGGAAATAAACCTTTCATGATTAGTGTTGTAGGACATGACATGGCAGGTGATTGCAATTATGTTATGTATGCTTTATCTGCTGACTTCATGTAGTACCTTTGTGGATGACGATTTTTTGTTTTTCCAAATATAGGAGATCTATTATTGAAGTACTGGAAATCTGCAGGACTTCCGACAAAAGGTAATTAGAAAAATCAGCCGGGTTGAACTCATTGGTTCTTCATGTGAAGATTACCTAGGTGTTGATCATTGCTCATCTGTTCCTTTTAGTTTTTTAAATTATTGGTCTTCATGTTATTGAGGTGTCTTAGGACTACTTTAGGAACTCATCAGTGGCACAGCCTCATGACTTGTTGCCTAAACATATCAATTTGACAATTCAGCATCATCATTCTTGTTTCATTCTTAAACCTATCTCTGGAATTCTATAATTTGGCAAGCATGCATATCTGACAGGTATTTATGCTTTATAGAAACACTGAGACACTTGAATGATTATCTGGATTCATTATTTCTTCGTCAACTAGATTGTTCAGTGTCATCATTTTCCTCTTGTTTTTAATCCTAACTCAAAAATCTGTAATTAGGATGACATGCATGTCTAACAAGTATTAATTTTCTATAGCTTAGAGGAGTAGATATACATCACTGATATAGATTTTAGAGAATGTATCCTTATGTGGATATCCCTGATTCCATAGGCATGGTTGTGCGCCTTCAATTTCATCTTGCCTAGATTATAGGAATTTGACAAATCACATCATGCACTTAAATTTGTATAAATTTCAAGTATTCATTAGGGGGAAAATGTTTGTCTATATATTAAAGCTCATGTTTTTATGGCTCCATTTCTTCCACTTGTTTCTGTCTGTAACTTCTTTGCTAGGTCTGCAAACAGGCTGAGTTACCTAAAAATTGACCAGGATCCAGACCACTTCAGACTAAATCCAACCCGACCATTTTTACCCATTTAGGTGTACCAAATGCAAATCCAAACATTATTTAATTTGATGTCACATTTAGGTCTTGCACGAGCTTTCCGATCCATGTATAGAATTGGCCCTAAGCAGGTAACAGTCGGACACTTGGACCTCTTGTGATTGCAACCTGCTAATTGCAGTATAGCATTGGCATCTTCTTTATGGTGATCACAACTTAGATAACAATGGCTTTATCATTAGTTTAAAACTTTGCAGAGTTGAACTAGAAAGTACAGAATTAGTTTTGCAAGACCAATTTATAGATTGAATGCAAGAAAGGATGCAATACTTGGTTGATTATAAACTTAGGCTGAGATGTTGTGTGAATGATACCACATCCATTCTGATACTTCACAGTAACCGGATGAAAGCAGAAGCTTTTGAAGTATTATAATTTAGTGCTTTTCCTCCTTGATTTAACTCCAACACTAACATGAAACCAGATATTCAATTATATGCAATTAGATTATAATTATGGTTGTAGACTCTACCAAACTGATTTGTAAATGGACTGTACAAAGCTCTTTTGCTAACTGGTCCTTTTGTTGCCCCACTCCTTGCTGACCATCCAAACTGTGTTCCATGTTGCTAGTACTTAAATTGTTTCAGTTTTTTATCACTGCACCCTCCATAAGCAGAATATACAGGTTTTTCAGTATTTGCTACAATTATCGCTATGTCCTCCAATCTGAGTTGGTGACCTTCTAATGCTTTTCTTATGATATCATATTGATGTAGGAATACTGAAGTTGGAAGGTATTATAACTCCTGTTGTATCAAATATATTTGACTCCAGTGGGGAGTTGGCTATGGCTGTTGCAAGTGTCGAGGCTGTCGTAAGATGCTGTAATTTTATTTTATTTTATATTTTGCTCTGATTAATAAAGAATGTCTTAAGTTGGTACCTTTGAAGTATAAATTCATTGCTGAAGTCATTAATATGTAAATCTAATTCAATGGGCACAGGAAACATTTCTGACTCCAGGTTGGATACAGCAATTCTGGCATATTATATGCTCTGCCCCATTGTTGATGGTTGATGCTAATTTGAACTCCCGATCTCTTGAAGTTGCTTGTCAAAGTATGCTGCATAAACTCAGCATTAGTTCCAACTTTCTTGTACTGGTGAACTAATTAATCAGTGAGCAATTATTCTTAATCATTTTTAAAATGCATATAGTTTAAAGTCAAGTTGAAACAATGTTGTAGAATTTTTCAATTTTGCAGTCTCTCTCCCTCCTTTTTTTTCTTATTCTTGTTTCTGCAGCCAGTTAGCCAGGAGCTAGGTGTTAAACCTTGCTCCAGACTGACTTCTCCTTGCATTTCTCTGAATTCCAGCATGTCTTTACCTAAAGAAATGAACTGCAAATGGGGAACAAATGACTAATAGAAACCACATTATAGAAAGAAAGAAGTATTTACTTTCATTTCACAAACCTGACCTTTTGTTGTCATTGATATCAGAACATAATGATGATAATTATCAATAGTCATTCACTTTCATGGCATCCGATAACTATATTTTATACAATTTTAGTTGTGTCATAGAACCTACTGGCTAGGTTCATTTCTTTTGACAAACTCTACTTTGAAATAGAGATCAGTTTTGGCCTATGGCCCGAGCCTGCCTCTTAGATTATGCATTGACTCTTATTTCTTTAGATTTAGGGATAAATTAGAGGAATACTCTCTTAACTTTAGCTCAATTTCATTTATACATCTTTGACTTTAAAACGTATCAAACTAACCCTTCAAATTTTTGAGATGTTCCAAAATAGTCCTACCATTTATCTCTATTAATGGAATAATGCCATGTAACCATCACATGATACCATAATTTTATAAAATTATCAAAATACCCTTATTCCCACCTCCTTCCTCCGCTCTCCTCTCCAATTGATCCCCTCCTCCTCCGTCACCGGTGTCTCTCTTTCTCCCTCCTCCTTCCCCTTTCTCCCCTTCCTCCTCACCTACTTTTCCTCCATGGCAGCTCTTTCCATCACCAATTCCTTAGCAGCAAGCCCTCCTTCCCCCTCATCCCCTTCCTTCTCACCCACTTCTCTTTCTCATCCTCCTCCAAGCTTGTTCATGAATCCTTTTCCTCCGCGGTGGCTCCCTTCACCTCTAATCAATCTTCACCGATGACCTCTTCTTCCCTCTCTTCTCCTCTCCTTACCCATTTCTTCTCTTCATCCTCCGCCAAGCTTGTTCATGAGCCCTTTTCCTCTACGGTGGCTCCCTTCACCTTTAATCAATCTTCACCGATGACCTCTCCTTCCCCCTCTTCTCCTCTCCTTACCCATTTCTTCTCTTCATCCCCCTCTCCAAGCTGCCATGAGCCCTCCCCCTCCACGGTAGCCCCCTCCACCTCCGCCCCTTCTCACTAGCAACACATCCTTCCCCCTCTCATTTCTCTTCATCCCCTTCTCCTCGTTGTCGTCCACTTCCTCCAAGGCCGCCATTTTCCCTTTTTCTCCATGGTGGTTTTCTCCACCTCCACCCATTCCTCACCGGCAGCCTCTCCCCCCTCCTCTCATTCCTCCTCACCTTCTTCTCTTCCTCACCTTCCTCCTCCAAGTCCGCCTATGAGCGCTCCACAACAACTCCCTCTATCTTTGCCCTTTCTCATCGGCAACCCATCCTTCCCTCTCTCCTTTCTTCTCATCCTCCTCATTATCTTTCTCCTCCAAGTTCACCCATAAGCCCTCTCCCTCCATGGCAGCTTCTTTTACCTTTGCCCTTTCCTTGCCAATGATCCCTCTTTTCCTTTCCTCTTCACCTTCTCCGCCTCCTCTAATCTCACCCATGTGACCTTCAATGCCATCCTCCCCCTCTACGTTGACCTCTGCGATCCCATCCTCTTCCTCCATGGTGGCTCCCTCTACCTCCACCTCTTCCTCATCAGCTACCCCTCCCATATGAGCGAGGAGCATTTTCTTTCATTGAAATAATAAGCTAACAGCATTTGTTGATAAACGAATGATTAGACCATTTTGGAACATCTTGAAAACTTAAAGGACTAGTTTGACACTTTTTAAAGTTGAGGAGGTGAAAGTAAAATTACGCAAAAGTTAAGGGAATGTTCTTATAATTTATTCTAAATTTAAATATGACCGATGTAGGTTAACCATTATCTAGAGAGATGTCTCTTCACAATAGAACTACCATGACCAAGCTATAACATTGAAATTCTACATGATGTTTCATAGCATCTCATCAAGCTCTTTTAGACTATTCTTGATGAGTTGATGTCATCAACAGCTTTAATATTTTCATTCTATTTGGCATACAAGTATAATCCAATTATGATAATTTTAAGATTGTTTTTTGGCCATGCCTCAAGTAAAACATGAAGGTTACACACACACACACACACACACACACACACACACACATGTCTGTATGCATACACACATATGTACACATGATAGATGCACATATATACTGGATGTACATGTATGTATAATATGAATTGATGGATGGATGTATGGGCGCATGTTAATGACCTCACAATGTTTCTAGGCTATGGGCGGAGGGACAGACGAACGGACGTATACATACATATGTCTGGATGGACGTATACATACATATGTATGTATGTATACATACGTACATACATACATACATATATATATATATATGTATGTACGTACATATGTACATACATATGTGTATACATATATATATATATATATGTATATATATATATATATGTATATATATATATATATGTATATATATATATATATGATATGCGTGTGTGTATTTTAATTTATATAAATACACACTCACATACATATATTCTTTTTATATGTAATATGTGTGTGTGTGTGTGAAGTCACATGAGATGGAGTAATAAGAAATGACTTAATATCTTGAAATCTTTCAAAAATATGGCCCTAAACCAAGAAGAACGTGGGGAAGGATTCATGTAGCAGACCCCAACTAGTTTTGGGATCGAGGCTTAAGAAGAGTTGAGTACTTGAGTGTATGTATGTATATATTTATATGTCCACAAATTCTTTCTAGGTTGTGGTTAATGTGATAATTAAGATGTATAGTGTAAGTAGCAAGTAAAATCAGATTATTTTGAGCTCGTCTCTATATCCTTCTTCACCAATTGGTATTAAACCCAATCTTCCAAAATAAAAACATGTCCAGAATCATTTTCCCATGATACTCATCCAAGTCTTCTTTCCTATATCATATTCTGCATTGATTGTTCAGAGTTTGATCACTAGGGTTACCTTTGGCCAATGATGCGCAACTTCAGATCATTTCTTGTGTTTTTTCTTTGTTGATTCTACAGCTTCCACTTCAATCAGTATTCTATGTGAATGTATTCTTCTTCTTCTTTTTCTTCACCAACATTATCCAATTTAACCTTAATTGTCCACTTCGTCATGTAAGCAGTCCAAGTCAGAAACGTTTTTTTTCTTAAACAGCAGAACCTGTTCTCCTTATTTGTATGTCTTTGGTCTTATTTTCTTGTAGAAAGAATTTCATATCTGCAGATCCTTTCAAACTCAGGGTTTTACAAATCTCTTGACAAAAAGAAGTCCAGACATTCTGAGAAGAGGACTTTTGTGGATATAAATTGCATGTCTGCAGCAGCAACTAGCTGGATGTATAGAAATTCAAGATATTGGTAAAACTTTTCCACATACTCAATTGTTCCTTCTTCCTGTCATCTCTCCCTCTCCCACTCTCTTTAATTTCAAGATTTCACTAAGCTATGGTAAAGAAGATGGCTGAACTTGATCAGCGTGGACCGTCATAAGCATATAGATCCAAACACCAAGCCATGGTAGGAACTAGCAGAAAGTCAAAAATGGAATTCTTAGTGACATTTAATTTTTCAAGTGTTGTTTCATTTATATTATAAATAATGGATATTTTCTTTTTTGAATTTACCTAAGCCTTGTTTAAAATGGTAAATGAAAAAGAGTTTATGATCCACAATCCAATCTGACGATCTTCATGATTTGTGTTCCCACTCATGACAACATTGTTTAGGATTTCTAAGTGTGCCTTATACAAGCTGGTGTTGGATAAGCTTACTCCATTGGAACTGCAAGTGCAGATCATGCAACTTAATCATGTTCTTACCTAGAAGAATCTCAATGATAGTTGTGGAAACCTGCCTAGAAAAAAATTGCCCTAGCAATTGGATTCCGAAAAGGATGTGGGTCATCCTCGCCCCAGCTGTGTTCTTTCTCATGCCACATGGCATCAATCTTTGTTGCATCCTGTTGGGAGTAAAATGACTCCCACTGAAATCCAATAGGAAGTCCGACCTTGGTACAGGGCCACTTGAAGTTGTGATGACCAAGTCCGAGCTTCAATCAAGCCAAACCCCTAGTTCAAACTAGTTCCCGAAGATCGGCCTTCCAATGCGATTAAGTTCAGAGCTTCGATCAAGGGTAGTTCATCCTGGAGATTATGACTGCTCTCGTCAATATCTGATTTTGTGTAGTAGCCAAACTCTTTTACTCCAGCTCTCCAGCCTCATCTTGATAATTGCAGATCCTGTCGAGATTACACTATTAACTTCGGCCGAATGAACTTGAACAGTAAAAAGAATTTGCTATTTGACTAATTCCGATCTACGATTTTCAGCCTGAAATAAGCCACAAACGCCCCATAAACATTGAACTCCAGCACTGCTTGACCTCGAAGCAGTTGAAGAAACAGCCAAGGAATCTGGTGTTCTTCCAGTTACACAGCTCCGGTCGACCTTGGGCGTCGGCCGAACTTCACCAAAGTAGTTGAAGCAACAGCCAAGGAACCCGGCGTTCTTCTAGTTCCACAGCTCCGGCCGACCTTGACATCTCAATTATATGCCCAACTCATACAGTCGATCTCGCGGTTATTTCCTGCCGACCCCAACTTCAATAGTGCATCTTTAGATCAAAATACTACCTTCCATCATCAACCGACCTCGAAGATTGCCGAGCTTCTAAAAGCAACTAAATTCATCTCATCGTAATCCGAATCAGGATTTTGGTCTACAAGTCTGGCATTTCTAGTCCAGGGACTAGCCTTCAAGTTTAGTTTATCCGACCTTAAGTTCCGACAGCATGATCTCGAGTCAAACAACTCATACTCAAGCTCGGAAGTATCTGAGATCTTGTATCCGAACTCCAATAGATAATCTCCAACCACCAGCAAGTCGCGATAAATGACAGCCCACTCTTCGTAACAAACTCTGAGTGGCCCAAATGGCCTACTGATATTCTATTATGGCTGTCGTCATCAATCTATTACAAGTTTCATCTATAAAAGGGATCCTCCATATATGTCTTCTCTGAAAGCTTTTTTCTCTACTCTAATCTCCTGTGTATTCCATTCTTGTTGGTCAGGAAACTAACTTGACCGTCGAAGGATCCACACCGGAGCTAACTCCAACCAAAACTTTATCTTGCAAGTCTCCCCAGCGAGATCCCCACCTCCACCTCCAGCGCACTCTGGCGGCCATCTATTTTCTACACCAACAAGATTGGTGCTAAAGGAAGGATATTCGTAAGCTCTTGTTCTAAAAGGAGTACCCAGTCGAGCAAGTCTTCCTCTGTTCTTCCTCTTCTTTCATTTCAAGTAGGATGCCATCGAGGAGAGCTCCTTCCCTAAGATCTGTTGCCACTGCCGCTTGATCCAACCCAGAACTAACCAATTCTATAAGTGTTGTATGCATCCTCAGCTGTGCGTAATTAGTTCTGAAGATTGGAAAACTTCTTCGACCAATCCCAACCATATTCTTCCTGATTTTGATTTCAGGTCAAGCCCTTATCCAACTGATTGATTTTCTCTTTCGCCTATCGGAGCTCAACCTCAAGAGAGTAGATCTTAGCGGTCATAGTCTAAGACTTCTTGCTAGCGTGCTTCTACGGCCGTTCAAGCTCCTCAGTCAAATGATATTTCTTGGAGGTGTATTCTTTAAAGGCTTGCTTGGAGGCTTAGCGATAGGGCTAAGCAAAAAACCAAAACCCGAAGAAACCCACCCAATCCGACCTGATAAACATCTATTTCGATCGGTTGAAAAACTTGAATTAGGTTGTGATCCATAAAAAATTCGGTTAATTACGGTCGGTTTCGGTTTCTGCATTTTTAACCCGTATGGAACCGAATCCGACTGATCGATATAGTATTTTCAATACTTAAATGTTTGAAAATTGAAAATTAGCAATTATGACATGTTATGTATTGACTTATAGATATTATGAAATTATTATATCTTAGTTTTTGTATGAATTTAATGGTGTATTGATTTGTAATGCTTAAAATTAATATTAAATCAACATTGAAGTCCAAACTGACATCATCCACCTGAATCCGCTACAAACCATTAACTTCGGTTTCAAACAGTTTATATATGATAAACGGTCGGCAGCGGGTTGGATTTTTTTCAACCCGATTGGATTCGGTTGGGTCAAATTTTTCTCGCAACTTGATGCAACCCAACCCTTGCTTAGCCCTACTTAGCGAAGATGATTGATTTCGGTCGAGGTTGTTGCGTAGTTGTTTTTCGATTTCTGAAGTTCGTCTTATGTTTTCTTCAGTTTCTTGTTGACATGCCGAACTTTCTCAAATCTTTAATATGAGCTTTTAGGGGAATGGCCTAAGGTAGCGGCACAGCTTCGGCCTATAACTATGTTTCGTGGTAGTGTTTGCAAGCTAAGTTCTGAATTATGAGCACACTATGACACGCGAAGATATGAAAAAAAAGAGAAGTTTAATTTCATTGCTTGAAAAATTTAAGTACATGGAATGTAAAAGAAAAAGAAAAAATACAACTACCAGAGATCTCTGACCTCTAAGGGCGGAGTGGCAGAAGAACTCGGCGCGGCCTCAGCAGGTGCTGATTTCTTGGCGGGCGCGGAAGCGTCAGCAAGAGGAAGATTGGCCCCAGTTGCAAAAGGCTCCGCCTCGTCATCAGAAGAATCCCCCAAGAAAAAATCGAGGTCCAGTCTGGGGAACCTTTCAGCAACTTTCTATTGGCAGAGATCGAAGCTTTTGCTGAATGCTTCTCGAGCGAACTCTATCTTAATACCTTTCAATTCCTTTGAAGATTTGAAAGCCAAAACAGCTCGCTCCTCGGCTTCAACGACCCGCCTCCTCTCTTCGACGGTCTTGGCCTCGGCCTTCTTTCTTTTTTCCTCCTTTGAAGCTAATGTGGCCTTCACCTCCACCGATACCTGTTCTTCTCTCTTGAGCGCTTTTTGAAGGCGCCCGACCTCGGAAGAGTGCACCCTCTTAAGGCATTCGATTTCGGCTTTGTACTCTTCGACCGCCTCCACAGCTTCAAAGCCTCAACTTTATGGAGGTTGACCGCCTTCACATTTGCGAAAAGGTGGTGCCCCAGCTGCAAACAGCAAGATACATGTTATTACTGAAAAGCGTGCATATATTTAACTAAATACAAAAAGGGAGAATTGACTACCTCAAGGAAGGCCGCAAAGGAGTCCTTCCTCTCCTGATCATTCATTCGAAGAATCTTCTCAATTATGTTCGAGATGATGCAGCCCTCCATCAGGGGTTAAACGACTCCCCAGTCATCCAGGAAAGCTCGGTCTGGGTCGACATTGTTGCCACTTGATTCGTTAGAATTCTTTCGGACCCTTTTAGCAAGAGATTTTTTTCTTCCTCTTCTCCACCTCTTTCTTCTTAGGAGGTGCGGAAGCAGTGATCTCGATGGGCGAGGTCGAGATCGGCGAGGGCGCTGCAGCCTCTGGGGCAGAAGCTGCTTTGGCTGAAATGGCAGAGCTTGAGTCGTCGACCTTTACTCGTTTCGACATCTTTCCTGGAGCACTTTTCTTCCTTTTTTGGGCTCGGAGTTCCTTAGTCAGCTGCTTTAGTTTCTCGGGAGTCATCTCTGCAAGAATGAGCAGGCCGAAGTTAGAAAAAAAAAAGTAAAGAAATAGAAAAGAAAGCATAAGTCTATACCTTCACAGTTGGCTGGGCTTAGGCCGAGGTTGTACAAGGTTCGGTCATCTATCAAATTAGATAGTAAGGGAGCTTTATAATTCTTGAGGATGTTGGTAAAATCAAGATCTTCCTGTTCTAACCCCGGAGCCCTATGTACTGAGACCCTCAATTGGCTCCAAGGGAGAAGTCTCAGCTCGACTAAAGGACAATACACAGAAAAATTTTTCTTTCTAGTTATGAATGGAGGAAGGGGCATTTTTAAACAATCCCTTCTTGTCGAATTGGGAGGAGATATACCACCAGTCCTTGGTAGAAGGGTGACGCTTAAAGGTGAAGAAGGTTCGAAATAGGAAAATTGAAGGTCGGATCTCGGTCAGGAGACAAAGCATAAGGAATCCTATGATAAAGCGAAAGAAGTTCGAGATGACTGAAGAAATAGATATGTTTAGGAAGTGAAAAAGTTCGATGACAAAGAGAGGGATGGAAAGTCTTAGCTCGACACGGAGAGCCTCCATGTACAAACAGAACCGATCTGAAGGAGGGGCACAAGCTCGATTGTCCGATTCGGGGAGTTTCAGTTCGTACTCGGAGGGGACCCCATACTGAACTTGGACTAAAGAAAGGTCTTCGGTAGAAAGGGTACAGGCAATGGTCCTAGGAACGAAGATCGGTCAAATTATTTGCTCAAGTTCAAGCTTGTCCCTAGAACCGGGGTTAGAAGGATTTGGATTGGACGAATTCTTGGAAGGAGAGGACCAAGAGCACTCAGAACTTGGAGAAGTCATTTCGGATCAAGAAAAGTTGGAAAAATCTATCGAAAAACAAGAAAAAATTGGGAGAAGAATAGAAAAACTGGAAAGGAAACAGATAAAACCCTAGAAACCCTAAAAAGCAGAGGAAAGATAAGGGAAATGAAAAAAGGTTGGGGGTACTAACCTAAATCGATTGGAGAACTCGACAGTGCAGTCGGAATGACAGAGGAAGAGCGGAGGTAAGGTAGCGAAAGAATGGGGTAGGACAGTCGGGAGCGAGGGAGATGAATAGCAGAGAGAGCAGGAGAGGAAGCAAACCAAAGTGAAGGAGAAGGAAAAAGGCACTTAAATAGTCAATCGAACCTCAGAGTAGTTATGCTTACAGATTGGCGATGCTGAATGTCGTCCTTCCGCGTGTCACCCTCATTATGGCAGTTGCGGATATCAGAGAATGCCATCATTGTGCCGTGCAATTGAGCTCCATACCAGCCGAATTTCGAAGTTCGAAATCATTTCAGGTCGTTCAATAATAAAGGGCTCTTGCGTTGGTTTGAATAGTCCAAAATTTTTCATGTCCCTGAAGGCGGAAAATCAAAGAAGACTTCGGTGATCGCAAGTGCTGATACTCCCTTCATCCGATCTTCGGACTTGGGAGTAGGGGGACAAGTGTTGGGGGTAAAATAACTTCTGTCGAAGTCCAACAGGGAGTCCAATCTTGGTACAAAGCCATTTGGAGTTGTGATGACCAAATCTGAGCTTCAATCAAGCCAATCCTCTGGTCCAGACTAGTTCCCGAAAATCGGCCTCCTAATGCGATTAAGTTCAGAGCTTCGATCAAGGGCAGTTCATCCTGGAGACCATGGTTGCTCTCATTAATATCCGATTTTGTATGGTAGCCAAACTCCTTTACTCCTGCTCTCCAGCCTCATCTTGATAACTGCAAATCTTATCGAGATTACATTGTTAACTTCGGTCGGACGAACTTGAACAGTAAAAGAAATTTGCCATTCAATTGATTCCGATCTACGATTTTCAGCCCGAAATAAGCGAAAACCATCCCACAAATATTGAACTCCAGCACCGCCCGACCTCGACTAGTGGCCGACCTTGGGTGTCGGCCGAACTTCACCAAAGGAGTTGAAGCAATAGCCAAGGAATCTGGTGTTCTTCCAGTTCCATAGCTTCGGCCAACCTTGACATCTCAATCACATGTCCAACTTATACAGCCGATCTCGCGGTTATTTCCTGCCGATCTTAGCTTCAATAGTGCATTTTCAAATCAAAATACTATCTTCCATCATCAGCCGATCTCGAAGATTGCCGAGCTTCTAAAAGCAACTAAATTCATCTTGCCGTAATTCGAGTCAGGAATGTGGTCTAAAAATTCAGCATTTCTAGTTCAGGGACTAGCCTTCAAGCTCAGTTCATCTGACCTTAAGTCCTGACAGCATGATCTCGAATCAAGCAACTCATAGTCAAGCTCGAAAGTATCTGAGATCTTGTATCCGAACTCCAGTAGATAATCTCCAACTGCCAGCAAGTCGCGACAAATGACAGCCCACTCTCCGTAACAAATTCTAAATGGTCCGAACGGCCAACTGACATTCTGTTATGGCGGTCGCCATCAATCTGTTACAAGCTCTGTCTATAAAAGGGATCCTCTAGATACGTCTTCTCTGAATTTTTTTTTCTCTACTCTAATCTCCTATGTACTCCATTCTTGTTGGCCAGAAAACTAACTTAACAGTCGGAGAGTCTACGCTAGAGCCAACTTCGGCTAGAACTTTATCTTGTGGGTCTCTCCGGCGGGATCCCCACCTCCTCCTCCAGTGCACTCCGGTGGCTGTCCATTTTCTACACCAACACATCTTTTAACTTGGAATTGCAACTCTGTAGAATGACAATGACCTCTTCACCAAGCATGGGACAAACAAGAACAGATTGTACTGATAAGGTGTGCTATATATTTACTTCAATAGAACTGAAAAGTTCTGGTAAAAGTTGACATCCATATTTAGTCATATGATTCATTGGAGTCTACATTTGTGCCGAATGAAGAAATGTTAGTAAAACTTGAAATAACTGAATGACACTTTGCAGGATATCTGCGAAATCTCATTTATCTGGTTCAAATAAATGCAGAGTTGACAATGCGTGAGTGTTGCTTAGTCTGGTTGAGCAGTGGCCTTGTTCTTAGCTTATATTCCTTTATTATCTTTTCTTTCCTTTGACATGTACATGCCGTACACTCATACTGCTTGGTATCATCCCCTGTTTGTTGCTTGGTGGCAATTAGATGATTTGGACTACTTAGGGATGGCGGGTTTTATATCCCCCACTACCATCTGCCCTAGTGTTTATGTATAGGTTCACATGTAATGCCCTCCATTTACTCTTGAAAGAATGGTTTTATAAAATGTTTGTCCAAGTCACAAGGGTTGTTGACAGTTGCATGGCACCTCACCCTTCTTTAATCTTTTCTGGACATTCTTATCCATCTTAGATATTTGTAACATAATCAAGGTACTAATATTCCTTTGGGAAACTTCCTGCTCTCCAATCCTAATTGTGTCCTGGACTCGATTCATATTCTTATTATAGTTGCACTTTATATCCTCTACTTTGGAGTGTCAAGATATTTCACTTTCTACTTGTTAGTGAATTCCTAAATTTTACCATGATTTTGGGACTTGTTCTATAACTTAAGGGAATATTAATCATAGGTCGTAGAATTTATATCCGTCTTAACATAAGGTTCGTTGCAACTTTCTTATGTGATTTGCTTCTCCAGCTCAAAAACAATTCACTAATTTGGCCTTTTTTTGACTATCCTGTTTCCATTTCCAATTATATCAGTTCATTGTATTGGGATCAGGCAACTTCATGTTATGGAAGTCCTATCATTTCATTCTCTTATTATTTAGTTAGTTTACCATCATCGTAGATATGATTTGGTCTTGCAGTCACTCATCTGATATCCATGGAGTTAAGAATTTTCTAACATTTCAGTATGCACTACAACTAGCTAAATCATTTTCTCTAATTCAAATAGAGAAGTAGCTGGCTGTTTATAAATATGGTCTTTCATTAAGCCATTTAGAGTTCTCATAATTTCTTTGATTAAACCTTCCAGCAGCAGCAGGATCTGGCATCCCTGTGTGGTTTGAGCCTGTCTCAGTGACAAAGTCTAGAAGAATTGCATCTGTTGTAAATTATGTGAGTGCAAGTCATCAATAAAATAGTTTTAGCAATGATACTCATCATTATCCAATATGAAATATCAGAATATTAGTTTTGACTTCCCCCTTACCAACTATTTAACTGCTTGTGCAGATAACATGTGCTTCCCCTAATGAAAATGAACTTGTTGCTATGGCAAATGCTTTATCACCAGGGAAAGAATATAGTTATATTCAACATGAAGCTTTGAAAGGGAAGAGGCATTCTGTGGAATCTTTGTTTGAAATGCTAAAACCAGCAATGTGCTTGTTGCTCCAGAAGGGTATTAAGCTGTTAGTTGTGACACTTGGTTCAGATGGTCTATTCTTGTGTTGTGGAGAAGGGCTAAGCTTCATGAAAGATGATTTGAGGAGCAGCAGGGTTGGTAGTTTTGGAAGACAGCTATATGATCTTGTAAATGAAAGTTGCTCTTCGAAGAAACACATTAATTTTATCAAGTCTGGAGAGAGATCCTCAAAATTTTTTGCTTTCCATTATCCTGCACTTCCTGCATCAGTGGTGAGCCTTACAGGAGCAGGTGACTGCTTAGTTGGTGGAATTCTTGCATCCATTTGCAATGGTTTGGATGTGATGCAAAGCGTTGCCGTGGGTATAGCTGTTGCAAAAGCAGCAGTGGAGACTCAAACAAATGTTCCTGCTAAATTTTCTCCTAGAACGGTTGCAGGTATGGGTGCCAAGACCATAAAGAATTGCTAAAGCCAGTAAATTGGCCCTATATTAGAAATTAAACCACAAAAAGTCATTTCATTATGCATGCCGGGTCGTGCAATTGCTAACTTTTAGACAATAGCTCGGGAAGAGAATAGCGTTTATTTGGTTATCTAACATACATGTATGGTTGTCTAGCATGTATGCATGAGCGTAAGGATGATTAACTGGTAATATTTTTTTTTTTTCTGATAGGATGTATTCATAGTGTATACCTTAATGCCATCCTTTGTTTTCAAGGATGTACGAACCCTTGCTCCGTGTCTTGCATATTTCATTTTGTACTGCATTGGTACCGGCCGGTTACCATGATGGAACCATCTAATGCCGTGTTTGCTTTCTGATGCTTCGTTTCATTTTCACTTTTGTTTCCGGTGGTTGTTTTGTTTATTGTATATATAAGTACTTTGTGATGCTATTAGCAGTGGACGGTGGCTGATGCTATTACTTTTTGAGCAAGCTGACCATGTAAACTTTATTGGCATTCTGTTTTGCAGATGCAGCAAAGCAAATTTTGTCAGCTGCCAAAGTATTCCAGCTTGAATAGAAATGTGGGGTTTGTGTTGTTGGACCATTCGTAGCATGGTGTCCAGGTTCGCATATCGTGATGCTTCCTGTTTCTTCTATGTAATCATTTCAGTTAGCGACAGAAGATTTACTTAAATGCTAGAGGTCCTGATATTTGACAAGCTACAAATCTCTGTCCTGTTGATTTTCGTTCTATCATGTATCATTTACTGACATTTTAAGTGCATTATTTATAGTCTGATAGGATGGTAATGTTTAATCCATGATTCAATCTTTTTTAAATCGGATTGGATTGTCTGTTTAATAAAAATATTTAATTTAGATTTAGATTTTTGATTTATTTAATAAAAAAGCCGAATTCAGGTCGACAGATTTTCGACTTTTCTGATCCGTCTTGATCCGGATGCCATTCCTAAGCCTGGACCTAACCGTAGGGTACTCAACTATCCTGTACACGTAACGGAACATTGGATTCTTGTGGAGATTGTGTTTAGGCAACCCTCTTTAAGAGGGGTGGGACCAGGAATTATTATCCTAACGATTAGACACCACACGGTCATAATATGATTTGTTTATAGATTATTATTATTATTATTTTAAATGAAAGGAGGAGAAAATGTTCCTTTCACTTCATTAAGAAAATCAAGAGTAGAAATATGAAAGCACGAAGGACGAATGAACCCAAACAACTCAAATAAAACGTCCGGTAAGGCTCCAATCTCAAGATAATAAGATTTATAACACGCACAAAATTCCCACTAAAATCCTAACCATCCCTGAGCCCGAGAGATTAGAAAAATTAGAAGAAAAACAGTGATTCAACTCCTGAACACAAGGATTATGCGGGCAACCAAGCAAGGCCTAGGCTTCCAATCTGCAGGAAAAAAATTGTGCTCCCGGTACTTTCAAAAAGCAGCGATCAAATCCTTATCATCTTAGAGGGGAGGAAAGTATTCCAATATTCAGGGCTGTCAAAATGAACATCACCGCCATTGGAAGCGAGGAAAGCAGTACGAGGTTTAAAAACGGTGGGGAGAATATTGTGTTATCAATTCTACCTGTTCGGTCCAACCATCTACTTTTTGTGTTATCTTCTCAATCAAACTCTGTATAATATTCTTTACCAAAAAAAAAAAAAAAAAAAAAAAAAAAAAAAAAAAAAAAAAAAAAAAAAAAAACTCCATATAATATTAGCAAAAGTCACATAGTTTTCACCTATTTTAGTCATATCAAACATAATCCATGTGGCTTGCTTCATTGTCAAGATGTGGTATAAATAGGAGCTCTTCATAATAATTTTAGGAAGTGATGTTGAAAAAGAAAAATTTTATGAAAAAATTATCAGGCCAGAAAAAGAAAAAAAAGATTCCATTCCTCATTGTTCTGCACATGCACAAGAAAGCAAAATAAATTCGGAATTTAGTGGGACTCTTTATAATAATTTGAGGAAATCGTGTAAAATAGGAAAAATTTATAAAAAAATTCATAAAAGAGGAAGAAAATTCTCATATTTCCCTCCATGCATTAAAAAAATTGAAATAATTCAAATTTGAGTGGGCATGTTATTAATTATTTTAGAAAGTCATGTAAAAAAAAATTCCTCATATTTTTCTCCATACATTAAAAAAAATGAATATAGAGTTACTTTTGAAATCATTAGTTATTTTAGAAAGCTATGGGAATAAAGAAAAAATTTCATATATTTTCATTAATGTACAAAAATTTTCAAATAAATTCAAACTTGAGTTTGTTGTCATGGCAATCAAGATAAAGAAAAAAAATAATCTTGCACTTGAAGTGCTAGTATATGCCACAGTGATCGAAATGATCGAAAGAATTAATATTATATTATTTTTTGTTATTTCTTTAATTATTTATTTATTTTTATAATGAAAATAGTTGAAGTGTTGTAGGTATAACTTGAAAGTATTTGAAGCCTGAAATTTAGTTGTTATAGCTAAGAGCAAGCTTTGCCACAATTATTATATGAATGCTAGCATGCAACCCACTATAATATTGAATAAATTTTTGGAAAACTTATAGTGACATCTCTTGAACTTTGATCCATTTATACTTGGATCCTAAAGACTTAAAAAATTTTAAACGGATTCCAAAACTTTAAAAATCAGCAAAGAGACACAGCTATCTATCTCTGTTAAACTACGTTATGACATAAGGGTCATCTAAAATGTTCAATTTTATGAAATATAATAAGTATCTTTTTTAGAAGTTTCTTGATTTTGACACGAAGTGGAGTAGAGGGAAAGAAGAGTTATGTGACTATCATGTGACCATCATCATTTTCTTTTTTTAGCCATGGCATCTATTCCCCATCTATTACAAAGAGGTGGAAAAGAAGGGGGAAGGGTAGAATGGAGAATAGATTGAGTGGAAAAGAAAAGCAACCATACAGGTGGTAGAAAGAAGAATATAGATTGAAGGAAGAGGGGGGGGGGACCTGGACTATAATAGCTCGACCACTAGCAGCAACCATGCCTCCAACCTACGCTCAGGCCAAAATATCATGGTGTATTATGGTTCTGGGATGAGGATATCCATGAAGACCTCATAGACTACAACTAATTCTGACCGAAGGTTCTTTGGTTGCTTATGAGGTAACGAACCTTCTAATTCCTCTTTAATTTTTCATCATCCATACCTTACCTATTTCTTCAATTTCTTAATACGGGATGAAGAGGATGCGGTTTTTTCCAATGTTATGATGGGGATCCTCACCACATACAAGAGAGCTCATAAATAAATTGATTCAAAAAATAAGAACCTAGAGACTGAGATCTGTATCTAAGGAAGAAGAAAAATTTATTTGGCATGGTATATATTTACTAAATAGATATTCACTGGTGCTCTGTTGGCACTAAAGTAGAGTGCTGAGGATGATGATATAAAGCAGTTCACTCCATAGATATAGCTATCAAGAGAGGGGCCAAGTATAATATTTTAAAATTTTTAGAGTCTCAGTATTCTTTTTAGTAACTTTTGGGGTATTAATGTCTATAATCAAAATTTTGGAGATCTTTATATAATGAGTTTTATTAAGTCATGAATGATCATATTTACTATTCAGTGCCTTTAATGTACTAATATATTCTTTTTATGGTCAATAATGATATATTATAATATATTTAAATAGATATCACAATAACGAATAACTTTTCTATGCAATAGGAAAAATATATATATTAATATAATCATAGATATCAAGTGTTTACCTGTACATATTCATACACATTCATACAAATATTATTTCTGCATACAGTCCATATAATTACCTATACACATCCATACACATTTGTACAATTATCATTTCTACATGTAGTCCACACAAATATCCATGCACATTCATATAATTATCATTTATGTCTATAATCCATACAATCAATTATACATATTCATATACATTCATATGATTATCATTTCTACCTATAGTCCATACAATCACCTATACATATATCTCTATACATTCATACAATTACCATTTTTGCATGCAATCCAAATTTTTACTTGTACACATTCATATGATTATCATTTCCATAATACACAAACATACAATCAGCTATCGTAATCTTGTTAATTAGGATAAGTTTATACCTATGCAATTATATATCCAAATTATATTTCAAATATATTTTTGATTGAGAAGTAATTAAAAGCTATGCATCAGTCAACATATTCACAGCAATATAAAATAAAGCTCTATACATATTTCAGTCATTGAACAATAAAAAGCTCTATAAATATATTAGTCATTAAACAACAAAAAACTCTATATCATTCCATATGTTCACAGTAACATCAAAAAAATGCTCTGTTCATATATCAGCATATAAACAAGAAAAAGCTTTGTATCGGCTATGTATCCCCTAATACAATGAATATGTACACGTATCCATACATAAACATCACCAAAAAAATACTGTGCACATTAAAAAATATATAACAAAACATGATATTAAGGTCTCTAAGGGGGTTGTTGGGTTGGGGTTGCTAATAAGGTTGCTATGGCTGCTATTGGGGATGGGACTATTGTTGTTGTTGACATATCTATTGATGGAGCTATTGTTACTGACACATCTATTGGTGGGGCTACTGTTTATGCTAAGACTGTTGTTGCTGGAGCTTCTGATACCTCCATAGCTGGGGCTGCTACAAAAGAAAGCCACATGAAATCTTAGTTTCTTGTTCAATCCTTACCACTTGAAAATTCAAAATGAAACATATTTAGTTTGTGTGAATTTGATACATATTTTTATAAAATAATTTTCTTTTGATGTTCTTCATTACTTTCCTTGGACTTCTCTCTTTTCTTGATGTACCACTAGATGAAGCGCTTTTTTTTTAGGTGTAGCTCCCCTTCTTAGGAGCTTCTTTCATGGGGGGTTTGTTTTTCTTAGAATCTTTGCAAGTCCTAGCATCATACCCCACTACATGTAGTTGCTACACCTAAGAATACCTCCAATCTTTCTTACCTTGTGAGGATCCTGCACCTCATCCTCCTTCCTTCTCCTTGACTTCTTGGACCTACTAAGAGGTCTCTTATATATAAGTGCATCTAGTAGCTCAAAACAAAAAGGCTTCAATAATTGCATATTGAGTATATAATTGATAATTGGCGCATATGCTCTCATGAAAGTTTTTTTGGTATACCAATGATCTTCAACTTCTTTTCTAAAGAACATGATCGCTATTATTGTATGACAACATGGTATACCAATCAACTCAAATTTTCTATACCCACAAGTTCTTTTCTCAAGATTAACAATATAGGTATAATCATAGTGGACTACCTGCCTCCACCCCATATGATATGGCACTATATGGCCTATAGCTTTGCTGACTCCACTTTCTTTTGAATCTTAGGATATATAGAACTACTATACTTTAATATAGCCTGTCTCTTTACCTAGAACCTGTATATCAAAAGCCTTATAATGATCTTTAAACAAGTGATAATTGATTTATCCCTAGCTTTAATGATGTAATTATTAAATGATTCATATATATTATTTGATATCATATCACACCCTAGCTTGGGATTGAATGCATGCCTGCACCATAGAGATAACTCTTGTCTAAGTAGCCAATCTACTACTTTCGGATCCAAGTTAGCTAAGGCCTTCATCCTCAACTTGAATTATTTAGAATAGATAGAAGCTTGAACTATTGCATATAAGGCATCTTTGAATTTATTTTCTTTGAACAACTTTCTAAAGTTGGCATGCAAATATCTTACATAGAATCTATGATTAGCATTTGGCATCATGCAATTGAATGTCTCTATTAACTTCTAATAAGATTAGACAAAAGTTAGTATATGTATAGAAATATTAAAAAGTCTAATATGAGTAGTCAAGAGTTAGTACCTTTTGCCTATCTGAGATGAATGTCCAATCTCTTCCTTTTGTTCCTATGTCTGCTAAAAAGTTAGTCAGAAACCACATCCAACTCTCTTTGTTCTTGGCCTCAACAATAGCCCATGTAATAAGAAAAATACCGTCATTTCCATCTCTCCCACTAGGTGACAGTAGTTGTGCTCCCATAGCTCCTTTCAAGTGGTACCCATTCAAGCTAATAATAGGTCTACATCTATTAAGAAAGCCCCTCTTACAAATATAAAGATAGATATATATGGGCTGCTGCCCTTCCCTGGGCAATGAATTGATGAACATGGAACTATCATAATTAGTCCTTTTAATGACATCACAGTACTCCCATAATTTTTATATTGCTCTTTATACGATTCATGAATAGCTAGGAGTACCTTCTTCTATAAAGGCTTGAGCCTTAAAGATCTATACTTTAATATCTCTCTTGACCTTTAAAATAAATTCTTTAACACTTCATTTGATATCATTTCTAATATCTTCAATATAGGCTTTAGACAACCATCTGGAGTTCATAAAGTGCTTATCAAAATGTTTCCTACATTTATGTGTGGGTTGAAAGTTTCTAATAAGTAGATATTCTCTATAGAGGGAGGCATATATCCTCCAACCATAATTTTTCTTCCATGCCATTACTCTAACATTTTTATTATACATGTACTCATAGTCAAACCCTAGTTGTATAGCATATTGCCTCAAAGCCTTTCTAAACACATTGACTAAAGCGAAAGGCATTCCCAATTTTAAATCTATAGGCTTTAAGAAATCTATGACCTCATTAGACTCTAGGAAGCTAGAATTATCCTTTTTTTCATCTAATGAGCTACCAATATTTTTGAGGTTATCACTATCAGCAAACTCAGGCTCTTTCCCAACTATCTTTTCTTCTTCTACAACTCATTCCCTTTGCCCTTGAATATTTGTATCAACAACTAAATCATCAATATACTCCTCGAACAACTCATCATCCTCCTTATCAGAATTCAAGAAGTCACTCAAGGATAGACTACAATCACTATCAGAATTGACTATGTCATACCCTTCTTCATCAACAAGCCTTTTAACCTATTCTTGCTGCTGCCCCTGCTCCATCCTCTGCCCTTGCTCCTGATCCTACCCCTATTGCTGCCCTTACTCCTACCACTATCCCTACTCTTGCTGCTTTCTAGTTGCTTCATCAATATCTTGTATGGATGAAAGTATGAGGGATGACTCTATCGTATCTAAATCAATCTCATTGATTCTATGTTCTATATAAACTACTATATTGCTCTTCTTATAGATAGCCAACATTGAAAGCACATCTTGATTAGTAGACAGAGGCTTTAGTCCCTCTTCCGAAGATGGTCATGGGACTGCATAGTATAGTTATTCCATCATTTGATAACTAAGCTCTTTTATAAGATTTTTCAACTGTATAATTATTAAGCTTGAGTCCCAATTATCAAAGTAGTTGATAGAGCCACCAATGTATTGCATGCTGGGGGAGTAACAAAGAGATCTCATATGGTGGATCTCTAGTGTAATAAGTCATCTATTTTACATACGTATGTAAAATCATTGTTAATATAACATTGTTATATTGTAACAGTGTTACCTAACTTAGTTAACATGCAACATTGTTGCCTAACTTACATTAAAATAGAATATTATTACAATACAACAATATAGTAAATAATATACTAACTGATTTTCATTAAGATAAATAATATAGTAAGCAATCATGTCCCATTTGCATATGTTTATACATAACATTAACAATTCATATGGGTTCTACGATGAATCATTGCAGTTTAATTGCTCTAATAGTCCATAAGGACTTGGATTGATATCTTTCTATCGTACCAAAGTTTTAGGATTTGGGATGGTGCACTAGTCCACTGCCTTCACCACTTCCAAGTTTTTTAGGTCCACTGTCTCTTATACTAAGGCTGCAAATGCCTTCCAATGCATATGGGTGGTGGCCTCAAAAATAACTTCCCAACTTCAGTGGAGTAGAATCCCATAAAATCTTTAGAAAAAAATAATTTAATATAATCTCCAAATCAAAACTAACTATAAAACCCAAGAGATCCAGTAAATTATCAAATACAAAGAAATTAGAAACATGAAAGTATAAGAAATTCATTGTTATCAAGTGCACATAATTTTAAAGGGCAATGGAATCCCTTTCAAAACCTATCTCTTGACCTCTTTCTTTTGACAAATTTGTTGAGAAATCATACCAATGAACTAGTATCTAGTGAAAAATCTAGCTTCTTTGAATAACTCGATGGTCTAGAGATGCAATTGGATGACCATCATCAATTAAGATAGGCAACGAAATTGAAAGAGCTCTGATAGTTTTTTTTCTAAAATAGCAATCTGCTCAATAGTTAAAAGGAATAAAGGACATTTTGGTTATTAACATTTTTTTGTTAGTACTATTAAAATAGAGATCGATGGTTGGGCCTCTTTGCAACTTGTTTAAAGTTTTGGGATCTTTTCAAAACTTTTTAAATTTTTGGGGTCCAAATGTAACTAGGTCAAAATTCAAGGAATGTTGCTATAATTTTTCTTAATTTTTTTCTGGAGCCGAGCCCAACATGGTGGCTTGCCTTTGAGCCTTTGCATGTTACCCATGCATTATACAATACTGCATCAAGCTTGGTGTACTCTATTGAAAAATATCCTTAAAAATGTTTAATTATATCAAAAACCCTCAACTTTTAGAGGGTTTTCATTTTTGTCCTGAATTTAAGTTCATTGCAATAAGATCATTCAACCTTCAAAATATTGCAACTACTTCTCTAATTACTTCCATCTAATGGCCATGATGAAAATGATCATGTGACAATTAATGGATACTAAAGTAGCATGAAACTAGATGATGTGGAAAAGTTGCTCTAAACTCTCTCTTCTCTTGCTAGGGTATTTGCTTTCTATTTTTCTCCATTGCTACCTCCTCTAAAACCCCTACTACCGGCACCTCCACCTACACCACCGCTAGATCCAAATCCTTCTCCATGTTCACCGCCACCCTCAAAGCCACCACCACTATTGCCATAAGTATAACATGGCAATGGTGGTGACAGTAGTGGTAAGCATAGGGTAGATAGTGCTAGGATTTCTTCATAAGCTGGATATGCTCAAGTCTCCTTCGGCAACCCTCATCATCATCTATAGCATCAACTGGTTATACGACTCTTTTCTTTTAGGCTGGTATATTTAGTGTTCTCTACTAGAAGTGGTTAAATGGTGGTGGTTATGCTAGTCAAAGGACTGCTTCCTTTTCTTTGATGGACCCACCACTTCGCAGTGAAAAATCTTAACAGCTGGTGAAATTACGTGTTACTCTACTTAGTTACTAAAAAGAGAATAGAGTATGATTAGCTCAAGGGCCTCACTTCACCACACTCATGTCTAATGCTTATATTATCATTAAATAACCATAGTCACTCATGCCTACTGCATATAGGATCATAACTTTTCCCAAGAAAAATGGTGGTGCCTCATTTTTGGCTTCAATTGCTCTAGGTAACTAAACCATGGTAAATGGGCCTATTTAAAAGATATTCTACTTTGTCTCGGTTGCCTGGGTGTCTCCATGGAAGAATCTTGTGATATTCAAATAGGATGGATGAGTTTTAGGTATATCATTATGGTTTGCTATCCATCCATAGCTACTGTACTAAGATTTTAGCATATAAATCCCATCCAATTAACCATACTTTATAGTATTTACTATATTTTAAGCATATCACTTTGCTATTGTTACCACTTTCCATGGGTATGGGGTGGTTTTGGGCAGGGCCTTAAGGTGGGGGTGGCTTCGGCAGTGGCAGTGGTGGTGGGTTTAGTAGTGGCTAAGGTGATGATTTTAGTGGTGGAAGTTGGCATGGCGGAGGGTTTGGAGCTAGTGAGTATAAGCGAAGGTGTCAATAGTGGTGTCAAAGATGGTGATGGTTTTGAAGGAGGTGGTGGTGGAAGAAAATGGAGGAAAATAGGAAGTAAAGTCCTTGTCAGAAGAGAAGAAAATGGGAGGAGTTTAGGATAACTTTTTCTACATCAACCATTCTATGCCACGTCAGCATCCATTAAGTATCGCATGATAGTACATGATTTTTTCATTATGGTTATTGTTGCCATAGATTCTCATCTTGGATAGGAGGTGCTCGAGTAGGGCAAAGTTTGGCAGAGATGGTGGCGATTGGACCTACAAAATATATCTCTTGCTGGAGTTGACTCCGATAGGGACCTTCCGACGTTTAAATCAGAAATCTATAGAATAAGTGCAAGAGAGAGTAATGGAATGATGGCGTACCCTCATGGATCCCTTGATTTTTCTATTTATAGGCTAAAGTTGGAGCCATAAAGGAGAAGAACGGTGGGAGATCGTACTGTCTCCCGATCATATCATTCCAGGCATCCCACTTTGATTTTTTGGAGTTTGGCAGCTAGTGCCACTCCATCCAATAGTAGAGATAGCTATTTTTATTAATGATTTTGGTGTAGCTTCCTAAAATTTGATGGCTGATATGACCACAGCCAGTGTACAGTCAACCATCTTTCTTAATGGTATGATTTGATGGGATCCATCTATCCCGCCAAGTGAGGCGATCGCAATAAGAGTTGGAGAGGGTGTAGCTCAATGGTTCACCATGTATGCAATTGGAGATAGGGACCAGCGGCAAATGCATAGGTCAGGGGGACAATTAGTGATCGATGCATATACTTCCGACCTAGAGGTCAGGAGTTGAAGGCCAATGTCCATGGATGAATCCTGAGAATCACGATCAAGGTGCCATGACCCTTAATACTTGCCCTCGTGCTTCCAAGTCCAAGACATTCTGATTTGGAAGTGGAGCTTTTTGGGGATGGTCCTTGAAATGTGCTTGAGCCAGTGGATCCAAAGTCTTTCAGTCTTTAGGTAGCATGCCATGTCATTTCATGGTGCTTGGCTCTGATTTGATAGGTTAATCGATGAATTATGCCTCTGAAAGCAACACCTTGCGGGGGTGTGGAATGCTTCGGGAGGTATGGGCATCTCGAGGTGCATAAATCTCTTTGGAACTGGCGTCATCTCATGATTTGGATTGCCCTTATTAAGAGGAAAGCTAAGGGAGTCATAGGGTGATATTTCCTATAGGATAAGGATAGAAGCTGCCTCTTCCTCTTATTTGGGCTTACCATGTGACAATCTATGGAGGATTTCAAGGCATCCTTTAGGAATCATTCCAAGGAATTGGCAGAGAGCCTCAAGGGGTGTCATTTCAGAGTTGACCAAGTGGTATATCCGACAATTTGATGACTAGATCCATGCCATCTGAAATATCTATAAATAGATCATGCTTATGGTAGGACTTTGCTTTTAGAGTGGATCCTCCTTCCCACTGCCCAATAGCCATGAAACGGTCACCAAAATCCATTAAGCACATAGTGAAGGAAAAGATGGCCACAGTCCATTATGGAACCTCTTCAAAGAGGACAAATAGTTCTAAGTTGGAGCTGAATTTCGCCGCCTACATCCCAAAACCTCCTTGAGCTTTGCCATCGTCATGCTAGGGCTCAGCTCCTCTCGTCGGAGTTGGGATGAACCCATCCCTGCCTCAGGGCAGTGAGGGTTTATCTAGCTCTTCCCTATGGATCCCAACTGAGGTCCGGGAATGCTGCATCGAGGATTTCAAATCTTTGATATTTTTTAAGAAGGAGATCATCGATGCCTCTATCTCTGCCTTTATCCAAGGTTTTAAGGATAACAAGGCCCACTTGAGGCAAATGCTTCCATAGCTAAACCTCTGGCACCTCCACCTTGATAATAGTGATGACAAAGTTGGGGTACTTTTATCAGATGGGGATTCAATCCTCATCTTTATCTTTGTATTTGGTACCTTCTTCTTGACACCTATTTTGTGAATACAGAACTTTCGATAAATAAAATTGGCTTTTATATTTATCATGTATTTGAATTCATTAGCTAGAATGTGTTGATGCTCTTTGGCTTGCCAGTCGCGCTTAGATGCTAGGATCGAATCTCCTACTTTGGACTAAGCTCAAAGGCTGCCAGTGTCATTGGTGAGGTCCTGAGATATGTAGGTTCTTTGCGAGTTTGCATTGCCTGATGAGGATATCCGAGACCTTTTGAACTGACTTTTGGATTCTTCATCAAGCCATTTGTTGATGGATTCTTGACTTTGGAATCCATCATTGGATCATTTTTGAAGCATTTACTTGTGAGGGTCCTAACTTAGGTCGAGATATTTCCTTGTAGTTGACGCCACATCAGCTAGTAGTTTCGAAGGTCTTAGTTGTGGCCAAGATATCTTCGAGGGAATGGGTCCACTGATCTAGTTGTCATCAATTGATAACTCCGGAGGTTTCAACCATGGTCGAGATAGTCCATCGATCCGATCGATGTGGGTGGCTTCAGAGTTGTCAGCCATAGTTGAGATATCTCTGAGGAGATCAGTCCGTCGATCTAATCATTATTAATGGAGAGCTTCGAAGGTCTCAGCCATGATCAAGATATCTTTGAAAGGATTGATCCACCGATCTTATCATCATCGATGGAGAGCTTTAAAGGTCTCAGCCATGATCAAGATATCTCCAAAAGAATTGGTCCATCAATACGGTCATCATCAATGAAGAGCTTCAGAGGTCTCAGCCATGGTCAAAATATCTTCAAAGAGATCGATCCATTGATCCAATCCTCATCGATGGAGAGCTTCAAAGGTCTCAACCATAATCGAGATATCTCCAAAGAGATTAGTGTGCTAATCTGATCATCATCGATAGATAACTTTGGAGATCTCAACGATGGCCAAGATATCTCCAAGAAGATCGATCCATCAATTTGGTTGTCATCAATTGATAACTTTAGAGGTATCGATCATGGCCAAGATATCTTTGAGGGGATCAGTCTGTCGATCCAGTCATCATTGATGGAGAGCTTTGAAGATCTCAGCCATGGTCGAAATATCTCCAAAGGGATCAATCCATCGATTCGATCATCATTCATTGATAACTATGGAGGTCTCAATCATAGCCAAGATATTTCCGAGGGGATTGATCCATCGATCTGGTCAATGTGGATGGCTTCAAAGATCTTAGCTATGGCTAAGATATCTCCAAGGGGATCGGTTAATCGATCTGATCATCATCAATGGAGAGCTTCGAAAGTCTCAACTATGGTTGAGATATCTTTGAAGCGATCAATCTACTGATTCAATCATCATTAATGGAGAGTTTTAGAGGTCTCAGTCATAGCCGAGATATCTTTGAAGGGATTGGTCTGTTGATCCGATCATCATTAATGAAGAGCTTCGGAGGTCTCAATCATGGCATTGATATCTCCAAGAGGATTGATTTACTGATCCAGTCAATGTAGATAGCTTCGGAGATCTTAGCCATGGCCAAGATATATCCGAGGCAATCAATCCGCCAATCCAAACATTATTGATGGAAAGCTCTAGAGGTCTCAACCATGGCCAAGATATCTTCGAGGGTATCAATCTGTCGATCCGATTGATGTTGAAGGCTTCGGAGGTCTCAGTCATGGTCGAGATATTTTTGAGAAGATTGGTCCATCGATCCAATCATTGTCAATGAAGAGTTTCGGACATCTCAGCCATAGCTAAGATATCTCTGAAAGACAGTGCATGAAGGGCTTATATTCTCTTGGGCATTTGATGCCTGGAGCCTTCCAATGGTGATGACTTATTGGAAAGGATGGCTTTCCTGACTCTTGGAGGCATAGTCTGCAAAGCTTTTCACATAGCGATAGTTGTTGCACTGTCAGTGGACGTGGTTGGAGGTAGTCAGGCCCAGGTCCTCTATAAATAGGGCTTTGTTGCTTGAGGTTGTTACTCACCAACTTTTCACAATGCCATGGTGGCACTGTCTTGTGCGCCGTTGTGAGATCATCAACACCTTCCTTCGCCTATGCAGGTCTCTACCATTTCTAATCGATTGGAAGATTCCTCTAGAGGGCGTAGTGCCAAGAGATTCAATTTTGTTAGATGTATGCTCTAGAAGCTAGATTGGCCAACACATGTAAAAACTTTCTATGGGCATATTTTATAATATTTGATTTATTAATAAAATTTAGGTTGTTTTCATTCATATTGATGTTTAATTGTGTTTGTGAATTATCCATTGGATTAATGGGTATGATAACACATATTGTTAAGAGTTGAGAATTTTGAGATATGTGTTATTATAATTAACTCATAAATTACTCTCAATCATAGGATCATCATGAGGATGGTGACCAATCTAGAAGATTTATATATGATTACTTTTTTCGAGTAGATGAGTCTTAAATCTATGATATAGAGACACCAAAAAGAAAGTACATGTGCTTATTAAGAATAAGGATATTGAGCATGATCAATTTCGAGCAGTCATAAGAAAGTTTACCTTATCATCAGTAACATGCTCATTGTTATAGTTGTGTATCTAGTTCTCTGACTTAAGGTGTATCAACAGTTCACCTTGAGAGTGCTATAGTTTGACTATACCATAACTCGATCTCCTAGCCATACGGAGTTTTGAGATGTATGTTGGCTGTAGCATGTTCATTATAGAAATTAGATTACACCAAGATAGAATCTATCAATCTTGATAGAGGAAAAGTAGTCCTATGAAGATTATGAGATTGAGTTCTAAAGCTCATGACCATAGCTATGTGAAAAATAGAAAGAAGTTTCTATTAGATTTTACATTAGACTCAAATCGATTGATTTTATCGTATGACAAGCATGAGATTTGATGAGTTAATCTTAATCTCGATCCTGTTGGAACTCATGATAGAAGTATCGAATCACATGGTAACTGCATCTAGAGTCATCTTCAGTTCTGATGGGTTGCTACTATATATTGCTAGGTATCGTTGGTGGATTATGAAATTAGTTAGAATTATCTTGATGATTGATAATTTTAATTTGATGAATTAGAAAGAATTTTGATGCATCGAAAAGAATTTCAATGATGTTGTTGATAGAGATCACAACATATTTCATTACCATATAAAATTGAACCTATTGGGGTCATACAATCAAGGAATTTGGTCTAGGATTATTTAATCGAACTCAAGTGGTCCAATTGGATCTAAAAGAATCATGCTCGCATTAGACCCAGGTTTCTCTGGATTGGGTTACCTATCAGATAGGGCTTAGCCTAATCTAATTGAGCTCTAAATTTGGCACTAAGAGTTGGTTGCACTAAACCTTCTTTGTTTAAATTTAAATTTGATTTAAATTTAAAGGACTCATTGGTGCGGACACTAATTCACAAGCCAACATCTGGCTTGACTAAGCTAGATCTAATGGCATCATCACTCGAGTTGGAGCCTTGATGGACTCTTGATGCCATCCAAAAAAGAGTCTCAATTTTCTAGCCTGTGCTATTAAGAAGTCCTAAAAGATCAATCCAAAAAATCTACATGGCAACTATTGATTGGTATGAGATGTGGTCCAAGTTTATCACAAGATGGCACCATCTACATGATTAGCTTGTTGGAGTTTGATTTATTTTGAACTATTAGTATTTGAATTATTTTAAACTCTTATTATCTTATCTATAAATACCTATGTATTAGAGCTCTTAAGAGACAATGAGAAATAAATAAAAAAATTAAAGCTATTGCTTTCTTCTCCAATTTAGAGATCCTTTTCTTCTCTTGGTTTCTTCCTCTCTTTTTCTCTTCTTTTGAGTTTTCTCTCTCTGCGCCTAAATTCATCCTTGCACTAGGATCAAAACCACCACCCCTCCACACGCCATCTACTATTAGAGATATCGATCCGAAGTAATGCTTGAAGGTGCCTTGATTCTGAATTCATGAAGATCTTTCATAAATTGAAATCATAATCATCTACAATAACCTAACTTCTCTAAGATCGAATCGAGCGATCATTTGAGCAGAATCTTCATAGATCTATTGAAGAGATCGTTATTGTTGGTAAGTAAAATTTATTTTCTTAATTTTTTTTAGATCTGAATCTGAATTACGAAGCCTAATCAAGAAGGAGATTTTTTAATTGCCTTCAATCCTAGATTCTTAAAAAATTAAAAGGGACAGCTATACATGCTAGGAAGATCTACTTGCTTTAATCAATACTTTTCTTCCTTAAAAGTTTAGATCTTATTAGATTTACTTCTATTTATTATTTTGATTGCTAAAAATAAATAAAAAAATAAAAAAAATTAGTTGCATCTTCATTCACATATCCATCCTGCATCAGATTTGGTATTAGAGCTTTAGGTTTTGATTAGATTTTGCATTCTATACTATTTTCTATTTCATGCAGCAGTCCTTGAGAAATTTATTTTTAATATTAAAAAAATTAAAAAATATAATTTTTATAATTTTGAAAATTTTATTCGATAAGAAATCTGCTCCTGAAATTTCTATTCAAAATTCTATCTTTTTGTTTTCTGAAACTATCTAAAAATCCTATTGTTCGTGTATAGGACTCTATTCTATGTAGGTAGTAGAAGAAAATTCATAATTTATTATATAAGAATCTAAAAATTATAAAACTTATTTTGCTGGAAACTAGATTTGTAGCAATTTAAATCTTGATTGTTTGATCTCAGGATAAGATTAAGATCATTTTATGAATTCAACCCGTAAGGCCAAACTTGTTCTGCTAAAATTCTAGTTGTGCTGTATTGCATTGTTCATAACTTAATTAAGGGCATATCCATTATTATAAGATAAGGTGGGGATTTCATCATCCTTTCTTAGCCCACAAACCATCAACTTGCATCTTGGAATCCAAACTTTAATTTAAAATTAAATAAACATCAGCCCTAAGATTCAACTAAGTCAGTTCATGTGATTTGTTGAGACTTAGTGTGAGTTGAGTCTGCAATCCACTCTCAAAATCAGTGTCTAAGGCAAGCGGTAAAGAGGCAAATACCGAAGCTAGCTTGTGGTTCTCTAATTAGATCTTTATGAGAGCAAGGAGAGCCTCCCATGACTACACTCCTTACCTGGTTCGTTGACAGATTCAGGCAGTAGATTCAGTTCATGCTTTGTTTGATTCGTTGCGCATCGAACTTTAGGTCAAGGCAACCCTTATTATATTACATGCATACCCGAGCTGGAACTGAGTATCCATCCATATCGGATCAACCAAGTCCAAGCAATAATCCTATGATGGAGGTCATTCTAGAGAGACTAGACAAATTGATCCATCTGGTGCAAAATTATGGGCAAAAAATAGAAGACTTAGAAGATGTTCGAAGGGTTCAGACTATAGAATTAAATCCAAAGACCCCACCAGTGCCTTTAGTCCAAACTAAGCAGACCCCACCTCAAGATTTAAGGTTAGGTCTACAAGTAGGTCAGTGTCTAGAAGGTCGACCCCAGCGTGAACCTATTGACCTAGATGACTGAATAGTAAGGAGCGCAAAAATTAATGCACCTAGCTTTGATGGGTATTTAGATCCAAAAAAATATTTAGAATGGAAAGTGATTATGGACCACTTCTTCAAGTGGTACGATATGACTGAAGGTAGGAAGATTTAGTATGCTAAGATGAAATTGTTAGGTCAGACCAAGCTGTATTGGCATAATGTTCAGGTCTTGATTGAACACCATAGGCATAGGCATGAACCTATAGAGACTTGGGTAGAGATGAAGGAGAAACTATGAGAGAAGTACCTACCCATGTCCTGTAAGTAGCGACTGATGGACCAGTGGTAATGACTAACCCAAGGTAACCAATCCATATTAGAATATATAGCCAAATTTGGTGAATTCCAAATGCGATGTGGTGTTAACGAGGATAGACTTGTGATCCTTTCTAGATTTAGAGTCAGGTTACGTGAAGAACTAGGACATGAGCTTTATTTGCTTGAAGTTATAACTCTAGATCATGCATACCAAATAGCCTAGGATGTTGAGAGGTACCATCATCCAATAGCTCGGAGGATCGAGCCTGTTCGATCAATACTCTCAGGATCTAGACCAGGACCAAGTCAGACCCCTATCAGGAGATCCTAAAATCTAACCCCTAATCTACTAGTAAGGAAAGAAGAAAAGGGTAAGAATATTCTAGGAGATAGATCGAGAGTCATGAGGTGCTTTAGGTGTCAAGGATTTGGTCATGTAGTAGCTCAATGCTCAATGCCCTACCTGTGCCCTTTTTATTGATGAGCCCGAACCTAAGACTGACAAGCCTGAGGTAGTAGAATCTAAAGAGAAGAAAGTATATGAACCAGACTCAGATCTGATTGAGAAATTTGAGGAAGCCAAACAGACCTTAGGACTAGTGAGACTAGAGCCTCGAAAGAGATTGAGAGTTGTCAGGTGTGTCTTAGCTCAATCCAATTAGAAGAGTGAGGATTGGAGAAGGATGGCTATCTTTCATACCTATATTAGGTATCAAGATAAACCCTGCAAAGTTATCCTAAAAAGTGAAAGTTGCATCAATGCAATTTCTTCTGATGCCATGTTTTGACTAGGATTAATCTTTGTGGACCACCCGACTCCATATATTATTCGAACCAAATCTAGGGTTTTAGGATTAGATTTTGAAACTTTTTCAAGATTAGGCAGCAAAAAATTAAAATCAATTAAAATTATTCTAAAATATCTTAGATCTAAGATCTTATTATATGATTATTACATGGTATTTAAATCAAAAATTAAAAATTAAACAAGAAAGAAAAGATCGATCATATCAACCTAGATCTATACTACATCTAATGCAGCTATAAAATAATAGATTGGATCTATTACCTGAGCAAGTTAAACATTCTAACTTGCTAATCCAAGCTTGAGGATGAAGTCATGAGCCTCACACATGTCCGTTCTCTAGGAGTCGTCCACATGAGCCCACAACACGATTAGAGATCCTGATGTAGAAAATCAGCACAGTATGCTAGCACTATGCTGATCTCTCTTCGACGGTCGATCCGATGCTTTCTTTTTTGAAACTTGGACACTCCAAAATATTAGAAGAAAAATTAGAATATTTATGATGCTGAGACAACTCTCAAAAGCTCACAAAAAGAGAGAAAGAGATCTGGAACAAAAACCTTAGAAGAAGACCCTCTTCTTTTTCTTTGTTCTTTTTCTAGACACCCTGATTTGTGTTTTTAATATCTCCAAGACCCATATGAATTTTTCTTTAATTTATCTACACCAAAGAGACCTCTTAAATGTCTATAATTCATAAAAATTTTAATAAAAAATTCTTGTTAAATAAAGAGATATGTAGAGTCCAAGATTGGTTAAAAACCTAGACAGAGAAATCATCAAATGGCAGGTTGTTGGGGCACCCAACTCTTAAGCGCCCCCACCTTACTTTTCTGCTGTGGACCAGGAAGGGAGCGTACAAAAAATGCCAAAGAATGCCATGAGAGAGAGAGAGAGAAAATAGGGAGGTGGTAGCATGAAAGGAAGGAAGTCTTTTGGTTGACTAGGATTCTATCTCATAGAATCCTAAAGCAAAACCAACCTCTCCTTCTGACTTGGTCATCAAACAAATTTCCATATAAGAAAAAGGAAGAGAGAAGGGAGGCATGAGATTTCTTGGAGTATGGAGATTTTTTAGGTAAAAGAGAAGAAAGAAGGGGTGGGGCGTGAGGAATTAGGTGGCACAAGGATAGGGAGTCCTAGTCACACTAGGACTCCTATTTTGACTTGATCAAACAAGATCTTTTAATCAAACAAAAATAAGAGTAAACCAACCCAATTAAATAAGATCCTAACCTATTTAAAAATTTAATTAAATTAAATTAAATTAAATTTAATTTTAATTTAATTTTTTAATCAAATTAGAAAATTAGATTGATCCGAGTCCTAGTTAGACTAGGACTAGTTCTTTCTTGCACTTGACTTATCCAATTAGCCAATTGGACTTGATCCAATCAAGCCCAAACTAAATCTAATTAAACCATATTTAATTAAACTTAATCTCAGCCTACTAGCTTAATCAAATTAAGCTAATTAGCAATCTAATTGCTAATTGATCCTCCTACAACACTTGCACTAGGTCAAACATCAATCATATTGATCGTTTAATCCTAAAACTATTCTAAATCGCTGATCAACCATTTGATCGAAATGTAAACTCTAATGTGTGTGACCTCATAGGTCTAAACCTAAGTTAGTAGTACAGGAATAAATTTTTGTACCAATCAAAGTGACCATCTAGCAATGATATCCGACGGTCGAATAGATCGAAGGTATAGAACACGATCCTTAGAATCCATGCGGATATAGTTTTCATATAATTCATCCCCTTGACCATAATGCTCGTAGGACACCTCAGAGTTCAACTATCAACTCCGATTAGATTATCCACATTGTATTTCAAAATATCAAATCCATCTGATGGATTATCTTGGTCAAGATTTTGCTATATTGAAATATAGTGATACATTCTTCTCCAACTCTTAGAGTGGTCAATTTTATCTTGATCACACTCCGACTTCATAAGTACTTAACTGTGCCTAAAATCCTTCTGTTGCTGAATTAGAAATTCAGTTAGTCCAGTACCAAAGCATAGTGAGTTGCTTGCAAGTCACTGAGGTGATCTCAGGTCTAAGGGATACTTATACCTATATCCCATCAGAGACATTCTTGATAGCAGAATGCTCTGAAGTTGGTCACGTTCAATGATGATGTATCCATACATCTCACTTATATGCCATACCAGTATCTTCATATTTCTTGGTTAAAAGGATAATCAATCTATATGGCATATAGTGATCTATGCTCGATAGACGCTATCGTCCTAATTAACAGTCTATCATTTGGTCGTGAACAAATTTAAGGACTAATCGATAAATTCTCTCTTTATCAAAACTAAATAGTCCTAAGGACTTCATCACAATAATGGAGTTCATTAGAAAATGTAAACTTATGATGAAAAAGATGCCAAAATATTTTTATTAATTAATAAATTAATTATAATATCTCAACCATCAATAGACTGATGATTGACTTTGGAACATAATTTTCAATAACTTTCACTTATCCTAAAGTCACTCGGCACAGTATCTAATATCCATCTTCGACTTATGGTTGTCGAACTCCTTGATTGTCAGGGCTTTAGTGAAGGGGTCGGCTAGGTTTTTCTTTTCGTCGATCTTCTGAAGATCAACGTTACCATGATCCACAATCTCACGGACCAAATGGAAGCGATGCATAATATACTTTGTCCGCTGGTGTGTCTTCGATTTTTTTGCTTGAGCTATGGCGCTAGTGCTGTCACAGTAGAGTAGGACTGGACCATCAATAGAAGGTGCTACTCCGAGCTTGGTGATGAACTTTCTCAGCCATAGCTTTTTTTGTTGCATTTGATGCTGCAATGTACTCTTTTTCGCAAACAGAGTCAGCCACTGTATGCTGCTTGAAACTTTTTCAGTAGATGACTCCATCATTTAGAGTAAAGATATATCCTGATACACTTTTACTATCATCATGGTTAGGTTGAAAGCTAAAGTCTGTAAATCTTATAAATTTTAGATCTGACTTACCATAAATTAACCATTGGTCCTTAGTATTTCTCAAATACTTAAGGATGATTTTAACCACCTTTAAGTAATTTTTTTCAGGGTCAGACTGGTATCTACTCACTACTCCTAATGAGTATACCACGTCTGATCTCGTACATATCATTGCATATACCCTACTATTGAAGCATATAGGATTCTACTCATATATTCTCTCTCTTCAAGAGTTGTCGGACAATCCTTCTTAGAGAGAGAATTTTCTTGGCCTATCAGAAGATAGCTCTTTTTGGAATTCTCCATGCCGAACCTCTTTAGCACAGTTTCTATGTACGTGAACTGGGATATACCAAGCATCCTTTTAGATCTATCCCTATAGATTTTCATCCCTAGGATGTAGGATGCTTTATCCAAGTCCTTCATGGAGAATTATGATGACAATCAGACTTTTATTTCTTATAGTGTGGGAATATCATTTTCGATTAAAAGAATATCATCCATGTATAAAATAAGAAATACCACTACTGGATCATTTGCCCATTTGTAAATGCAGGATTCTTCTTCATTTTTAACGAAGCCATACGTTTTGATCACTTTATCAAAATACATGTCCCAACTCCGAGATGCTTGCTTTAATCCATAAATGAATCTCTGAAGCCTGCACACCTTGGACTCATCTGTGGATATGAACCCCTCAGATTGTGTCAGATATACCTCTTCGATTAGCTTTTCATTTAGAAAAGCCATCTTCACATTGATCTGCCAGATCTCATAGTCCAGGTGGACAGCTATTGCAAGTATTATCCGAATGGATTTGAGCATTGCCATTGGAGAGAATGTCTCGTCATAGTCAATACCATAATATTGACGATACTTCTTGGCAACCAGACGAGCTTTATAAGTCTCCATCTTTCCATCTGCACCTCTTTTTCTTTTGAATATTCATTTATACCCAATGAATTTAACCCCTTCAGGTGAGTCAACTAATGTCCATACATCATTGGCCTTCATGAAATTCATTTTAGATCTTATAGCTTCTAGCTATTTCTCAGAGTTGAATCTCTACATCGCATCCATATAAGTGATTGGATCATCGTTCTCATCGAGTTCGATGGGATCACCATCCTGAACCAAGAATCTATAGTATCTATCTGGATGGAGCGGTACTCTATCAGATCGCCTTAATGGTGCAGGTTCACTAGGCTTCGGATTTGATCTGATCAAATCTAACTCAGGTTCAACATTCTGTATCGGACTTTCTACCTATTGAACTTCATCTTGTTCAACCATAGAGGCAACAGTTCCTTCACTAAGGAACTCCTTTTCCAAAAAGGTTATCCTAAGGCTGACGAACACCTTTTGTTCATCAGCATGATAGAAATAGTATCCTTTGGTCTCTTTTGGGTATCTTATAAATGCGCACTTGTCAGACCTAGGTCTAAGTTTATCTTTAATTAATCATTTGACATAAGCCAGGCACCCCCAGACCCTGAGATGTGAAAGTGCTGGCTTACGACCTTTCCATATCTCATATAAAATTTTAACCACAAATTTACTTGGAATCCTATTTAAAAGATAGCAAGTCGATTCGAGTGTATATCCCCAAAGGGATATCGGTAAGCTGGCAAAACCCATCATAGATTGGACCATGTCTAATAGTGTCCAATTCCCTTTTTCAGATACACCATTATACTATGGTGTTCCTAGACGAGTCCATTAGGAGAGAATTCCATTTTCTTCTAGATATATGAGAAACTCATCAGAAATGTATTTTCCTCCTCAGTCAGATCAAAGAGTTTTAACTCTTTTTTTAGTTTGTTTTTCTACTTTACTTCGAAATCGTTTGAACATTTCAAACGAATCTGACTTATGTTTCATTAGATGGATATATCCAAATCTGGATAGATCATCTATGAAAGTGATGAAGTAGATATATCCATCTTTGGCACTAGTACTCATTGGTCCATATATATCAGTATGTACTAGTCCTAAGAGTTCAGTGGCTCTCTCATCTTTTTCAATAAAAGGTGATTTAGTCATTTTACCAAGAAGATAGGATTCATAGGTTGAAAGCAATTCACAATCACTAAGTTCGAGGATACCCTCTTGAGCCAACCTACTTATCTTGTTTTTGTTTATATGACCCAGCCTACAGTGCCATAAATAGATATCTATCACATTATCTAATCTAGGATGTTTGCTAGTTGAATAGACTACAATAGCAGGTTGCGATAACATATATACACCATTATTCAATTGTTCATAGAAAGCAGTAATATTATTCACAATGACATTACAAACTCATTTCTTTATTGAAATTTCATAATTGTTCATGGCCAAAAGGCCTACAGAAATGATATTTAAAAAGAAATTAAGACAGAAATGACAATCACTAAGAACAATGGTATGAGATTTAAATACAAGTTTTAAAATTTCTAAAGCTAGAACTGGAACGGTCTTCCATCTCCAACGTTCAGGAATCTCTCATCTTGCTCGAATCTTCTACTGACCTACAACCCCTGCAATGAATTACAAATATGATAAAAACTTTCGGTATCCAATATCCATTCAGTAATATCACATAAAAAAATTATAAGGAGTTATCATATAAATATCTTATCCAGCAACAACTTGCTTCTTTCTCTGCCTGTTCGGATCCAGGGAGGCAATGTATTGAGGACAGTTCCTCTTCTAGTGCCTCCGCTTCTTGCAGAAGAAGCATTCGGTTTGACTCTTATCGGACTTGATATTTTGGGTCTGAATCTATACAGATGTCCTAGCCTGAACATGCACCTTCTTTGCTTCTTCTTCTTATTCCTCTTTTCTTTTCCAAAGGGTCAAAAACGAGAAGACGAACCTCCCACTAAGTTCACCGACTCTTTATGGAGCTGGTGATCCTTCTCAAAGTTTTGAAGTAACCCCAGTAATCCATGGTAGTTAATTTTAGGCTTTGACATTCTATAATGTGTAAGGAATGGGAGATAAGACTTAGGCAGCAAGTTCAGTATTGCATCTTTTTCAAATTATTTATGCAAGAAAAAGCCGAGCTTGTTCAAGTGCTCTATCAACTTGATCATGTACAGTACATGATCAGTGACAGAGGTTCCATCTCACATTCTGGCATTGAAGATGGTGCAACTAGTCTTGTACCTCTCAACGTCATCGAATGTGCCAAAAGAATCCTCCAACACTTGAAGCATTTTATTTGACTGAGCTATCTCAAACCTATGACTAACTCATCGCTCATCGTAGCCAGCATTATGCAGTACACCATGGTTCGATCATTGAGCCACTTTTGATAAGTGTCTCTGACTATTCCACATGCATTGGCAGCTGGCTCCTTAGGTGCAGGATCCGTCAGCATATATAGGATCCATTCATGCTCCAGGATAATCTTCAACTTTCAATACCAGCTACCAAAGTTAGGTCCCACCAACTTATCATTATCCAATAATGATCGGAGCGATAGAAAAGTGGCATATCTGCACAAAGAAAAAACATAACCTAATTAGTAATTAATTTATTAAACCTAAAGATTTGGACTTTAATCAAAAGGATCTTTCATTATTTTATTTGAATTGTTAGCCTCTACCTTCAATTCGAGGAATTATCCTAATTTCTTAGTGGATACTAGAATCCACATAGATTATACACAAGCCTAACTTTGGTTGGCCCATCCATGTACATCTAAGAGTAGATTCATAATCAATTATTTCTTCAAATAATTTTCAGTAATTAAATTTTACCCCAGGCCCTGATCAGTTGGCTTTGGCCTTCTTAGAAAAGGGTCCAGTTAGGTCCAACCATTATATGACCATACTTGGCCCATCCAGCCAATAAATGATCAGGCCCAACTTTGGTTGGCCCACCTGACCACCATTTAGAAAGATGTATCCAAGAGATAATATAATGAATGATAATTTCATCAACCGATAAGCACCAGGCCTTTGGGCCTCCAATGATTATCCAACTGATGGACCCATTATCATCCACTTTAATGGGAGGCTATGATCCAATTATCATATAACTATTTCATTTTAGGGACCTAATAATTGTAGAGGATTTATTTATAGAAGTGAGTAGGTTAAATTAACCAGCTTGTCACGATCCTTCCACTGGCTTCATCAAGTCAACTTAAGAAAGACCACTAATAGGCTGGTCTAGGAGTACCTAAATTAGTCATACTGATTTTTCTAACTGACATGGGTCAACTCAAATTATCAAGTGATCTGATCAAAACTCAATCTCACCAAGAAGGCCAGGTAAGTGAGATCGGTGGAAGGGTCTACCAAAGCTTACCTTAGATACCATAAAAAATGGCCAGGTAAGCGGGTTGCCAATTAAAAATCATCAATCGTATGTGCCAAACTTACCTTAGATACCAACTGGTTTAATTAGTCTTAATTAGATCAACCTAACAATTCAAGCTAGACCTCTTAGCCAAGAATCAAGTCTGTTTGATTTTTGTTAAAGACATGGACTTGACCAACTACAACTACTATAATTGATCTAGAGAATCCTTGATCTAATCTAAGATAATAATTGATTAGATTTAGTCAATTCTCTAATTAAGTCCATTCGTTAATCTAACTTTAGGTTTAACCCAATTAATGGACCTAATCCCTACTAACCCATTAATCCAATGTGTTATGATTCATGTCATAGGATTTTCAATTCACAATCCTAAAATCTAATCAAACAACTTCTTAATTCTTAATTAAGTTTTGGATTGAGGGTTGGGGTTTGGCATTTTAAAAATATTTTTTATATTTATAAAATATTTTTACAACATGGTTCTATCAACCAAGTTGCATGTTTGATTCATAATCAATATGCAAGTAAAATAAACATAAAACTACTTTAGATCTAATCTAAATAGGTTCATGTAATTGAAATAGTTTCAATAATAATCAATCATAAATTTTTCTAGAACAAATCTAATATATTTATGATGATTAAAATTAGATTAAAATATTTTTAATCAGATCATAAAATCTCTTAGATCTAATCTAAAATTTTATGATCAATATTTTAGATCAGCACATGTTAGGATAATCTATCCACTATAAGGGGTAAACGCTACAATAGGACAATCTTATGGCAGTCCGTGTAATATAAAATATTTTATTTTTAAATCTAAAAATATTTTAAATTTATTAAATTATAAATAAAATTAGATCAAATCTAATAAATTTATGATTAGAATCAGATCTTTTCGAACTAGGATAACCTTTTCACTATAAGAGATAAACCTTACAACAGGAAACCTTATAGCAGTTCGTGAGATATGAATTATTTAATTTTATATTTAATAATTAGATTATAAATTAGATCTAATTTAAGAAATAATGTAAACATGCATAAAAATCATGTAATAAGAACCTAAGCTCTGATACTAATTGTTGGAACCAGATCTAGAGTTTTACGATTAGATCTTGAAACTTTTTCAAAATCAGACAGTGAAAGATTAAAATTAATTAAAATTAATCTAAAATATACTAGATCTAAGATCTTATTATATGATTATTGCATGGTATTTAAATTAAAAATTAAAAATTAAATAAAAAAAAGGGTTGATCATATCAACCTAGATTTATACTATATCTAATGCAGCGATAAAATAATAGATCAAATCTGTTACCTGAATAAGTTAGACATTCTAACTTGCTGATCCAGACTTGAGGATGAAGTCATGAGGCGCACATACATCCGACCTCTAGGAGTCATCCACACGAGCCCACGAACACGATCAGAGATCCTGATGTAGGAAATCAGCACAATATGCTAGCACTGTGCTGATCTTTCTTCAATGGTCGATCCGATGCTTCCTTCTTTGAAACTTAGATGCTCTAAAATATCAGGAGAAAAAGAAGAAGATTTGTAATGCCAAGACATCTCTCAAAAGCTTACAAAAAGGGAGGAAGAGATCTGGAATAAAAACCCTAGAAGAAGACCCTCTTCTTCTTTTTTGTTCTTTTTCTAGACACCCTGATTTGTGTTTTTAATATCTCCATGATCTAGATGAATTTTTCTCTAATTTTTATCCACCAAAGATAGATCTCAAATATATGAAATTCATAAAAATTTTAATAAAAAAATATTTTTAAATAAAGAGATATGTAGAGTCCAAAATTGGTCAAAAATCTAGACAAGAAAGTCACCAAATGGTAGGTTGTTGGGGCGCCCAACTCTTAGGTGCCCCCACCTTACTTTGATGCCGTGGACCAGTAAGGGAGGGTGCAACAAATGCCAAAGAATGCCATAAGAAAGAGAGAGAGAAAATAGGGAGGTGGCAACATGAAAGGAAGGAAATCTTTTGGTTGACTAGGATTCTATCTCATAGAATCCTAAAGCAAAACCAACCTCCCCTTTTGACTTGGTCATCAAACAAATTTTCATATGAGAAAAAGGAAGAGAGAAGGGAGGTGTGAGATTTCTTGGGGCATGGAGATTTTTCACGTAAAAGAGAAGAAAGAATGGGTAGAGCGTGAGGAATTAGGTGGCGCAAGGATAGGGAGTCCTAGTGTGACTAGGACTCCTGTTTTGACCTGGTCAAACAAGATCTTTTAATCAAATAAAAATATGAGTAAACCAACCTAATTAAATAAGATCCTAATCTATTTAAGAACTTAATTAAATTAGATTAAATTTAATTTAATTTTGATTTAATTTTCTAATTAAATTAGAAAATTGGGTTGATCCGAGTCCTAGTTAGACTAGGACTAGTTCTTTCTTGCACTTGGCTTATCCAATAAGCTAATTGAACTTGATCCAATCAAGTCCAAACTAAATCTAATTAAATCATATTTAATTAAACTTAATCTCAGTCTACTGGCTTAATCAAATTAAGCTAATTAGCAATCAAATTGCTAATCGATCCTCCTACAACACTTGCACTAGATCAAACATCAACCGTATTGATTGTTTAACCCTAAAATGATTCTAAATTGCTGATCAACCATCCGATCAGAATGTGAACTCTAATGTATGTGACCTCATAGATCCAAACCTAAGTCGGTAGCATAGAAATAAATTTCTACACTAATCAAAGTGACCATCTAGCAATGATACCCAACGGTCGGATAGGTCGAAGGTGTAGAACACCATCCTTAGAATCCATGAGGATATAGTTTCCATATAATTCATCCTCTTGACCATAATGCTCGTAGGACACCTCAGAGTTCAACTATCAACTCTGATCAGATTATCTATATTACATTTCAAAATATCAAATCCATCTAATGGATTATCCTGGCCAAGATTTTGCTATATTGAAATATAGTGGTACATTCTTCTCCAACTCTTGGAGTGATCAATTTCATCTTGATCATACTCTAACTTCGTAAGTACTTGATTGTGCTCAGAAGCCTTTCGTTACTGAATTAAAAATTTAGTTAGTCCGGTACCAAAGCATAGTGAGTTGCTTGCATGTCACTGAGGTGATCTCAGGTCTTATGGATACTTATACCTATATTCTATCAGAGACATTCTCGACAGCAGAATGCTCTAAGGTTGGTCATGTTCAATGATGATGTATCCATACATCTCATCTATATGCCATACCAATATCTCCATACTTCTTGATTAAGAGGACAACCAACCTATATGGCATATAGCGATCTATGCTCGATAGACGCTATCATCCTAATTAATAGCCTATCATTTGGTCATGAATAAATTTAAGGACTAATCGATAAATTCTCTCTTTATCGAAACTAAATAGTCCTAAGAACTTCATCACAATAATGGAGTTCATTAGAAGATGTAAACTTATGATGAAAAGATGTCAAAAAATTTTTATTAATTAATAAATTAATTATAATATCTCAATCGTCAATAGGCTGATGATTAGCTTTATAACACAATTCCCAACATATCTTTCATACCTATATTAGGTATCAAGGTAAGCCCTATAAAGTTATCCTAGATAGTGAAAGTTGCATCAATGCAATTTCTTCTGATGCCATGTCTCGACTGAGATTAATCCCTGTGGATCACCTGACTCCATATAAGGTCTCATGGGTGGATGCATCATCCATCTCTATTACACAAAGATGTTTGGTCTCCATTCAATTTAGTTCATATGAAGATAAGGTATGGTGTGATGTGCCACCAATGGAGGTTAGCAACATCATTTTAGGGAGGCCATGGCTATTTGACCATGATGTGACATTGTTTGATAAGTCAAATTTATGTAGCTTTAAAGATAAGGATAAGAAAATCACTATTAAAGCTGTCCAACCAAAGACTACACCCAAGAAGGCACCCAAAGGATCTAAAAGGAATAGTGGAAAGAAGAGCTTACATTTGATTAGTGCCCGAGACATGAAAAAGGAGATCAAGCATGGAATTTCTATTTGGGCATTAACCTACAAACAATCCCCTAAGAAACCCCAAATCAAATATCCACTAGAAGTAGGGACCCTTTTAGAAGAATTTAAGAATGTCTTTCCTAAAGAGTTACCGAAGCAACTGCCATCCATGCGACTGACCTAGTCCCTGGATCCACCTTATCGAACTTGCCCCACTATAGGTTGAACCCAATTGAGCATGCTGAGTTGCAAAGGAAAGTTAAGAAACTATTAGATAAAGGATTTATTAGAAAAATTTTGAAACCATGTGTTGTGCCTGCATTATTGACGCCCAAAAAAGATGGATCATGGAGAATGTGTATAGATAGTAGGGCGATCAACAAAATCACTATTAAATATAGATTTTTCATACCCTGACTGAGTGACATGTTAGATATGATGGCAGGTTCCACCATCTTTTCTACGATTGATCTTAAGAGTGGATACCATCAAGTTAGAATTAGATCGAAAGATGAATGAAAGACCGCCTTCAAAATGAATGATGGTTTATATGAGTGATTGATCATGCCATTTGGCTTGTCCAACTCACCTAGTACTTTCATAAGGATTATGGCTCAGGTATTGCAATCTTTTATTGGATTATTCATGGTCATGTACTTCGATAATATCCTCATCTTTAGTCGAACAAGAGAAGACCATCTTAGTCATTTATGACAAGTCTATTTGACCCTTAGAATTGAGAGTTTATACATGAATCTTAAGAAATATGTTTTCATGACTAATAGGATTGTATTCTTAGGATTTATTGTAATATCTAAGGGAATAATTATAGACCCTGAAAATATTTGAGCTATAGTAGATTGGCCAGTACCTAAGAGTATTCATAATGTTCAAAGCTTTCAAGATTTAGCCACTTTTTACTATCGATTTGTTAAAAGATTCAGTTCAATTATGGCTCCTATCATAGACTGTATCCATAAGAAAGTATTTGAGTGGACAAAATTGACTGATAGAGCTTTTAAGAAAATTAAGGATAAGATGACTCAAATCCCTATCCTACGACTACTTGATTTTAATAAAATTTTTGAGATTGAATGTGACGCATCAGGTGTAAGAATAGGAGGAGTTTTGATTCAAGAGCGCCACCCTATTGCATACTGCAATAAAAAATTGAATGAGGCTAAACAAAAATATTCTACATATGATAAAGAATTTTATGCGATAGTACAAACTTTGAAATTTTGGAGGCATTTCCTATTGCCATTCGAATTCTTCTTGTACTCGGATCATGAAATCCTTAGGTTTTTAAATTCACAAAAGAAACTAAACCATAGACATGCCAAGTGGATTGAATTTCTTCAATCCTATACATTTATACTGAAACATAGGGCTGGATCTGCAAATCAAGTTATGGATGCTCTAAGTCGTAGAGTCACCCTTGTGTTTGCCATTAGCATTAAAGTTGTGAGATTTGAAAAGTTAAAGAAAAATTATTCTGACTGTCCTGATTTTAAAAAGATTTATGCTACTCTACAATAAGGACCGTCTAAAAATCTTAGTATGTTTTTTAGAATGGATTCTTGTTTAGAAATAATAGACTGTGTATCCCATGAACATCCGTAAGAGATTTTTTAGTATGGGAATTACATGCGGAAGGATTGACTGGATGTTGTGGATGGAATAAGATGATTGAAGCTATGAAAAATCAGTTCTACTAGCCTAGTTTGAAGAGAGATGTTGCGAGAATCATAACCCAGTGTCGTATATGTGCCATAGCAAAACAACCTAAATAAAATACTGGCCTGTATACGCCATTGCCTATCCTCGACCGTCTATGGCAAGATGTTAGCATCGACTTTATCCTAGGCTTATCCCGAACCATTCGTAAGAACGACTCTATTTATGTTGTAGTAGATAGATTTTCAAAAATGGCCCATTTTTTATCATGTCCTAAAGCTTTAGATGCATCAAGAGTAGCTCGCTTATACTTTGATGAGGTTGTGAGATTGCATGGTCTACCTAAGTCCATTGTTTCAGACTGTGACATCAAATTTCTGAGTTATTTCTGAAAAACTTTATGGCATTTGCTAGGATCGAAACTTAATTTCTCATTTGCATATCACCCACAGACTGATGGCCAGACTGAAGTAGTTAATAGAAGTTTAGGCAACCTTCTTAGGAGTCTAGTAGGAGAAAATGTTAGTAATTGAAATTTAATTCTATCCCGAGCTGAGTTTGCTTATAATGATTATGTCAATAGGTCTATTGGTATGACACCATTTCAAGTTGTATATGGTTATCATCCCCATAAATCAGTAGACTTAATCCCATTACCATGGCATGCTAGATCATCAGAAGATGCAGAATCATTTGCACAGCATCTTAAGGATCTGCATGAATACATTAAAAATAAAATTAATGTCAGCAATCAAATGTATAAGCAGCTTGTAGATTAACATCATAGATCTTATAACTTTACTGAGGGAGACTATGTTATGATTCGAGTAAGATCATAATGGTTTCCACCAGGAACCATCAAGAAACTCCATGCACACGGAGCTGGACCTTTTAAGATCTTGAAAAAACTATGATCGAATGCCTACATTATAGATTTACCATCTAATTATGGCATAAGCTCAACATTTAATGTATCAGATCTAATAAAATACAAGGAGCCAATAATGATACCTAGTGATTCATTTGAGCTTGATCCTTTTCTTGAGAGTAAACCCATCCTGAGTGTCCACCATCCACTATCCCAAGAAAACATAATCACATTGATAAGATTTTAGATGAGCAGGTTGTGTCCACTAGAAGGCATGGATATCAGCGATATCTAGTCTGATGGCAAGGCCGACCTGAATTCGAGAATACATAGATTACCCGAGAGGAGTTGCATCGGATCAATCCAGATCAGCTTGAACAATTTTAGAGCCATAGTGCATCATACTCGTCGGAGCCAAGTTTTTTCCACCCTAGAAAAATTGGTGTGGATACCAGTTCACAAGCCACCAACTAGCTTGACTAATCTAGATCTAACTGCATCATCACTTGAGTTGGAGCCTTGATGGACCCCTGATGCTGCCCAAAAGAGAGTCAATTTTCTAGCCTGTGCCATGAAGAAGTCCTAAAAGATCAACCCAACAGGTCCACATGGCAACTATTGATTGGTGTGAGACGTGGTCCAAGTTTATCATAGGATGGCGCCACCTACATGATTAGCTTGTTAGAGTTTGATTTATTTTAAATTATTAGTGTTTGAATTATTTTAAACTCTTGTTATTTTATCTATAAATATCTATGTATTAGAGCTCTTAAGGGACAATGAGAAATGAATGAAAAAATTAAAGCTGTTGCTTTCATCTTCAATCTAGAGATCCTCTTCCCCTCTTAGTTTCTTCCTCTCTTCTTCTCTTCTTTTGAGTTTTCTCCCTCTGCACCTAAATTCATCCATGTGCTAAGATCAAAACCACCATCCCTCCACACGCCATCTACTATCAGAGATATCGATCTGGAGTAATACTTGAAAGCGAAGATTCTGAATTCATGAAGATCTTCTATGGATTGGGATCGCAACCGCCTACAACAACCTAACTTCTCTAAGATCAAACCGAGCCATCATCTGAGCGGAATTTTCATAGATCTATTGAAGAGATCGTTATTGTTGGTAAGTAAAATTTATTTTCTTAAATTTTTTTAGATCTGAATCTGAATTGCAAAGCCTAATCAAGAAGAAGATTTCTTAATCGTCTTCAATCCTAAATTCTTAAAAAATTAAAAAGAACAGCTATATATGCTAGGAAGATCTACTTGCTTTAATCAATACTTTTCTTTCTTGAAAGTTTAGATCTTGTTAGATTTGCTTCTATTTATCATTGTGATTACTAAAAAATAATAAAAAAAATAAAAAAAAATAAAAAAAATAGTTGCATCTTCATTCACATATCCATCCTGCATCACTCATGTAAGTGGATAAGTATAAGAGCAACCACCCCATCCATTTTAAGTTTGAATTTAAATGAGATTTAAGTTTAAACTTAAATTAAATGGAGGGGCATGTGGGATGCGCATCCCATCATGTGGGATGCGCATCCTCCTTATCTGGGATGCGAGACCTAGAAGGCTTGTGAGAAAAGTTGGCTTCCACCCTCATTTTATTCGTGAGATTCAAAAAGGGCCGCCCTATATGGATAAGTGACGAGGCAGAGAAATTTGGGACTCTTCTTTTGAAATTTGATTTCAAATGGGAGCCACCCAAAAGTTGTTGGATGAGGTCTTAGGTCTATAAATAGACCCTTTTCACATGGTTTTAAAGAGAGTTTATTTTTTTTATCTAAGTCTCTACCCAAAATTCTGCCACTCTCTCTCCATCACTCTCCTTCTATCCATGCCTAAAGAGTTAGGCCATTGATCCATCACATGCCCAAAAGGTGTTTGGGCTTTCCACAATGCGCTTGAAGGTGTTCAAGTGCTATTCAAGCAAAGTAGGAAAAAGCTGCATTAAGAGTTGATCCCACAACCTTGAAGTTGCTGATCAAGGAGCTTACAGATCCACCTTAAAGAAGGTGGATTAGGTCATGGAAAAAGCATCCCAAACCAGGTTTGAGTAGATACTTGTAGAGGTAGGACACGTGCACGGCTCAACAACAGACTTCAACAAAACCATGATCATCGAATTATAGAGATCGTCTACCCATGTAAGGTGGTGTGATCACCTTTAACATTGCATGCTAATTCATATGCTTATTAGTTTTTGATTTAGATCTATGATTTGTGTGCAAGGTCGGATCGAAAACCTTTTGAAATCCACTATGTACGATTCGATCCGCTCCAGTGTGCTGATTTGTTCCTTTAACTGGTATTAAAGCCAGGTTAATTATTTATAGATCTAAATTATATTCTTTTGATTAGATCAGAAGTAATTTTAGATTAAAAATGTATGAGATATAGTTTTCAAGATACATGAGATGTATATGTTTTCAAAGCATATTAAAGTTAAATCTATTTTCATATATGAGATATATGCATGATATAGATCTAGTTTTATATCTTAGTAGCATAGTACTCAGAATGGAATAGTCACCATGGCTGTCTGGTCATAAGAGAAAGAAGGATTTAAAGATCCTCTCTTTTCATTCAATAGGGATCTCTTATGGTATGTAGGGGTACCGATTGTGATGGTCCTCATGAAGAAGAACAGTGAAAAGATGAACTTACTTTCTGTAAAACTCTAGATCCAAAAATCCTAGGATCTCTTATATGTTGCATGTAAAATTATTTAGATTTTGAAAGTTATTTCCATATCTAAACTAGAATTTTATGGTATGCACATATTCTTTGAAAATTATTCTACAACTTATTGCTGTCACAGAGGAGTCGACTCGATTTCTGGTCGAGTCGACTCAAACCTCTGGTGAGTTGACTCCAAACTAAGGATAGAATATTGTATGTGATACAATATAATTTAGATTATATGGATATCTAAATTAGACCTATGGACTTAATTAAGAATTAAGTTATAAAATTAATCAAATCTAAAATTGAGAATTGAAGATCTAAGATAATTTCATAAAACATGGGTTCAGGGTGTTGGTAGCTCAATTAGTTCTAATGTGAGTGGTTGATCAAATCGAATCAAGTATTGGTTAGGATGGGATCAAGAGTGCTCTTAACCAACTCTAGTAGTTATAAGTTTGGTCAGATCGATTAACAGCCATATATTATCGATCAACTAGAGACCTAATTTGGCTCAGTGGTTCGTGTTTGAATTATAGGTTAACCTTATCAATTCTTATTGACCAATTGGTGTCAAAGATAAGTTTGACAGTTTTGATCAATGGTCATTAATTGGAAGCTACCTGCATAGATTGAATCTATGGTAAGTTAATAGCATATCCCTCCCACTGATCTTACTTACCTGACCAATTTGGTCGATTAAGTTTTGAGTTAGGTTGCTAATAATTCAAGTTAGCTCATGCCACTAGATTAGTCATAACCATTATGAATAATTAAGGATGAGACCTAAATTAAATCTTTCTATAAAATATTAAGTCTTGTAGTCCTCCACCATTATAGTTGTGCAAGCCCTTCCTAGGATTGATTATTCTTAGCTGGATACAGTGGTTTGATGCACTAAAAAGATGTAACTATGCTATTAGGCATGAGATGTGTAGGATGGAGAAGGGATTGGACTCAATATTTCAGATACAGTGAGGGTCCCAATCATGACTCCATTTTCTGCAAATGGTAGGTCTGACTTAACTAAAAAATGGAGCAATATTTCGAGTATGGTGAGTTTCATGAATTAAAGACTAGAGTTGACTGCAACATATTTAAAAAAATATTGGACAAGAGTTGTCCACTTATCGACTGACCCATCATCAATAACTATTAGGTAAGATGATGAGCCAATCGATGAGACCGTAGCATCCATTAGAAATCTTTGATTGTAGAGATTTTCGTATCTCTACTAAGAGAGTGTAAGAGATCCAAAAAAATAGTGAAAGCCCAAATTTATTTTTTAAATAAAAATTTTAAAATAAATTGATTAAGTTAATTACAAAATTTAACTAAAAATTTTGACTCTCTACAAAAATAATACCTGCTTCAAACCCTTAAGCCAGAATCCTAGAAACCAATAAGTTGACCAGACCAAATTTTAAGGATTGGCTTCAGAACTTGAAAATTATTTTGAGTTCCAAGAAGTTGGCCTATGTCCTTGATCAAGACCTTCCCCCTCTTCCAATCTATTCGACCGCTGATCAAAAAGCATCTCATGAGAAGTGGTTGAATGATGATAACAAGGTTAGGTGCTATGCATTAGCATCAATGTTTAATGAATTATAGCATAAATATGAGGACATAACGACTATCAAACAAATGCTTGCTTACCTATAAGAATTGTATGGTGAGCAGAGCCACGCAGCTCATTATGAAATATCCAGACGACTCTTTAAAGTGCAGATACATGATGACAGTCAGTCCATAATCACTGTTTGATAATGATCAAGGATCTAGAGGAGCTTGAGAAGCTCAGGATGTCCATAAACAAGAACTTGCAGATTGACCTCATTCTGCAGTCCTTTATTGATTCATATAGATAGTTTATAGTAAACTTCCATATGAATAAGATCTAGTGCATCTTGGTTGAGCTTATGAATATGCTGGTCACCATTAAGAAAATCTTGAAGAGTTTAAGGGGCTCTGCACTTACTATCGAGAAGACTTCTTCCAAGAGAAAGTCTACTGAAAAGAAGAAAAAGCCCACAAAAAAATAGAAAGTGGAGGGCAAGAAGAAGAAGGAGAAAAGACAGACCCAAAGAAGAAGTTCCTCGAAAAAGAAAAGTGTTTCTTCTACATCTTGTTGGATACTTAACTCTGGATCTAGTGCTCACTTGTGCACTTTTTTGCAGAATTTTGAGGATAGTAGGAGGCTGAGGGATGGTGAAATAATCCTACATATCGAGAATGGAGCAAATGTTGCTATTGTGGCCATGGGAATATACCCTCTGCGACTACCATCTAAAAATATTTTATTACTAAGAGACTGTTATTTTGTATGTGCTACAAGTAAGAATCTAATTTTTATCTCTTGCTTAATGCAAGAAGATTATGTAATTAATTTCTTTAAGGATTATTGTAATATTTATTTTGAAAATAATAAAGTAGGTTGTGGTTTTCTTATTAACGGTCTCTTTTAGTTACATGTAAATATTTTTGTAAATTATGTCAAGCAAACTAAGAATCTAAATGATCTCGAGATAGTGTAAATGAAAAGTACTTATGGTATGTAAAGCTAGGTCACATAGGAGAAGACAGGATTAACAGATTGATGAAAATTGGACTATTGGATCCGTTGACTTTTGAGTCATATCTAATCTACGAATCATGCCTTCAAGAAAAAATGACCAAGCTACCTCTTGTAGGACATGGGGAAAGGACTATAAAGTTACTTGCTCTAGTGCATTTAGATGTTTACGGCCCATTTGATGTATCGATGAGAGATGATTTTCTCTACTTCATTATCTTTATCGATGATTTTTCTTGGTATAAGTATATGTACCTTATGTGTCATAAGTCTGAAGTCTTTAAAAAGTTCAAAGAATTCAAACATGAAGTAAAAAAATAAACCAAAAAATCTCTTAAACTTCTTTGATCATATCGAGAAGATGAATACTTTAGTAGAAAATTTTTAGATTATCTCAAGAAACATGACATAGTCTTACAATAGACTCTACCTGAATTGTCTCAACTCAACAGAATTTTAGAATAAAAAAATCTGATCTTATTAGATATAATTCATTCTATGATGAGCTTCATAAACATTCCTGTCTATCTTTGGAGACATAGCCTTTTGACTGCTGTCTATGTGCTAAATAAGATTTCTTTTAAAACTATTCCTACCATACCATATGAGATATGGCATAGTAAGAAATCAAATCTGAGTCATTTCAAGATTTGGGGTTATCCAGCCCATGTCAAATGACAACAGACGAATAAGTTAGAATTTAGGTCCCTTAGAGCTTGTTTTATTAGATATCCTAAGAAGTCTTTAGGATATTATTTATATCTTTCAAAAGACCACAATATAATTGTAAGTCAACATACAATCTTTCTTGAAAAATAATTTATTCAAGATGAAAGCATGAGAAGATAGATTAGGCTCAAGACGAAAGTCTTTGAAGAGCAATTAGCCTTGAAACCTAAGGAACTAGTTCAATCTGAGCCGATCCACACACTTCCTCCTCCATCTTGTAAGTCTAGTAGGATTTTCCATCCTTCTGAGAGATACTTGATATTATTTTAGAAGATGTAGAAAAAATATTACTTACAGAAAATAGGATGCATGAAGATAACTCCGAAACCTATAATGAGGTGATATCAAATGTCGATCTCGAGAAATGGTTAGAGGCAATAAAGTCCAAAATTGACTCCATGCACTTAAACCAAGTATGGACCTTGGTAGATTCACCTGAAGATATTATACCTATTGGATGTAAATGGATCTTCAAGAGAAAGATTGGTGCAGATAAAAAGGTAGAGACCTGCAAAGCTAGGCTCATGGCAAAAGGATATAGTCAGTGCGAAGGCATTGACTATCAGGATACCTTCTCACCTATAGCCATGCTTAAGTCCATCTGCATGCTGCTTGCCATGGCAGCATATTTTGATTATGAAATATGATAAATGGATGTGGAAATGGCATTCTTGAATGGATATCTTGAAGAAGATATCTATATAAAATAGTTGCTGGGTTTCACTTCTAGTGATAATGATCATAAAGTTTGCAAACTGCAAAGATCTATTTATGGACTTAAGCAAGAATCTCAAAGATGGAATACTTATTTCAATGATGTAATCAAATCATTTGATTTTATCAAGAACGAGAAGCCATGTGTCTTTAAACAAGTCAATGGGAGTGCTGTTATTTTTCTCATATTGTACATGGATGACATCCTCCTGATTGTGGATGACATCCCATGCTGACCTTGATTAAAGTTTGGTTATCTAAGGTATTTTCCATGAAAGACCTAGGTGAGACATCTTTTATTTTAGAAATCAAGGTCTATAGAGATAGATCCAGGAGGATGCTAGGATTATCACAAAAAATGTAAATTGAGGAGGTGCTAAAGAGGTTCAGTATGGAGAACTCTAAGAGGGATCTTGTACCCTTTAGATGTGGTATTCATCTTTTCAAGAAAATGTGCCCCAACACACCAAAAGAGATTGAATATATAAGCAAGATCCCTTATGCTTCAGCCATAGGAAGTTTCATGTATGTCATGTTTTGTACACGATCTGATATCATCCATGCCGAGTGTCACAGGTAGATATCAGTCAAATCCAGGCGAAGAGCACTGGACTTCTATGAAATATATTCTTAAGTACTTAAGAAGGACTAAGGATATATTTTTGGTCTTTGAAAATGGAGAACTCAAAGTATAGGGGTATATGGATTTAGACTTCATGTATGATACTAATGATCGAAAGTCGACATCAGGAAGCATCTTCTTGTGCAATGATGGCATTGTGAGCTGGAAGAGTTCCAAGCAAACTATAATTGAAGACTCCACCATAAAAGCAGAGTATATTGCTGCATCAAAAGCTACAAAGGAGGCATTTTGGCTCAAAAATTTATTGTAGAACTAGGAGTGATGCCATCCCTCTCTACTACGACAATAATGACACCATAGCCCTAGCTAAGGAGCCAAGATCTCACAAAAAATCTAAGCACATTAAGTGGTGGTTCCACCTCATCCATGATTACCTCGAGAAGGGATATGTCGAGATGAAGAGAGTCGACATTGCGGACAACGTAGCTGACCCACTAACTGATCCTATTGGGCCTCACAATAGAAGAACCACATCATATGATAGCTGCACCTAGAGATTCATCTTCAGTTATGATGGGTTGCTACTATATACTACTAGATGTGACTAGTGAATTATTAGATCAATTAGAATTATCTTGATGATTGATAATTCTAATTAGATAAATTGAAAAGAGTTTTGATGCATCAAAAAGAATTTTGATTATATTATTAATAGAGATCACAATATATCTAATTACCATACGGAATTAAATCTATGGAATCACACAATCAAGGACTTTGGTCTAGAATTACTTAATTAGACTCAAATTAGTCTAATTAGATCTAAAGAAATCATACTAGCACATGATTAGACTCAGATTATTCCTAGATTGGGTTTCCTATCAGATAGGGCTTAGCCTAATCTGATTGAGCTCTAAATTTAGTGCCAAGAGTTGGTTACACTAAACCTTCTTTGTTTAAATGTAAATTTGATTTAAATTTAAAGGACTCATGCAAGTGGATGAGCATAAGAGCAACCATCCCATCCATTTTAAGTTTGAATTTAAATGAGATTTAAGTTTAAACTTAAATTAAATTAAGGGGCATGTGGGATGTGCATCCAATATGATGGGATGCATGTCCTCCGTCCTCCTTATTTGGGATGCAAGTCCCAAAACACTTGCGAGAAAAGAGGGCTTCCACCCTCATTTTATTCGTGAGATTCAAAAGGGGTCGCCCCATATGGATAAGTAATGAGGGAGACAAATTTGAGACATCCTATTTGAAATTTGATTTCAAATGGAAGCTGTCTGAAAGTTGTTGGATGAGGTCTTAGGTCTATAAATAGACCCGTTTCACATGGTTTTGAAGAGAGTTTATTTTCTAAGTCTCTATCCAAAATTCTGCCACTCTCTCTCCATCATTCTCCTCTATCCATGTCTAAAGAGTTAGGCCATTTATTTTTGATTCTATTTGATCCAGTGTGCTAATTCATTCCTTCAAATTTAGCATGACAAGCATTGGAAAATGTTGCTGCACGAGCAACGAAGTAGGAGCAATCGGAGCCAGAGGTCGCTTCTGCTCCATGCCCCATAAAGGGGTAATAGGCCTCTCTAGAAGGTGGTTTTATCCCCAAGCACCCCTAGCTTTCTAGCCCTCCTTGGAGGTGCATCGTGAACGAGCTAGTGCCTCTGGATGCGGGGAAGCTGTACCACCGACATCTTTGCATGGGGAGTTTTGCAATTGGTTGTTCGGGTTCCATCGAAGAGAATCAATAGAGCCCTACCCCATGCATCGGGGGTTGGGGAGCTTTGGTGTCTAATTCTAATCTATATTTTCCTTTTCTTTTGTTATAATGGACTTTGTTTAATGGATGGTCTTGTAATAAGCTTGTACAGACTTCTTGAATAAAATGTTCCATGTTTAGCATATCACTGTTCTTGTGTAATCACCACTCCCATCTTCGGAGGCTTCCTTTGAGTCATCATTCGAAGTCAGCTCGAAGTTGATCCATGTGAGTCTTTGTTTGGCTTGTTGAATAGCGGTGAGCGCCTGCATGGGGTCCTAGGAGGGTTAGCCCCTTTGTGGGTAAGAGGGCAATTGGATCATAATGAATATAAGTTGGGTTTTCGGCCTTCTTTGCATGTTTGTGTACCTCGATACTGCATCGCCTATTGAAATTGGTAATTTCCTTCGACCGTCTTAGGCATCGGAGAGCATACTTCATTGTGACCTCGGATCTTGTCAAGGCTGACTTTGTAGCATCCCTTGATCTTGTCAAGGATCTTCTGCGACCTCAAATCTTATCAAGGCCGACATCGTACCGTATTGAAGGCAGAAGGGATTCAGTCAATGGGAAAGGTTGGCTAGTATAGACAACCAACAAGAAAGTATCAGGAAGATAATTTTCATTATTTACAAAGATTCTGGTTACACTACAGCCCACCATCATCATGGGCGACATGAGCCTCCCGGGCACCATTATTAGAAAGGAAAATCATGGCTCACATCCTCTGTCTCTTTGGGCTTTCTACTTGATCTTCTACCACCCATACTGCTTTCGAGATCTAAGATCATGTTGATGATCCCAGCTATTAATCGACCGCTGTTGTCCTACTTGGTTGATGCCGAGGGTGCTTTCTAGGCTCTTAATCCTATCGCTTCCAAACATACTTTCCAAGATAGCCTCATCAGATGAGAGCTTCGATCTCATCCTTTAGTTAGAGACACTCCTTGATGTCATGACCATGGTCATGATGGAATCAACAGTACTTCCATCTATCCCATCGGATCGATAGGGACCTCATCGGTAGAAGTCAGTGGAGATAATCCTTGCCCTCGATCTCCATAAGGATCTAGGATCGAGGAGCAATCAGCTAGGCATAGATGTTGTAGCATTGAGGCAGACTCTTCTATCTAGGAGCTTTTGCCCCTCAGGAGGTTTCTGTTTGGTTTGAGCGCACGTCCTCTCATGCATACTTCTTTTTGCTGAGGGCCCCACCCTCTTTCTGCTGATGCACTATTTGGCCCTCTTTGGCCTGCATATATTTATTAGTGCAAGCCGGAAGGTCGGCATAATCCCTCAGATACTTTTTGTTAAGGGAGAAGATGAGGCACTTGTTGCAGAGGCCCTGCTTCAGAGATGACATAGCGATGGCTTCATCTAGGTGGCACACCTCCAGTGTGGTTGTGTTAAAATGCACAACGTAGTCGCACAAAGGCTCCCATTCTTGCTATTGAAAGGAGAAGAGGTTGTCCAAAGTCCTTGGTTGAACTCGGCTGTTGCTGAAATGAGCAACGAATTGGCATCCAAGTTGCTCAAGGGAGTGATGGACCCTAACTAGAGTTTAGAGTACCAGATCTATGTTGCCTTCTTCAAAGTTGCTGGAAATACTATTGGGCCTCATGTGGTGCTCCCAAGGCTCAGGGAATCAAGGCTAAGGCCAAGGTCCAATGCCCATGAGATGGTCATGGACTTTCTAGGGCTCATTTGGGCCCTAGGGCAAAAGGCTATCAGCCTTTCGGGTCTTGAGGTTTAGAGGACTTGAGTCTCAAGGGGCTAACCTGTACTGAGCTTAGTTTGAGTCCTAGGTAGGTGAGATTTGATCAAATCATGGGTGTACATGGGTTTGGGTTAAGTCAACCTCACATCAAGTTGGCTAGGGGAGTTTTATGATTGGGTCACATTTATCTTGTATAAATACTTATTATATTTAGGATTTGGTAACACGTCAAAAGAAAAAATAATTACTTTCTCCATGATATTCTCACTCTTTCTCTCTCTCTTCCTCTCTGGTGGTATCCCCTAGGGTAGAGAATCCCTTATTGCCGCCTAAGAAGCAAGGAAGAAGACTTGATCCTTGCTACATAAGGATTCTTAGTTCCACTAGGAATCCTAGCCACCTAGCCTTTATTGCCTCTTATCCTTGTTACTGCCATCCCAAATCACTTAGTGCTAGTTCCAGGAGTCCATTAGAGGTCCAGCAAGGGATGTTTTAAGCCAAGAAGAGAAGATTTAGGGCATTCGGAAGAAGATCAAAGCCTTCTAAATGTCAACAAAATCCAGCAGTAGCACTTTTTCTTCTCTAATCTATTCTCTACCTCTTTTAGTAAGATTTTTTCTATTGATTGCTGGTAGGAGGACCTCCATGATAAACATATTAAATATATATATATATATATGTATGTATGTATGTATGTATGTATGTATGTATTAATTCATTAATTAATTTATCTTTATTCTTTAAGAATTGATACTTTTATTTTATTTTTTATAGAAAAAAATCATCGATGAAAAGAGCTTGATTTATGGGTCAAAATAAAGAAAATTTGGAGCGAATCGGACTTAAAATAGATCCAAAACAAGAATTCAAAGAAATAAATAAAATTAAAAAAAATAAAATAAAATAGGCCCAAAATCAGTCTATTAGGTCGGTCGGTGCATGGTGGATCGACCGGCCAGTCCACAAAACTAGGCATGGACCACCCAGCTCAGTAGGCGCACCCAATCAACGATCATCACATGGCACGCGTGGACCACTAAGGGGTTTATAGAAAAACCCACGCAGCTTATAGGGGTAAAAGGATCATTTTCGGTGGCATGGCGCATGGGGATTGGCCTAGGTCTTCAGTGCGCTCGGTCTATAGCGGTCTACAGGCATAGGAATGCATGATCAAATGGCAGGCATTCATCCTGATCAGGATCTGATGGCCCACATCGATTCCTGTTTAATTCAACAGTATCCAATGATTTTGCATGATCCGACGGTCCCTATTTGCACCGATGAAGATCCAATGGCCAAAAATCATTCTGACCTAATTTAAGAGATCTTAAGCGCAATCCGATGGTCCAAAAGTATTTGATCAGGCAATTTGATGGTTGTAATTTAATTAAAGTCCTAATGGAGCTACAAGCGGCATATTTTGACCAGATCTGGATTGTTTAAACTCAATCTGACGACTGAAAACTTTCTCATGCATCAAGAATTTGATCCAGACATGATCTCTCTAATTTTTTTTCTTCTTTAACTCAAATTCTTTCAATTTCTTTTCTATAATAAGCCTCCTAAGCCAAAGTAACAACCCATCAGCCCTCCAAAGCCTTTCCTTCACCAGAAGCTCTCTCTCTCTCTCTCTCTCTCCTTATTTCTCTCTCTCAAACCCTTCTTTCTTCAAGTCTTCTTCTTTCTTTCTCTTTTCAACTAACTACAAAAACTCCCTACTTCTTCACCAAATCTCCTCTCCTGCTCCTAATTTTTGCACCCAGCTGCTGTCTAGGATCTTCCGCAAAGCTCTAGGATGAAGATATCAGTGAGAAGCTTCTTGATGGCCGGCTGATCGACTTGTTCTCCAAAGTGTTATGAAAATTAATTCTACATACAGATCGGTGTGGCCATTGGTGATCAGCCAAGCAACAAAAAAGAACTCCTTAGAGATTACTGTAGAAGCACGATCAATGGATTCAAGAAATAGAAAAGAAGAGTAGTAGAGATTTCTGAAAGAAAAGAATTTTATTTTAATGAATTCAGCATCATATACAACCTTGACCTATTTTCAGTATTTATACTTTACAAAAGGATCAAGCTCCAAGCTCATAGAAAAACTTTCCAAATCCAAATAATCCACGTACACAAAACATACCCGTGAAAACTGAGCCAGCTAACCTATGACTAGATCAGCTCAGTTTGAGACTAAGTTGATCTAGTTGTGTGTCATGCTAACTATCTGAAAATATTGCTTTCTATCTGAATTTTTCTCTAAGACATAGCTGACCCAGTCCTGGACTGAGCCGACTCAGTTTTCAACTTAGTCGACCCAGTCTTAGAGTGAGCTGGCTAGATTTCTGAATTTTGCTATCCAAGCTGATTTCTCTTCCGACTTGCTCTCATCTTTTCATAACCTATCTTCTCATGCTTTCAAGATTTGGGAGTACCACTTCTAAGCTCACATTCTCCATCTTGGTGCTTTCAAGTCCTTGTGAACTCATCTCTTTCTTGCAAATCCATCCATGCCACACATATCTAAAAAATATCTCTAGAAAGTACCTTCATGAGTACATCAGACCGATTTTCCTTTGTATGGACTTTCATCAGTTCCACTTCACCTTCCTCCACTAGCTCTCTAATCCTATGATACCTCACATCTATATGCTTTGTGCGTGCATGATAAACTGGGTTCTATGCAAGCAGCAGAGCACTCTGATTGTCACTATATAGTTTAACCTTGCTCTGCTTCACCCTCATTTCAATAATCAGCCTCCTAAGCCAAAGTGATTCCTTTGCAGCCTCAATAATACCAATGTACTCAACCTCTATGGTAGACAAGGCCATGATTGATTGAAGGATTGATCTCCAAGACATCGATCCACCATACATGCAAAAGAGATATCTAGTAGTAGACATTTTTATATCAAGATCATCTATATAATTCGCATCTACAAACTCTTCCAGAGGATCTAAACCTCTATATTCAAATCCTCTCGGCTGCCCACCAAACACCAAAACATAATCTCTTGTTTCTTGTAAATAGCTTAATATCTACTTCAATGCTTTCCAATGTTCCTTTCCAGGGTTAGCCATGTATCAACTAACCATGCTCACTGCATGTGCTATATCTGATCTTCAACACACCATAGTATACATCATACTGCCTACAGCATTCGCATAAGAGACTCCATCCATGTACTCTCTCTCCTCTTCTGACTGGGGGCTTTGATACTTAGAGAGAGACATATAGCTCGACAATAGTGTCTCTACAGGTTTGGTCTTCTCCATTCTAAATCTTTTTAGAACTTTTTGAATATATCCTCCTTGTGATAAATGAAGCACTCCTTTGCACCTATCTCTGCAAATCTCCATTCCAAGAATTTTCAGTGTTGGATCCAGATCTTTCATCTCAAATTTAGCTGATAATGTTCTTTTCAATCCTTTTACAACCTTCATACTCCTATTGGCTATGAGCATATCATCAACATATAATAGCAGGTACAGGGCATTCTTTTCATCTACATCCTTGACGTAGACACAACTATCATATTCACATCTGATAAATTTCAGGCTCAAAATAAAGCTATCAAATCTGTAATACAACTGACGAGGAAATTATTTCAGGTCATACAGTGACCTCTTTAGTAAACACACATTTTTCTCCTATCCAATCTCCATGAAATTATCTAGCTACTTCATATAGATTCTTTCCTCCAATGTGCCATGAAGGAAGGCCATCTTCACATCCATCTGTTCCAACTTCATGTTGTACTGTGGCACCAGTGATAGCAAAATTCGAATAGATGTATGATGCACCATAAAAGAGAAAACTTCTGTGTAATCTATCCATTTTCTTTGTGAGTATTTCTTTACTACCAGTCTTGCCTTAAATCTGACTTATCTTGTTCTGAAGGTACTTCTTTCTTTGTGAACACCTACTTTGAGCTAATAGGTCGAGCACCTTCTGGAAGATACACCAGCTATCATGTCTGATTTTTATTCAGTGATTATATCTCCTCCATCATGGCCTGCATCTATGAATCATGATCCTCACTCTTCATGGCCTCTACATAATTCTCTGGATCTCTATTAACAGTGATGAGTGTATAGAAGATAACCTCATCAATGCCATATCTGATCGATCTTCTAACAGTATGCTGGGACTTATGCAAAGCCACTCCCACTGGCACATTTCTATCTAAAATCTATGATTGATCCTGCACATCCATCTAAACTACGGACCCTCCATGCTGATTTTCAATATGAGATAAAATTTTTCTTTCTAACTCCACCTCAATAGGAACACTCCTGTAAGTGGATGTAACATGCATGCCATCATTCTCTGACTGGCCACCACTGTTCACCTTTGTTTCTCTAGTTGCTCGTGTACTCCCAGGCCTCTCTAAGATGCTCTTTTCATAAAAAATGACGTCCTTGCTGATCACTATCTTTGGTGCTTCAGGATTCCACAGCAGGTATTCCTTGACTCCTTGTGGATATCCTATAAATATCATCTTTTAAGATTTAGGGTCTAACTTACTTCTCTTGGTTGCCTCCACATATGCATAGACTGTGCAACCGAAAACCTTCAGGTGGCCAAGCTCCACCTTCTTTTCACTCTAGATCTCTTCTGGAATGCCTTCATTCAGCTTACGGTGAGGGGACCTATTGACAAAAAAATAAGAAAAAATTAAAGCATCACCCCAAAAAGATTTTGGAAGTGATGTCTACAGTCTTAAACTCCATGCCTTCTCAGTCAGTGTTCGGTTTATCCTTTTCATGATACCATTCTGCTGGAAAGTCATCTTTACTATGTAATGGCACTAGATATCATTTTTCTCACAGTACCTCTTGAACTCCAAGCTTGTATACTCTCCTTCATTATCAAACCTCAGATACTTTACCTATCTTTCTGACTCCTTCTCAACTTCAGCTCTTTAGACTCTGAACCATGTAAATATCTCTAATTTTTCTCTGATCAGATAAATCCATACCTTCCTTGAGAAATCATCAATGAAAGTGATAAAATATTTTGCCCCACCTCTAGCTGATATAAGATCTGATTCGCACACATCTAAGTGCACTAAATCCAACACTCCTTCACTGCGCTTGGTACTTTTGGCAAACTTCATCCTATGCTGTTTACCAAAGATACATGGCTCACATAAATCTGGGCCCTCCTTCAAGACTGAGATCATCCCTCTTCTGCTAAGTTTAGTAAGCCCTCGATCACTCATATGATACATTCGATAGTGCCATAGCTGATATAAGAGTTGCTCCTCCTATGCCGCTGCTAGCACCTCTGCACTATCCTTTACCACTGAGCCTTTCATTCTATAAAAATTATTGCTTAGTCTTCTTTCTCTCATCACCATCAAAGCTTTCTTAAAAATTTTTAGACATCCACTCTCAGCCTAGCTACTAAAAGCAAAACCCTGCTCCTCCAAGTAGCTCAAAGAAATTAAATTTTTTTTTAATTCTGGTACATGTCTGACATTTAATAATGTATGAATGATCCTATCGTACATTCTCACCTTGATTGAGCCAACTCTAGCTACTTTGCACGGATGATCATCTCCAAGGCTGACACTTGCTCCATCGATCTTTTGGTAGGTAGAAAATCACTCTTGATGGGAAGTATAGTGGTGAGAGCATGCTGAATCCAATATCCACATAGTATCATATTCTGTGGATCCATCTAATATAACTAGCAGGTCTTCTCCACTGCTCACTGAAGCTGTATCATTATTATTGTTGGCCTTCCCTTTTTCTGACCTAAAAAATGGATAATCTCTCCTTAGGTGTCCAGGCTGATGATATTTATAATATTTCAATATCTTCCTCTGATCCTGAGACTTTGACCTACCTTTGAATTTTTCTCTTATCTTCTCCTTTGATCTTTCCTATCTTTCATTCATAGTCAAGATCTCGAACTTGGGATCTCTCTTGCAGATCTTTTCCATCTGCTCATTCGATCTGAGAACACCAACAACTTCTTCATAGTTTAGGATATCCTTTCCATAAACTAAAGTTTTTATGAGACTATCACACGAGCCTGGAAGAGAACAAAGCAGTAGCAATGCCTGATCTTCCTCATCGATTTTTACATCCGAACTCATCACCTTAGAACATACCTGATTGAACCTTTGGATATGTGCAACAAGATCTCCACCTTCAGACAACCTCAGACTATACAGCTGTTTCTTAAATCATAGCTTATTTATCATATTCTTCCCCATGTATGTGATCTCCAATCTCGTCCAGAGCCCCTTTGCCATGGTCTTTGTGCAAACCTCGAGTAGCACTTGATTGGCCAAGCATATTCTAATTATGCTAAAAGTAATTTTCTTCAACTCTTTCCAATCCTCAGTACTGATCTTTTCTGGCCTTTCTTTTATCAAGACTTGTAGATCCTCTATTGAACCAATAAGTCTTTAATCCTTTGCTGCAATAAGGTAAAGTTCTCCTTACCATCGAACTTCTCAAAATCCATGTTGAGTTTGCTTGATCCCATGACTTTAAGCAAGTCAAAAATAAAATCCTAACACCCTTTCACGATCACACACCAACAAAACTATCCTTCAAAGAAGATCTAAATGCCCTAGATCCTCTTTTCAACCATCTGTATCACCATTCCTCTGTGTAACAAATCTCCATCTCAATCTAAAGATAATTACGAAGTAAACAAGAAGTTTTTAGAATAAAATCTGGTACAATAGATCCTGGATGTAGAAATCCTAGGTGTCTTCCTTCCTTTCATGCAACATCGCTCTGATACCAATTATTATGAAAATTAATTTCACACATGAATCGGCATGGACGCTGGTGATCAGCCAAGCAATAAGAAAGAACTCCTTAGAGATTACTGTGGAAGCACGATCAATGGATTCAAGGAATAGAGAAGAAGAGTAGTAGAAATTTTTGAAAGAAAAAAACTTTATTTCAATGAATTCAGTATCATATATAACCTTGACATATTTTCAGTATATGTACTTTACAAAAGGATCAAGCCCCAAGCTCATAGAAAAACTTTTCAAATCCAAAATAACCCATGTATATAAAATATACCCATGAAAACTGAGCCAGCTCAATTTCAAACTGAGTCGACTAACCTACGATTGGGTCGACTCAGTCTGAAATTGAGCCGATCCAGTTGTATACCATGCCAATAGCTTGAAATTATTACTTTCTATCTAAATTTTTCTCTGAGATATAGCCAACCTAGTTCTAAACTAAGCCGACCCATTTTCCAACTTAGCTGACCTAGTCTCAGGGTGAGCTGGCTAAGTTTCTGAACTTTACTATCCAAGCTGATTTCTCTTCCAGCTTGCTCCCATCTTTCCATGACCTATCTTCTCATATTCTCAAGACTTGAGAATGCCACTTCTGAGCTCACAAGAAGATCATTGTGATCTCATTTTGATGGTATTTTCTATTTTTATTTTTTATATTTTTTTTAATATGTAATAAAGACTATTCTTCTTTATTATATCTTTTTATCTTTATTTTCTTGCATAAGATTAATCTAAAATAGTTTATGACTTTTAAGATGAGTCATGATCTACGGATACAATTTATGCTCTCAAGATAGATTATCTTTAGATTAATTCTTTTTATTCTATCTAAATTAATTTAGACTAGCTTATAACTTTAAGGAATGGGCTATAATCCAAGAATACAAACCATACTCTTTAAGATAGATTATATCTTTATTGATTAGATATTAATTAAAATATATTAAAAAATATCCGCTATTAGATAAGAGATCAATTGAGATCTTCATACTTCAACTCAATTTTTAATTAATTTATTATTTATTTATTCTCTTAATTAATTTAAGTAGCCTTTTAATTAATCAATTTTTAATTAATCTTAATCTTACTTTTAATTTATAATTTAAAAATAATTAATACGATCCTTCAGGATATAATTCTGACTCATCCTATCTATATAGTAGTTAGATTTTATTTTTGATCGTCTATGATAGCAATCAAATTTTGGCACCATTGTCGGGGATCGTGACTTAGTTGCTTATCAAATTTTGCTTATTTTCATGATTTAGTTGCTTTAAAAAAATAATAATTTTTTTAAAAAAATAAATAAAAGTAAGAAATAATAAAAATAAAAATAATAATAAAATAATTAAAATAAAAATAATAAAAAAATTAAAAAAATTAATAATAAATAATAATAATAATAAATTACATTGATATTATATAAGTTGTTTAGGAGATTAGAGACATAACCACAAAACGTAATAAGTAAAAACTTTCCACTTTTGATTGGATATTTTATTTTGTTTGCATTGCTTATCCATAAGATACTTTAAGAAAACTAAATCCAATTAACTAAGATAAGATGAAGATTTGATCATCCTTTCTTATCCCATAAATTATTTTTTTGCATCTGCGTAACCTAGACCTTAATCTAAAATCAATTAGACATTGGCTCTAGGATAATCAGCTCATTATGATAAGAAACCTTAAAAGTTAGACCGGTTAGGGTTAGTCAGTTTAATTGATGTCTAAGACAAGTAGTTCAGAGATCACATCCCGAAGAAAGATAGTTACTTAATTGATTCTATTAGCTTATCTAGCCAAGACAATTGGTATTTAAGAAAAGCAATAGAAGGACTCCCACCAACCTTACACTTACCTAGCTAGTTGAGTGACTGATTCTTTACTTGGAGGGCTTGAAGATGATCTTGCCAGTTAGGAGTTGTTTAGATTTAGGATAACTCTTAGCTAGGATTGATTGTATAACTTGATTGCTAACTAACATCAAATCTAATTAAACTTCTCTAATCTATTTCTTAGTTTTAGGACTCTCTAGTCTCTCATCTTTAGAATTTTTTCATCTTTTTTGTTAAAAAATTTAAAAAATTCTAAAAAATAATATCTTTTTGTGCTTGCCTTAAGGTATAATTGTAGAGTTTATGCTCGGGCGTCGCTCACTGCAATCCAAAATTTAACCCATAGATCTTAAAATTGAGAGAACTCTTAGAGCCAACAGATCCAGAAATATGGATCGAAACTAGGAGAACAATCCACCTAGAAATTGAAGAAGTACTTCACTCCTTCCACATACACCTACTCTCCCTGCATTCAAGTTCCTCCAGTAGAGGCTACACAATATGAAATCAAGTTTAGTGTTATTCAGATGCTCCCATCTTTTTATGAACTTGCCAATGAGGACCTATACAAACATCTTGATGAATTCTTAGAAATATGCTCAATAATTAAAATTCAAAATTTTTTTGATCATGCCCTTAGGCTGAATTTGTTTTTCTTTTTATTGAAGGACAAAGCTAAATATTGGCTAAACTCCTTAGATACTATAACTATTTTAACCTAGGACCAACTTCAAAGGAAATTTCTCAAAAAGTACTTTCCAATCGAAAAAACTAATCAAATAAGAAAGGCCATAACTAATTTTTTCCAGTTAGAGGGAGAGATGTTTCATGAAACTTAGGAGAGGTTAAAAGAATTGATTAGAAAATGCCCCCATCATGTTGTACCCAAGTGGCAACTAGTCCAATGCTTCTATGATGGCTTGACAGAAAAGCACCGATATATGGTTGATGCATCCTATGGTGGGACCTTCATGCTAAAAAATGAGCATGAAGCATGGTAGCTGTTTGAAATCCTGAGTTAAAATTTATTATACCATATGTCTATTGCTAGAAGAGACCCTTCCATGTTTGGACCTAAATGGGATGGAATTTATAAAATTAGTAGTTCAATGGACATCTACAGCCAGGTAAATGAATTATCTCAAAAGATGGACCGACTACTGCAAACAATGCCCACCAGTACTCCACCCACATCCATGATAGATGTATATTCAATATGTTCAAGTCCTGCACATACTATTTATGATTGTTCTACTACATCCCAGTTTTCTGAGTTTATACATGAACAAATAAATCAAGTACAAACTCAGAATAATTTTAGATCAGGATACAATCCTTTCTCCAACACTTACAATCCTGATTAGAGAAACCATCTGAATTTTTCTTAGGCCCAACAATCTACTGCTAGGCCACCAGTACCTAGACCTAATTATGCTGAAGGAGCCTATAAACCGAAGCCATACCCACAAGTTGCATAAAATTCACAGCCTTCTTCAAATACTTTCTTTGAGGAAAAAATGTACAAGCATTAAAAGAGCTCGAGATGAACACTCACTCCCACACTCAATTAATAGCTAAGTTAGAAATCTAAATAGGGCAACTAGCCACTACTTTTAATAGAAGGAAGGAAGAAAAACTTCTAAGTCAGTCCACTAATAATCCAAAAGAGTAGTACATGGCTGAGAGATTCACTGGCCCAAAAACTTTTTTCAAATGCCAAGTCTGTTATAACACTTAGAAATGGAAAAACTATAAATTAGTCAAAAACAACTCAAGAATCAGAACCATCAAAACCAGCCGAATCAAAGAAGAATAAACCATAGAGAGGGAAAAACCTATGGACCGAGCACCTATACCTAAGGCCCCATTCCTTAATGCTTTAGAATCTCCTCTACCTTTAGACAAGAAGGGTATTAAAATGAATAAAATGCTTGAATTATTTAAACAAGTCTAAATTAATTTATCCCTTCTTGATGCTATTAAATAAGTCCCAATATATACCAAATCTTTTAAAGATCTATGCACTCAAAAATAAAGAGCTAAAGCACACACACCTAAGAAAGTCCACTTAACTGAATGAGCCAGCTCCATCTTTCAACAAATAAATCCATCTAAACTTAAGGATCTTGGTACCCCAATCATATCTTGTGTCATAGGAAACCTGACTATTAAGAAAGCATTGCCGATTTGGGTGCGAGTGTTAATCTTCTCCCAAGTTCTGGCTATAATATTTTTGGATTTGGAGAATTGAAACCCACTACGGTAATCCTACAATTAGCTAATAAATCAATTAAGATACCCCGTGGAATGCTGGAAGATGTGCTAGTCAAGGTAGATGAATTTTACTTTCCTGTAGACTTTCTGATGTTAGATATAGAATCTGGTAGCAACCCCAGCCAAGTACCTATCATCCTAGGTAGACCCTTTCTAGCAACTACTAATGCTTGCATAAACTGTAGGACCAGAGTTATGGATGCATCTTTCGAAAATAAAAGGCTGAGGTTGAATATTTTTAACGCCACATAGGGATCACTCACTTTCGACCACAATGAAATCAATTTACTAGAGAAAGTTTTAGAAGATAAAATCCGTACCTTGCTCGACTCGAACCCTTTATAGACATGCTTAGCACACTTTAGAGTAGATGATTTTGATATTGATGAATACACTAGAAAAGTTGATGTACTTTTAGAGCCATCCAATTTTAGCACCACTCCTTCCTAGACTTTAAAATATGAATAATTACCAACTTAGTCGAATCCTTTAGTACCATCCCTAGAAGCACCACTTATCCTAGAGTTAAAACCTCTTTCTGATACACTAAAGTATTTATTTCTCGAACCCAATGACATCCTTCCGATAATCATATCCTCTGACTTAATCACTAACCAAGAAGACCAACTTATAGGTGTGCTCAAAGAGCACAAGAAAGCCATAGGATGGACAATTACTGATTTGAAAAGCATTGATCCTTCTATTCGCATGCATCACATACATTATGATGCAAAGGCCAAACCACATAGAGACATGCAATGCAGATTAAATCCAAACATGCAAGAGATAGTAAAGCAAGAGATAATAAAATGGCTAGATGCAGGCATTATCTATCCAATTTCTTATAGTAAATGGATCAGTCCGACCCAAGTGGTGCCTAAGAATCGAGTATCACTATGGTAGAAAATGATAAAGGTGAGTTATTACCCACTCACACAGCAACTAGCTGGCGAGTATATGTAGATTATAGGTGACTCAATGCTGTGACTAGGAAAGATCAACTTTCACTATCTTTCATTGACCAAATTCTAGAATGGTTAGCAGGTCAGAACTACTTCTACTTCCTAGATGGATATTCAAGATACTATCAAGTGTCTGTATTCCCAGAGGACCAAGAGAAAACCATCTTTATCTACCTCTATGGTACTTTTGCCTTTGGTAGAATGCCTTTTGGACTATGCAATGCACCGGCCACTTTTCAATGGTGCATTATGGCTATTTTTTCTGATAGGTCGATAAGTTTTTAGAAGTGTTCATGGATGATTTTTCTATTTTTGGCTCTACTTTTGATGTCTATCTTCAAAATTTAATTAAAGTATTTAAATGATGTGTGGAGACAAATTTGGTATTGAGTTGGAAAAAAGTCATTTTATGGTTTGTGAGGAAGTCGTACTCGGACACATTGTATCTGAAAGGAGGATCGAAGTAGACAAAGCTAAAGTTGAGATAATATTAAAACTACCACCTCCAACCTCGGTCAAACAAGTACGATTCTTCTTAGGACATGCAGAATTTTATAGACATTTTATTAAGAACTTTAGTAAAATTTTTCGACCTTTATGTAATCTTTTGGCTAAAAAAAAATCTTTAATTTTAATAAAGACTGTTTAGCCACCTATAATAAACTTAAAACAGTATTGACTACTGCACAAATTATTAAACCATCAAATTAGACCCTACCATTTGAAATTATGTGTGATGCTTCTGATTATATGGTAGGGATAGTTTTAGGGCAAAAATTCAATAAGGAACCTCATGTAATATGCTATGCTAGCAAAATTCTTTCTAATGCTCAATTGAACTACACCACAATCGAAAAAGAATTGCTTGCAATTATGTTTGCCCTAAAAAAATTTAGATCATACTTGTGGGCTCCAAGGTCTTAGCCTATTCTGACCATGCATTGAAATATCTACTATCAAAAAAAGATACAAAGCTTAGGTTGATTAGATGGATCCTTTTATTACAAGAATTGACATCGAAATCTTAGATAAAAAAGGTTTTCAAAATGTAGTAGCAGATCATATCTCTAGGATCTTGGTAGAACACAATAGTGAAAGCATTGAAGATAGGTTCCCTGATGAATAATTGTTTTCAGTATCTTTTAATAATCTTTCTTGGTTTGCACACATAATTAATTACTTGGCGATAAGATAAGTTTCATCCCACTGGACCTAACAAGAAAAAAATAAATTCTTTTTTCAAGTAAAACACTATTTTTGGGAAGAACCAAAGTTGTTCAAAATTTGTCCAGACTAAATTATTCGACGATGTGTCCCTGAGAGTGAATTTCAAAGTATCATAACTTTTTGCTACTCACTAGCTTAGGGGGACATTTTAGTGGAAGAAAAATGATAGCAAAAGTACTAAAAAGTAGATTTTACTAGCCAACATTATTTAAGGATGTCCATGATTTCTGCCATAATTGTTTAAGATGTCAATAAACAAAATATTTCAAGAAAAGATATGATACCTCTGTCTCCAATTTTAGTAGTTGAAATTTTTGATATTTAGAAAATTAACTTTATTTGCCCATTTTCTTCTTCTTATGGTATGAATATATTCTGGTGGTAGTAGATTATATTTCTAAGTGGATAGAAGCTATGACAACACGATCTAATGATCATAAGATGATTATCAAGTTTATTCAAAGAAATATTATAAGTTGGTTCGATTGTCCTAGAGCTATAATTAGTGACGGGGGTATGCACTTCATGAATAGACACTTTGAAGCTTTGATGAAGAAATATAGAATAACATATAGAATAGCCACCCCATATCACCCCTAGACCAGTGGATAAGTTGAAGTTTTCAATAGAAAAATAAAGAAGATCTTAGAGAAAATGGTTAAGCCCAATCATAAAGATTGATCGAAGAGATTAGATGATGCACTATGGGCCTACCATACTGCCTATAAAATCCCAATCAAAATATCTTCTTATCGGCTTGTTTTAGAAAAATTTTGTCATCTGCCGGCAGAATTAGAACACCACATATATTGGGCAATAAAAAAATTTAATTTTGATATGAAAATCATGGGGTCAAAAAGGAGACTGCAATTAAATGAATTAAAGAAATTACGTAATGAGGCATACGAGAGTGCTAAAATTTATAAAGCTCGAACCAAAGCTTACCATGATAAGATCATTTCAAAAAAAATATTTGAACCTAATCAAAAAGTATGGCTCTTTAATTCTAAGTTAAGATTATTTCCTGGTAAACTTCACTCACGTTGGGATGGACCATTCATTGTGACCCAAGTTTTTCTCCATGGAGCTATAGAACTTAGAGATCCAAAATAGGAAAATACTTTTGAGGTTAATGGCTAATGAATCAAACCTTATATGGATGGTACAAGAGGTGGAGAGCAAATCAAGTTAGTGGATCTAGTTGAATCGGTCTATGAACCACCATAAATTTTTGGCTTGATCTGGCTGAAAATCCTAAACTTAGCGCTTGTTAGGAGGCAACCCATTATTTTTTTTTAAATTTTTAGTTTTTATTTTTGTAGGACACTAATAAATATGATTAGCCCAAGTTGTTTGGGACCACATCATCAAAATATCTTGTATGAATCTGATGGAGTATAATGAAGGACCTACAAACAACAAATTAGGTGGTATCCCTTCTTGATAAATATTTTTTATTTTTTTCTTCTTTCATTAAGAACAATAAAAATTAAGTTGGGAAAAGAATAACTAACTTTAAAATTTGTGAGTCCTTAAGTATGATTTAAAATAATTAGTTTTATATACCCAAATTTTATTTTGATTAAGAGTTAATTAGGTAACCTAATCAATGAATGATTAACAGTCTAGATAATTTTAGAGATACTGAGAAAAAAAATTATTAAGAAAACCCAAATAATAGTAGGATTTAGATCGAACCAAATTTTAAGAGTGATTCTAAAATCCTCTTCTGATTGATCTCAATAAAAAATCTACTTCATAAGAGTTGGATGGAAAGGTTGAAATATGCAAAATCTTTTTTAAAATTTAATTTTATTTATAAAAAAAATATTAGTTTCTTACTGAGTAACCAGACCTATTTGCCTAAGTAAGTGTTGTGATTCATGTAAAAAGATAAGTAATATGAATTAAAAAGAGGTTTAGCATTGTTTTACTGAGTAATCGAGTCCTTTCATCTATGTAAGCATTGTGGTTCATATTAAAAAATGAAGATGCAAAAAATTGATTAAAAAAAAATTAAAAAAAGTGGATAATAAGAAAACTAAATTACAAAAAGATAATAAACCCATCTCACATCAAGTTAGAGGATTTAGAGAGTAAAGTGGAGAGTTCCTGAAGAAAGATCTCTAAAAATTTCAAATAGCTAATACTCAACTACTAATTGGATCGAATTAATAATCCGACGATGTACCTCTTCAATGGTTTGACTGGATATCAGTTGCCTTTAGGAGTGTCTAACCTAACTTTTAATTCAAGACTGAGATGGTATATATTACTAATTTATCTACTTTACTCGAGAACGAGAAAAATTCAAATTAGAGGATGTGATAAATATATTAAATATATAAAAATATTAATTTATTAATTAATTTATCTTTATTCTTTAAGAATTGATACTTTTTTATCTTTTGCAGATAAGAAGATCATCGATGAAAAGAGCTCGATTTATGGGTCAAAATAAAGAAAATTAGAGCGAATCAAACTTAAAATGGACCCAGAATGAGGATTCAAAGAAAAAAGAAGAAAAACTTTAAAAAAAATCGGCCCAAAACCAACCCATTAGGTCTACCGATGCACGATGGACCAATCGGCTGGTCCACGAAATCAGACATAGATCACCTAACTCAGCAGGCACACCCAATCAGCGGCCATTGCGTGGCACACATGAACCACTAACGGATTTACAGAAAAACCCACAAGGCTTACAGGGGTAAAAGGGTCATTTTTGGTGGCATGGCATGTGGGGATTGGCCTAGGTCTTCAGTGCGCTCGGTCCATAGTGGTCCATAGGCATAGGAATGCGCAATCAAACAACAGGCATTCATCTCGATCAAAATCTGATGACCCACATGGATTCTTGTTTAATTCGATAGTATTCAGTGAATTTGCGATTTTGCGCATTCCGATGGTCCCTGTTCGCACCGATGAAGATCCAACAGTCAAAAAACTTTTTGACTTGATTGTGGAGATCTTAAGCACAATCCGATGGTCCAAAAGCATTTGATCAGGCGATCTGATAGTTGTAATTTAATCTAAGTCTTGATGGAGCTACAAGTAGCGTATTTTGATTAGATCTAGATTGTTTAAACCTAATTTGATGGCAGAAAACTTTTCCAGGTATTAGGAATCCGATCCAGACATGATCTTTTTTATTTTTATTCTTTTTTTAACTCAAATTCTTTTGATTTTTTCTCTATAAAAAGCCTCCTAAGCCAAAGTAACGAGCCATCAGCCCTCCAAAGCCTTTCCTTCACCTGAAGCTCTTTCTCTCCCTATTTCTCTCTCTCAAACCCTTCTTTCTTCAAGTCTTCTTCTTTGTTTCTCTTTTCAACTGATCATAAAAACTCCCTACTTCTTCACTGAATCTCCTCTCCTGCTCCTGATTTCTACACCCAACTACTGTCCAGGATCTTCCGCAAAACTCTAGAAAGAAGATATCAGCAAGAAGCTTTCCAATGGCCAGCTAATTGACTTGTTCTCAAAAGATCATTGTGATCTTATTTTGATAGTGTTTTCTCTTTTTTCATCTTTTGTATTTTTTTTTAATATGCAATAAAGACTGTTCTTCTTTATTATATCTTTTTATCTTTATTTTCTTACATAAAATTAATCAGAAATAGTTTATGACTCTTGGGATGAGCCATGATCTACAAGTACGATTTGTGCTCTCGAGATAGATTATCTTTAGATTAATTTTTTTTATTCTATCTAAATCAATTTAGACTAGTTTATAATTTTAAGGGACAGACTGTGATCCAAGGATATAGGCCATACTCTCTAAAATAGGTTATATTTTTATTAATTAGATATTAATTAAAATATATTAAAAAAAATATCAGCTATTAGATAAGAGATCAATTGAGATCCTAAGAATCCATCTTCATACTTCAACTCAACTTTTAATTAATTTATTATTTATTTGCTCTCTTAATTAATTTAAGTAGCCTTTTAATTAATCAATTTTTAATTAATCTTAATCTTATTTTTAATTTATAATTTAAATATAATTAATACGATCCCTGAGGTTATGATCCTGACTCATCCTATCTATATAGTAGTGAGTTAGATTTTATTTTTGACCACCTACGACAACGATCATCCACACACCTAAAAATGTGGCACAATAAGTGGTAATAGAGCCCATATTGCATGGAGGGAGAATGAGATGCCAGAAGTTGAAGATCTTCAAAGGCTGAAAATTCAGCAAGGTCCCTATTAAGGTATTTCTCAAATTTCTTGGATTTTTTGTTGTGTTTTGATTTGGATCCAACCATAAGAAGCAACATGAAGGTTGATTTTAAGAAGTTTGATGGAAAAAAAAAAAATTTCATATGGAAAGTTTAGGTAGAAGATCTTCTGGTTCAAGCAAATCTAGATCTAGTGTTGGAGGAGAAGCCTGAAAGAATATAGGATTGTCAATGGATGTCCATGGAGAAAAAGGCTTGTTCTGTGATTAGAGGATATTTGGTGGATGCGGCACTCTATTCGATGTTAGAGAAAAGGACCTCAAAAGATCTATGGTTAAAGTTGCATACTTTGTATATGAAAAAAAAAATATATGCAATAAATTGATGTCGAAGAAGAGATTGTACAGCCTTCGAATGCAGAAAGATAGAGATGTCTTGATTCACATCCAAAAATTCAACTAGGTGTGCAACGAGTTGCTGAACATCGGGATGAAGATGGAGGAGGAAGATAAGTCGTTACTATTATTATACTCACTTCTCCCTTCCTATGATCCATTAGTGATGATGTTGCTCTATAGCAAGAAGACCCTAAAGTATGAAGACATGGTCTCGGTACTACGGTCCAATGAATAGCGGGAGAAGTTGACCAAGAAAAGTGCTTCCCAAGAGGGCTTGGCCATAGGAGAGAGATTAGGAAGAGAAAAGGAAAAAGGCAAGTCAAGGGGATAATCAAAATTCTAGAATAGCCAGAATAGAAAAGAAGCCGGTGCTATAAGTACAATAGGATCGAGAACTTCAAATGTGATTGCCTGTAGTGGAAGAACAAGAAGAGAGATAAGGGAGGATTTGATGCACTGAGTATGGTAGCTGATCAGAAGGTGGAGAATGACCTCTTGGTTATATCAGATGGTCATAGGTGATACACAAATATTTGGATCCTAAATTCAACCTGTTTGCATCACTACATCCCAAACCAGTCTTGGTTCATAACATACACCAAGATTGATGAGGAAAGTATGACACTTGGAGATGATCACCCATGCAAAGTTACTGGTATTAGGAGCATTCGGGTGAACATATTTGATAGGATGGTGTGGACTCTCATCAATGTGAAGCACGTCCTAGAATTGAAAAAAAAAATCTAGTGTCACTGGGCTACCTGGAGTGGAGTGGTTGCAACTTTAGCCATTATGCTAGGAGTAAAATTTTAAATATCTCTAATAGAGTCATGGTGGTGATGAGAGGTAGAAGAATAAAGAACAACCTCCATAAGTTGGAAGGATCTATGGTGACCGAAAAATTTGATGCAGCAGCAGTAACACAGGACCAGCAGAGGGATCATCGGTTGTAGCATTACCGCCTAGGCCACATGAAAGAATGTGAGATGAAGGAGTTAAGCAAGAATGGTTTGATTTCATATCTAGAAGGAGGCATTTCAGACATATATGAGTCATGCCAGATGGAAAAATAGAGGAGAGTGTAGTTTGCCAGTAGTTTAGCTCGTAGTGTAGCTCCATTGGAATTAGTTCATACTGATGTATGGGAACTGGCTCCAATTTTAGCTAGAAATGGGGTGAGACACTTCTTAACCTTCTTAGATGATTTCTCAAAAAAGATATGGGTCTACTTCATAAAGGAGAAATCAGAAGTCTTCACTAGAATTAAGATGTGCAAAGCTAATGTGGAGAAGAAGATAGGTCAGAGCTTAAAGTGTTTGTGATTAGAAAAGGACGGAGAATACATCGACAGGAAGTTCCAAGCTTTTTATGAGAAGTGCAGTACCAAAAGGCATTTGTCAGTAAGAGGGATGTTGGGAATAGTATTCTAAAGTCAATCATCAGTCTATTAATGATTGAGCTATTTTATGTAATTATATATAAATTATTAATTAAATAAAAATTATTTTGACTTTTTATCATAAATTTTACATCTTCTAATGAACTCATGTCTGTTATGATGAAGTTCTTAGAACTATTTAGAATCGACAAAGAAGAATTTATCATTTAGTCGTTAAATATATTCGCGATCAAATGATATGTTGTTACCAAAGATGATAATGTTTATCAAGTATAGATCATTGTGTGCCATATAGGTTGGTTGTCCTCTTAACCAAGGAGTGTGAAGATACTAGTATGACATGTAGGTGAGATGTAGGGATATATCTAGACTGAACGTGATTGACTCTAGAGCATTTCTACTATCAAGAATTGCTCTGATAAAATATGAGAATAAATGTCCCTCTGATCTAAGATCACCAAAGTGACTTTCAAGTAACTTACTGTGCTTTGGTGCTGGACTACCTGAATTTCTAATTCAGTGATGGAAGATTTCTGGGTACAGTCAAGTACTTGAAAAGTCAATGCGTGAGTCAAGATGGGATTGACCACTCTTAAACTCAGGAGCTGTGTTCAATAGTATTTCAATTTAGCAAAGTCTTAGTTAGGATAGTCCTAGTGAGGGGTCACAAGACTAATTGCTTTAAGATACGATTTAGATGTATCTTCCAGGGTTGATAGTTAAACCCTGAGTCATCCTATGCACAGAGATCAAAGAAATGAATTATGTGGTAACTATATTCACATAGATTCTGAATGTTGCGATTGCACTATTCAGCCTATCCGAACCTCGGGTACCATTATAGATAGTCACTTCGATTAGTACAGAAAATTGATTTCTATGCTACCGATTTAGGTTCAAACCTACGGGGTCACACACACTAGAGATTTTTATCCGATCTAATGGCTGATCAAAAGAAGTTTAATTAATAATTTGATCACTAATTAACTCAATTTGATTGAGTAATTATTTTTAGATCAAGATCAATTGAATTGGATTCATTTGAATTTGATCCGATTAGGATATAAGATGATCTAATCATCAAGGAGATTTAATTTCTAATTTGATCAGGAATTTAGCTTGATTAATTTCTGATTTGATTAGGATTTAACTAAGCCTAATTAAGCCTAAATAAGTTGGATTTAATCTGATCTAATTGAGCCTAACCAATTTGGATTGGATTGGTTCAATTAGATGACTAATGTAAGATTAGTTTGACTAGTCTTCCCCTATGCCACATCACCCTTTGATTTGCGCCAAATCCTTCCTCCATGAGAAAGGGTTTCTTATGAAGTTTTCCATGCAAGGGAGGGTGTGCATTCTTCCTTCTCATGCACCTTATGGATTGGTTTGATCTAGTTGCTAATTGAATTTGAATAGAATTTGAATTTAAATGAATAACCACTTGATCTAAACCAACCCCTCATGCCTCCGATGTTTTGTGCACCTCTTTAAAATGCTGGATTTTATGGACGTGCGTGTGATCGATCGAGAGGAAGAGAGAAGAGAAGAACATTGAAAGGAGAGAAGAGAAAGTCTCTTCTCGACGTGCGTGAAAAAAGTAAGAGTTCTAGGCATAAGGGTTTTGGGTGAGAGCAAACTCTAGAATCTATCTAGAATTTAGGATTTAGATCTATGAGTTACGAGGATTGTGACTTCATAGATCCAGGTGGAGAACCTCCTCAACTTCTCATCTATATTCATTGGGATCCAGAACGTCTGAAGATCCGATGAAGAAGATCAAAAGAAGTTTGATCTAAATTAGCCGTTGAAGATTTCTGCAGAGCTAGCACTCGGAAGGAATTGATCAGAATCAGAGCCTCGTGTGGATTATCTGTGGATGTCAGACACGTGTGTAGCTACGTCGCAGCATTCAGATCTACATAGAGAAGATCAGATTGTGGAATTCTTCTATCCGCAAAAAGATAATATGTTCTGAACACATAGAGCTAGTAAAATATTTTTACTATTAATCTTGTTTTTATTTTCAAATATGCATGCATATATAATACATTAGATCCTATAGCATGTAGAATTTTTAGATTAGATCTATAATTTTTTTATTATTAATATGATTAATAATATTATTCATTATGCATTTATCAAAAAAAATTTGAAAATAGAGCTAAAAACCCTGCTCGCACTCCCTTCAATTGGTATCAGAGTAGCAGATTCTTTGATATATTATATATGCATGATTTAGATTATTTTTAGATTAAATTTAAATAATAATCTAATCTAAAAATAAAAATGATGACCACACGGACTGTAGGTTATCCTGCTGTAAGATTTATCCTTTACAGTGAAAAGATTGTCCTGATATGTTGCGATCTATAAAATTAATCATAAAAATTTTAAATTAGATGTAACGATTTTTTATGATGTGTTTGAAGGGTTTAATCTAAATTTTATCATGAATTAATGTCTAGATTAGATCTAGATAATTTCATGATTTTTGGTGTAGAGTACATAATTTTAGATTAAACCTGAACAGGATCTTAGGAAGATTCTATTTGCCAGTCGAATCGGCTCTCTCAGGAATCAAGCTAGCTCGACCAGCATGCCAGCCATGATACGATTTCTGGATTGATGCTCCAATCGACTCTATCAGAAATCGAGCCAGCTCGACTTCAAATCGGACCAGCTCGGATGGGATCTAAGCCTATCCAACTAGAATGATGACCTTCAGACTTTCTGCTCAAGCTAGCTATCTCGGGAACCGAGCCAACTAGGCTTCTGCTTGAGCTAGCTTGGATGGGATCCGAGCCAACCCGACTGAGAAGTTGGATGAATGTCATAATTGGCTAGTTTTATATGATTAAACCTACATCTAGTGCTTGTTTATGAAATAAGCCAATCCATTTTTGAAATGAATCGATCTATTTAGTGAAATAGTGCTGAAATATAAAGAATATTTCAAAATTTTAAAAAATATTTTTGAAATGCTGAATCCCAACCCTCAGCTTAAAACTTAATTAAGAATTAAGTATGATAAATTAGAGTCTAGAATTATGAATTAAAGATCCTAAGTCATTGATCATAAAATATGGGTTATTGGGTTAGTCGAATTAGATCCATTAATTAGATTAGACCTAAGGTTAGTTAAAGAATAGATTAAATTAGAGTAATTGATCGAATCTAACCAAATGTTGATTTAGATTAGGTCAAGAACTCTTTAGACCAAATTATGATAGTTGTAGTTGGTCAAGCCTATGCCTTTAACGAGAATCAAATGGACTTGATTCATGGCTATATGGTCGAATCTAAAATTGCTAGGTTGGTCAAATTGAAACTAATGAACCAAATGGTGTCTAAGGTAAGTCTGGCAGCTCAGACCAATGATTTTTAATTGGGAGCTCCTCACACTAATTCAATCTTTGATGAATTAATAGCATATCCCTTCCATTGATCTCACTTATCTGGCCATCCTAGTGAATTAGATTTTGATTAGACTATTTGGTGATTTGGACTCACCTATGTCAATTAAGTAAATTAGTTTGACTGATTTAGGTGCTCCTAATGTCAGTTTTAATTAGATCCTTATTGATCTGACTTGGTAAAGTCAGTGAAAGGATCCAAATTGGCTGATCAATTCTTTTTAAAATTGGTTAATAAAATTCTCTAAAATTATTAAGTCCTTAAAATGATAAAGTTATAATGATAACTAAGTCATAGCCTCCCATTAAGTTGAGTGATAATGAGTCCATTAGTTTAATAATCATTAGATATCCAAAGACCTAGTGCTTATTGACTAATGGAATTATCATTCATAATATGATAATTTGGCCGTGTCTTTCTAATGGTGGTCAGATTGGTCGGCCAAAGTTAGGCCTGATCATTCATTGATCTGATGCACCAAATATGATCATGTTAATGGTTAGACCTAACTAGATCTTTTTAGTAAAGACCAAAGCCTACTGATTAGATTTTTGGAGCAAAATTAAATTACTAGAAGTTGTTTGGTGAAACAATTGATTACGAACCTACCCATAGATGCACACGGGTTGACCAACCAAAGTTGGGCTCGTGTGTAGTTTATGTGGATTTTAGTACCTACTAAGAAATTAGGGATAATTTCTTGAATTAGAGGTAGAGGCCACCGATTCGAACAAAGTAATAGAAGAACCTTTAAACTAAAGTCTAAGTTTTTAGATTAAATAATTCATATACTAATTAGATCTATGATTTTTTTTATGCAAAAATGGCCACTATCCTATCACTCTGATCATTGTTAGACAATGACAAACTCATGGGATCCAACTTTGATAGCTGGTATCAAAAGTTGAAGATCGTCCTGGAGCATGAACGAATCTTATATGTGTTAACTGATTCGACACCTGAGGAGCTAGCCCCGAACGCTATTAAGATGGAGAGAGATACTTATCTTAAGTGGCTCAATGACCGCACCATCGTTCGATTCATTATACTGATGACAATGAATGATGATTTCAGCTGTAGGTTTGAAAATGCCCAGCCCAAAGAGATGCTTCAAATGTTGAATGACTTCTTTGGCACGCCTGATGACGTTGAAAGGAATAAAACTAGTTGTGCCATTTTCAATGCTCATATAAGGGATGGGACATTAGTCACTGATCATGTATTATACATGATCAAGATGATTGAACGCCTAAGTAAGTTGGGTTTTTTCCTGCATGAGCAGCTCAGGAAGGATGCGATCTTGAATTCTTTGCCCAAATCCTTCCTCTCCTTTCTTATTCATTTTAGAATGACAAAGCCTGCAGTGAACTACCATGGCTTATTGAGGTTGCTGTAGAACTTTGAGAAGGATCACCAACTCCAAAAAAAGTCAGTGAACATAGTGCGAGGATTTTCTTCTGGTCGACCCTTTAAGAAAGGGAAGAAGAACAAGAATAAGAAGAACAAGAAGGTGCAGCCATATGCTGGGACGTTTGCACAGGATCAGACCAAGAAGCACAAGCCTGACTAGAGCCACACAGAGTGCTTCTTTTGTAAGAAACAGGGGCATTGAAAGAGGAACTGTCTTCAGTATGTTGCCACCTTAGATCCGAACATTTTGAGGAGAAAGTAAGTAGTTGTTGTGCAAGGTAATTATATGATAACACCTTACAACTTCTCAATTTGTAATACTATTGTCTGAGTATTAGATATGGGAAGCTCTTATCATATTTGTAATTTGATGCAGGATTTACAGATTAGTAGGAGATTTGGTGAAGGTGAGAGATTCTTGAACGTTGAAGATGGAAGAAAAGTTTCAATTCTAGCTTTAGAAATCATGAACCTTGTAATCAACTTTCATAGAGTTATTCTTAGTAATTATCACTTTTGTCCAAGTTTTTTATTGAATGTAATTTCTGTAGGCCTTTTGGCCAAGAACAGCCATCAATTTTCAATAAAAATAAATTTTTGTGATATTATTTTGAATGGTATTACAGTTTATGTTGGATAATTGAATAACGGAATATATTTATGATCACAGCCTATTAATATAGTCCAGTTCTCCAGTAAATGCCCTAGAATAGATAATGTGTCAGATGTCAACCTATGGTACTGTAGGCTAGGTCATATTAATAATGATAGAATAAACAGATTGGCTTAAGAAGAAATTCTTGAGGTCAGTGATTGCGAATCACTTCCAACCTATGAGTCCTGTCTTCTTGAAAAAATGACCAAATCATCTTTTATTGAAAAGGATGAACATGCCAATGAACTCCTGGGTCTAGTACATACTAATGTATATGGATCCATGAGCATAAGTGCTAGAGATAGATATTTCTACTTAATAACCTTTACAGACGACCTATCGAGGTATGGGTATATTTATTAATGAAGCATAAGTCAGAGTCATTTGAAATGTTTAAACTATTTCATAATGAGGTAGAAAAGCAAACTAAAAAAAATATTAAAACTCTTCGATCTGATCGAGAGGATGAGTACCTTTTTAGTGAATTTTTGATATATCTTGAAAAGAGTGGGATTCTATTCCAATGGACTCCTCCTGGAACACTACAGCATAATGGTATGTCTGAAAGGAGGAATCAAATCCTATTGGACATGGTTTGATCCATGATGGGATTTACTGATTTGTCTATCTTCTTGTGGAGATATGTGCTCGAGTCAGCTTGTTATATTCTAGATAAGATACCAAGTAAGTCTATTTTCAAAACACCATATGAGATATGGACAGGATGTAAGCCAGTACTCTCGCACCTTAGGATTTGGGGGTATTCGGATTATGTTAGACATTTAGCAACGAACAAGCTCGAACCTAGGTCTGATAAGTATCGTTTAATAGGATATCCAAAAAAGACCAAAGAATATTATTTCTATCTTGCTGATGAGCAAAAAGTGTTTGTCAGTCTTAAGACAGTTTTTTTAGAAAAGAAGTTTCTTAGTGAAGAGACTAATGTCTCTAAGATCGAGCTTCAGGAAGTTTGACATATAGAAAAATCGACACATATAGCTGAACCAGAATCGGATTTCGATTAGACCTAGAGCCTAGTGAACCTGGACCCTTAAGATGATCTAGTAGAGCACCACGTCAGTCGGACAGATACTACGATTTCTTGATCCAAAATGGTGATCCTATCAAACTTGATGAGAACGATAAGGATCCGATCACCTACATGGATGTAATGCAAAGACCCAACTCTAGAAAATGGCTTGAGGCCATGAGATCTAAAATGGAGTCCATGAAGGTCAATGATGTATGGACATTAGTTGATCCATCCGAAGGGGTAAAACCCATAAGATGTAAGTGGATCTTAAAAGAAAAAGATGTACAGACAGGAAGGTGGAGACCTATAAAGTCCGTTTGGTTGCCAAGTAGTATCGTCAATGTTATGGTATAGACTATGATGAGATATTCTCTTCTATGATAATACTCCGGTTCATTCGGATCATGCTTGCGATAGCTGCGCATCTGGACTATGAAATCTAGCAAATGGATGTAAAAATAGCTTTTCTAAATGAAAAGTTGGCTGAAAAAATGTATATGATACAACTTAAAAATTTCACATTCATAGATGAGTCGAAGATGTGTAGGCTTCAAAAATTTATTTATGAATCGAAGCAGGCATCTCGAAGTTGGAACATGCATTTTGACAGGACGATCAAGATGTATGACTTTGTTAAGAACGAAGAAGAGCCCTGCATATATAAGTGGGCTAATGGTCCAGTAGTTGTACTTCTCATTTTATATGTAGATGACATTCTCTTAATCCAGAATGATGTCCCTACATTACAAGGAATAAAGGTCTGGCTGTCGTCACTATTCTCCATGAAGGATCTGAGAGAAGCTTCCTACATCCTAAGAATAAAGATCTATAGAGATAGATCTAAAAGATTACTTGGATTATTCCAGTCCACGTACATTGACACTATGCTCAAAGATTTAGCATGGAGAATTTCAAAAAAGGCTTTCTACCAATAGGCCATGAAATTTTTCTTTCGAAGAGGGATTGTTCGATAACACCTCAAGAGAGAGCGTATGAAACAGAATTTCATATGCTTCGATAATGGATTCTATTATGTACGCCATGACATGTACGCGATCAGATGTGGCATAGTCACTAGGAATAGTGAGTAGATATCAATCTGATCCAGAAAAAAACCACTAGAAGGTTGTTAAAATCATCCTAAAGTATTTGAAAAATACTAAAGACCAGTGGCTTGTTTATTGTGAGTCAAACTTGAGATTTATGGGGTTTATAAACTCTAATTTCTAGTCTGATCACGATGACAGCAAGAGTATGTCGGGGTATGTATTTACCCTTAATGGTAGAGCTGTCTATTGGAAAAGTTTTAAGTAACACACCGTAGTTGATTTAGTGTACAAGGCAGAATATGTTGTTGCATCAGATACTGTCAAAAAAATGATGTGGTTGAAGAAGTTCATCAACGAGCTCAGAGTAGCACCCTTCCTCAATAGTCTAGTTCTGCTCTTCTGCGACAGCTCTAAAGCCATAGCTCAAGCGAAGGAACTGAAAACACACCAACAGACGAAGCATATTCTGCACCGCTTTTATCTTATCTAGAAGATCATGGATAAAGATGACGTCGATCTTTAGAAGATCAATAAGAAGAAAAATCTGGCTGACCCATTCACTAAAGCCATTGCGATGGAGTTCGACGATTTCAAGTCAAAGATGGGTATACGATATTGCACCGATTGGCTTTAGACCAAGTGAAAGATTGTTGAAAATAGTATCCCAAAGTCAATCATCAGTCTGTTGATGATTGAACTATTTTATGTAATTATATATAAATTATTAATTAAATAAAATTTATTCTAACTTTTTCATCATAAATTTTACATCTTCTAATGAACTCCTGCCTGTTGTGATGAAGTCCTTAGGACTATTTAGAATTGACAAAGAAGAATTTATCGTTTAGTTTTTAAATATATTCACAATCAAATGATACATTGTTACCAAGGATGATAACGTTTATCAAGTATAGATCATTGTATGCCATATAGATTGGTTATCCTCTTAATCAAGGAGTATGGAGACATTGGTATGGCATGCAGGTATGATGTAGGGGTACATCTGCATTGAATGTGACCGACTCTAGAGCTTTTCTGCTATCAAAAATTATTCTGATGAAATATAAATATAAGTGTCCCTCCGATCTGAGATCACCATGGTGACTTTCAAGCAACTTACGGTGCTTTGGTGCCAGACTATCTGAATTTTTAATTCAGTAATGAAAAATTTTTGGATATAGTCAAGTACTTGAGTCGGTGCGTGAGTCAAGATGGGATTGACCACTCCTGAACTCAGGAGCTGTGTTCAATAGTATTTCAATTTAGCAAAGCCTTGGTCAGGATAGTCCTAGTGAGGGGTCATAGGACTAATTGCTTTGAGATATGATTTAGATGCATCTTCTAAGGTTGACAATTAAACCTTGAGTCATCCTATGCATAGAGGTCAAAGGGATGAATTATGCGGTAATCATACGCACTAGATTCTGAATGTAGTGATTGCACTATTTAGCCTATACGGACGTTGGGTACCATTGCTAGATGGTCATTTCAATTAGTACAAGAAATTAATATATGTGCTACCGGCTTAGGTTCAAACCTGCAGAGTCACACACACTAGAGATTCCTACTGATCTAATGGCTAATCAAGAAAATTTTTATTAGTAATTTGATCACTAATTAACTCAATTTGATTAAATAATTACTTTTAGATCAAGATCAATTGAATTGGATTTATTTGGATTTAATCCGATTAGGTTATAAGATGATCTAATCGTCAAGGAGGTTTAGTTCCTGATTTGATCAGAAATTTGGCTTGATTAATTTTTAATTTGATTAGAATTTAATTAAGCTTAATTAAGCCTAAATAAGTTAGATTTAATCTGATTTAATTGGGCCTAACCAATTTGGATTAGAGTGGTTCAACTAGATGACTAATGTAAGACTAGTTTGACTAGTCTTCCCATATGCCACATCATCCTTTGATTTGCGCCAAATCCTTCCTCCACGAGAAAAGGTATTTTGTGAAGTTTTTCACACAAGAAGGGTGTGCATTCTCTCTTCTCATGCATCTTATGGATTGGTTTGATCTAGTTATCAATTGAATTTGAATAAAATTTGAATTTGAATGGATAACCATTTGATCTAAACCAACCCCTCGCGCCTCCCATGTTTTGTGCGCCTCTATAAAATGCTGAATTTTATGGACGTGCATGTGATCGATCAAGAGGAAGAGAGAAGAGACAAACATCAAAAGGAGAGAAGAGAAAGTCTCTTCTCTACGTGCATGAAAAAAAGTAAGAGTTCTAGGCGCAAGGGTTTTGGATGAGAGCATACCCTAGAATCTATCTAGGATTTGGAATTTAGATCTATGAGTTTGAGGGTCGTAACTCATAGATCTAGGTGGAGAACCTCCTCAACTTCTCATCTACATTAATTGGGATTCGGAGTGTTTGAAGATCCGGTGAAGAAGATCAAAAGAAGTTTGATCTAAATCAGCTGTTGAAGATTTCTGTAGAGCTAGCACTCAGGAGGAACTGATCGGGATCAGGACCTCATGTGGATTATCCATGGAGGCCAAACACGTGTGTGGCTGCATCACGGCGTTCAGATCTATACAGAGAAGATCAAATTGCAACGTTCTTCTACCCGCAAAAAGATAACATGTTCTGAATACGTAGAGCAACAAAATAGTTTTATTGTTTATCTTATTTTTACTTTTAGATATGCATGAATATATAATATATTAGATTCTGTAGTGTATAGGATTTTTAGATTAGATCTATAGCTTTTCATTATTAATATGATTAATAATATTATCTATTGTGCATTTATCAAAAAAATTTTTGAAAGTAGAACTAGAAATTTTGCATGCTCCCTTCAAGGGACTCCTCAACAAAATGGGGTGACCGAAAGGATCAATAAAATCTTTCAGGAAAAGGCATGATATATGAGGTTACAAGTAGGGCTTCCTAAGGTGTTCTAGGTTGATACAGTGAATGTAGCCTATTATCTAGTGAATCGGTTACCTTATACAAGGTTAGATGATGGTATTCCAAAGGATAAATAGTTGAAAAGAGGATTGGGCTAAGCCATCTAAGGATATTTGAGTGCACGGCATATGTGCACATCGGTACTAGTGAGCTGAGTAAATTGAATGCCAAATTATGAAAAATGGTATTCTTGGGATATTTGCAAGAAGTTAAGGGATACCAGCTGTAGGATCCCTTGGAAAAGAAGGTCATCATTAGTAGGGATGATACCTTCAGTAAAAATTCAGTTCTCCAAAGATGAGATGGCATGGAGGAGCAATAGGAGGTCCAGTAGGGCAGCACTAAACAACTAACATCCTATTTTATTTTGCCACTTATAGGTGCATCAGAAGGACTTAGTATTTAGGTGGAGTACTTCTCAAAGATGTCTTCACAGGTGGAGAGAGCTCAGATGGGTGAAAGAAGATAGAAGGTTCAGGAGGAGCAAGCTGGACCTAGGACAGACATCATGGTTGTATTGCACAAGCCCAAAAAAAATATCAAGCAATCGAAATGATATGACTTTGAGAAGATGGTGTCATATATTCTAGTGATAGTAAATGAGGACCCCTATAGCCTAGGACAGACATCATGGTTTACCAATGCAAGGAGGGGCCTTCGAAGCAAGAAGGTATTAGGTACAAGACGAAGCTAGTGGCCAAGGGATACTTGCAGAAAGAAGGCATCGACTTCAGCAAGATTTTCTCTTCCATTGTCAGACATACTTCCATCAAGATGCTGCTGAGCATCGTAATAGCTTAGGACATGGAGCAGGAGTAAATGGATGTCAAGATGGCACTTCTCCATAGGCATTTGGAGGAGAGCATCTACATAGAGGAGCCACCTAGGTTCCAAGAGTCAGAAGCAAAAGGAAAGGTTTGTTTATTGTAGAAATTACTATATGGGCTGAAGCAGTCATTGAGGCAATGGTATAAGCGATTTGATTCCTATGTGAGGAGCATCGAGCTTTCTAGGTGCAAGTTTGACTCTTGTATTTATATTAAATCTATGGAGGATGGGTTTAGGGTGTTCCAACTCTTGTATGTAAATGACATGCTTATAGCATGCAAAAGTAGGAAGGTTGTGTAGAAACTAAAGGTAGCCTTATCTCGAGAATTTGAGATGAAGAATTTTGGACCTATAAGAAAGATCTTAGGCATAAAAATCTTCAGAGATCGAGCCAAGAGGGTGTTGCATTTATCTCAGAATCTTAGAAAGGTTCGGGATGAAGGAAGTAAAATCGATAGAGCTGCCACTTGCCAGGCACTTTAAACTCTCAAAGATAATATCACCACAGACCGAGATGGAGGCTCAGAAGATGGAAAGAGTTTTATATGCCTCTGGTGTGGAGAGATTTATGTATGCCATGGTATGTTGTAGGTCGGATATCATCCACGCAATGAGCTAGATTAGCAGGTTCATGGCACAGCCTGATAGGGAGCACTGGTGAGTGCTGAAAGAGATCTTCAGGTACTTGACGAGTACTATTAGAGTTAATATCTGCTGAGGGACTCTCTCACACATCCAAGGAGGCTTGGGCGCTGATACAAGGGTTCATGGATGTAGATTTTAGTAGAGATGTGGACACCCAATGGTCGATGATGTGTTGTGTATTTAGCCTATTTAGAGGTTCCATTTTGTTGAGATTGTATTTGCAGCCATCATGGCTTTATCCACCACTAAGATAGAGTACATTGGCATCACAAAGGCAACGAAAGAGGCCCTATGGCTGAAAAATTTGGTGTTGGAGATGGACCTCACACAGGAGGCTATCAAGGTGCACTACAATAGTCAGAGTGTACTATTACTTGCATAGAACTCTATCTACCATGCAAAGATGAAGCATATCAAAATTAAGTATCGACAGATCAGAGAGCTTATGGAAAAAGATGAGGTAGAGCTGGTGAAGGTCCATACCAAGGAGAATCCAATGGATGCACTAACGAAGGTACTTTCATGGGACAACTTTCAAAAATGTGCGACATTGGTATACTTGATGGATAGGACGGAGTTGGCTGAGGACTTAGGGCACCAAGGTGGAGATTATTGGGCCGCATGTGGTGCTTCCAAGCCTCAGGGGACTACTAAGGCTAAGGTCCAATGTCCATGAGGTGGTCACGGAGTTTCTAGGGCTAGTTTGGGCCCTAGAGCAAAAGGCTTTTAGCCTTTTGGATCTTAAGGTTCAAAGGACTTGAGCCTCAAGAGGCTAACTTGTATTGGGCTTGATTTGAGTCCTAGGTAGGTGAGATTTGATCAAATCATGGGTGTACATAGGTTTGGGTTAAGTCAATCTCACATCAAGTTGGCTAGGGAAGTTTTATGATTTGGTCACATTGATCTTGTATAAATACCTATTGTATTTAGCATTTAGTAATATACCAAAAAAAAAACAATCACTTTCTCCCTGATATTCAATCTCTTCCCCTCTCTTTTCCTCTCTGGTTGGCATCTCCTAGGATGGAGAATCCCTTATTGCTGCCTAAGAAGCAAGGGTGAAGACTTGATCCTTGCTACATAAGGATTCCTTGTCCCACTAGGAATCCTAGCCGTCTAGGCTTTATTGCCTCTTATCCTTGTTGCTACCACCCCAAATCTCTTGGTGCTAGTTCTAGGAGTCCATCAGAGGTCCAACAAGAGGTGTTTCAAGTTTGAAGCCAAGAAGAGAAGATTTAGGATATTGGGATTAAGATCAAAGCCTTCTAGGTGTCAATAGAATCTAGCAACAACACTTTTTCTTCTCCAATCTATTTTCTACCTCTTCCTGTGAGATTTCTTCTATTTATTACTGGTAGGAGGACCTCCACACATCTGAAAATGTGGCACAATAAAGATGAGGCAGAGCAGAGCACTTGAAGCACCCTGCAACATTATGAGGGCCTTGTAGACCTCCAAGTGATCCAAGGGATCGATGGAGCCATTGTATGGCTCAATCGTTGGCATCTTGAACTAGCTAGAAATCGGCTCTTGGAGGATAGTGTAGGTGAAGGGCGGCCAAAAATTGAAGCTGGGGGTCTCGTCATTCCCTTCACCATCTTTCCAGACCTCAACCAGCCGTCACTTAATCTCACAAATCTTTTGCTCAAGGCCCTCCTCCCAATCAGACCATTCGGATCGGGGGGAATAGCTTGGCGTCGATCCTCCACTGAAAGAAGTAGGGGATCGGTAAAGCCATCCACCTTGGGTGGAACCATGGTGAGAGAGGGATTGCTAATCGACTAAAGCCGATCAGTGCCTCATGCGAGAGGGGTTCTTCAAGTCCAGGGACTGGTTGCAGCGATTATGTTGAGACGGGATTGCCTAAGAAGCGAGCTAAGGGGACTGTTACCACTCCACCTCTTGCTATAGATGCTGGACAACGCTAGTCAATGCTTGGACTTGGTAGACCAGGTCGTTGACCTATTGGGAGTCCACCATCGTGGGTGGCTGCATTGGCTATATAGGTCTATGGCTGGTGGATGGTTGGGGAGTTCCGCCTTAGCTCCACCAAGTGACCTGCCAGTGGGAGTTAGTGGAGCGGTTCCATCAAGACATCTTCTCTCTCTAGTTAGGCTACTTTGATCCTTTCTCTAGTGCCAATCTATTGCCGTAGGTTTCCATTTTGGATCGAATGTGTCGGAGTAAGGCAAAGCCTAGCAAAGATGGCTGCGATCAAGCCTGCAAAACAAATCCCTCATCGTAGTTAGCTCCAATGGGGATCCTCTGATGCTCAAGCTAGAAATCTGTGGAATAGGTGAGAGAGAGAGAGAGAGAGCAACAGAATGATGGCATACCTCTAGGGGGTCCCTTGATTTTCCTATTTATAGATAAAGTTGAAGCCATAAAGGGGAAAAGAGGAGGGAGTCCCATTTTGATTTTTCAAAGCTTGGTGGCTGGCATCACTTCGCCCAGTAGTGGGGGCAGCTACTTTCATTAATGATTCTGACATGGCTTCCAACGATTTGATGACTGATATGACCATAGCTAGTATGCAGTGAGCCATCTCCCATAATGGTGTGACTAGTAAGAGCCCCATGCTACACAGCGGGCTTGATCAAAATACAGAAAGAATAGGATAAATAATTATGAAAAAATTGGTTTTAATCAAAATATGCATGATATAATATTGTTTTGGAAACTTATATAGTGGTTAATTTTTTTTCGAACTCTTTTCTTCACTTGTACTAAAAATCAAAAGATAAATATTGTATTTCTATGTTATAAACTTGCATACATATCATAATTAAATAAAATAATTACCATAGCAAAAAAAAAATAAGATGCTTAAAGTTAAATTACTTGAGATGCATTTTTTTCTTTGATGGTGATACTGTCTCATCTTTATACAATGAAAGAAAAGTTAATATTTAAAAAAAATAAATATATAATAAAATATTTATTGTAAGAGTTCAATACCAAATTGTAAGAAGTAATGTTTTCATAAGAGTTGTCTACTGAAAAATTTCTACATGAACGTGATTTTCAAAAGTTGTGATCACTACTTCTTTCAGAACTTTTAATCCATAATCGATAGTATAAGGCCTAATTTAGCGGTAATCTCCTGTACCCAAATATTTGACATAATTTTTAATTAAATTGATCCTACAATTATAGTAGATCATAAAGTCAATATTTAATAAAAAATTATATATTTTTTAAAAAATAATTTTTACTTTACATGGTAAAAAAATCATTAGTATATTTCTTTAAATATTTTTTGACAATTATAAATAATATTTTAAATTTTGAATGCATATAACAAAATAATAAAATTTTTTTTAAGATTTTAATCATAATCTATATCCACTAATAAATACCAATTTCAGAAGAACAAACACAACCATTCTTTTTTTTTTTAAAGTAAAGACATTAAATTATTATTATCAATGCTTGAAAATAACAATGAATTTAATTATAAATTTATTTATAAGCATAATTTGTAAAGCAGAAAATATAAAACTAATTAACATACAAATACTAATCCATACTACTATTTATAAAAAACTTCGATCACAGGTTTAGGAAATAGCAATTTTATTCTCTAATTAAAAAATAAATTACAAATAAAATTACATAATAATAAATTATTTTTTATAAAAGGTAATGTCAAATTTACATCACCACCAAAGAAAAATATAGCAAATAATTTTTTAAAATATTAGCCAAAAACTATTTTTAAGGTTTAAAAAAATAAAAAAATCATAATTTCAGCATAAACTATTTTATGAGGATGCTTACCTAGATGCCTACCTAGAATAAGCATAAATAGCCTATTTTATGCAAGCATCTACATAATATAACTATGCAACCATCTTTTTAAATTGTTTCTAGAAAACTATGTGGATGCATGCATTATCTTATAATTTTTACAGGGTTTATGGATTGAGAATACATAGAATTTCTATGCGACCTAGGACTTTTTTTAAAATCTAATTCTACCCTTTCCTAAATCTACCTCACCGCCACCGATTCCTCACCTCTCCCTCCCCTCCCCTCTTCCCCACCACCAACCAACTGATTTCTTCTTCATTTTTTTCTTTTCCCACTACTTCCCCACTCCAGTCTCCCCTTCTCCATCACCACTCACCAAATCTTTTCTCTATTTCCTTCATTTCTTGCCACGTCATCACCCCCCCTTTCTTCCCTCTCTCATCACCACTTTTCTGATCCATTTCCTCATCTAATTCCGATCTCCTTTCCTTGTTCGAGAAATGCATTGGTGCTTTTTCTCTGATTATTTTCTCCTTCGAGATGGTATATTGGAGGATACTGTGCCCGACGATGCCCCCTACTCCTCCCTCCGGCGAGTCCCGAGGTAATTCATCCCTAATGCGTTGCAAATAGAGATCATAATAGCTGCTTTCCAAGTCATTTTCTCTATGCTCACTTCAAACTAATCCCTTTTTTACTCCACTTTGAATAACACCTGCAACCTATCCTTCGGTTGAACCCATGTGAGGTAAATTTCATCTTCATCACCTACTATTTTTAACATTTTTTTCCATATTCTCTTACTTATCATTCTTCCTTTCTTTTTTTTTTTCATTTATTTCTCCATTCCAATTCAAACTTGAATCTTCTTCTCACCTTATCCATGATTTATTTTTTTTCTATTTTCCTTCCTTTTTCTATTGTCTTCTCTAATCCCACCATCTCCAAAACCCTAACCCTAAATCTAACCCTAACCCGAGCTCCAACTCTAACCCAAACCCTAACCCAACCCTCACCCTAATTCTAATCAGACCTATAACCATAATCCTAACCAGACTCCTAACCCTAACCCAAACACTCACCTTAGCCCAAACCCTAACCCTAGACTCAACCTTGACCCAACCCCTAACCCCAAACTCAACCCTAACCTGAACACCCACCCCATCCCAAACCATAACCTTAAACTCAACCCTAACCCAATCTCTAATCCTAACCTAATCCTAACACCTAACCCCATCCGGACCTAACCATAACCAAACCAACCCATTAACCCGACTATCTAGAACTCAGTTAGTGTACCTATCAACTTGATAACTCGGATCCAAATAAAGTTGGATCCACCAATCCATCAACCCAAAATCCATGGGCCTATTAAGCCAGAACCCAATTATCCAATTTCTCCACTCATTAGCCCACACCCATTTCACAAATTCAATATCTTGGCTTCTTTCTTTTCTTTGTTCACTAATACATCACACAATCCCTAAAACTAGACCATTTCTTTCCTACATGGCTTCTTCCTTCTCGATTTGAGCACTAGAAGGCTACTGAATGTAAATAGCAACCATGCGATACCCTTTTTACTATAGAAAACCAAACCATAGCAGCAACTGATAAGTATAATAAATATTCCAAAAAGAATCATAAAAATATATTAATTAATATTTATTAATATTTATATTTTAAGAATTGATGTTTTCTTGTATTTTGTAGGAAAGATGATCGCTAATGCAAAGAACCTGATTCATAAATTAAAATGACTCAAATTAAAAGTAAATTGGACTCAAAATAGATTTAAAATAAAATAAAGATGCATGCAGCATTACAATAAAAGGAGATACTATTTAGAAAACCAAAAAAGACTTATGTGGCATTTTAAAAAAATAAAAGTTTCTTTTTGAAAATAAAACAAAAAGCTCTTGAGAATAAATTGGGCTGAAGCGCTTGTGCGCCATCCAATGGCTGAGAAGCCATTCTGCATGGGATCGAACAGCAAGAATCACACCATCCCATTTTAGGCAGTGGTGGCCCACTCACCTATGCACGATCGAATGGCTATAAATGATCCAAGCACGATCCAATGGAAGGAAAAGCAACCGACTAAATCCAAAGCTCCTTCAAGCCTATTTTGGGCAATCCAATGGTTCTTAAGTCCCTGATGGATTGATCCAACAACTAGAATCAATCTAAACTTTAATCAAGTGTTGGGCTGTGGTTTTTTTATGGATTTTAAAGCATATGATGGTGATCTAACAACCAAGATATAGCTGAGCATGAGGAATCTGGTCCAAACTCAAATAAGAGTTCGGAAAGAATTCAATAACCTCTATTTTTTTCTCTATAAAATGCCCATAGCCTCTTCCCACACCATAATAAGTAGCAAAGCCTCTCCTAAGCAGCCAACCCCTCTCCTCCATCAAAGCAAGCCGCAGGCTATCACCTCCTCTCTTATTCTCTCAACCATCCAAGCCATAGCCTCTCCCTTCTTTCTCTTCTTCCTTCTTCTCCTTTCTTTCTTCTTTCTTCATCCTTTTATCAAGGAATTTGAAGATGCCGAAAGTAGGAGAACTCAACACCATCACTACAAGAAAGCTGAAATACACCCACATGAAAGATACATGGATAAAGATCTAAAAACATGAGAATATGCCTACACCCATATTGGTACATACATTTAATTAACCGTGGGTAAGTTCGGCATGGATGTAGCTTATATTCACATTATTTCTTTTCGTAGGTGTATCTCCTGCTTTATCTACGTAATATCTAACATAGGTAAGAGTGTATACATCGGTATAGACCTAGTGTACACCCTTCTTTATTAAACGTAGATAACTAAATACACATGAAACAGAATTCGTGGGTGTTGGTGTGAAATATGGTTGGTGCCAAAATCGGTGCTAGAGTCGGAGAGGACGAGATCGTCACTGGTGACCTACAAAATAAGTCTCGTCCAGAGTCGAGGGTGGTGGCTCTGATAAGACCCTTCGATGATCAAGTCAGCTCTTTCAACCAACAGAAATGGAGTATTTATAGAAATTTTGGCAGAATTTTGAGAAGAAAAATAAGAGCTTAGAGAAGAAAGCATATCTAGAGGATCTCTTAAATAGGTGGAGCCTATAATAAATTGATAATGACAGCCGCAACCATCTGATAGTGGACCATTCAGAACCACGTAAAGTTTGTTACAGAGGATAGTGTCTGTTGTCGCGACGCATCTATTGTCGTGATATGCGGGCAGTTGAGATTTAATTGTTGAAGTTCGAACTGAACCGCTATCAGTAGCGAGAAAAGTTCGACTGGAAGAAGCCCTTCGAACGACTGAAAGAAATTTAGAGAAAGTTTAACTGATGAAGAAATTCGTCTGGAGAGAGGTTCATCTGAAGAAGAATTCCGGAGAAAATTTGGCTAAAGGAGAAGTCCGTCTGGAGGAGATGTTTGATTGAAGGAGAAAGTTCGTCTGGTGGAGAACTCCAACTGGAAGAGAAATCCAGAGAAAGTTCATCTGAAAGAGAAGCCCATCTGGAGAAAGTTCGTCCAAGTAGTCCCAAAGATCAGCAGGCATACTAAAGGTCGATCAACCTAGGGACAAGCGAAGCTGCGGTTGAAGCTCTTCTACGATCGAAAATTCTTCTCGATCAGGTGCCAATTCAAAGTTCAGTAGGAGCGGAATTTATCTCCAACAATAGTTTTCCTACTTTCGAGTTCGAAATTCAGGAGAAGGAAGTACAGAACAAATGACTACAGTTTTGATTCAACTTTAGCGCTAGCAGGATGGGAAGTTTTGGTGTTTATCGTGCTGGCACCGAAGCCTCCTTAAATGCGAAGTGACCCAAAAAGATAAATTTCAAAACTTTCACTGAGACGCTGCCCCAAGTACAGCACAATTATGATTTTGTCGACCGCTAGTCACCTGTCGCAACGAGTGGGACACGCGTTAATTGGAGACCGACTGGAGGAGCCTTTCCATCATAACCGCTTGAAACTCTGCGAGATATTTAGGTCTGGCACTTTCTCCTGAGAACTCATTCTTTCTTACACTCTTCTCTTTCCTTCTGCTATTTTTTTCCTTCTGCCTGAGAGCACTCCAATTCCTTCTTCCGATTTCTTGGCTTGCCGACATTTTTCCTGTTCATTTTCTACCATGCCAGTCATCTTGTTGATCTTCCAGGCCTAACTAGGTTAGCTTCAAAATCTTTCTCTTGATTATTTCTACATCTTTTGCATCTCGTTCTTTCGGTTTCTCCATAGCAGTTTTATATTTTATTTTCTTTGATTTTCAGGATTTTCTGTATTTAAGTTTGATCCAAATATCTTCTGAAACTATCCAGTCATCCGGTTCTTGGAGTCCGTCCGATCTGACCTCTCAAAACTCCAACATCGGTGAGGAGGCTGAATTAAGAAGTGTATCACATTCAACTTTATACCTAGCACCATTCTTTGCTCTCTGTCTTAGATGACCTTTCACTGATCAGGATTTGGTACGGGGTCCGTCCCGAGTATGAACTAGAATTTTCTGAACCCAGCGACCGGGCTTGCTCTCCCCTACCCGATTGATTTTGTCTGTACCTGAGAACTCTTCGTGCTGGACTAAGGCTTCCTCTCTCACCTTTTGTAATTAGTCTTTTATGCTTCTTGAACATTTTGCTTACCTCTGTAGTACTGAACTCTTTCAGATTTTTGATTCGATTCCTCTCTCTTTGCCATCTTGCCGAAGTTCGTCCAACCATCTCCCTCTTTAGAAATTACTACACCTTCAAGCATCACCCTTCCGCAAAGGACTGGTGGTACTTTTCTCCCCAGTTTGGCAAGAAGAGATTATTGAAAAGAACCTCTTTTTCTATCCACAACTAGAAGGAGGGGTTCCTTTTTGTATCTTGTCAAACTTTAATGCTAGGACTTCCTCCTTGGGGTCTTCTTAGAGAGTCAATCCGCCGAGCTCCCAGTTTAGATAGGGATGATCTTGACTCTCTTAGTAAACTTAGAAATTATCGGGCTCTCCTTCTATCCGAACTCTTGAAGGATCAAACTCTGTTCAACACGGGTTTGAGTCCCCTTGAACCAGCTGGTACTTTTCTGCAAGCTTCAAATTTTCATAGAATTTTGTATGTATGTGGATGTTGCTGATTATGATCTCTTATTTGTTGCAGAGATAGATGCTCGAGCCATTGACAGACTTGCCAAAGGACTTCATGCCAAAAAAAGAAAGAAAAAAGTATCAGAAGAGAGTTCGAAGAGGGTGAAGATTACCACCCCCAGCTCCACGGCTCCTTTCGGTACCGCTGCCACTTTTGAAGTTGCTGAGAGCGTCAAAGTCCCTCGCCCTATCGAGGTTCCCCCTGTTGCCAGGATTGATGTCGCTGGGGGTTCGGTGCCTCTTGCATCCATGAGTTTCCCCATCGAAGATCATCCTATCGAGAGAGGAGGAGAGGAGAAGAAAAGAGGAAAAAATCAACCATTGTGAAGGTGCAATGCAAGGCTCGTCCTAGTCGATCCAATGATAACGACGACTTGGAAGAGGACCCCTTCAGCACCCCGAACACCATATGGGAGCTGATCGATAAGTTTGCCTTACCCAAGGTCGTAGATCAGATGGTCGATCTCGATGATGCCCAACTCACCTGGGACTCCCTTGGTATCTTCCTTCAGATAATCGTCCTACTACATCTCTTCTTTCTTTTTTCCTCTAATATCTGTATAACTCTATTTGCTTCTTGCAGTCGGATCACTAATTGCTAGCATACATCAAAAAGATGAACTGTTTGAAGTTGGAGTCATCAATGGTTCAGAAGAACCTCCAAGCTGAAGTTGATCGCCTTCGGAAGAGGACCACTGAAGCTGACCATCTCTTGGAGGAGAAGACGGTCGTGGTTGGAGTCCTTCATGAGGCACTCCAAAAAGGAGAGCTCATTTTGGTGGGGTCGCAGGCTACTTTGGCTTTAGAAGAAGAGAGGAGGAAAAAAGTCGAGGTCAAGATTGCCAAACTAAAGGATGAAACCTCAAGGCAGATCTCAGAGGCAAAAGTCCAAGTGGTGGAGGAGTTCAAGGTTTAGTCTGAAATGATGGACTTGAACATTGCCTTCAATCAGGAGGCTTTTCAAAAGGGGTACGACCTTTAGAAAGTTTTCCAAACTTGATCTCAGTTTCCTATATGGAGACGTCTCTGATGAAGAGACTGGACCATCAGCTATTACGGCCGACCCTTGTCCTATCGAAGCAACCCTTGAGCCCTCCGAGACTGCTGTCAAGGCACCCGAACTTGTGCTAGAGCCTGAGGTTGTCCCTAAAGCATCGGGCTCCCCTACTGCTCCTCCTTCCGAATCAACTGAACCAACTCCCAGGTCCGCGACTGTTGCTGGTGTGCCGAGCTCTGCTCCTGTTTCTCCTCCCGAGGTTGGGGTTTCTTGATAGTTATATTTTTTCTTTTTTTTTACTTTGCCCTATACTTGAAGAACTTTAATTAATGAAAGTAAATTTTTTTTATCAATACCTTCGAGTGCTTTTGAATATTTTTCATGCATTGGATGCAGTCCCCTATCAATGCCGATCTGCTGCCTCAAGGCGTCCCTTTGAATGCTCATCTTAAACATTTGAGGAAAGAAGTTCATCAGCTGAAAAAAAAAAAAATTGAAGATGAACTTCACAGATCCAAGAAGAATGATTCGAAAGCCACAGTCGAGGTCACCCGCCTTCGCAAGCTATACATGCAAAATTCTACAAGTTTTGTCATTAGAAAGGGTGTCTTCGAGAAGGAGCTTGCCGAACTCAAGAAAAATGCCAGCAACAAGTCTTGGACATTAACGACGAAGATCAGCTCCCTCGAGGTCGGGCTTAAAGCGGCCAAGAAGAAGATTCGATTGTTAGAAGAAATTTCGCCGCGGTCCTTTGACAAAGCACGCTACGAGTGAGATTGGTCGAAGAAATTCTTCGCGCTCCAGAAGTAGTTGCATGATGCCAAGCTCACTCATGACACTTATCGGTTGGGTTGGAGTGAAAGAATATCCAAACTTGAGCAAAAGCATCGTGCCGCTGAGAGTGAGGTGAAGGAAAAATCTTATTTCTTGGATCAGGTTCGCTCAGATCTAATTTGATCAAGAGAAATATTTTAAAAAAAATTTTCTTAGATCCAAATTAGATTTGAGACTCTTCAGATCTGATTTTATCGATCTGATAAAATTAAATTAAATTAAATCTAATTTAAATTGTACCTTGTTATGGGTAATCATATTATCCTATAATGATCCCGATGTTTACTTAAGATTCTGGATGTAGCCATGCAAGCGCCTGGCCTCTACTGATATTCACTCGGACAGAATCTGAAGATCTTCTTCTTCTCAATCTGTACTCAAAAGATCAGATCTAGATCTAATCTTGAAGATCTTCAAAATATCTTTTGAAGATTGGATGTTGTCTCTTGCAGCAGTGCTGCCTTCTTCTTTCTTATCGTCTTTCTTTTGCTTGGATCACACCAAACTTGAGCCCAAAGCTTCTTGGGCGTAGAGAGGAGAGAGGATCTGAAGGTGGCATGGAGAGAGAGGGAGAGAAGCCTTGTGGCATGGGCAAAGGGTAGAGGATCTAAATCTTAGGTGCAGATAGGATTTATATAGACCCTATTGCGCCATACATTATCACATCATTCTGGTCAATCACGGTTCTTTGTGCAATCAGATCTAAATCTAATTGGTGGAATGAAATCATCTGATCCAATCAGATTAGAATCCTTCACAAACCTCCTTAGGTGGCGCCAAGACTGGTCAAAGAAGACTCTTTGGCGCCACCTTAGTATGAAGCAACAAGCAACTGGAGTCCTATCTGTATGGGACACCAATCCTTATCCACTTTGGGCTATTTAGTAGGGGGACAAGGGTCAAAGCTCTCTTCTATGGGTGCATGACACATGGGTAGATGTCTAAGTGTCAAAGGTCAATGTTTGACCAAAGTCAAAAGATAAAATTTAGCAAGTGATGGAAAATAGCAAGTATTGTCTCAAATTTATCCTATAAATTAAGACAATCCTTTTTTAATATGGACAAGTTCCAGTCAGATCAAGTAAAGAATTTTTAGTGAGCCCAAATACATTTGGCTCAGTCAAGATAACTTTTAACAATTATTGAAGGAGAATATCAGGCTCAATCATGTGCTAGCACGATTTTCTTGAACCTAATTGAATCTTATTCAAATCAATTGAACTGGGTTAGTCTAATTGATGATATCCAGATCTAAATCCTTATTTGTGTGATTTAGTTAGGTTCAGTTTTGTATAGTAATGTGATATGTCATGATCTCTATCATCGACATCATCGAAACATCTTTCGATGGATCAAATTTTTTTTGATTCAAACAACTAGTATGATCGATCATCTAAATCATTCTAATTACTCCCAAAATCCACCAATGATACCTAGCAGCATATGGTGGCAACCCATCAGAACTGAAAATGAACCTCTTAGTGCAGTTATCTGTGTGATTAAGTTCCTCCATATTGAGCTCCGATCGGATTAGGGTTAAGGTGATCGCGTCAAACCCTAATTTTCGTCATATGAATTAATCATTCGATTCAAGTCTAATATAAAAATCCTAATAAAAACTCTTTCTATTATTTCACTCTACCATGGCCATGGGCTTATGGACTTGATTATTATGATCATCATAGGGCTGCTCCTCATTTACCGAGGTAGATAGATCCCCTATTTGTGCAATCCAATTCCTACAATGAACATGCTATAACCAACATACACCTCAGAGTTCCGAATGGTTAGGAGACCGAGTTATGGTGTAGCCAAACTATAACACCCTCAAGGTGAACTATCGATGCACCTCAGGTCAAAGAATCGGACATACCACTATAGCTTTGAGCCAGTCATTGACGAGAAGGTAGACTTTCTGATGACTGCTCGAGGTGGTCACGCTCAATGCCCTCATTCTCTAATAAGTACCTGTACTCTTACTCCGATGTCTCTACACTATAGACTCAAGACTCATCTATCTTAAAGAAACGATCGTACACCAACCTTTCGGATCAATCATCATCCTCATGATGATCCTACGGTTGGAAGCATTTTTTGAGTTAATAATAAAAATTCATGTGTTAAATTTTCAACTCTTGAAAATATGAACTATCATTACCATTAACTCAAGGAATGTATCACAGATACTTTCAAATACACACTATGATAAAAAATAATCCATTTTATTATTTATAGTCAAAATTATAATTTTGCCCTTAGATGTGTATTACAAGTATTAGCCAATTCTAGCTTCTAGGGCATACATATCTAACAAACTCTCACTTGACCTAAAGTCAATTGGCTACAAATCTAAGTTCCATATTCTCAAGATGGGTTTCAATCTTCTGCTGATCCAATGACTTTATGAGTAGGTCTACGCTGCAGTTATCTCGATGAAGTTACTCTCTGATCTCTTCTTTGAAACATAATCCTTCCTCAGAGAGGCTAATCGCAGATGAAGT